>OX104062.1:10356538-10661620 GCA_944474145.2 Dicrocoelium dendriticum
AATTGCAGACATCATTGGAAATGCTGAACGACTGGTCAGGCAACTAGCAATTGCTCATAAATCGTGAAAAATGCTCAGTTCTTCCCATAGGCGCCCCTGAACCATTCAGGAAATACCATCTTGGAGGAGGGTTACTAAGATCCACCATTCTTGAGAAAAAACTCGGTGCTTGTCTTACATGATTTACGGATCTCGGAAGACATACTACGGAGGTTTGTCACTGCCAACAAGAGTCCCGTGCCATACGGATAGCCTCGCGACTGACTCCGGAAATCTTCAGAATCCTGTTTACTTCCCATGTGCGCCCGATCCTTGAATACGGACTACCCGCCAACTGTCCTCTTACCAAGTTCGAGTGTGACATGATTGTGGTCCAGCAGCGTGCTTCGAAATCCATACTGGAGTTAAGGGAATTGCCTTACCCTCTCTGACTACGGCGGATGCACCCGTTCTCCCTGGAATATCGTCGACATAGAGGTTATCTGATTTTTACTAGACGGATTCTGATGGGGAGATGGGGATGGAGCTACAAGTGTTCTTTCAAGTCAACACCACTATTTCCACTCGGGGGCACAACTGGAAACTATTTAAACCCAGAGGACTCAGAGTTCGCTCCACTCTCGCTCTAGCAACCCGCATTGTAAATGACTGGAACGAATTGCCGAAACATGTGGTCGACGCGCAAACTGAGGAATGTTTCAGGCTATTTTTGGATTCTCACTTGATGAGTAAGCTGGGACCTTGCTTCTTCCAATGTCGCTGTTACGGCCCCTTGTGGAATACCGTCTCTTAGCGATTCATGGCATCCACACAATGATCGAGAAGTGGAGGAGCTGATTAAGGACTTTCCTCCTGCTCTCTACAATCCATTGGTCCAAAAATTTCAAGGTCTGGTTTTCGCTAAGTCCCTCGGCTTCGTGACTGACGTTTCATACGGTGCGCCTCTAGGGTCCAGCAATCACGCATGCATATCCTTTCGGTGTGCTTTTTCAAGGCACCAACAGACCGTCATTGAATTAGTTCCGAATATTTGGCGGGCGGACTTTAGTGCAATGCGAGCTAAGGCTTCAGTTCTGAACTGTGAGATCTCGATGGCCGACTCTGTCCAGTTAGTCTGGAATAAATTTAAGGCATACTTTACGGAGGTTTCCACTCCCTATATTCCACTCATGAGGAAAAGAGGGTTACGGGCACAGCCTACATGGGTAGGTACCACAGGCAAGTACCTAGAAAAGAAACGGTCTAGATGCTGAAGAACTTACCAAGCAGCTCCATCAGTCAGTACCTGTGATAGTTATCGAGAGATCAGAAATAAATGTAATCAGTCTCCAGTACGAGCAGGGTTTAGTGGACTCGGCCGCAGCTAATCCCAAGAAGTTTTGCTTATGTTAAAAGACGCAGCGAAGCAAAACTGTCTATACCAGCGTTACTGAGAGCAGACGGGACCCGTGCTCAAACTGACTATGACAAGGCTTGTATACTTAGTGATCAGTATACTGGTGAGTTTGCTCGGGAGACCTCTTAACCACGGGTTGAATTGGTTTCATGGGTTCCAGAGGATTCTTGCTTAGCTAAGTTTAACATAGCGTAGACTCAGGTCTCCGAGCTACTGCAAGGCATTAGTCCCTCTAAAGCTTGCGGTCCTGCTTCCATTCATCCGAAGCTGTTGCATGAATTGGCCACTGAGCTGAGTGGTCCTCTCACATGCGCATTTTCATTATTGCTTGACAGCTGCATCCTACCTTCGGAATTTAAGGAGGCAATCATCTATGCGATTTTTAAAGGCGGTGACAGCGCTCTACCCGCGAACTACCGGCCTGTCAGTTTGACAAGCGTAGTAGTCAAGTTGTTTGAAAAGCTGATAAGGGATTCAGTGGAGAACCACCTGAATAGATTCAACCTTCTCAGCGTTGCGCAACATGGATTCCGCAAAGGATTTTCATGTCAGACTAATCTACTTGTAGCTCGTGGAAGCTGGGCCGAAGCGGTAGACAGTGGCCACGCTGTAGACGTGCTATTCGTGGACTTTTCGAAAGCTTTTGACACTGTTCCTAATCTTTGACTCTCACTAAAGTTGAGATCTTGCGGTATATCTGGTCGCGCCCTTCAATGGGTGTCTGCCTTCCTTGAGGGGAGGGAACTGCGTACGGGTGGGGGCGTAGCCTTTCGCTCAGGCAAGCTGTCCTTAGTGGCGTCCCGCAGGGCTCGGTATTGGGGCCATTGTTGTTCGCGATCTATGTAAATGACTTGCCGGGAGAGCTAGGAGTGTCATCACTAATGTTTGCTGACGACCTTAAGCTCTGGAATGTTGTGGATATCCCGGGGGGTCCTGAGGCAATTCAGCGTGCCTTGGATAGGCTCTGGGAATGGTCTACCTTACGGTTGATGCCCATAAATAGGGCCAAGTGCTCTGTTCTCCGAATCGGAGCTGCAAATCCTCCCACCCGATATGTTGTCGGCGGTGGTGAACTCCCTGTTGTCACTCAGCAGGTTTATAGCGCGTTGATCGTGCGCTATATATCCGGTACGCGACTAGACGGCCAACCAAAAATAATGGATAGAAGACACAACAGTAAGCTAGGGAAAAGTTTATTGGACGGGAGGAGCGTTAGCTAATGCTAAAAATAGGGCACCCGGAGAGAGCTAGCTAGGGAGAATGTCGATGGCGTCGAGTGCGTTGACAGAGCGTCGTTCGCAATCGAGTCGCGCGCGCCAAAGGCGGAGATGGCGTTCGTGTTTTCAACAAACGGGAACAACGTTCCAACAGGCAAACCGCCTAGTTCCCTAATACATAAGAAAGCTATAATTTGAATGTATTTTAGAATAGTTTACACAGTCATACGGGGGAATCTCCAGGTCGCTACACAGCCCCCCTCCTAGAAGGGAAACCGTGGGTGACCCTTCGATCTACGTGAGGACTGTCCGTCGCGGGCCAGCCTTCTGCGAGACCAGGTAGTGAAACCTGATGCAGCTGCTGGGGGAGAACCAGGCGATCGGACCCTAGCGGGCTCCCACCCGTGTCCTCCCTAACGGTGCCAAAAACACAAAATGGGGGGAAAGTTCGTAAGCGTCAATGGTTCGCGAGTTCGTGAAGGTCAAATGTTCGCTCCAGGCTCGTCATCTCCTCCGGTTCATACATGGAAAGTAAACGGAAACAAGAGCAGTGACGGTGGAGGCGAGAGCAAAAATAAGAGTGACACTTACCGGATGAGGTAGGCGTCAGGCAAAACGCAGCTTTTTGTGTTTTCAAAACGTTTTGTTCTTTTTTGGGTTTTCAAAACATTTTGCGTTCTTTTTGGGTTTTCAAAAAAAACTTTTGTCGGTTTTTTTGTCGTTTTCAAAAGCTTTGGAGGGGTTCGTATGTTGTTGGCCAAAAGGGAAAAGAAAAGCAATAAGAAAAGTGAAAGGAACGCTAATCCCTTAATCGAGCTGGCCAATGAACGCGTCTACCCGACCTAGTCGACTTGTTCGAGTCAGAGGAAGGCGTGGTCTTAGATGCCCTATCGGATCGCAAAATTGGAGGAACTGCTGAAGACGTGGCAGTTGGTTCGATGGGAAGCGGTGGAGCTGAAGTAGAAGGCTTGGATGGAGCGTGATACTTGGGGTCAGGGATGTTGGAAGCAGTCGAGTCTTCCATCATAGGCTGCGTTGATTCGTCAGAAGACGAGCAAGGGTCTTCGTTGAGCTCAGGTTCCACGTGGGCAACCTTGAGACGGTCAATTGTAACGGCTTCACGTTTACCGTGACGGTCGATGATAAAAACGCGGTCCTTACGCTGCAGGACCTTGAAAGGACCTTCGTAAGGTCGCTCCAGTGGTCTGCGGAGACCATCAAGGCGAAGAAAAACGAACGGACAACGCTGTAGGTCTTGCGGAACAAAAGACTTACGTCGTTGTTCTCTAACGTCGGGAAGCTTGTAGTGACGCATGCTCGTGGCTAGCTGACGTGCATAATTCGCGTCGTAACGGGGAATTCTGGGACTATCGGAGAAGAAATCGCCAGGTAAACGCAGTGGTTGTCCATATACTAACTCAGCGCTAGACGTACGTAGATCGGCCTTTAGGGCTGATCGGATCCCAAGGAGGACCATAGGCAGCACCTCAGTCCAACTCAGCGCATTGGCGGCGCTAAGTGAGGCTTTCAACTGTCGGTGGAAACGTTCCACCATGCCGTTCGCTTGCGGATGATAGGCGGTCGTGCGAATGCGTTGGCATCCAATGAGTTTAAGGAGATCGTTAAAGGTCGTCGATTCGAATTGCGGACCGCGGTCTGTAGTCACTGTGGCTGGACAGCCGTGTGAAGCGACCCAGCGCTCGACAAAAGCGCGTGTTACGGTTTCCGCAGCAACGTCAGGGATGGGAACGGCTTCGGGCCAACGGGTGCAACGATCGATCATGGTCAAAATATAGACCATTCCTTTGGACGGGGCCAGTGGTCCCACTATGTCGAGATGGACATGGGCAAATCGCGCTGAAACGGGCGGAAAGCGACCAAGCGGAGCGGACACGTGCCGCTGAATCTTGGCTTGCTGGCAGGTGAGACAGCTGCGTGCCCAACGTGTAAGATCGCGTTGCATCCCC
This sequence comes from Dicrocoelium dendriticum, assembly GCA_944474145.2. Taxonomy (NCBI): domain Eukaryota; kingdom Metazoa; phylum Platyhelminthes; class Trematoda; order Plagiorchiida; family Dicrocoeliidae; genus Dicrocoelium; species Dicrocoelium dendriticum. The sequence continues at coordinate 10,361,119 of OX104062.1, forward strand.
GGCCAAACGTATCTGTCAGAGACAAGCTTAGCAGTAGCTTTAATGCCTGGGTGGGCGATATTGTGGAGGGTGTCGAAAACGATACGGCGAAAAGTTTCTGGAACGACGGGTCGAGGTCGTCCGGTAGATGTGTCGCATAAAATGGTACCATCAGATGACGGCAGAGGGTGCGGGGATATCTTCAAAGAAGAATCGCGGAGTTTCGAAAAAGTTTGGTCGTTTGATTGCGCGGCGGCCATAGCAGACAAATCGATTGCCTGCCCGGCAGGACCAATCGCAGATACTCTTGAAAGAGCATCAGCGACGACGTTTTGTTGGCCAGAAATGTGTCGGATATCAGTCGAGAATTGAGCAATGAAATCCAGCTGACGAATCTCACGTGGTGAGTGTCGAGCTGATTGATTTCGGAATGCGTAGATAAGCGGCTTGTGATCGGTGAAGATAATGAAGGTGTTACCTTCGAGGACGTGTCGGAAATGTCGAACTGTAGAGTAAACGGCTAGCAGTTCGCGACTGAACGTGCTGTACTTGACTTCGGCGGGTTGTAGGCGTCTAGAGTAGAATGCAAGAGGTTTCCAGCTCCCATTTGTATGTTGCTGTAGGACGGCGCCAATGGCGGTGTCCGATGCGTCAACAGCAACACTGAGTGGAGCATTCGGATCGAAATGATGAAGCATAACGGCTTTGGCTAAGGCTTCTTTGCTGGCTTTAAAAGCTTCAGCAGCAGCGGCAGTCAGTTCCACCTGACCGTTTTTACGTCCACGAAGTAGGTCGGTTAGTGGACTTAGCAAATTGGCACAGTGTGGAAGAAAACGTCGATAATAGTTGAGCATGCCGTTAAAACGGCGAATAGCGGCTAACGTAGTCGGAACCGGAAAGTCTCTGATGGCGCGGACTCTATCGTCTAGAGGCCGTATGCCATACTGATCAATATGGTGGCCAAGGAATTCGATGGAAGGCTGCTGAAATACGCATTTGTCGGGGTTGACAGTGATGCTATTAGCGGCCAGCCTATCGAAAAGTATTTTGAGATGTTCTGCGTGCTGTTCTTCAGAGGCGCTGGCAACTAGGATATCGTCGATGTATGCATAGACGAAATTTAGACCTCTAGTGACTGAATCGATGAGTCGTTGAAAAGTCTGGGCTGCGTTGCGAAGACCGAACGGCATACGCAAAAATTCGAACAGCCCAAAAGGCGTGATTACGGCAGTCTTCGGTATGTCTTCCTCAGCGACTGGAATCTGGTGATACGCGCGAACCAGATCGATTTTTGAGAACACACGGGTGCCGCGCAGGCTTGCCGTGATGTCCTGAATGTGAGGAATCGGATATCGGTCGGGAACAGTAACGTTATTGAGCGCGCGGTAATCACCACATGGACGCCAGTCTCCTGACTTTTTGGGCACCATGTGGAGCGGCGACGCCCAGGGACTGTTAGACGGGCGAACGATGCCTAGTTCAAGCATGTGCTCGAATTCTGCGCGAGCAATTTTCAACTTGTCAGGGGTCATTCGCCTGGCTTTGGCAAAAACAGGCGGACCTTTCGTGACGATATAATGTTTCGCGGCCTCAGTGGCGGATGAAAACGGTGTCATTGCACGAAAGACTTGCGGGAACTTCGTATTAAGCATCTGACCGATAGGCGAGCTTGACAGGTTGGCGTATACAGGACTGATTGACTCTATGTCGGTCAAAGTACCTATAACTGCCAGGTTTGTTTGACGGTCGATCAGACGGCGTTGCTTCGCGTCAACAAGTAAATCGAAGTGCTGCAGAAAGTCAAGGCCAAGAATTGGCGTCTGGACATCTGCGACGAGGAAGATCCATTTAAATGAACGTCGTAGGTTTAGATTAAGCGTGCGCGAGCGTTGACCATACACGCGAATGGTGGTGCCGTTTGCAGCGCGCAAAGAACCGGTCGCCTCTTCGATAACGTCATTAGAATCACGTGGGATAACGCTGACTTCTGCGCCGGTGTCAACGAGATAGCGTACTCCCGTACTGCGATCGGTGACAAAGAAAAGGCGACTGGGGCAGCCAGCAACGTCCGTCGCCCCTACGTGCTGGCCTACCCGTTTCCCTGCATGTTGCGCTTGAAAGAACAAGGTGGGCGACACGATCTGGCCTGATGACCAAATCGCTCGTGGTACCAGCAATAGCTTGACCTAGGGGGAGATTTCGAACGTGATCTAGGAGGACTGCGACTACTGGGACGATTTCGGCGGTTGGATCCGGATTGTGTTAGCTTCTCTAGTCGGTTGGTCAATGCGGATACTTGCGCTCTTAGTTCTGCTACCTCTGTACTGGAGGTAGACTGAACCTGAGATATTTGGGCGTTGGATTCCCAAATACGGTCGGCAATATCGGCGAGCTGAGGAAGAGGCGCATCGTTTGCATACAAGGGATTGCGCATGTCACGTGGCAGGCAACGAAGCCACATCTCTTTAAGGAAAGAGTCGCCAACAGCGAGAGGCTTAGCTAGAGCTTGCATCTTGTGCAGCAACTGCGAAGGCTTTCGATCCCCTAGCTCGGTTTCATTAAGAAGCTGCGTGACGCGAGCATGGTCTGATATGCCAAATCGCTTTAAGACGACGGCCTTAAGCTCATCGTAACTTTTCTGATGTTCCGGAAGTTCCAAGATGTCGTCGAGGTCATCGACGACTTGCGGGGGAAGCGCGGCGACAACGCAGTGAAATTTGACGCTGTCAGAGTTAACGCCATGTAACGAAAAAATGGACTCTAGCTGGTTAAACCAGGCCTTAGGGTTAGTCTCTCGGAAAGGCGGGAGAGGGAAACGGAACCCACAAACCTGATCGTCAGAATCTGGGCGACTGACCTTCATGGTGAAATAATTCCGGAGCGTGTGAATGTGAACACAAATAGTAAAGAGAAAAAGTAGAAAGGTAGACAGAATAAATAACCGGATCTGAAAAAAAATATTAGTACCGAACTCACCAAAAATAGTTTTTTTTCGGGGTCACCAATTATAGCGCGTAGATCGTGCGCTATATATCCGGTACGCGACTAGACGGCCAACCAAAAATAATGGATAGAAGACACAACAGTAAGCTAGGGAAAAGTTTATTGGACGGGAGGAGCGTTAGCTAATGCTAAAAATAGGGCACCCGGAGAGAGCTAGCTAGGGAGAATGTCGATGGCGTCGAGTGCGTTGACAGAGCGTCGTTCGCAATCGAGTCGCGCGCGCCAAAGGCGGAGATGGCGTTCGTGTTTTCAACAAACGGGAACAACGTTCCAACAGGCAAACCGAATAGTTCCCTAATACATAAGAAAGCTATAATTTGAATGTATTTTAGAATAGTTTACACAGTCATACGGGGGAATCTCCAGGTCGCTACAGGTTGATTTAGGGGTCGTACACTCATCTTCACTTCATTCTGGCGACAATTGGAAGAAGGCTGCTTGTCGGTGGTTCCGTATGATGTGGTTTATCCGCCGCTCTTTCGGAATCCTAACGGCCAATTTTTTGTGAAGCTATTCTCGGCATTCGTCCGACCCCACCTGGAATATTGTATCCTGTTGGTCATTAATGAAGGGGAACCTTAACTCGCTCTGTACTCGGTTCGTTCCCCTTAAGTATTCAAAGATCGGACCTGTCAAACCGCATTGGTTTGTTACGGAATATAGACAGTTAGCGCGACGGCGTCGCAAACTTTGGGATGGATACATCAGCTCGGGTTGTCATGAAGATTACACGGTGTACAAGAAACAGCGTAACTTATGTAACGCCGCAAAGATCAAGAAACGCCGGCAGTTCGAAGAGGAGCTAGCATCCGCGGCCACAACTGCACCCAAAAGAATATTTACCTACTTGAAACGTCAACTGAAACCTGGGGGCGACCTATCGGTCTTAGATAGCTTAGACGGAAAGAGGCTCATTTCAAGCGCGGAGTGTGTGGACGCCTTGGCTACGCACTTCCTCACTGTATTTTCCAGTAAACCGGCGGCGGTTTCAGTACCGGCACAGGTTTCGCCAGTCTTGCTCAGCAGCCTACAATGTGATGCAGTCGAAGTGTGCCAGCTACTGTCAACCTCGATGGTGCAAAGCCCCCCGGACCAGACGGACTTCACCCATTAATACTCAAGTCCCCATCGATTATCATCTCACCAGCCGTGACAAACCTTTTCACTAAATCGCTCTCTGAAGGATTTGTCCCGAACGACTGTAAATGCTCGATAGTGAGACCGCTTCCCAAAGGTGGTGACCCGAGTAAACTAAAGAACTATAGACCGATCTGTTTGACTTCAGTATTATCCAAAGTGCTCGAGAAGGTTGTGAAAAAGTGTCTGCTATCGTTCTTCGAATCGATGGACGTCTTGACGCCAGCGCAACACGGCTTTACGAAAGGGCGATCTTGCATCACCAACTTGATGTACGCAAACCACCAGTGGGTACGAGCTCTCAACGAACGGATGTTGACGTGGTGTACATCGACTTCAGTAAGGCGTTTGACAGAGTGAACCACGAGGTACTCCTTGGTAAACTGAGGACATACGGAATCGGTGGCACGTTACTTCAGTGGTTACACGAGTTTATTGTGAGACGAAGTTTAGAGTACAGGTCAATGACTACCTGACAGACTGGTTCCCATCGACTAGTGGCGTGCCTCAAGGAACTGTACTTGGGCCAGTATTATTTCTTATTCATATCAGCGATCTTCCGCAGCAGCTCCAGTCACCATGCGCCCTGTTTGCAGATGATTTGAAACCTGGAAGATCATTGTGAACCAGGACGACTGCGCTCGCCTCCAGCATGACTTAGATCGACTGTTAACGTGGTCCACAAAAATGCAACTCCCTCTTAACGCAAGCAAATCGGAGTTCATCAATATCACCAAACGTCCAGCCACTCGATCATACACCTTGGATGGCCAGTTGCTCCATCCCAACATATCTGTCAGAGACTTAGGAGTTCTCTCACGACATGATATGAGATCACTAGAAAATACAGAGAAATTGTACCGTGCGGGACTTCGTATGCTCTGGGCATTAAGACGCAGTTTCTCCACATGGTCCGAAGAAACCATCGCTTGACCATTCACCTCGCTCATTAGACCAATCCTTGAACACGGTGCCCCAGCTTACCATCCGATAACCCAATGAGAAACTGAAAAACTGGAGAAAATACAGCATATCGCAATTAGAATGATACCAAGTCTACGAAAGCTTCCGTATGAAAAACGTTGTGAAAGGCTCGGACTCTACACACTATCCTATCGCCGAGTAAGAATTGATCTTATTATGACCCATCGAGTGCTACACTTAAATCACTTCCTTATACTTCGGCCAATATTTCACCTGCGGGAACCCTGTAACACCCGAGGACACCGTTACAAACTCAGGGTCCCCAACATGAACAAAGTATCACATTAGCTTTGTATCGAACGAAGAATTGTAAACTTATGGAATACACTACCCGAAGGATTAATAGAGGCCGATTCTGTGAAGTGTTTTGAAACCCGTATCGACGATTATTTCGGAAAACTGTGCTTTTGTGAAACGATGCACATACAATGCCAAAAGAAGACATTGTATGCCCGGAAATAATGACACTAGTACAAATTCCTAACCGAACAAGGATAAACGATTAACGGACCAGACACAACTGCTGATGATTCACAACTAAATGTTTTGATTTTTCGTAATTCGATAGAGTTGTACAGAAATCTTCCTACTTGCTGTTAAATACAGTCTCAGTCTCAGGCTTGTTCACCATGTCTAGATAAAATGGACTTGGTGAGGGTGTTACGAGTGGGCACTCGGTTAATGCAGGGTCTACGGGGACAGACGTATCCGTAAAGCTTGCTTAGTTTGGGGATGTACTCAATGCACTACCGAAGGATAAGTGGTGACCTGATTCTCACTTATCGTATTTTGGCGGGTAAGATCGGCCTGGACTTGTCATGGTTATTTAGTCCCGCTATGTTACCTAATCTCCGCGGTCACTTACGGAAACTGCATAAACCACGGTCTGATAGGATTAGGACGGAAACTCGTCTGTCGCGCCGCGTTATAGATTGCTGCACTTCGCATCCAAATCACGTGGTTAGGAATCCTACGGTTAAGAGTATTGCGCGCCAGCTCGATGCTCTTGGGTGGCAACACCAAACCTTTCCTTTTTCCTGACTTCACTTTCCAGTTCTATTTTAATGACTCAAATATCTTGGTATTCTACTTGCTTAGTTCTTTTCATTTTCACTTTTTACCTTCTGAGTTTACTTTTTTCTCTTTGTCACTTCACGTAACAGGCCCAGCAGAGACTGCTAGGGCAGGATACGTGGGCATTAATTAGTTGGACATGGTGTGATGCGGTCTTTGTTTTAGGTTTATCAGTATTTTAAATTCTACCAAATCCTGATTCAACGACCCGCCAAAGAAGGAACACTCACGGGATAATCCTATCATTCCAGTCCTGGTTGAACTTGAACTTGGCCTGTTAGTCTGACTAGCGTTCTTCCCAGGTGTCTGGAGACGATCATTAGGCATCGAATCTTGCTGCTAGTAACTTGATCAGTGCAGAACAGCATGGCTTCCTCAAGAAAAAATCATGCCTTACCAACCTGCTATGTTTCAAAGTTTCATAGTATTGTAGAGAGCAGAAGGGAAAAGACCCGTGTCAGCTTTCACCTCCCGTTCACTGGTTGGGTGACGCGTGTCCTTGCCAACCTGTGTTCACCAAGTGATCAGAACAGCTGCAGCAAAAACAGTGGAATCCATGCCTTCTCAGCATGTAGTTATCCAACCGCTCCTTGAAATATTCCTCTGAATGGGCACTAACAACATATTCCGGGTTCCATTGATTCACGACCTGGGTAGATAACGTGACGTCGGAGCGGACGCGGAACCTCCGCGATTTATACAGTTTCCAACTTCGACCCAGTGTCGAGTTATCTACATTGGGTTGGAAGTATGTATGTATGTATTCTCAACAGTCTATTTACTAGACACAGAGCCAGTATAAAACCGTGGAGATCAACAGATAAGCAAGATTCAACGCGTCATAATCATCGAGGCATGCTAGTTGAAGGTGAGCAACACACTTCAACTAATATGCCGCAGGAAGAATGGAACATTTCGCTAAAAAGTAGAACAAAACATTTTTAGTTGGTTTTTCACACGCCGATTTTGCTCTTTTTTGTCATTTTCAATGTTTGTAGTATTAATCATGTGAATCAGCACAATACTGTACACAAGTCTTCCATTGATTCCGGTTGCGGGCCATATCTTCAAGAGTGCTGAGCCATTGGCACTCCTCATCTTTGGGTCCCCATCCTGGAAGACGTACGGATCCAACAACGGCTAGACACGACGTCAGCGATTTCATGTGATGCCGCCAAGTGGAAGGCTGACCACCACACAGTCGCTTCCAGCCAGGTCCTTGACGAGCGAATAGAGCGCAACGCGGTAGACGCTCAGGTGCCATGCGTAGGACATGACCGAGCCATCTTAACTGGCGCAACAAAATCAGTTTGTTGAAGGAAATACTTGCATTCCCCAAGATGCGACGTCGAACGTCATTACTATTTACTCGATGTTGCCACCAAACACGAGCGATCCTCCTTAAGCAACCGTTATCGAACGCAGAAAGACGACGCATGTCTTCTACACGAATCGGCCAGGACTCGCACCCATACAACAATATTGAGCGAACTGATGCGCTGTAGACGCGGCCCTTTAGTGAGAATGAGACGTCGCGACGACGTCACAAGTGTCTCAAATTGACAAATGCTAAGCGAGCTTTAGCGATACGAAGAGAAACTTCTTTGTTGATAGTGCCGTCAGCAGAAACACAGCTTCCAAGGTAGACGAAACTATCTACCTGTTCAAGTTGTGCACCTTCGAGAGTGAGCACGGGAACAGGTGAAAGCCAATCCTTGAGCAGTATTTTGCACTTCGATGGGGCGAAGCTCATGCCATACTTAGATGCTTCAACCGCCAAACTATCCTGGAATTTTCAAGTTATCCAGAATGAGTTGTATACTCTGAGGATCGTCACCAAGTAAGGCGATATCATCAGCATAATCTAAGTCGGTCGCGCGCTCACCTGGTAGAAGCTCTAAGCCAAAATGTTGGAAACCTTCTAGAGCATTCGACAGAACGTCTTCGATTGCGAAGTTGAAGAGGAATGGGGACATAGGGCAACCCTGTCGCACACCGCTATTGACAGTGAATTGCGAGTAAAGCTTGCCATAGACCCTCACTCTGCCGGATGTATGAAGGTGAAGTGCTCGTAAGATGGCGGTATATTTCTCTGGCACCCCGTTCTCTAGTAAGCAACGCCATAAAGCAGGTCGATCAATGGAGTCGAAAGCGGCACGTATGTCTAGAAATGCAATGATAGTGAGCCTGTGATAAATGTGGCGATGTTCGAGGAGCTGGCGGAGCGTGAAGATTTGATCCACGCATCCGCGGCCAGGACGGAAACCAGCTTGTTCTTCGCGGTAGTATGATTCACGTACTGGGGATAGCCTGCGAAGCAGAATGGATGCTAATAACTTAGAGGCAACCGAAATAAGACTAATCTCATGATGATTTGCACATGAAGTGCGAGCGCCTTTCTTGAAAATCGGGGTAATGACTGATTCGCCCCAAGAGGAAGGCACTTTCTCTTCATGCCAAATTTTTGCGAACGGCGCGGTCAGCTGGTTAATGATCGCCACACCGCCATACTTGAACAGCTCCGGAGGAAATCCGTCTGAACTGGCAATCTTGAACCGCTTCATGCGTCGACTCTCGAGGCAGACTTCCGCTTCGCTGGGTGGATTCGGAGGGACGAGCCACGGTGGACAACAACGTGTACTGATGGGTGGTGGAGGCCAGTTGAACTGCGAGTGAAAGTGCTCGGCCCGGTGGTCCATACGCTTCTGTTGGTTGGAAGAACTCTTGCACCTCCGTCCACAAGTCTCTTTTAAGACGCGTCTTGTGTATATCAGATCCACACGGCAACAACGATAGTCCAAAGAGAACATGTTCATTCGCTGAAGTCGAAGGGGATAAGACGATTCACGCAGCACTGATACAGATTTGGATCCACGCCGCTGAACCTTCTCGAGTAAAGCGCACTCAAACTTTGTGAGAGGATGCAAAGCGGGTAGTCCATATTCCAATATTGGACGAACGTGCGAAGGAAACAGGAGGTTGAAGATCTCAGGCGTCATTTTTGAAAATGACCTCCATAAGGCGCAGAGTACCCTGTTGGCGGAGACGACTTTCCACAACTTATCCGGGATTATTTTCAAGGCAGGGGATACAATCACACTCAAGTGTGTTCAAAGCTGTGGTCAGACCACATCTGGAATACTGTGTTCAGGCATGTGCACCCTACCTGCAGAAAGATAGTATGTGTATTGAGAATGTGCAGACTGACCACACAAATGATAGAAGGCCAGCGCGGATTACCGTATGAAGATCAGTTAGCTTAGGTTTGTTCTCAATGAGAAGACGCAGATTGAGTGACGACTTAATAGAGACGTTCAAAGTCTTGAAAGACCTCAGTGGTCCGAGGCTCACCGATCTTTTTGAACCAGCTACGTCAGACAATTTGCGGGGCCATTGCATGAAATTGAAGTAACATAAAGCTAGACTAGAGTTAAGATCCAGGTTCTTCGCAAACCGGATTGTACCTGTTTAGAATAAACTTTCTTTTGCTCTATTAGCATGCGAAACTGTGGAGGAATTTAAACGTAGCCTAGACAAACATTGGCTGGCCCTGTTTCCCGAATTTCCTTGAGCTTCAGTGACTGCCCCTAATCTCATTACTTCAGGATAGTGTGTTTTTCGTCTTGCACTTGCTTATTTTTTTCACCGGTAAAGAATCATGAATATTCTATCAAGTCGCCGTGCTGGGGGCTCTTTTTCGCTTATTGGCACATGAAACGGAAAGCCTGTTAAGCGGAAGCTTCTTTCGTCCTTGAATCCTGTCGTGTCCTACTCTAGTAGACAGTGACGTCACAACGGAGCCGGAGTCTCCTTTGTTTAAACAACTTACAATGGTGACCCCGGATCGAACTGAATGAATTGAATGGAAAGAAATCCTGCAGTTCAGCTCCAAGTTCACCTCGAACGATCCGTCATGTGAAAATCAAATCCTCGCGATCTCGACGATAAGCTAGGGAGAACCAGTTCAGGCGCTGAAGATGAAGCGCGTAAGGCAGGTTTCGTAACTACAAAATGTATTTAGATCCTCTCCGCTGAACATTCTCAATCAGGCTGAATTCAAATTTAGTAAGAGGATAGACAGCAGCAGTCCATACTTAAGAATCGGACGCACATGTGCAGTAAACACGAGCCTGAACATCGGACTCAAGCGGGAGAAGGATCGTCGTATGGCGTAAAACATCCTGTTGGCAGAAGCGACTTTTCTCAAGGTATCTTCAGTCCATTTTAGCTTTGGGCTCACAACGACGCCAAGGTCCCTCACGATTAGAGTTTTGCAGCAAAAACTCTCCGAGATGATATATTCCAAATGATTCGAAAGCACCGATCGGAAGAACGGAGCATTTATCGTGCTTTATGGGTAATTGGCACCTGATCGACCAAAAGTGCAGCGAATCAAGACTTGTTTGTAATCCGTCAGCTTCAACCACACAGGAGACTTCCATCCATTGCTTTAAATCATCAGCGCAAATCAATCTGCCTGTAGTACAGACGCCAGGTCATTAATAAAGACTTTAAAAAGTTCAAGGCCACTCACAGCCTTGCGCACACCGCTGGCCATATTACAGAGAAGGAAAGACTCGTTTACTTTCACACGGAAGGCGCAGTCATGCAGGCAATCAGTGAGGCAAGAGCATTTTTCCTGAAACACCAGTACTGCGAAGTTTGCTAAGCAAAATTTTGTGTGGAACCTTGTCGAAAGCTTTACTGAACTCCACAAATACGATATCCTGCCGCTTACCAGCATCCATGGATTTAGCCCACTTTTTCTCGTGCTACCGGAACACCGGTGACACAGGAACGCGAACGACGGAACCAGTAACGTGCAGTGGTCGTAGTATGAGCCGAAGTAGATCTGATGTGCTGAAAGTAAGGAGTACACGGTTCCAAGTTATCACATCACGAACAGTGAACCGCAGTGGGTCGACATCGAACTCAGTTAGAACGAGAGAAGTGCACCTCACAGGTAGATGTGTATCGATCCCACGCGGGTCGATAAGTGTACAAGCATGTAAACAAGAAATATATGGCGATAATAAAGGAATGTTAATAAGTGGTTCAAATAGTTACCAGAGATGTTCTGTGGGATCTAATCATCTACAATGTTAGTATGGCTAGGGGATAATTGGGGTATTTCACTACAAACCCATGCTGTGCAGGCGAAATGATCTTTTGGTTCTGAAAATGCAGATTGGGACCTCGCTTGAGAATTCTCTCCATAGCCTTGCAGACAACAGATGTTAGACAGATGGGCCGATAATTTGTAGTATCTTGTCGATTTCCTCTTTTGTATCTGGGCGGGAGAGCCTATGGCGCCCTGAGGCTGGTGGTGGCTAGATGCTAACAGATGGTCTACCCACTGCTGCTACTGTTGTGCCATGGGTTCATGTCCTGGACGCCTCGTGGCGACCGCTGAGTGGGAGTAGGGTTGCACCCTTCTCCCTGCCAAGGTCCAACACACCAATCCGCACGACTCAATGAACTGATCATGTGCTAGACCTGCTATCTTTCGGGTGTACATTTAATCGAAGGATGTGGAATGCATAGCCACAGTAGGCGACCTGTGGCACCACATTCGCGACCAGGTAACAGTTGCTGCCGAAGAGACCATCGGGCGCGCAAACTGTAAGCGTCCTGATTGGTTTGATGAGAACAATGCGACGATTGGTGCATTGGTGTCGGAGAAGAATGCAGCATTTGCTGCACATGTGGCAGACCCCAGTGACTTGGGGAAGAAGAGTAAGTTTGATATAATTCAACGGCGACTGACACGATAGCTCCGTCGCATCCAAAACGCATGGTGGACGGAGAAGGCGAAGCAGATGGAATGCTACTTCGAACGCCGCCAACTCAAGGAATTCTTTGACTCCTTGAAGGCGGTGTATGGACCGAGATTGGCTCTGCTGAGGACGCTGATCGATGGTAGTTCAAGCGCTGCGTGCACACAGACTGCAGACAATGCAGATCTGGCGAAATAACTTTGACCGTCTCTTGAACAACCATTCAGAGATTGACTGGCTTCCCTTGAACGGCCTGAAGCAGCACGAAGTGAAGGTGAGTCTGGCGGACACGCCGACACTTGGTGATACGCAGATAGCAGCTGCTCAGCTTCAAACCCGCAAGTTTGTCGGTGCCGACGGAATCCCACCTGAAGGATTGGAACACGGCGAACCCGTGTTGGTGACTCCGCTGCACCGGTTAGTCCAACGCGTGTGGATTTTAGGAGGAGGTGCCTCCTGAGCTGAAGGATACCCTTGTGTTAGCGCTGTACAAGGGCAAAGGTAGTAAGCAATGTGTCACGAATTATCGTGGCATCAACTTGCTGAGTTGTGTGGGCAAGGTGATTGCCTGAGTCTCGCTCAACCGCCTCGTCATTCAGGTTGTAGAACCGAGCATGGCGGAAGAGCAGTGTGGATTCCGTTCGGGTTGCAGCACGATAGATATGGTATTTGCGGCTTGTCAGTTGCAGAAGTGTGGAGAACGATATCAGCCGTTGTATGCGGTTTTTGTTGATTTCACCAAAGCATTTGATACGGTGAACCGCTAGGCATTGTGGCCGGTGTTGGGTAACTTTGGTTGTCCGAGTAAGTTTGTAACTTTAATTGAATGTCTGCACAGTGGTATGCGGGTGGGGGTGCATCTGCGTGGACAGACCTCGGATGACTTTACAGTTGTCTCTGGAGTGAAGTAAGGCTGCATCTTCTCCTGTTTAATATTTATCTTTATCTTAGTATACTTTGTGCGTTTGATGCGGTTTGTGCTTACGATGTTCATGTGGAGCACCGTATTGATGGTGGGTTGCTGAACATCCGTCGTTTCGGTGCGATAACCCCAGTCTGTGAGACAACTATCCGTATGTTGTGGTTTACTGACGACTGTACGTTGTTTGCGCATAGTGCGGGTGCGTTGCAGCATATGACTAGTGCTCTGGCTTCGACAGCGGCCAACTTCGAGCTCACCATCAACACGAGCAAGGCTTTGTCTCTTCCAGTCTTCAACGGGAATGGAGTTCTTGCGTCTGCCCGAAATCCAATTGCCGAGGAAGTATTAGAAATCACTTCGAGATCTTGCTATCTTGGTAGCGTAATAACAACCGACCAGCAGGTGACATGCGAGCTGCGCAGCCGCGTATCGAAGGCGGCTGCTGCTTTTGGCAACCTGGAATGCCGTGTGTAGAACAACCACCAACTCACTGTTGGGATGAAGCTGCTGGTATATAGGTATGATGCTGTCCGTTCTTCTATACAGCAGCGAAACCTGGCCGCTTTATCGGAAGGATGTCAGATGTCTGGAGCTCTTCCATCAGCAGTGTCTTCGCCGTGTTATGCGCATCGTCTGGAGTGACCGAGTTGCAGACACGGAGGTGGTCTGACACAGTGGCATGTATGCACTGGACTGCATAACTGTTGAGGCACCTGAGGTGGTTCGGCCATATTTGCCGTATGGATTCGACGCGGATACCCAAACAACTGCTTTGTGGCCAACTGCGTGCAGGGAAACGGCACGTGGGAAAACCGAAGTCACGATACCAGGACATGATCCAAGTGAGCCTGTCACGTTCTGATGTTGCTTTCAGGTCATGGGAATCGAAGGCGGTTGCTCGGCATGCATGGCGCAATCTAATCACGAAGGCAGTTGTTGAGGTGCAAGCGAAATCCCTCGTGCATGCAGAGAAGCGGAAAATGCCGAAGCGACAAGCGCCGATGGGCTGTATTCCATCAACGTCAAGCGCATGTTATTGTAGCATATGCGGTCGCGAGTGCATGAAGCAGGCAGGTTTAGTGAGCCACGAGCTAGGCCACTCGGGTCCAGCGTCGAAACGACGACGAGTCCTGATGAGAACGTAGGCAGAATCGGTGCAGCGTTGTTGGTACGCTGCATTCGTTTTACTATCGGTGTGCTTGTGTGCTGAGTTTCTTTATTGTAGGTGGTTGGTTTACTATCTTGTCTTAGCGTTATTTTCTTACCTCATTTTAATATGTACCTGAATAATTTATTAGATTGCACATTTCACTTAAACTAAAGGTGGTTAACTTCACTTACTTTTTCTTTTTACATACGTGTCTTGATCCCTTTTTCTCCGATACTGAATCTGTCACGACTATTTTGATAATCCACTTATTCCATATGCTAATTTAGCGGCATATCCGTACGGTGTATTCGATCTATTTTATTCGGCATTTCATTTTATGTGATTAGCTGTTGCTTGACATCCCCGATGTGGCTGCGGTTGATGTGCGTGTTGACAAGATGCTTGTCTGTCTATTACCCACTACCTCGTTTATGCTAGCTCCAGGAGACAGTTGGCCGTTGCTGGAGGGGACGGGGTGCACGGTCCTTGTGGCCGTACTAGCCTCGAAGAGTGATTCCATGCACTCAGTGTGGAGCGGATTACGGTCTAGTCACCGCCTTATGTGCGCTTGATTCCCAAGTACAACGTGGTCGTATTTGCCTATGAAGGGGTGTGGGCTGGCTCCGTTGACGAAACGTGACTCCCATCCGCATACCTCCCGATCTTATTCCTTTGGGTTTACACCCGATATAGGGTGTGTGGGTGGTGCAGCGCAAGCCACCCATGGTCCCTCTGTAGGCGCAGGATTCCTGTGGCTGGCCACTGACAGGCAAATCCGAAACTGGATACCGTCCATTATATGAGCCTGACTATGTCCCCCTTCCCGGCAAGTGGAAGACGCCCAGCCTCAAGAGAGTTCCGAACTACGCGACATATAGGAATAGCAGTATATTCGGCTGCAATCTTGAGGAACAGAGGATGCAATTCATCAGGCCCCGGCGAAGAGTTTGGATTCAGTGTTATGGTTTCGGCTGACCTACCGATGACCTGCTGCTAGCGTGCACTCTGATCAGCCCGACTTCCCAAAGCAGGAGACCGGCGTACGGCTGGCACGTATATTTTCTTAACGTTCAACTAACGGTACATTCAATTTATGGCCAAATCAATAGCCCTCAGCGTAAAACGCTCTCATTGGCTGGTTCCGTCCCATTAACACCTTCCCCCGCAAAAGTTGACATAAGACTTCATTTTTGGATGCAACTGCATTCTTACGACAGGTCTCCGTAGTCGATCAGTACCGCGCCGGGTCTGGACCTTCGGTTCCTCTGAGACTTCTGTGCGGGATGCATCCGAATTGCTTTGGGGATTAGATGGCATGTCGAAACTCTCTAGTAGGATATCTAACGGTAGTAACCGAGCGCTTGTGCCCGCAGGGATGCTAGTTGGTCGCAGCTGATTGGAATGCCTGGTCCAAATCAAATTACCCACATTAACCTCATATAGCACCTGTCCAATATTTCTCCGTATCGATCCTACCACCCATTGCGGGTTTCCCGCGCGATAGTCTCTTACTAAGACACGCTGTCCGGGGTAAAAGCGGCGTGCTTGAGTTCTGTGTCGCTCGTTGTAGTACTGCTCCATCCGAACGTTCCTTTCTTGCTCATTAGTACACCTCGGAGTTAGTAGGGAATTCACAGTACGGAGTTTTCTTCCCATTAGTGCTTCTGCCGGCGACAACTGGTTTGGTACTTGGGGATTTGAAGTTGATCTGTACACGAGCAAAAATGTATCAAGTATCTACTGTGTGGTTTCTTCCCCCCGCATCTTTAGTAGCGATCGCTTAAACGTGTCGACGAAGCGCTCTGCTTTTCCATTTGACTGAGGGTGAAACGGTGGCGACCGTAGATGCGTGATACCATGCTGTGCGCAGTATTCGGCAAATTGGGAAGAAGTGAACTGAGAACCATTGTCAGTGACCAAGGTTTCTGGTATTCCGTGTTGACTGAAAAGTCTCCTCAAAATGTTAATTGTTGCACCACTTGTCGCACGCTCCATACAGAAGACCTCAGGCCATTTACTATAGGAATCAACAACTATTATGTACTGCTGACCGTTTAGGGGACCAAAGAAATCGGCGTGCACGCGTTCCCACGGTTTTGTTGCCAACGCCCAGGAATCTAAGTCAGCTTTTCTCGGTGCCTTACTAGCAAGCGCGCATCTGGGACATGACTTTACTAGTTGCTCGAGTTCCGAATCAATGTTTGGCCAGTAGACAAAACTCCGAGCAATGCTTTTCATTCTGTTAATTCCAGGATGTGCCCGATGAAATTGCTGAAGGACTCTTTGGCGAAGTTCTTTGGGTATGACAATTCTCTCGGCCAAAAGTAAACACCCATTTACGATCGAAAGTTCGTCCTTTCTCCGAGAGAGAATTTGTAGCTCTCCGGATAGAGTATCACTTGGCCACTGCGTAGTGTGAAATTTGATTACCTGGCGCAAGAGGGGATCTCGCACAGTTGCGTCACGTACCATTTCGAACGTCACAGGAAGCTTCCTAAAATTCTCCATCAAGACCTGGTTGACCTCTGATTCAAGGGAGATTGCTGCAATTATAGATTCTTCCTGCTGATGCTGTTGTAGCTCCAATAACCGGGAAAGTGCGTCTGCTTGACCTATGTCCTTTGTAGCCGTGTACTTCACCGCAAAATCATAGGCGAGTAAGGCCGTGGCCCAACGCTGCAGTCTGTTTGCGGTATAAACGGGTATACCGGACTTTGATCCAAATATGGCTAGGAGTGGTTTATGGTCGGTAAGCAGGGTAAACCTCCTGCCATACAACATTTTGTGAAATTTCTTTATTGCAAAGACTATCGCTAATGCCTCTTTCTCTATCTGCCCGTAATTCTTTTCGGCTGGCGACAGTGATCGAGCTGCGTGTGCGATCGCTTTTTCCGATCCGTCAGCAAACTTATGAGAGATAACTGCACCCACGCCATACTTCGAAGCGTCTGCCGCCACCACGATTTCAAGTGTAGGGTCGTAATGTGTCAGCAAAAGGTCAGAACACAGCATTCGCTTCACCTCCTCAAAGGACTTCTGACAATCTTCGGACCAGTGCCAACGTTTGTCCTTGGTGAGTAACTCATTGAGTGGTCCACGCACGCTGTGCATATGTGGCAGAAATTGACTGTAATGACTGACGAGTCCTAAGAAGGACCTCAGAGTAGGCACATCTTTGGGAGGTGGCATCTTTTTTATAGCATCAATGTTTGACGGATCTGGACGTCTACCGTTCTTGTCAATTATGAAGCCAAGAAAATTAATGGAGTCCATGAAAAACGTGCACTTTTCTGGGCGAAGTCTAAATCCGTACTCTTGTATGCGATCAAGTACTAAGTGCAGCTTTCTGAAAAGGTCATCTGGGTTAGTTCCGACGACAATGATATCGTCCAAATATGCGGCAGCACCATCTACATCTGTTAGCATAGTATCCATGATTTGCTGAAAAATTGCTGGCGCGGACTTAACTCCGAATGGAAGTCGATGATACTGATACAAACCTCGGTGCGTATTTATCGTCAGTAATTCTCTAGAAGCTTCATCAACTTCTATTTGTAAGTACGCATCCGATAGATCTAGCTTGGCAAAACACTGACCCCCATTTAGTTTCGAGAACAAATCATCTGGGACTGGCAGAGGATACTGATGCGTGTTTAACGCTTCATTCAGCCCAGTAGAAAAGTCGGCACATATTCGGATCTGGCCGTTCGGCTTCTTGACAACCACAATTGGAGCCGCCCAAGAAGAGTAGTTCACTGCATAGATAACCCCAAGTTTCTCCAAACGATCAAGTTCCTGGTCAACAATTGAGACTGCTGCGTAAGGTACTGGCCGCTTTGCACGGAAAACAGGAACAGCATCGGGTTTTAAGGACAATAAGGCTTGCAACTTTGTACACTTACCAAGTCCTTCACGGAAAACAGGTGCATATTTCTCTCGAATTTGTTCGATTGCCATTGCCTTGGGGACTTTTGGTTTGTGTAAGTGTAAACTTGCACAGATTTGATTAATGGGAACATCTAAGAGGTTGAATCGCTCAATCCAGTCTAATCCAAGGAGGTTCAAATTCTTGTGTGTTGTGACGAAAATAGTTCCCCATGCGGTGAAGTTGGCAAAGCGACACTCACATTCAATCTGACCGATCAAGTTTAGACTCGTACCTGATGCGCTCTTCGCTTTATGGTTAGTTGGTTTAATGTCAGGTGAACCGATAGCTTTCCATAAGTTTTCCGTAATGACTGTAATATCGGAAGCCGTATCAATCTGCAGACGCGCTACTCTTCCGTTGATGGTAGTAGTGACGAACTTTCTTCTATCTTTAACATCGTCCGTATAGTTAGCGTTTACTCTTGTCGCGAACCATCGGTAACCTGCTTTTCGAGTATCACATGACGATCTAAATGATGTTTTGAATCTGCAGTGGGTCTCCTTGTGCCCCCGTCTAAAGCACCTTTGACAAACATGTTTGCTGAAAGGACACCATCTCACAAAATGCCATCCTCCGCATTGCCAGCAAGGTGATGGGGGTTTGGATTGTGGATATCTGCTAGGTTGAGCGGTCGGTGGGTTGTTTCCTGAAATTTGCTGGACAGATATATCTGCGGAATGTGCTCTCGAATCTTCCACCATAGCCGTATCGTGCTTTAAATTCATGATTCTTTGGGCTTCAGCAATGGCGTTTTGTAATGTAACATCTGTGTCGCGTTCCAACATACCAAGTATTCTCGTTCGTATCTCGGCGTCTTTTGGGGACTGTAGACTGCATACTAGTATCAAACACTCGAACTGGTCTTCCGTGAGCGACTTCAGTTTGAATTTCTGGCATTCACGTTTGACTATCGCCGCGTGAGCAATAAGACTGTCATTGTCCTTTTTGCATAGCTTTAGACAATTGTATCGGTTATTGAAAAGAGACGACTGGTCTCCAAACAACGCTGTGAGTCGAGCAACTGTATCATCAAAGCTGAAATCATGCGCGTTGTTTGGCAAAATGTAGTTAATGTATCTGTCATGTTCAACCGTTCCGAGTTTTCGTAACAAAAGGCGAACTTTAGATGCATCATCGAGACCTGACAACTCTGCCCTGAAAACATCTTCATAGCGCCTGAACCACGCATCGAATATTAATCCTGAGTCAGGATCGAATATGAACTCATTAACACTACTGATCATCGCATCCGCCGAAGGCTTCCCATTGTTCTGAACGACCGTAGGCTGCACAGATAACATTTGGGTGAGGGTTTCAATCATACGCAGCTGTGTTGTTTCAAATTGCTGCTGTTGCTGCAACAAAATGATTTTCAGGTCTTCCGCTGAAATTGACATCTTGATCCACTACCTTCCGTCGCCAAAAATATATGTTATGGTTTCGGCTGACCTACCGATGACCTGCTGCTAGCGTGCACTCTGATCAGCCCGACTTCCCAAAGCAGGAGACCGGCGTACGGCTGGCGTATGGCTGGCGAAGAGTTTGGATTCAGCTCGCACAAATGTTTAGATACCATGTTAGCACTGATGTCCATGTCACTGATAACAGTGAGCAAAGACGAATAACAATCAACTGACTGTACCGCTGTTTAATAGATCGATGAATAATGGCAAGCTAAATGACTAGCTCTATCTGCATCGTCACGGTGTTAAGAGCGTGGGAGTGCAAGGGAAGTATTCCACTTCCGGCTCTAGTGATCCTTTTCAGGCATAAGAAAATCAGCTTCGGTGTGAACTTGAACTGTTCGGCCAGATGACTTTCGTATTGTTGCCGTTTCGCACGTTTTTTGATGTACATACGTTCCGAACCATTTTATAATTTGCATAATCAGTTTCCGATTTCGAAAGTCTATAGGGATTCCAAAATTTATCTTTGGTTCGTGAGTGATCGTAATTCTCTGTCATTCCAGCGAAAAGCTTCAGTGAAGTAGTTCTCTGAGTTTTTCTTTTTATTCACTATAGACTACGTAAATGCATGTTTTATACAGTGATAAGTATGTATACATATGCTGCAGAGATATTTCTTATTTTTAACAATTGTTGGTTTACTCAGCTCCGGTTTACTCCCGCGAAATGTGTCTTCCTGTCTTGCCTTCCCGGCTTTCTTTAACCTACTGCTTCCATCTATCACTTTTTACCACTGCTTGTGCCTCACCAGCGTGCTTGTAAGCTATTCAACGGGCACAATTCTTGTATTCTTGTTTTCACTGGGCGCACTTTTCTATCGCAATTATAATCTTCTCACAAAATGTGAACCTGTAACTTTAGTTGTTACTTGCTGATAAAGTCAGCGGAATAAACGCGTATGTTGTGCGACCGTGTGGCACGGGACTCACCCGAGCAGTTTATGAAAACGAATGTAAATTCAGTATGATGGGTGTCCTTTTTGGAGGTTCAAACAGCAGTAAAAGCCATTGTTGTAAAATGCTGATAGAGTATGCTTTCAAGTGCAATATACACCGAGGCAACACTTCATGTGAAGCTGGCTGTCGTCAAAAGTGTGCCAAGAGAGTCGACTCTGCGATACTTGGATGGGGTAGACAAGCACTGGAGATGCTTGGTCTAACAATGCTATTAACCGATGAGGTAAGGCTACAAAGATCACTGGGCATGTGGACGAACCTCAGTGATTTCTCAACCTCCTACAAAGACTATCTGACCCCCTACATCATCCTCATCGTCATTACACATTAGCTGAAGGAACATACTTCAACTAGTGCCGCAACACATAAAGATAAGATATTTGAAAACGCAGGACAATAAGCATTATAAATGCAAAAAACAAACAACGCACTGCTTTGTAGCATGTTAAGCTTCAAGAATGAGATTGTGTTTGTAAGGGGAAGATAAGCGAGATGGAGAGGAACTGAGAAACTCACAACACAAACGTAATTGTGGTCAGCTCCTTGCCATGTCAATTATTGTATCCAATCAGACCTGTTCATCGTCCTTCGGACCCCAGCCAGGCAGTCGGAAGACACCAATCGACGCCAACATCGAAGTGGGGGTTTTCATTCCTCTCGACCTGGTCATCGTTTAACCTCCTCTCTTCCATCCACTGTCCCGGCGCGCAAACAACACGACGCTAGAGTCGGTGGGCTGGCATGCGCAGCACCTGGGCCAGCCATCGGAGCCTGCTGCGTTAAATAACGGTGCTGAGCGGTTCACTCGCTCTTCCTGCAGCAAGTACGCGACACCGAACACTGCTCGCTTACGCGGTATTCCCGCCAGACATGAGCAACGGTGCGAATGCAGCGATGATCGTATGGATCAAACCTCTATGTCTGTCGACCTGACGGATCAGGTTTCGTTACTATACAGGAGAGTTGAATGGACGGCTGCATGAACTCTGCCCTTCAGACCGAGCGGTGTCGCGCCGACGCCACAGGTGGCGGAGATTAACGATAGCGCTCCGAGAATTGCTATGCAGTTTGTGATCTCATCTTCCCTTCTCCTTCCTCGACGGCTTCTAGCTGATCGCCACCAAGGGTCAGCGCACCGCAGGGTCTTTGTAAGTCTTGATGAAGGACTTTTTATTTCGAACGTGCAAAGCATTGCCCGATACGACCGACAGCCAATGCCAATTTGACCAGTGTTACCTGGCACGTTTGAAAACTGATTCAGATATGGGTAATGTCATCAATGCACTCCAAGTCAAGAGGTCGATCACCTGGGTGCAGCTCTACGCCTTTTAGTTTGTGTCCAATAAACGCAGTCTCCATAACTTCGTCAATGGAGAAGCTAAAAAGAAAAGGTGACAGCAGGCACCCTTGCCTAACACCGCTGGAGTTATTGATGGTCGGCGGCAGTTTGCCGTAAGCCCTCACTTTACCAGAACTATGCACATAAAGCGCTCTGATAATGTTTATGTAATTTTCGGGCACATCTTTCTTAAGTAGATAGTCTCAAAGAGCACATAGATCCAACGAATCGAAGGCGCATTTGATGTCGTGAAACACGGCTACGGTGACTCACCGATAATTAAGGCGGTGCCCCAACATTTCAGAAGGTTTAGTAAACAGCTTGATTTCTGCTCCCATAGTCGAAATAGTATTAGGGAAGGGACCACAAACTCTTCCCTAACCGAACACGGACGAGCGGTAGTTTCTGCCACTGCTGTCCCAACCGCGGTTTCTAAAACACCCTCAGTAGTTGGGAACATTTCGGTCGCTCCTGAGATTAGTCCAGTGGCATCTGAGGCTGGTTTTACTGCAAGTTGGTCGGTTGAGAAAACTAGAGCTGTTAAGGTGCCAATGAAAATACGACTGTGCGTCCTGTTAGCATAACAAGTGAAACTAAGCGACCACACAAGGATGTCTCGTTTTTTATCTCAGCAGTCTATCAACTAGACAAAGAGCCAATAGAAAACCATGGAGATCAGCGGATAAGGAAGGGTCATCGCATCATAATCATCGTGGCATGCTAGTTGAAGGTGAGCAACACACTTCAGCTAATATGCCACACGAAGAATGGAACCTTTTGACAAAAAGTAGAACAAAACATTTTGTTTGTTTTTCACACGCCGATTTTGCTCTTTTTTGTCATTTTCAGTGTTTAAACTATTAAACATGTGATTCATTGCAATACTGTACACAATTCTTCCGTTGATTCCGGTTGCGGGCCATATCTTCATGAGTGCTAAGCCATTGGCACTCCTCATCTTTGGGTCCCCATCCTGGAAGACGTACGGATCCAACAACGGCCAGACACGACGTCAGCGATTTCATGTGCTGCCGCCAAGTGGAAAGCTCTCCACCACGCGGCCGCCTTCTGTCGGTCCTTGACGAGCGTATAGGGCGCGACGCGGTAGACGCTCAGGTGCCATGCGTAGGACGTGACCGAACCATCTTAACTGGCGCAACAAAATCAGTTTGTTGAAGGAAATACTTGCATTCCCCAAGATGCGACGTCGAACGTCATTGCTACTTACTAGATGTCGCCACCAAACGCGAGCGATCCTCCTTAAGCAAACCGTTATCGAACGCAGAAAGCCGACGCATGTCTTCCACGCGAATCGGCCAAGACTCGCACCCATACAACAATACTGAGCGAACTGATGTGCTGTAAACGCGGCCCTTTAGTGAGAATGAGACGTCGCGATGACGCCACAAGTGCCTCAGATTGACAAATGCTGAGCGAGCTTTAGCGATACGAAGAGAAACTTCTTTGTTGATAGTGCCGTCAGCAGAAACACAGCTTCCAAGGTAGACGAAACTATCTACCTGTTCAAGTTGTGCACCTTCGAGAGTGAGCACGGGAACAGGTGAAAGCCAATCCTTGAGCAGTATTTTACACTTCGATGGGGCGAAGCTCATGCCATACTTAGATGCTTCAACCGCCAAACTATCCTGGAATTTTCAAGTTATCCAGAATGAGTTGTATACTCTGAGGATCGTCACCAAGTAAGGCGATATCATCAGCATAATCTAAGTCGGTCGCGCGCTCACCTGGTAGAAGCTCTAAGCCAAAATGTTGGAAACCTTCTAGAGCATTCGACAGAACGTCTTCGATTGCGAAGTTGAAGAGGAATGGGGACATAGGGCAACCCTGTCGCACACCGCTATTGACAGTGAATTGCGAGGAAAGCTTGCCATAGACCCTCACTCTGCCGGATGTATGAAGGTGAAGTGCTCGTAAGATGGCGGTATATTTCTCTGGCACCCCGTTCTCTAGTAAGCAACGCCATAAAGCAGGTCGATCAATGGAGTCAAAAGCGGCACGTATGTCTAGAAATGCAATGATAGTGGGCCTGTGATAAATGTGGCGATGTTCGAGGAGCTGGCGGAGCGTGAAGATTTGATCCACGCATCCGCGGCCAGGACGGAAACCAGCTTGTTCTTCGCGGTAGTATGATTCACGTACTGGGGATAGCCTGCGAAGCAGAATGGATGCTAATAACTTAGAGGCAACCGAAATAAGACTAATCCCGTGATGATTTGCACATGAAGTGCGAGCGCCTTTCTTGAAAATCGGGATAATGACTGATTCGCCCCAAGAGGAAGGCACTTTCTCTTCATGCCAAATTTTTGCGAACAGCGCGGTCAGCTGGTTAATGATCGCCACACCGCCATACTTGAACAGCTCCGGAGGAAGTCCGTCTGAACTGGCAATCTTGAACCGCTTCATGCGTCGACTCTCGAGGCAGACTTCCGCTTCGCTGGGTGGATTCGGAGGGACGAGCCACGGTGGACAACAACGTGTACTGATGGGTGGTGGAGGCCAGTTGAACTGCGAGTGAAAGTGCTCGGCCCGGTGGTCCCTACGCCTCTGTTGGTTGGTGATCGGAGACTCATTTGCCTCACAAATGACCTCACTGACTCCAGCTTCCTGAGGCCAGTGGACCGAGTGAGTTGGAAAAGCCTGCGACTGTTGCCAGGGAGGGCAGCGGTCTCCATCTCTACAGCACCCTCAGACCATCATGTCTCGCGATCCTTGTTTAGGCTTTGCTTGAGCAGCCGGTTTGCAGAACGGCGTCGCTCGTTGCAATCTGATTCCGCGGGGATATCTTTGCGGCGTTCGGACAGCTCCAGAGAACGAGCAGAGATCCAAGCCTTCAAGGGGCGTCGAGTTAGGCCGCAGCATGATTGTCGGGAAATGGTCATCGCTTTCCGTATACAAGTCCAGTGTTGTTCCACTTCTCGCATGGATTGCAACTGAGTGCAAATGCCAGTGAAGACTGATAGCTCACATGGACAGAGGAATCAGTTAATCTGTTTACATCAATCTTGCGGTGCTTCGTGTTTCGAGAGTCGTTAATTTAAGGAAGGAAGCTATAGAGTAGGGGTCTAAGAGTATGGTACAATAACTGTTGTAGCGTCAGGAATAAGTGGAAAGAGTTGACACTGCGCTGCAGGCTCGCCGACGTTGTCACTTTGATTGCAACCTGGATGTCGTCCACTGATCAAGTTAGCGATTTGGTGGTGGATTTCTCCAGTCATAGTGGATCGACCCGGGCAACAAGTTGGTGGAGGGGTGCTTTTTCGTTACAACTAGCCACAAACACTGGGAAGCTCCATTTTCTATGACAACGTCGAATGTTCAGGCCGTTTCTTGTTTTTTGTGGGTTGATGGCAAGTTGAAAAATTTCGTCTGTGTACCGTAGCCCTTCCTCCACGAGAGGGGAGGACAAGGAGTTCAAAAACATGTTAAAGCAGGTGGAAGTTGTTGCACCGAATTTGGTTATAATTGGTGACCTAAATCTTCCACATGCAGACTGCGAGTATTCCATCCACGTGACAGTTACTTTGAGGTGGGAATTAGTTACATGGATACCGGAGGATACGTTCGTCCAACACGTCCTTCCGACCACTTTAAATGTCGTGATCGCTAGGCGTGACCATTTAACTGAGATGCATGCGGAAGCCCCCACTGTGTCCTTAACTTCTCCTTGAGTGTAATGAACCTACCATTGAAACCTCAACTTGTGAGAAAGTTTGGCCGAGTTGATATTAGCCGTTTGCGGAACAGAGCCCTCCAGCTCTATTGGGTTCCTGCTCAAGAACTGACAACATTATAACAAAGATGGGGCATGGCCTCGTGCAATTTCTAGATGAGTTCGCCCTCTTGCGCTCCGATAAAAGCAAGAATAAACCTCGCTGTTGGCGACAGGACATTGCCCGAATGCTTCAGATGCATAACACTTCTTTGAAAATTTTCTAGGAATCTGGAAGCTTCAGGCGATGGCTACACTGTAAACGATATCGGAATAGAGCAATGAAATTAGAGGCGAGCTACGTATCACTATGAGCTCAGATTAGCTCAGAATGCCAAAAGAACCCCAAAGTTGTGTTACATTTATGTTCGATCAAAAGCTTCTTTTCGGGAGGGGATTGGTGACTAAGGAGGATGGTAGTGAGATTGTGTAAGATGCAGATAGAGTGGAGGTGCTATTGCGTGTCTTTCAACACTTGCACCGTGTAGACAATGGTTGTACAATCCCCTCGCAGTTCCACTTTCATGTGATGTTGAAACTCAAGACGTAATGATCGCATCAGAGGTCCTTGAGGTGCTGGCTGGCTTAAACTCCTATAAATCGGCTGCCCCTGACAATGTTCATCCTGCAGCACAATAGCGGAGGTGTTTTCCCACCTCTAGCTGGCGTGTATAATGATGATGATGTTGCGATTGCTAAATCGCTCGCTGCTTTTCTACAGTATCCCGTCTTGTACCTATTCAACTGTTATCTTCGGGAAGGTAGGCTACCACATGACTGGAAAGAGACGACTGTTGTGGCCATTCATAAGGGGAGCTCCAAGTCTGCGCCACTCAACTTAGGCCCGTCAGTCTGACAAGTATTCTGCTTAAGTGCCTGGAGGAGCTGATTAGGCACCGAATTTGTGGGGGCTTAGTTGCCAACAACTTGATTGGAGCGGAACAATATGGCTTAGTTAGAAAAAACTCATGAATACTGAATACTGGTTCGAAGCAGCGAGTAGAGCTTTCTCTGTATAGCTGCATCATTCGTCGCTCTTGGACATATACTCCTTATTTATCGTTCCGCTCTCTATACTTTGCCTCTGCAAAGTGTTTGTCTAGGAGCTTCTTAAATTCGAACACTGAGTTCGCCTCTACTATGTGCTGCAGCAGGTCGTTCCAGACATTCACCACTCTGCGTTCGAAACAGAGTTGGTGATCGACCCGCTTCAACTTCGATACGATAAGTTTATACCGGTGTCCTCGCGTGCAGCTTGGTGTGCGCAGATGAAGCAGTTGTCTCAACATGCGGTAATCACTCAGATGTAATATCCGGTGCGTCCTGATGAGGTCCACCCTCAGCCGACGATAAGCTAGGGTGTACAGCCCTACTTTCTTACATCGGTCTTCGTATGGCATACCTCGTAAGTTGGGAATCAGCCTGGTGGCTACATGCTGCGCCCGCTCAAGCTTTTCTACCTCGCCCAGGGTGATGGGACAATACGCTGGAGAGCCGTACTCTAGCATTGGTCGTATTATCGACACGAAGAGGCGAGTAGCAATCTCTTTGGACCAAATGCTGAAGCTGCGCTTGAGGGCCCAAAGCATCCGAAGGCTGTTTTGGTACAGCCTATTCGTGTTGTCAATGGGCTTTAAGTCGCAGCGTGAGAGCACACCGAGGTCGCGCACGAAAGGCGCGGGATGCAACGGTTGACCAGCCACTGTGTAGGTTCGGCTGTGCTCATAAATTGCGACTTGGCAGGGTTGGTCTTAAGCTTAACTTTTGCAGACCATGTCGAGAGGCGGTCGAGGTCCTGCTGAAGTAAATTAAAATCATTGAGTGTGCGGATTACTTTCTACACCTTCAAGTTATCTGCGAACAACGCACAAGGTGATTGGAGTAGCTGAGGCACATCGTTTACATGGATCAGAAACAATATCGGGCCCAGTACAGTGCCTTGGGGCACGCCGCTGCTCGATGGATACCAGTCAGTTAGATGGTTGTCCACCTGGACCCTCCACTTTCGATCAACAAGGAAATTTCTGATCCATTTGTGCAGCAAACCACCAACTCCGCACATCCTCAGCCTGTCAAGGAGCACTGCATGGTTAGCCTTGTCAAAAGCCTTACTGAAGTCAATGTAAATGACGTCGACCGATTGGCCTTGGTTCGGCGCTTGTAACCATTCGTGCCTCGTCAACAGTAGGTTGATGATGCACGAGCGACCTTTCATGAAACCATGCTGTGCGGAGGTCAACAGGTTTTTCGACTCGAAAAGCTGCAGAAGGCTCTTCTTCACGATCTTCTCGAGCGTCTTTGCCAAAACATGAGTTACGAATCTGTGTTTCTTGGACGAGATAACTCGATGTCGGGATTCCAGTGCAGGTCTGCTATTTCGACTAGTAAAACATTTGACTCGGGTACTCATCGCTTTTTACTGGAGAAGCTGATTTGGTTTGAGCTGCAACCCCAACTGATGGCTCGGTTGTCGGATTTCTGCTGTGGCCGAAAATTCAGTCTCAGAATTGGAGGCCAGATCTAACATGGGCACTGCCCATGTTAAGCAAGACATGGGCTATAACACAGCCTTGCTTCACAGCAGAGACAACAGCAAAATTATCCGAGGTTTATTCACACAGCTGCACCCTCGCTCGTACACCACTGTGCAGACATTCCATTGTACTCGGACAACCAAGCTTACCCAACACCAGCCACATTGCCTCGCGGTTCACCGTATCAGATGCTTTGGTTGGAGTCTATAACCAGCGATTACAATGGCTGGTGTCGCTCACTGCATTTCTGCTGCAACAACGTAAGACAGTGTTGCCCGTTGTCACCTTTCCTCCTTAACTTCGTTATTGACGAAGTCATGAAAACAGCGTTCGCTGGACACCACCTAAAAGGTGTGGAGCTACTTCCTAGTGAGCGACTTCTTAACTTGGAGTATGCGCACGATATTGCTCTGATCTGTGATAGCTCCCAAACGTGCCAAGCAGTGCTGGACAGATCAGCTCTGGCTGTCAATCGTTTTGCACTGTGCTTTACTCCATCGAAATGCAAATTCTCCAAGATTAGCAGGAATCCACCCCTGCACCGACCCTTGGTGATGATCAGCTAGAGTTCGTTCAGGAATTCAAGTACCTGGGCAGCTGTATTTGCGCCCGTGGGATCGAAGCTGAGATTATGAATCGTATAGCAAAGCCCGAGGTGCTTTTGCCAATCTCCACCACCTGTGACACAGACGCGACGTCACTCATCCTGAAGGGCAGAGTTTATAATGCAGGCGTTCGTTCAACCCTCTTATACGGTCGTGAAACCTGGGCCATCAGGTCGACACACATGAAGAGGCTAGTCACATTCGATCGTCGCTGCCTTTGCGGCTTAGCTCATGTCTGGTAGGAGCACCGCGTGAGAAATGAACGTGTTCGCTATTGCGTATTTGGTGCAGGAAGAGCGAGTGAATCGCTCAGCACCATTATATCACACACCAGGCCCCAATGGCTGGGCCACGAGTTACGCATGCCAGCACACCTACTCCCGCGACATGCATTCTTTGCGCGCCGGGGATGCGGTTGGAAGAGGAGGAGAGGAGGCCAAGCAATGACTTGGTCGAGAGGAATGAAAATCCTCACTTCGAAACTGGCGTAAGTTGGTGCATCCCGACTGCCTGTTTTGGGTCCTTAGGACAATGAACACGTTTGTTTGGACACACTTGCTGATATGGTTAGGAGCCGGCCCCAGTGGCGTTTGTGTTGTGAGTTTCTTGGTTCATCCCCCTCCCTTTTAGATTTCGCCTCCAATTCCGATCTCATACGAACTACATAATCTAATATATAACATAGTAGTACTTGGTTCTGAATATTTTGTGGTGTACTTTTATCGTATCCTGAGATGTATTTCAGCCTCGAATAACGTGTATTGATAATGATGAATGATAGGAAAATGCAGCTAGTAGAGAAACCTCTGTGTAGCTACAACTTATACTTTTAAGCAAACCTACCTATTATGATGATGATTACTGTTTGGAAGCAGCATTTAAAGTTTGCTCTGTGTAGCTGCATCTAATGTCACTCAGAGACAAAGACCCGCTATATTGTGTTGCGGTCGACCGGTGGCCGAGTGGTCTGCGCGTTTGGTTTGCAACCATATGGTCACCGGTTCGAATCCGCGTAGGGGTGGGCGTCCTCGCGGTATACTCAGCCCGCGCGCGACCGGTGGTGGTCGCGCCGCAGCGAGGCGTCGTTACAGCGTGCAACTGACACATTATTATTCACACATTATGTTGTGTTGCGCTCAATATCTTTTGCACCGGCAAAGTGTTTGTCCAGGAACTCCTTAAATTCCGACACCGACTTTGCCTCAACTACGTGCTGCGGCAGGTCGTTCCATACATTCACCACTCTGCGTTCGAAACAGAGTTGGTGGGCGACCCGTTTTAAATCCGGTACCACAAGCTTGTACCGGTGGTTATTCTCGAAACCCCAAGTCAGCATAGTGCGAGTCCAGGCGTTCCTTAAACTCCGGCACCGACTTTGCTTCGACTATGTCTGCAGGCAGATTGTTCCAACTATTCACCACCCTCCGTTCGAAGCAGAGTTGGTGAGCGACCCCCTTCGAATCCTGTATGACAAGCTTGTACCGATATTCTCGTGTGCTGCTTGGTGTGTACAGATAAAGCAACGGCCTCAACATAGGGTAAGCACCCAGATGTAATATCCGGTGCATCATGCTGAGTTCAACCAGCATTCGACGATAATACTGGGTGTACAACCCTAGTCTCTTGCACCGGTCTTCCCATGGCACGCTTCGTAAACCGGGGATTGGCCTTGTAGCAACATGCTGTACCCGCTCAATCCTTTACACCTCCCCCATATGAGCGGACAGCAGGCGAGTGTGCTGTACTCCAGCATTGGGATGATGATAGAAGAGAAGAGACGGGTGGCAACGTCTTCGGACCAAATGCAGAAGCTACGTTTGATCGCCCAGAGCATGCGCAGTCCGTTTTGGTAAGGCGTGTTAGTGTTTTCAACGGATTTCAAATCACATCATGAGAGTACGTCGAGATCTTTCACGAATGGCGATGGGTGTACCTGTTGGCCGGCCAGATTGTAGACGGCCATTACCACCTTTGCCCATGTTCATGAATACCGTCGACCGGGTTGATCGGAAGGCTGACCTTTGCTAACCACGTGGAGAGGCAGTCGTGGTCACGCTAAAGCAGGTCGCAGTTGTCGGGCGCCTCAATTATCCTCCATAGCTTAAAGTCATATGCAAACAACGCGCAAGGTGAAGTGAGAAGCTGAGGCAAATCGTTACTATGGATCAGGAACAAAATGGGCCCAAGGAATGTGTACTGCGGGACGCCACTGGTCAAGGGATACTACTCTGTCAGGTGGCTGTCCACCTGCACCCTCCACTTCCGACCAATAAGGAAGTGACTGATTCACTGGTGCAGTGGGCCACCAACGCCGTACATGATTAGCTTCTGAAGGAGGATTTCATGGTTCACCTTGTCAAACGCTTTACTTAAACTGATGTAAATGACGTCAACCGACTTCTCTTAGTTTAGCGCTTGCAGCCATTCGTGCCTCGAGGGCAGCAGGTTTTTGATGCATAACCGACCCACAAGACCTTGCTGCGCAGGCCTCAAGATGCTTTTCGACTCGAGATGCTGCAGAAGGCCACGCTTCATGATCTTCTCGAGTGTCTTAGCCAGACCAAAGGTCAAGCATATCGGCCGGTAGTTGCCCAACTTACTCGGATCGCCGCCTTTCAGAATCGGTTTCGCCGCTGCACATTTCCAGTCATTTGGCGATGAACCGGCAGTCAGCGACCTGTTGAATAGCTCAGTCATCGAAGGCGAGATGATGGCCGATAGCGATTTGTGGGTCAACGGATAAAGCCCATCACGCCCCGTAGGGTTGGCACCGTCATGACCGGCGAGCAATTTGCACATGTCCTCAGCGCTGGAATCCAGGCTGCCCAGCTCGGTAGGGGCAATTTGCGTCAAGTTCGGTACGGACGCCTGGTTATCTGCAAAATCGGAAGCGAAGTGCACCGCCAATGCGGAAGCACGCTCAGTGCTGGAAACTAGAGGCTGTCCGTCCGAGCCATCCAACACAGACATCATCTGTCGACTTCAGGCGTCACTTCACGTATGCGAAAATCCTTTTGGGAGCTGTTTTTGCTGCGGTTGCAAGCTGCTCTTCGGAGTTTCGGCGTTTGCTCGTTTTCTCGCTGTTGCAGGCATTTCGTTGCCACTTGTACGCTTCGTAATCTTCGGCAGAGCCGGCTTGCACGAATTTATTCCATATCCGGCGTCGCCGTCGAGTCAGTTTGCCATACTTCTTGTCAAACCATTGTGACTTGACTGATCCAGCTTTCCGATATTTGAGGAATACAAATCGGGCGCACAATGATTTTACCCCCTCTTCAATGATAGACCAACAGGCTTGAGTTGATGAGTCCTGTGGCAACGACCAGTCCATCAGACTTGCGGCTGGAGTGAGGCTATTAAAGTCCGCCTTCCAGTAGTTACAGGCTGGCTCCAGCGGAGGAATAAACGGCAGTGGCAGCTCTAAGTTCGCCATGGCCATCGCGTGGTCACTAGCTGCCCGGGACTCTAGAACTTGAACATCACGCACGTCTTGATCGCAGCTAGTCAGCAACGTGTTCAAGCACGATGGAGTCAAGCGCGCAATAACGTGCGTCAGCTGATTGATGTGCTATGTGGCCCCAGTTTCAACCATCGTTTTCGCAAACTTCGTCTTGACTTCGCAGTGACCGGGGAGAAGCTCGACCTCGGGCCACCGTATTCGAGGAAGGTTGAAATTGCCCATGAGCAGGAATTGCGGACGACTCATGTGGTTGCGCACATGGGGCAACCAGTCCAAGCTTCGGCTCAGTGGACTGCAATACACAACACCCACGGGGAGTTTGCCGCGTCTCAGGTGGATCGAACACCATAGCTGCTCACACAGGCCATCACCGCTTCTGTAGATGCTCACGAGTCTCCCGCACAAGGAAGACCGTATGTGTAGCAGCACTCCATTGCGATCATTTGATGGCCTATCACATCGGAAGCAAAAATACCCACTGCTTTCGATTTCTTGGGCGGTTATCTCTGAATTTAACCAAGCTTCAGCTAGGCCCAGTACATCTGGTTGTCTAGAGGCAACGAAGTGGCTAACGTCGTCACGTTTGTTCATTAGACTGCACACATTCGTAAAGGCTACACGCAGGCTGCGGTAGGGACCGTCGGGAATACGTGAAGCATTAGCGATCTGTACATCCGGATTTGGGGAGGAACCTGGGTAACTATTCGAAACTTTACAATGCGGTGATTTGTTTCCCCGCCTTCAGTGCGCCGCTTTAGTTCCATCACGACAGACTTGAGATTTCTCGGTCTACTGGATCCATGTCTGCGTGCACATGGATTTTAAGTCTACCGAGGTGCGATAATATCAGCCTCGAACCAGCTTCGTCAGCAAAAGTGACCCTCATGGGTCGAACTTTTCTCTCAGTTTTCTTTCCCAGACGGACAATTTGCATCACTTCCCGCCCATTTTCTCTAACGTCGAGCAGTCTATAAATCAGACTGCAAAAACGACGTCATATTCATAGCGAACCTGAAGGCTCGAATCCGACGATTCAGGAACATGGAAAACCATCAAGTTGTGACGCCTCAGGTCGCTGGACGTCGCTTTCGCTTTCTTTGGCTCTTGCGTTTGCCAGAGTTCATCACTACCTGGCTTGTCACACATTCGAGTTGCAGTGTCCGTCGAGGGAGTAGCAGGTGGTAAAGAGGGGCTACTCGGCAATCTAGGAATTCGCTCAACATAGCTGGTGGTTGGCGTGCAAGGTGCTTGTGTCTGTGCCTTTTGCGCAAAACTTATAGAGATGCGGACCTTGGAACGCCTCGCGTTACTGGTCCGTTAATTAGATTCCCCAGGAGACGTGGGCTGCAGTTTGCACTGGCACTCCTAACATAATCTTGACGAAATCGTGCTGCATCTCGTGGATAACGCGAAACTGCTCCACATGAAGACCAGTACACGAAATGTGAAAATTCCGCTGGCAAACGCCACTTGAAACAGCGACGTCATTCAAAAACAGCTGACCGTAACTTTAAGTCTATCCTGGTAGCGCAAATCCGGAGCTATATATGATCTCTTTGACATTTCATTGCTGCATGTTTTTGTGATTAATAAGAAATGGCGACGTCATCTCACAATCTATGTCTTCTGATTTTCCTGTTTGGCACATGAAACAGCGATTGCACGATGACCAGCGATTTTAGAGCAACTTCCGCAGGGAGATTGATGATGATGATCCTCCTACAACTGACAAGCCGCATACACCATATCTAATGTGCTGCGGCCCGAACGAAATTCACTTGTTCTTCTCCCACTTTCGGTTAAACGACCTGAGTGCCGAGGCGGCAGGGACAGATTGGGATCTGCTTGGTGGCCGTCACACTCAGCCTTTGAGGTACTGCAACGATTCATGTATATTTTGCGACCGTATTAGGATACGCATCTGCGACCACGGCCAGACGCAACTGGGTTTTGACTGGTTTGCACCATTTTGTTCACGGGCTGCCTGGCTTGATGCGGGCAGTTGCAAACGATTGAACACCCGGAGGTGCCCTCCCACCGTCAGAGACAGTGCGTGGCGCTCGTGCTCTACGCCAATGGAGCTGTGAGCTTATAACCCGCAGACCTGTTTTCTCCCGTGGCTAGGTTTTACGGAAAGAGGGCCATCGACCACTTCCTAACCTCCGAAGAGGTTGGACTAGGATACTGGCAGGGCGCCCACTCCTGACACGAGAACGACTCGGGTCCTCAGCCATATATATATATATATATATATATATATATATATATATATATATATATATATATATATATATATATATATATATATATATATATATTACCCTGCATATTATCCGAGGAATTTTGGACAGTTTTCCGTGTCTGTATTGGGGGTGTCGGTTTATACAGCGGTTATGCGCAATTTCATAAAAGTCACATGCATCATCCACCCAAAATTTTGCTGCATACATATGCCTCTATCTTACCTTAGCACCACACGCTAGTGACACGGTATCAGGCGGGGATTTGAAGTGACTATAGGTAGACACTTTGTTTGTGTCGAAAATTCTCGGTATATTGCACCTTTGACTTTCGGGACGGACAGCAATGACGGAAACATACTGATTAAATTGCCTTTTAAAGTGATCAGCCCAACGCTCTAAGCGTTTTGACAACTTGTGGATAGGCTGTGCACTCTCGTCACGTATAGTTTCACTAACACCAGGTCTCCTGCTGCACGTTTCCCGTATCAGACGGAATAACTTACGATGGTTACCAAGGGCAGCGGCCATTTCCATCTCTGTTGCACGATGAGACCACCAGAATCTGCGGTCTCTCTTCAGGCTAGCACGGAGTTTTACCCGGAGCTCTTTGCGAGTTTCATTGTGTTCGCTTCCAGCCGGAGTATGCCGGCGAGCATCTATAAGTTCCAGAGACTGCGAAGAGACCCATTGTCCATGTTGACGATTAGACTTGCCACACGAGGATTTTCTTGCTGCTAGTGAATATGAGACCAGTGAGCTTCAACTGCATCCATTGAGCGTTTATCCAACTCGCATGACAGCGTACTTTGATAGGCATTCAGAGTGGCTGGTTTCGCCAGTTGGCTGGTGTCAATGCGCTTACAACGTCGTCTTGGGCGTCCCTCAAAGCGCATCCGCAGGTCAGCACATACAAGTGCATGGTCGGTGTCCACACCTGTGCTCCAAATCGAGCGACAGTTCTGGACGCAGCCTCTCCATGGGTAACTTATCGCAATGTGATCGATTTGCGTCCATAGCTGGTTCGAGGCTGGTGGGCGCCAAGTCACCCTCCGGCGGGTGCTGTGTCGGAAATTAGTACTCGCAAGAAATAAGCGAGCATCCTCACACAAATGAAGTAACCGCTCATCATTATCATTACGGGAGGCTATACCATGTTGGCCGCCCAGATGCAGTTCATCAGTGGATAATTTTCCAACTTGAGCGTTCAGATCCCCATCCAGCACTACAGTGTCCGAGCTTCTTCTGTGGCTAAGGAGCTCGTTCAGTTGGCGATAGAAGTCGTCTTTTACCGAGTCATCGCTATGGTTCGTGGGTGCATAGGCAGCGATGGCGAAGAGACACCTGTTAGTCCCGCGCGACTTCGAAGCTTTGAACGAGCCAGCCAATCGGACCGCACACATCCGGCTACTGATTAGAATCCAGTCAACCAGAGTAGCTTCAGCCCGGGGACTCAGGGCAATACCAACACCGGCTTGTCCGGTGCTCGAAGCTGCATCGTCACCGGATAGGCGCAATGAGAAAGTGCTGCTGGTGTCACCTGAAGGGGATCGCAAAGTGAGCGCAGAGCTCGAGTCTTGCAGGCGAGTCTCTGATAAGCAGCAAATATCGATCGATAGGGTCTCTAATGTTCGGGCATGTGCTGCCTGTTGACCGGTCTGTAGCAATGTGCGAGCATTGAGGCATGCCAATCTGAAGGAGGATCGAGGGCTCCAAATGGAAGCCGGTGATCTGGAATGGGCCGCTTGCTTAGACATGGACCTTTTGACAGGGCAGGAATGACGCTCCGCGTTCACATGTGTTGAAACTAAAAGACAGGCGGTTATTGAAGCAAGGTCGGGGTGGGCCGAGAATCGGAGGTTGAAAACATGGGGGGGGATAAAAGGGAAGCTGGAACGGGACGATAAGGGTGAAAAAGCGCAAGAGGGGAATAAGATGGGAAGGCTTGAGCAGTAGCATCCAAACTCCTATTCACCCTGCCCGATGCAGCAGATAGGGCACCGTTGATTATCCTATGCGGTGGCCAGAGCATCAGAAATTTGTTTTAAGTGAGATTCATTGTATTGCGTGAGCAGGATACTGTCAGGTTGCCTAGGCCTAGACAGGAGAACGATTAGGGTTCTCAGCCAAAGCCTTTGATTCAGAAAACCTGTCCGCGAGGCAGCGGGTTTTGTCACTGGGCTGCAAGGAGTCCGTTTTACGGAATAAGGAGCCACCCTCATTCCAACCTCAAGCTGGAGGACCAGGAGACTGAGTTTATCTGGCCTCTAACGATTGACCAATCTTGTATGAGTGACTCTGAAGGTGCAAAAATGCACCACCCAGTATAGCTCAATGGATCACGGAGGCACACAAACCATCGCACCACGGCAAGCTCCAGCCTCATTGCTGACATGGCAAGGAGCCGACCTGAGTCGCGTTCCTGCTGTGAGTTTCTTTGTCCCTCCCCATCCCTTTTAGCCTTCACCTCCAACCACGATCTCCTTATTTAGCATTTTATAATTTCGCACAGTAAATTTTTCTTTTTTTCTGCTGCATAGTAGCCGGCAGGTAGCTTACCGGAACGATGCCCACCCGTTACCTGTAGCTCAGCTGGCTTGCATTTGTTGCATTTTATTCCCTTTTTTTTAGGTATTGCGGCACAGTAGCTGAGGTGTTTTCCACCTTTTAGCTAACGTGTATAGTGTGTGTGTGTGTGTGTGTGTGAATCACGAACCTTAGAAAATATTCAACTTTACTCTCCAATTCCTTAGGCTAGTTTTGTGCGCGTCCGTCGACACATGTCGAATCGGTTCATAAAACAACTAAACCATCCGGAGGAAGCAACAAAATTCACCAGTTTCCATGACTGAAATTTTTTGACATTGTGAGCTCCCTGACCCGGTTCGGGTAATAATTACCCGCCGTGCCGTGACTCCACAACCCCATTGCGTTAACTTTTCCTCCAGTGCAACAAACGTAGTTGTTCCACCGCGTGCTGATCTCTTGCCTACAGGTATTAGTGACAATTCCGACTTTTCCTTTCGTGCTTCTCACTTGCTTTTCATTCACTGCGAATGGCGTGTTACCGTACAATTATTACATTGCTCGGCAAACGCGATAACTCAATTTAAAGCCACCAGCATATGCACATCGCTTCTGTCGAGACATTTTTCCATGTTTCCACGGCTTTGAAAGATCGCACGAAATGTGGGCACATTCCGTTTCAGCTGGATCGCTATTTTGGTTAACGAGTCACAGCACATATACATTATGCTATGCTAATCAATCTGATGCATTAAAAGTACGTCGTCTAACGTCACTGATCGTGAACTTTTCTCTTATCCACTGCTCCACTGCAATTCAGATGCATGAGGCCCCCGACTATGCGAGACGGTGTCTGACACCCTTTCACCTTACCCCATATTGTCGGCTGTCTTACCTGTTTCGTGTGACTTGACATCTAAACATTACACTGTCCAGGGCGGTTAAAATCTTTGTTCTGACGGCTCTAAGCCCCATTAACTGCGGTCATAACACACTAGGTCGACAGAACTGACCAATAGTTGAGCAGCTTATTATTATTAGGTAGTGATGAAGGTCGTGAGAAGCAATTTCGTTTCTTTTTGTTACTTTTTTGGGGTCGGCTAATATACGGACTTACGAATTTGGACAAATTTGACGTTGCAAAGTCATACTGTCGGCCTACATATGGATCGGCTTATATAGGGTAATATGCGGTATATATATGGGTTCCAAACAAACCTGGTTCGTAGATATGCATCACGTGGTGCCTGGAGACCACAGACAGAAGTCAAGCATCGGTATTGATCCTCGGTCGAAGATCCAAGTTTGAAACCACCTCACTCACGATTGACAAGGCCAGCACATGTGAAACTCGTCGGTATCGCGCTTGACTATCTAGAGGTACTGGAAACGGTTGTTAACCAAAGTGGTGTCCGCTAAAATTGCCATCAATGTCTGCACTGTCTCGCTAAAGCTGTGTGACCAGCGTCTAGTCAGGGAGGATAAAATTTGTGAAACAGACGTATTCCGCTGGCCCAGTTTCCGCTGAAGTAGTCGGACTTTGGTCTCGTCATCTCGGTTGGCCAGTTCAACCGAGAAAATGTCCTCGTATCGCTTATACCATGATTCCGAAGGTCACGCAAGCTTGCTGATCATAATGGAAATCAGAGACGTTCCATGCGTGTTGATCCACTAACAGTTAATCTGCGGGGAAGGAAGGCAACCCCAAAGTAACGAATTTTTAAACCAGCATCTCCGTTAGCTTGATTTGAGCTATTATCCTCTGCTTCAAAACAGCGTCGGCAGACAAGGCTGAGGAGCGAAAACCAACACCTTCGTCGCCAGAAATCTTACGGATTAGAAGTCACTACGGATGATCGCTCTGTTCACACCGGTTCGCTCCATATCTAAGAGTCCAAAGCATAATATCGGACGACAAACAGCCTCCAAGCTGGAAGGAGTACAGATTGGGGTCTACCAATGTGCACCGGCTGAAAAGTAAAAAGGGCACGATTGTTAACACCGTGTCTCACAGCGAGTAAATCAACAAGAAGCGAAAAGGAATAATATTTTAAAGCGATGAAAACGGCGCCAACGAAAAGGTATTGCGAATTGTTTTGCTTCTCATAAGAAGGGTCTCAAAAAACGAGTCAATTACCGCATCACTATCGCGCCAAGTGACGCGCAGATTCCGAGGTAGGTATTATTAACAGCCACTTTACTTGCCAAATTACCTTATATGTAGCGCTGATATTTCCTTACCGGAGAGGAAAAATGATTGGATCATTCCTTTTTTATACTTATCAGTTTGGTACCATCGGTCAGTTGATAGTTCTTTTACACCAAAAAATCCCGCTCATCTTCGATACACGGTACACAGTTTGAAGGGTATTCACGAACTTTATGACAATGTGCTCCCGAGACTGCACGCGTTTGATTTTCAAACAAATTGGGGCGTATATTCATGGTCGCATTGAATATCTTCACTTTGTGATGCGAATTTCGTTGTAGGAACTGACATTTCACCGACATTTTCCTCCTTGTTCCTATCGCCGGCCCGTATCCTTAAGCTTATCAAGCCTGCCTTGTAATTTGAGGGCGCGGATTCGAGTCTGCGTAGGAACCGGGCGACCCTCGCATTATCGTTAGCCCACATGCGATTGTTGGTGGTTGCGCGGCAGCGAAGCATCGGTACTCAGCACGGACGTACCGCTGATGCCATTCT
Organism: Dicrocoelium dendriticum; assembly: GCA_944474145.2. Classification (NCBI taxonomy): domain Eukaryota; kingdom Metazoa; phylum Platyhelminthes; class Trematoda; order Plagiorchiida; family Dicrocoeliidae; genus Dicrocoelium; species Dicrocoelium dendriticum. The sequence continues at coordinate 10,400,633 of OX104062.1, forward strand.
TGTCTCTAACCCTCCGTCCGTGTACTTTCCTTGCCTATCGCCTATTTTTATCGAAAATGCATCCTAATCGTATCAGTCTCTAGATTTCCTCTATATTCCATCGTGTAGAATACTAACTGGTAATATGTGATTTAGATGCGGTTGTTCAGAGAACTGTTTGCGAACTGAATAAACTACTAGTTTTTCTAACCGCCAGCTGTTGCATCGAGAGTCTAAACTTTTCAGGGAACTGACCCTTACTGTGCCTTCACATCGTTTAATCAGGTTATTCTTCCTGCCTCTAACTTGTTCTCCTTTTGTACCTTGTCTTCGATCCGTTTTACACCATTTTTCACTTCTTCACTTGGTACTTCTCATGTTTCATCTTATCGATTAACTTAGCAGTGCCTCCATATGCCGAATGCGTTCGGTTGGTCTAGTGGTTTGGTCTGATCATTGAATACGAGTCAGTATCGTATTACTATCATATTCATCATTGCACGTTGGCTGAAAATGAGAAGTCTATGTGCCGCAATACAGAAATAGGATATATGAAAAAGCGAGAAACTGCATCTTACAGAATGGGATATAAAAATAGTAAAAACTATGTAATATGAAGCTCAATATCAGGTTACGCATCACATGTGAACACGTGGTTGGAAATGAATGACAACCGGAATGATGGGACAACGAAATTCACGACATAAATATCATTTGAGCCGGATCTTCACCATCTAAATAAGTGTATTCAATCGATCCTGTTCATCGTCCTTATTACTCCGGTCCGCTATTCAGGAAACACTAACCGACGTCAACTTCGAAGCGAGGGACTCCATTCCTCTTGATCAATTCGTCGCTTGCCCTCTTCTATCCAGACCGCGGGTGCGCAAACCACACGTCGCGCGAGTGCTGGCATACGCAGCACATGGTCCAGCCATCGGAGCCTGGCACATGACATAATGACACTGAGCAGTTCACTGTCTCTTGTACATATACATGACGTCGGACACGCTCACTGCTCACGCGGTTCCCACCAGATGTGTGCGAACATACGAAGGCAGCGATGATCGCAGGTAACAAGCCTCTTTACATCTGTCGATTTCATGGACGAGATTTCGCAACCGTACATGAGGGTTGAACTGACGGCTGCATTGTGGACTCTTCCCTTCATAGTGTAGGAGTGAGTGATGTCGCACCGGCGCCATAATTGGCGAAGCTAAGCAGAAGTGGCTCTAGCTTTTGCTATATGGTGAATAATCTCATCTTCGATCCCACGGGCGTTAGTATAGCTGCCGAGATATTTGAATTTCTCTATGACTTCCAGCTGATCACCACCAAGGGTCAGCGCAGGGTGGATACGTGCCAAACTTGGAGATGAACCTTGCACTTCGAGGGTGCAAAGCATACCCGAAATAATAGACAGTAAGAACTAATCCGTCCAGTGCTGCTTGGCACGTTTGCGAGCTGTCACAGATCAATATCGTCGGCGTATTCTAAGTCAAGAAGTCGGTCACCTGAGAGCAGCTCCACGCCCTTTCAACTCGTGTCCAATAAATGCAACTTCCATGACTTCGTCGACGACGAAGTTTAAAAGGGTGACAGCGGGCATCCTTGTCTTACACCACTGGAGATATTGAAGGGCGGCGTCAACTTGCCCTAAGCCTTCACACTACCCGAACTATGCGCATACAACGCTCTCATGACATTTACATATTTCGCGGGCACATCTTTCCTTAGTAGACCTTCTCAAAGAGCATATCGATCTACATCCACTTTTGATGTCGATGAACATGAGTACAGTGAATCATCAACAAATGTGGCGATGCTCTAACAATTGACCTAATGTTATGGTATCATCAATACAGCCACGACTTCGACGAAACCCGGCGTTTTGCTCACGAATCTGGCTTTCACGAGTGCCAGTCAGTCTGTGGAGGACGAGGGTAGCAAGCAACTTAAAGACATTTGCGATTAGGCGGGTTCGTCCATAATTTTCGCATTCCGAACCGGAGCCATCTCTTGAATATTGGGACTTCGATGAGCGCCTCCAGTTGGCTTAGACAGTTTCCTGCTCCTCTAGCTTCACGAGTAAGTTGTGCAGATCATTTACGATAGCAAATCCACCGAATTCAAAGAGCTGGAGTTATTTTATCTGCTCCTGCGGCCTTATTTACTTTCAGTAGTCTGATCTCACGTTTGCCTACTGCGCGTGAAGGCGAATCCAATGCCGATCGATGAGGCTTCTAGTCTCCAGGTAATTGCTGCCTGTTGGCCATTTTGCGGCGAAATGCGCACTTTGAGATTTGCGAGTCAGCCTGGATTGAGGGCTCCAAATAGAAACGTATGAAATGACGTTGTTCGCTTGGTCCGATATGCACGTCGACTGGGCCAGAGCGATGCTCTGCGATTGCGTGTGAGTTGAAACCAGAAGACAAATAAGTATCGGAGAAAGATGGGGGAAGCTCGAGAATTGGGGGCTTGCAAACACGTGGATAAAAGTGGAGTTGGAATGGGACGATAAGTAAGAAAAAGCACAAATAGGGGAATAAGAAGACGGGAAGCTTTGAGCAGTAGCATCCTTGCCCCTATCCACCCTGCTCGATGCAGTGGATAGGGCGTCGTTACTTATCTTCTGCGGCGGCCAGTGCATCAAGAGATTATTGGAAGGCAAGGTCATCGTATTGTATTGTGTGGGCAAGATACTATCAAGTTGCCCAGGCCTAGACTGGGGAAAGATTAGAGTTCTCAGCCAAACTTTTGGTTCACAAACCGGACCGCAAGGCAGCGTATTGTGGGGATTGGACTACACTGAGTCTGGTTTATGGAGTAAGGAGTCAGCCTCACACCAGCTTCGAGTCTGGTTGGCTAGGAGACAGTTTATCAGGCCTCTAACCATTGTCCAGTCTGGTATGTGGCTCTGAAGGTACAAAAGCACCACTCAGCTTAGCCCAGCTGATCGCTTAGGTACGCAAACCGTCGCACAACGCGAAAGTCCAATCTCGTCGCGATGGTCGATATTGTATAATTTCCTTTTACTATATAACCTCTGATCATTTTTGTTCTCACACGTGGTTTCGAGGAGTCTAGTTTTGTTTCAATATCGAACGTTATTTTCATTGAGATCTCTCTGTATGCTTATGTATACAGTCATTGTGCTTTTTCTGTTTTCCCCCAGTGCATTGGCGACATGAACTTCATCGGGTGATACCTTTTCGTTAAGAACTACTTGCATCGATGTCATCTCTGCTTATCTACAAATGGAATTTTTCTGCCATATGGTGCATCAACATTTACGTGCTTCTGGCGATTTTCGCCTCCATACGTGTGATATGTGACCTCACGACGCTCGATCCCACTTCCTTTCCATCGGAGTTGAAATCCGTTTTCAGCAAGTTTAGCTCTGATTTTGATTGCAATTTCAACCACAAAGCATTTTGCGCTTTCCAATTTGTTCCCGCTGATTGGAGTTTTCATCAGAGTATGCGAGAGTTGGCGGAGAAGCTGAGGATAGCGGCTGAAGCTGCAGCGAATGCACTCTCAACGTTCACGAATGTCTCAGGCAACGATTCTGAATCCAATTTGCAGGTTAGCTAACTCATCAGTTATATATACCGCCTTAGGTTTTTGTCCCGTTTTGATACCACCTCCCAGTTGTTAAGATCTTTGGCACTTTCTGGTACATCTGTATCTCTGGACGCGGACAACCAATGCCTAATATTTCTCTATCTCATCCGATGCATTGACCTTTTGAATGTTTTTAGTTATTGAAACAAAAGTTGAAAATCATACCCTGTGCTCATCCAGCTCGTGTTCTGGGTGGGCGGTAATAGTCAAGTCAAACTAGGCTTTATGCACCTGATTAGGAGTATGTTCAGCGTTTTGCACTGGCACGGTGAATGTACTGAGTCATAAAATCCATCTAAAATTGCATTCACAGTAAACAATAAAATGCGCTTGCTCATCACTCAACTAAACGCTCCTGCGTGGTGCTGATAAGCTCCTTGGAGTCCACAAGCAAACGGGGTAAGTACAGTAACGTAGGGTTATGATAAGACGTTATGGGAAAACAGAACCCTAAATTTACGGCGGATTGACAAACAGGAGGAAGGTTTTACTAAATCATTGCGTGGATGATGAAACTGGTTATTTTATCCCTATACTGATAAGCTGTCACATAAACGAAAGTGCTTAGAAACGGTGAAGTTAACCAGTGACTGGACAGTCCACTACACCTGGAGTTGAGCTTAATGGAACGCATATTCATTGTGAGGTCTTTTCGTAGAAGCCCTCAAAAAACGAACAATAAAGCCAACGAGGAAGAATACAAGCAGTCACGAATCTATGAATTAACTAGCAGGGTGCTGAAAGCATTTTGAGTCTCAGGAAAACACATAGTATGGGAACATCGTTTGGGGTATTTTTGACTAGTCGCCATGGCAGGTTGGGCTATACTTTTCGCAACTTGTGGAATGTTTCGTTAACTTGTGTTGCCTGCGAGAGTTTATAAATATTCAGAACACTTAATAGTGGATGAAATGGGTATGTTATGGTCACTCACGACCTTGGGGCGCGAATTATTTGCCAAACTCGGGCATTTGTCAGTGCGGAGAAAACTTACATCGCTGCATTTAGAAGCGCTGAAAATAAGAGATCGGGACAATGACCACCGATGATGTTCATCCAACCCACTTTGGAGATCCGTTGATGATTCAGCAGCTGTAGCAATGCTACCTAGATCTACGTCGTTGGCGTCCTTACATTCAACAAAACTTGGATGAATAGGAGCCATTTCGATGTATAGAGAATACATAAGGAGAGAGGATCGCTCCTTGCAAAATGTCCCGCTCATCACTAGGAGTGGTTTTTTACCCTTTAGCTGGTTGAAGTGAGGGCGATTTACGAAGTACTTTCTCATCAGGTTGCACACTACTAATTTAACACCACTCGCAGACAATTGATTGGGCAGATTTGACTTGTGCACACTTCGAAAAACTTTGAAGTAATTAACGAGAAGTCGTGCGGTCTTGCATTTCGCATCCAATGCTACTGAGTGAAAATGGTATGCTTCAAACGTGGAACGTCGAGTTCTGTACGCAAACTGAGATACGTTCACAGCTGGAGTGCTTGTTGAAATCCAGCACACAAGTAGTCGCTCGAAGAATTTCAGCGTGGTGGGCGTACAGGCGGTTGGACGGAATTTCATGCATCCCCTGTCTTGGCACGAGCATTATCCCGACGGGCCTCCAAATATCGGGAATAACTTCACCATGTAAGCACGGATTAACATCTGCCATTTGTGTGGGTATCGGCACACTCCTTTACGACAACTGATGATTGAGTATCTGGCCAACTTGCCTTCTTTGAGTACAACCTCCTGTGTTCTCGGTAGACTTAAGCGTGTTGGACTGTAATTCTGAGCCAGAGCCAGGGAACGAATGCAAAGGGAATGTAGGAGAGTGTACTTCCTGTGAGAAAGAATAGAACTTAGACTTGAATTTCTATTCCCAGAAACAAGCTACTCACTGAATCTCTAACCGCATAGCTGCTTTAAAAATCTCTACAGATCTTGGCAGTTGTGATCACATAAAATGGGTTTAACGTATAAATTATTCGGTCGTAAAACCTGAGGTTTTAATGCTAAGGATAATTGTTTGATACAGTGAGTGATTTTACGATTATATGCCCGTTCTTTCTTCCTTCTAAGTTATTTGAATGATGGTGAGAAGAGTGTATCTACTTGTTAGTAGATGGTTTAGACTGGGCACGACAAATCGAATCAAATGTTGAAGTACTCAGTGTGATGTTCACATTGAATAGACGGATCTTTATTGACGAAAACTGCAAAATAATTAGAAAACATCATTGCTTGGTGTCTCTCAATATTGAACACTGAACAATCCTGTCGCTCAGCGTTTTTGATTCCTTCTCCTAGCTGAGTAATTTAATGAGAAACGTTTCACCACTTCGCTCAGTGGCATCTTCAGTGCACTGCTTCGTAGAGGAAAATCTCACGGAAAGTGTCGTCTGGAAATAGCGTTCGAGATTGGCCTCGTCGATCTGTGTCTCGTGACCTCTCTTTGTTCGCTTTTCGGCCGCCCAGTTTTACGCTTTCTCAGCTGTAGGTACCCAGGATCGAGGTCAATACGGAGGTCCATAGTCTTGAATTGCTTATTTGCCAATGAACTGTGCGAGAGTCTTAACGTGCCGAGTGGCACACGTTTTTGCGTAGAAAACAGCCAAGCGTAGTTTGTGAAGACGAAATAGAATTACACTTCTAGTCTGGTCGGATAGGCCACTATATTAGTCAAGTCAGGCGCCTGGATGGATGTGGTAGCACTTTCATTGACTCACACTGAGCGGTCAGGTTTCCGCAGTAACGCCGACGTTGGTCCATCTGTAACATATGTCAACATTATAGTGTGTCTGAGGCTATGTATACGTCTAAAGTAACAGCAGAAATAAAACCGCTGAAAGACTTTGGCCTATGTTCAATTAAAAGGCAGCTGATTGTGACTGTTGATTAGGTGAAAATATGGCTGTTGGGTTGTACCAACTTTGATGGACGTAATTGTTGACATTCCATCCACCATTCCGAGTCATTCCGATATGGTCGGATCTGATGGGAAGATAATCAGCAAGTTGAATAACATCCTCTTCAACATCAGCATGTAGCCAGCTTTCTTGAAACATTCGTATGTGTCATTTTGCTGCATGACTGCAGTAAGCTCCACCGTTTTGTCCTGAGAGTTATCAGCTATTGTTGCATAGGGTCAGTGGTATGTGCTTTAGCAGCTGAACGATGTCTAAGAGCGCCTTGCCAGCCACAACGGTGTTCTATCGATTTTCCTGTATGTTTTCTCGTGACTCATTTGCAATTATTTTTGACTTTGTGGACACATTGAGTGCGGTATCCCTGAGAGATTTCATTGTATTGGTGGAAAAAGAATGACGTAGATGTCAAGAAAATAGTCCAGGTAAACCAAATGACAAAAATGTTTTATGAATTGGATACATACGCAGTGGCTAGATTAAAAATGATTTCCCGATAAGAAAACCAACCGGCAATTTGAAGGCCTCGCTTTCGCGAGTACGTTGGTCCAGTTCCGGTGCCTCTTCTACCCTGGATCTCCTCTGACTGATTCGAACGCGGACACTTCGCCTGCTAACTTCCAGTTGGTTTGACACCACCTTATCTTGAGGCGGTATTAGGGTTTTGAACTCGTAACCGTTCCTTTGTCGTCTCTTGTTTCGGTGACGTGGCCAATGGGGATTAGTATCACCATCGCAATGGGGCTGGACCTTACCGTGGTGCGATGGTTTGCGTGCCTCAGAGATCCATTGAGCTATGCTGGGTGGTGCTTTTTTTTTGCACCTTTAGAGCCACTCATACCAGATTGGTCAATGGTTAGAGGCCAGACAAACTCAGCCTCCTGGTCCTCCAGGTTGGGGGTTGGAATGGGGGTGGCTCCTCATTTCATAAAACGGGCTCTGTAGTCCAGTGCCAAAACCCGCTGCCTTGCGGTAAGGTTTTTGAACCAAAGACTTTGGTTGAGAACCCTAATCGTTCTCCTGTCTAGGCCTGGGCAACCTGACAGTATTCTGCCCACGCAATACAATAAACCTTTCCTACAACAATTTCTTGATGCTCTGGCCGTCGCAGAGGATAATAAACGGCGCCCTATCTGCTGCATCGAGCAGGGTGGATAGGGGTTTGGATGCTACTGCTCAGGCCTTCCCGTCTTCTTATACCTCTTCTTGCGCTTCTACATCCTTATTGTCCCGCTCCAACTTTACTTATATCCCCCCATTTTCAGTCCCCCAATTCTTGGCCCTCCCCCAGCTTACTTCAATAGTCGCTTGTCTTCTAATTTCAAATCACACACAATCGCAGGGCCTCGCTCCAATCCAGTCGACAAGTCCATGTTCAACCAAGCGGACAACGTCAGTTCATCCGTTTCCCTTTGGAGTCCTCGTGTCTCGCTAAGATTGGCATGCCTCAACATGCGCACTTTGCTGCAGATTGGCCAACAGGCAGCACTTGCCCGCACACTAGAGACCCTGTCGATCGATATTTGCTGTTTATCAGAAACCCGCCTGCAAGGTTCGAGCTCCGTGCTTACCCTGAGATCCCCCACATGCGACACTGGCGGCACATTCTCATTGCGCCTATCTGGCGATGATGCAGCTTCAAATGCCGGTCAAGCTGGCGTCGGCATTGTTTTGAGTCCCCGGGCTGAAGCTGCCCTGCTTGATTGGATCCCAGTAAACAGTAGGATGTGCGCCGTTAGATTAGCTGGTTCGTTCCGTGCTAGGAAGTCGCGCGGGGACAAACGGTGCCTGTTTGTCATTGCGGCCTACGCCCCTACAAACTGTAGCACTGATTCGGTAAAAGATAATTTCTATCAGCAACTTCACGAGCTCCTTCGTTACAGAAGAAGCACGAATACTGTGGTGCTGGCTGGCGATCTAAACGCCCAAGTCGGAAAATTGTCCTCTGATGAGCTTCATCTAGGCGGCCAACATGGTGTAGGCTCCCGTAATGATAATGGTGAGCGATTGCTCCAACTGTGTGAAGATGCTCGCCTGTTTCTCGCGAGCACTAACTTTCGACACAGCACCCGCAGTAGTGTGACTTGTCGGCCACCAGCCTCGGGCCAGTCATGGAATCAAATCGATCATATCGCGATCAGTTACCGCTGGAGAGGCTGTGTTCAAAACTGTCGCTCGATTTGGAGCACGAGCGTGGACTCTGACCACGCACTTGTCTGTGCCGACCTCCTGATGCGTTTCGGTGGACGTCCGCGACGTCGATGTGAACGGATTGACACTAGCCAGCTGGCGAAGCCAGATGTTCTGAATGTGTACCAAGATGCACTGACATCTAGGCTGAGTAAGCGCCCACTAAACACCGTTGAAGATCACTGGTCGCATACTCGTCAAGCGTTGCTATTAGCAGGCATGTCTTCATGTGGCAAAACAAATTGCAAAACCGAACGTTGGGTCTCTACACAGTCTTTGGAACTTATGGATGCTCGCCGACGTACTCCGGCTGGAAGCGAATACAATGAATCTCTCAAAATTCTCAGGGCAAAACTACGTGCTAGTCTAAAGAAGGACCGCGAAACCTGGTGGTCTCATCGTGCCTCTGAGATGGAAACAGCCGCTGCCATTGGTAATCATCGTAAGTTATACCGTCTGGTACGGGCAACAGGCAGCAGGAGACCTGGTGTTAGCGAGACCATACGCGACGAGAGTGGGCAGATGATTCACAGCCTGTCAAAACGCTTGGAGCGTTGGGCTGAACACTTTGCTATGCAATTTAACCAACCTGAGTTATCACTTTCTTCGGGCATTGAGCGCCCTTCTCCTTGGGCCGTCTCCTTGGATCCGCCCTCACGCGCAGAAGTCGAACGTGAGATCAGGCTGTTGAAATTGCAAAAGGCCGCAGGAGCAGATACAATTCCTCCAGCCCTCTTCAAGTTCGGTGGACCTGCTCTAGTAGATGATCTACACGAGTTGCTAGTAAAACTTTGGGAGCAGGAGACAGTCCCGACAGACTGGAACCGCTCTGTCATTGTCCCAATTTTCAAGGGAGGCTCCCGTTTAGAATGTGGCAATCATAGAGGGATCAGTCTGATTTCGATTGCCTCTAAATTGCTTGCCTCTCTCATTCTCCACAGACTGACTGGCACTCGCGAAAGCCAGATTCGTGAAGAGCAAGCCGGATTTCGTCGAGGTCCGGGCTGCATCGACCACATCTTCACATTGCGTCAAGTGTTGGAGCACCGCCATGTTTATTGGCGACCCACCGTTGTCGTGTTTCTTGACATAAAAGGTGCCTTCGACTCAGTCGATCGATGTGCCCTTTGGGACTGTCTGTTGAGGAAAGGTGTGCCTGATAAATATGTAAACATTATCAAAGCGCTGTACGCACATAGTTCGGGCAGGGTGAGGGTTTATGGCAAACTCTCGCCACCCTTCAGTATCACCAGCGGTGTGAGACAAGGATGCCCGCTGTCACCTTTCCTCTTCAACTTCGCTATTGATGAAGTCATGGAAACAGCGTTCGCTGGACACGACCTAGAAGGTGTGGAGCTACTCCCTGGTGAGCGACTTCTTGACTTGGAGTATGCAGGCGATATTGCCCTCATCTGTGACAGCTCCCAAACATGCCAAACAGCACTGAACCGATTAGCACTGGCTGTCAATCGTTTTGGGCTATGCTTTGCTCCATCGAAATGCGAAGTACTTCTCCAAGATTGGCAGGGACCCAACCCTGCGCTAACGCTTGGTGGTGATCTGCTAGATGCCGTTCAGGAATTCAAGTACCGCGGCAGCTATATTAGCACCCGTGGGATTGAAGATGAGGTTACGAACCGTATAGCAAAAGCTCGAGGTGCTTTTGCCAATCTCCGCCACCTGTGGCGCAGACGCGACATTACTCTCCCCCTCAAGGGCAGAGTTTACAACGCAGCCGTCCGTTCAACTCTCCTATATGGCTGTGAAACCTGACCCATCAGGTTGACAGACATGAAGAGACTCGTCACGTTCGATCATCGCTGCCTTTGCAGCTTAGCTCATGTCTGGTGGGAACACCACGTGAGCAATGAGCGTGTTCGACGTCTCGTGTTTGGTGCAGGAAGAGCGAGTGAACCGCTCAGCACGATTATATCACGCACCAGGCTCCGATAGCTGGGCCACGTGTTGCGCATGCCAGCACACCGACTCTCACGACGTGCATTATTTGCGCGTTGTGGGTGCGGTTGGAAGAGGAGGAGGGGAGGCCAAGTGATGACTTGGTCCAGAGAAATGAAAACCCTCACTTCAAAGTTGGCGTCGGTTGGTGCATCCCGACTGCCTGGCTGGGGTCCTAAGGACGGTGAACACGTTTGGCTGGACACACTTGCTGATATGGCTAGGAGCCGGCCCCAATGGCGTTTGTGTTGTGAGTTCCTTTGTCCATCCCCCTCCTGTTTAGCATCCCCCTCCAATCACGATCTCAATCGTGAGGCATAATATGACTTTCTTTTACGGCAGCCAGCTGTTAGCTCTCCGGAACGATGTCCATCCGTTGCTGGGGACTCAGCGGGCGTGCCACTGTTTGTTTGTTTGTTTTTCTTTTCTTGCCTTTTGTATTGCGGCACAATAGCTGAGGTGTTTTCCACCTCCAGCTAGCGTGTATTGATGATGAGTATCACCATTCTGTTTAACACTTCGTTGTCATCACCTGCTACCCCATTTAATAACTAACGCATTATTGATATACGAATGTCTTCAAGGTATTATCCTCATCACGACGTACAAACTACTCAACAGCATGGTGCTTTGACAATGCACTGATCCTTTGCATTGTCCGTGAACAATGCGTCGATCACACATTTCGCCTGTGCAAGGGCAGCAACAGCTTCACACATATGTACAACCTGCCACTGTGGCCGTCATGGACTTAACGCCTATTTTGATTTAATTACTTACGTTTATTTGTAAAGATACCTGTCGTGGCCAGATCCGCCAACAAAACGTCTTTTTATTCAGTCTCCTTACTACGAGTCCCGTCTCTTGCCAGGCCCCCTTACGTTAACTTAGACATGTAGAGCGTTACGGAGCTGATGTGTACCTTCTTTCCTCTACAACTTTATCGTCGAATATTCATTAATGACTTTTACTGCTCACATTTTCTGAACTAGCAGTTCCATCATGAGACCGAATGACATGCTATGAATGCGCTGATCGTTGGTTGAATCAATCGGACCTCTGGCCTGTAATCCACTGCTCACCAGTTCCAGTCTGGGTGGGCGTGGCGACCTCCATGATATCTTTCTCCCATACGCTATAGCCGGTGGATACGTGGTGACGATGCGTAGACACAATGTACCGACGTGTTGATATTGTCTTTTCATATGGATCCCTATTCCGGCACTAAGTTCGTCGAATGTGTTATCGCGCTGATTGACGTTCATTGACCTTTCAAATCGTTGTGTTCCTTTGAGACGGTAATATGTTAGCTTTTCAGAGGCAATGTATACGGTACTGCAGTGCAACCAGTGTTATTCTTTCCATCAACCACCTGGCGATTAGATACTTGAGCTATTAGGGGACTGTTCTTTCTTCAGTCACGCATGCGAGATTTCGTTCATGTCTGATGAGACACCGAAGCAAGCAACAACAACTGATTATCGGATACAACGCTGGATCATTTATCGAATCTGCTTTACCTACTAGTGCTTGATCACGTCCTTTGCATGCCTGCGTTCTACTGTTTTACGTTCTGTTTCCTGTACTGTCCCTTTGTGTGGATACCCACGGGAATCTGGTCACGACCTAACAAAGAGGAGTGGAGATTCTACCACAAGCTGGGGTTCTGCTGGTACATAACCTCTTCCCGGGCTTGGATCTATGGACTGATCACATTGACATTAAAGTTTGCTGTCCTACGGCTGAGGTGTGCTTCTTGCCTTCGACCAACGTGTATTGATGTTGCTAATAGTTTCGTTCAATGTCGATAGAAATCGATTGCATGCTAACCTTCAGTTCGCCTCTGCAGCGATTGACCAGCTTTCAGACCGTTGACCCAAAATCGTTAAGCTCGACCGATCGCTATGCAACGGGCATCTAAATGTAGTGTCATACCATCACACTAATGTTTTTCTGTCCAGTCGTAATCCTCTTCTCTGAAGTTTCCGGTGGTTTTCTCGCATAAAGACAACAGCAGCGCACCAGCACATCGTCATCATCACCAACAGCAGTACATCAGCCATTTGAACTGATGCTTCGCTGCCATACAACCATGAGTACCTATGAAATAAAGAATAAGAGAGAGAGAAGGGGGACTTACCTGAAAGCCTTAATGCCCTAAGCAAACATTCAGTGTCAAGGCGCCTACACTTGTGTAGACAACATACCGTCACAAACAGCTGGCTATCGTGCAAAGATAAGCCGGCATCAGTGAGACAGCTTCCTTGCGGCTTTCACTGCCACGTGTCAAAATCAGCCATTACCCCGCAGATAACTCAGCACCAAACACACTTTAAACAGATAATCCGATTAGGAGACGGCAGCAGACGCGCCACTGGTGTCGGTTGCGAGCCATGTCCTGTAAAGTCTCGAGCCAAGCACAAGGCGAGTCAGGTGGACTCCAGTCCGGAAGCCGAGACGGACCGACGGCACCCAGTTTGGTCGTCAGTGACTTCATTTCCCGCTACCAAGTCAACTTCTGTCCACCTCGAGGCTTGCGCTACCCTTCACCTGCCAGACTAAACAAGGGCCTCCTAGGTAAGCGGTGACCAGGCATACGTAGCACGTGCCCGAGCCAACGCAACTTATTCAGTGCTATCTGTCGTTCTAGCATGATTATCACCACCTAGTACTCGCCTACGCACATCATCGTTGCGGACACGCTGGTGCCATCCGACTCGAGCAATGCTTCGCAGACAACGATGATCAAAGACTTGAAGGCGCCTCAGATCTTCAGACCGAAGGGGCCAAGTTGCACTACCATAGAGCAGAACGGCCCTCACTGTGGCCTTGTTTACCCGGCGTTTCAGACGGAGGGGAACTCCCTTCTGTCGCCAAAGATGCCGCAGGTTCAAGAAAGTAGCTCTGGCTTTTGCAATGCGTGAGCTGGCGTCAGTTTCTATGCACCCATCATTATTGATGCAGCTGCCAAGATACGAGAAATGATCAACCACCTCGAGTTCCCCGTTAGCAAGCATCAAGGGGTCATCAAGTGGCTGGTGGTCCTGCAGCAACACTTTGCACTTTGAAGGGGCGAAGGGCATACCAAATAATAGGACCACTCTGGACAGGCTATTCAGGGTTGATTGTGCCGCCGCAACATCGTCGAAAAGCAAGATGATATCGTCCGCATAATCTAGATCAACTAACCTTTCACCAGGCAGCACTTCAACGCCTACATCGTGAGATTCCGCAAGGGAACACTCCGTGATATAATCCACGACGAAATTGAGCAAATACGGTTAAATCGGACAACCCTGACGAACGCCACTTGTGGTCGGAAAGCTATCCGATAGGACACCGTAGACCCTGACGCGGCCTGTAGTGTTCGAGTATAGAGCACGAAGGATGTTCACATATTTCGTGGGTACACCTATCCGCGCAAGTATTTCGAACAGAATCGATCGATCAACTGAATCGAACGCACTCTTGAAATCGAAGAACACAGCTATTGTCGGTCTGTGGTGTGCGTGGCGCTGCTCTAGCACCTGCCGCAAAGTGAATATATAATCTATGCAGCCACGTCCTGGACGGAAAGCGACCTGCTCTTTCCTAATCCGAGATTCCCGTTCTGCAGTGAGGCGACGAACGATAATCGAGGCCAGTAATTTTGTCACAACTGGCATTAGGCTAATGCCCCTGTGGTTAGAACAGTCTGTGCGACTGCCCTTCTTGTATATTGCCACTATAATCGATTCGCTCCAGTTAGCCGGGACACTTTTCCTTCTAGATACATTCGAATATGGTGGTCAGTGCTTTGCAGAGGACCTCACCTCCATCCTTAAATAGTGCGGGTGGGAGGGAATCCGGGCCAGCGGCACAAAAACGATTAAGGGCTGTGATCGCGTTTCGGACCTCGGCCTCTGACGGAGGCTCTAAACTAACCGTCCATGGCTCGTCCTGCATCACCTGAGTAGGAAGAGGTCTGGGAGCAGGGGGCCAGCTGAACTGATCTTGAAAGCGTTCCGCCCAACGAGCCATACGGCGCTCCTTATTGTGTATCAGTTCACCCGCGCTGTCTCTGATTGTCTCACTGACGCTTAATTTTAATTTGGACCAGTGGTGCGTATTAGCTGGAAGAGCTTGCGGTGAATTCCTACTGCTCCTGCCTCCTCCATTTCTTGAGCCGGAGTGCTCCACCAGGCTTCCTTGTCAGCACGTAGGCTCTGCTTTAGTTCACGCCTAATAGCCCGTCTCGTCATATTGTGTTCCGAACCAGCCGGGAGATGTCTTCTAGATTCCAACAGGTCCACCGACCTCTCGGATATCCAGTGACTGGTGCGGTGACCATGGATAGTGCCACAAGCAGATGCTCCTGCGTCGTGCATTGCGGCCGAGGTCCTATTCCACTGAAGCTCAGTGTCATTATGACAAGACAGCGGAAGTTCGGTATGTAGTGCTTCTTGATAGGCTTGCCTGACCGAGCACTGAGACGATTTCTCCGTTGCTAATCGGAGGGGAGGCTTTGTGCGCATTCCGGTAAAGTTCATGGAGAAACGACAGCGTACCAAAGCATGATCAGAGTCGATACAAGTACTCCAGTACGAGCAGCAATCCAGGATGGAACCACGCCATCTGTAAATTATGGCTATGTGGTCAATTTGGGTCCATCGCTGGCCAGCTACAGGAGGACGCCAAGTGGCACTTCGTCGCCCTTTGCTTCACTGCCACTCGACTACCAACGTTCGCGCGAGGGATGAATGTGTAGTTCGCGATCGCCCGCGAATTCGAACCGGTGACCTCCGGATTACGGCGCAGGCGCGTAATTTGTGTTAGGAGTGTCACACCAGAGTGAACAGATGGACCGACCGAGGGAGCCATACAGCCAGATGGAGATGGGCGTGACGGATGCCAGTACTGGGCATGGATTGGCCCACATGCGTGTGAATTGCTCCCCATTTGTTTAACTGAGTCAGAAGGGTCGTTAGTTATTGAGATGAACCCGCAACTGGTATCGAGAAGTTTGGCTTGCCCAACCTGCTGTAATTTACTCTATGTCGACTTTTTTGAGTAAACGCTTATCACTGCAGGACTGAGTTCTGCAACATGGTGTCAGAGAAGACCGAGGCGAACCCCACCGATGGTGTTCGGATGCTGTTTGTATCATCAGCGGCTATTCACATTTCTGCCCCCTTGGACATGGATGAACGGAACTTGACAAGTACTTGGCGCCTTTGGAAGTACAAGTGGTTGGATTTTTGCACACTGGTGCGTTTAACAACCGGTGACGTATCGCTTGGCCATGTTTTGACACGCAGCCGGAAATGACGTGCGCCGTGTCATAGAGACATTGCACTACGACAAAGGCAAAGATCCCAATGATTTGGGGACGGTCATTGAAAATTTCATTGAATTTTACGAAGCTCAAGTCAACGAGACCTACCATCGCTACCTTTTCTCTTCGCGAAGCAGGGGCCCAAGGGAATCCGTCGGTGCATACATCACTGCGTTGAAGATTTTCGCCCGGCTCTTCAATTTATGTAAATGCATAGACGACAGTCTCAGACACGATCGGATCGTTCTAGGTGCGACAACGCAGCTTTTGCAACAATACAACTTATCGCTTCAGCGGTGCATCGATACCTGCAACAGTGAGTCTCCGACCACGTGTCATTACCACCAATTGAAACTCGCAACTATGTGTGCTATTTCCGGAGGCAAAAGTACGAAGGCTACCAATCTGAGACTATAGTTCTGTAAAGTTTTCGTTGCGCAACACCCAAGCACCTGCGAATAGTGTTCGGGGTGGGGACGGAAATCCGCCAAATGTGGAAAATGGAACCACTTTGTTCCTTGCTACCATTCAAGCAATGTAAGCGCGCCCGTTCGTGACAAGCCACTCACAGATGTGGAATATTCAATTGGCAACGTATTTCCGGGGGTACCACAAAAAACGTATCCAAGTAAATCTTGGTTAAAATCAGGGCTGTTCTATTCCAGGCAGATACTGGCGCTACTATCAACATTGTACCCAGGAAGCACTGTCCCGGGGTATGCATCCGACCGATCAAAGTTATTCATGCATGTGGAATACTTCCAGACTCCACCCGAAATTCTCAGATACAATCAAAGTGGTTAAACCAAGAGACGGAGCCTCACATCGGCTGGAGTTTGTGATATTAGAGCAGGAGCTAACGCTGATTCTCAGCATTCATTCGATCTGGTCTCTCGGTTTTGTTGCTTTTAATCATGGTCGTTCCGTGCGTGCTTGCCAGGGAGAAACCGATATTAGTGACCAGGCCCCTTCTCTTTGTAGCCCGGGTTTCCGAAAACTTGTGCGAATGGCTCACTTGTCGTTAGATCCTTTGATACGGCGTCCCAACGTGACTGGAACTTAAGGTGGTGCGACGCTTTGCGTACCTCTTTGCTCCATTAAGCTTTACCGCCTAATGGCTCCTAGCCCCTTGAGAGCTACCCCTACCAGGTTTGTCATTGGTCAGAAGTCAGACGAACTCAGTCTCTTAGTCCTCCAAGTTACGGGTTTTAAATGTGATGGCGTCAACTAATATACCACAAAAACATTGGCACCACCGGTATGTCCTTCGGACAGGCTTTCGAGCCAAAGGCTGTTTGAGGACCCTTATCGTCCTCCTGTCTAGGTCTGGGCCTTATGGCAGTATCTCAGCTCACGTACACCCCTGACTATTTCTTCAATCTTCATCCATATCCTGCATCGGTCGCCGAGCAAATTACCATGGGTCGCCTTATCTGCTAAATGCAGCGGGGCGAACAGACGAAAATCTCCTACTGATGGCGGCTCCCTTCTTTCTTTTTCACCTATCTCTCTTAATCCCATCTCCACACTCAGCGCTAACCTTCCTTCTATAACTCCCAGTTCAGTTGACAACAATCGCAATGTTACTGAAGTCATACCATCTGCAGCTATGTTCCCGCGCCACCCATTGGAAACTAACCGTCAACAGCTCTTTAGTAGGCCACAGTGTCCCGTATCCATGACGGTGTTCGTCCTTCGCACTGTAAGACAAATAGGTTAACAGGCTGCATTCGCTCACTTGCTCTTCCAAGTATTTCAACGTTCTCCAGATCGAACTGATGGTCCTCGGCATTCGTGTATACTAACATTAAGGATTTCTCATCGTGGCGGCGGATGGCTAGACATCCTCGAGCAGTTTTGTGCCAGAATTTCTTCTAGTCTGGCCTACATAGTAGTTGTCGCAGTTCTTGCCGGAAATTTCTTAAACTACACCTGATGTTTCTTCCTTACTCGGTTTTTCCTTTCCCATAAAGGGTTTACTTCGAATGGTTTCTGTTGTTTCGTGTGCAACATTTATCCCGTGAGGCATAAGAAGCTTCGCTGCCATTTCAGCAATCTCATGGATGTAACGTAGGCTAATGGTTCTTCTTTCTGTTGCACATGTGGGCGCGGGTTGTGACTGGGTCTTCGACATCAGGCAGCGTAGAATAAAGCTTCTAAGGTACGAATTTCGCTGAAACATGCTAAATAGGTGGTCCTCCGCCGCCTTCCTCAGGTGCGGCGTGCAGCAGTGTGTCGGGGTCCATTTGAAAAGCGTCCTCACGCAACTTCGCTTGTATCTGGTCGGATTGTCACTGTGATAGTTTAAGACCTGATCAATGTGTGTCGCTTTCTGATAAAATGTTGTTTCCAGTGACTCAGAAGCATGTCTTCTCACGAGCATGTCCAAGCATAGCAACTGATCATTGTTCTCTTCCTCTTTCGTGAAATGGGTGCCGGAAAAAGTATTATTGCTTAGTTGATGTGTTCCTTGCAGTCTGGAGCGTTTGATGATGCCAAAAGTATCGTCTACGTAAGGTACCCAAAGTTTGGGCTCTACTATTGGCAATGACTTCACCATTGCCATTTCACGAAAGAGGAAGAGAACAATGATCAGTTGCTATGCTTGGGCATGCTCGTGAGAAGACATGCTTCTGAGTCACTGGAAACAACATTTTATCAGAAGGCGACACACATTGGTCAGGTCTTAAACTATCACAGTGACAATCCGACCAGATACAAGCGAAGTTGCGTGAGGACGCTTTTCAACTGGACCCCGACACACTGCTGCACGCCGCAACTGAGGAAGGCGGCGGAGGACCACCTATTTAGCATGTTTCAACGAAATTCGTACCTTAGAAGCTTTATTCTACGCTGCCTGAAGTCGAAGACCCAGTCACAACCCGCGCCCACATGTGCAACAGAAAGAAGAACGATTAGCCATGAGATTTCAGAAATGGCAGCGAAGTTTCTTATGCCTCACGGGATAAATGTTGCACACGAGGCAACAGAAACCCTTCGAAGTAAACCCTTTATGGGAAAGGAAAAACTGAGTAAGGAAGAAACATCAGGTGTAATATAAAAATTTCCGGCAAGAACTGCGGCAAGCACTATGTAGGCCAGACTAGAAGAAAATCTGGCACACGACTGCGCGAACATAGTCTGGCCATCCGCCGCCACGATGTCAGTACACATGGATGCTGAGCACCATCAGTTCGATCTGGAGAACGTTGAAATACTTGCAAGAGCAAGAAACCGCAGAGCGCGTGAGTTGCTCGAAGCCTGGCTTTCTGGCCGATACTCAATCAACAAACACGTGGAGCTGGAGGGTGTCTACTAAGCTCTGCAGGTTAAACCAGCAGTCGGCACCAGATAGACAAGGAGAAGACGTGGTCACTCGACTGACTCACGTGAACCAATCGAAGGCTGACATTCGAAGCATTTAACAATCAATAGTCATTCGGGTCTGGAATTGGTTTGTGAGACTCTGCGAATCAGGACTGCATAGCCGCACTGAAGATGTTGTCTAGTTTCGTAACGAAAGGTCTACGACAGAAATGTTTTGCTCGTAGAACAGGAAAATCCTCTCATCCACTCCTCGAGCTACAGGTATTCTCAATACTTTCCAATTATCGTAAATTCCTTCAGGTAATTCACACACTGACCGCTGGAATCCTGGCGACAATAAGACAATCAGAGAGCGCGGGTGCTATGATTCACAGTATGCCTCTTCTTTTGGCTCGTTGGGCGGAGCAGTTTCTATGTCAGTTCAACTGCCGCCCCGCGTCTGGACCTCTTCCTACTCAGATGTTCCAGAATGAGTCATGGCCAGTTGATTTTGAGACTTCGTCGTAGACTGTGTTCCGAAACGCAATCAGAGTCCTCTTTCGTTTTTCATGCTGCTGGCCCATATTCGCTCGCATCCACACCATTTAGGATGACGGTGAAGTCCGCTGCAAAACACCGACCTCTTTGTTCGAGCAGGTCTGGAAGGCGGAGACCATCCCGGCTATCAATCAGTCATATTGGCAATGTACAAGAAAGGCAGTCGCACCGACTTTGCTTAGCTCAGTGATATTAGCCTAACGCCGGTGATGGCAAAATTACTGTCCTCAATTCTCGTTCGTCGATTCACTGCAAACCGAGAATCACTGATTAGGGAAGAGCAGGCAGGCTTCCGCACAGGACGTGGCTGTATTGACCACATGTTCACCCTGCGGTAGGTGCTAGAGCAGCGCCACACGTACTGAAGGCGACGATAGCATTGTTCCTGGACTTCAAGTGCGTTCGATTTAGGCGATTGATGCATTCTGTTCGAAATATGTGGACATTGCACGTGCACTATACTAGAACGCCACAGGCCGCGTTAGGGTCTACGGTGCCGCATACCTTTCCGACGACAAGTGCTGTTCGCCAAGATTGTCTAATTTCCCCAATTTTGTTCAACTTCGTCGCGGACTCCAATTACGGGTCCTCACTATACAGGCGTTGAGGTACTGCCTGTTGAAAACCTAGTTGATCTTTATTATGCTGACGATATCCTACTGCTGTTTAGCGATGCTGTGGCGACGTGACCAACGCTGATTGCCTTTGTAGGTTTGTCCTAGTATATGGTATGCGCTCCGCACCTTCAAAGTACAGTATTTTTACAGGACCACTTGATGGCGAGGAACTTGAGGTAGTTGATCAATTCACACCTTGGCAGTTGCATCGGCAATGATAGGCGCATAGCAACTGAACTGCGTACATGCATTGCAAAGGCTAGAAATGCCTTTTTGAATCCTCGACAACTTTTGCAACAGACAGGCGTTTCACTCCGTTTAAAGAAGGCCCAGTTCGCAAGGTCACAGTGAGGGCCGTCCTACTCTGCGGCAGTAAAACTTGGCGCCTCCCATCTGAAGACCTGCGGCGCCTTCAGTTCTTTGATCATCGATGTCTGCAAAGCATAGCTGGTGTCAGATGACATCAGCCTAACCACGGCAATTAAATCCGAGATAAAATGACTAAACCAATTATATATCGAAGCAGTTCTAGGCAACCATAACTGTCACCATCTATGGGGGCTTCTGAGGCAGCTCTGTGGTAAGAGCGTTTGAAGCCGGAGAGGTGAAGAGGATGTGGATAAACAGAATTCGGAGTTTAGTTCCGCCTCACTAAGCTCATCTTCCTTGCCCTTCTTCATTAGCTCAAGTCCAGCCGCGCCCTTCGATCAAAGCAACGTCCATAAGGAACTCAAAAGATTAAAGGCAACAAAAGCTTGTGGTCCTGATGCTCTCCCACCCTTAGCTTTGAAGGAGTGTGCTGATTCTCTCACACTGCCTCTAACAGACCTCTTTAACAAGTGCCTCACTATGGGTGTGATCCCGGACATTTGGAGAGCGGCCAGTAGTCCTCCAGTACCAAAAACTGGATCTCAAAAGTATCGCCCAATTGCATGTATATCTGTGCTCGTAAAAGTTTTCGAAAGATTGTTAATTCCGCGGATTTTTTCAGCCGTTCCTGAAGACAATATCTACCAGTTCGCGTATAGAACCCAGCGCTCCACATTGGATGCAGTGGCATATGTTGTTCATTCTATAGCCTCTGCATTAGATCAAAACTGTAAATCCGTACGGTTTCTCTTTCTGGATTATTCGAATGCCTTTGGAAGCCTGGATAAGTCAAAGTTGCTAAACCTGCTATCTGAGAATGGAGTTCACCCTGGTGTGTGTAATCTGTTATGTGACTATTTAACAGATCGTACTCACTTCACCAAGTTGAACGGTAAGAAATCCTCTGTCCTCCTTGCCGACTATGGTGTTCTACAAGGAGTGATCATATGACCTTTCCTATTTTCCTTATAAGTTGAACATCTCCCTTTACAAACCGCTTTTATAGGGTGTAAATATGCTGATGATGTTGTGCTGGGATGTATGTTTCCCATTAACCAGTATTCCTCATCACTTCAACGTAAGTTGGAAGATCTGGTGGAATGGTCTTCATCCAGATCTCTTATGCTTAATGCTTCTAAATGCAAGGATGTAATATTTTCTTTTCTACGTGGCGATAAGTTGCAGTCCCTCATAGCTTTCTTCCCCACACTTACTGTGAATGAAAATCTCATACCCAGCTCTTCCACCGTCAAGTATCTCGGCGTTTTTTTGTCCCAGAACCTTCCTTGGTCCGCGCACATCTGTGAAACTTTTCAAAAAGTCAGAAACCTTCCTTTTTATGCCCTCAGGCTTAAGGTGCTTTCAGTACCTCGTATTTTAATATTCAGGTTTGTGGCCTCTTGTATTATTCCCCATTGGTTATACTGCTCTCCTATCATTTCCCTGGACTGCTTCAGAAAGACTACATCTTATTGGTGCGGTCTATAAAGCACATTGCTAGATGCAGCGGCTTGTCTAGAGATTCTTTGGTTGATTTGATTATTTCTAGACATCTTGGTGCCTGCAATGATTTTTCTTCGAAGATACTAACTGACCGATTTCATCTACTTCGCAATGATCTTTCCAAAACACTCTCTTTCTCTTCTACCAGTTCAAGATTCAGAATTTTATTCCCCGCACGTCATCATATCGTAATACTGTTTTGTTTTCTCTCTCACGATTGCTTGTTGACCCAACGAAAGTCACCAACATGCTGCGCGAGCGCTTGTTGGAATAACAGTTCTACTTTTTACCCACTTTTCTACCCAAGCATGTATATTGATATTATCATCCAGGTGTCCGCAGTGATGGTGTAAATGCTGAAAATGAACCCATTAGAGTACATAAAACTTATTTTGACTTGACTTGAACTGTGATGTGTGTAGGCGTGTACTTGGTGGTGATAACCAAGCTAGTTCCTTACATTAACAAGTAGCGCTGAATAAGTTACGTTAGCTCAGGCACGTACTATGTAAGCTTGGTCACCGCTTACCTAGGAGGGCCTTGTTTTGTTTGCCAGATGTAGAGTGACATAAGGCCCACTGTGGGTAACAATTATCTTGGTAGCGGGAAATGTTTGTTTCCTGACGACCAGATTGGGAGCCGTCGGTCCTTCTCGTCTTCCAGGTTAGTATCCACTTGACCCGCTCGGTGCTTGGTTTGAGATGTTACAGTACCTGGCTCGTAGTCGAAACCAGTAGCGCGTCTAATGTTGTCGTCTAG
Source organism: Dicrocoelium dendriticum (assembly GCA_944474145.2). Lineage (NCBI taxonomy): Eukaryota > Metazoa > Platyhelminthes > Trematoda > Plagiorchiida > Dicrocoeliidae > Dicrocoelium > Dicrocoelium dendriticum. Next base: position 10,423,733 of record OX104062.1, read on the forward strand.
TTGTACTGCCTGTTTAAATTGCGTTCTGGGCTGTTATCTGCGGGATATTGGCTGCTTTTGACGCGGGCATTAAAGTTGAAAGGAAGCTGTCTCGCCGATGCTGCCTTATCTTTGCACGTTAGCCAGCTGTTTTAAGCGGTATGTGGACCCAAAATGAATCAGCCTTGTTCCGGGGGTCAGTATGATTGAACCTCAACGAGGCGTCACTTCAAATGGCTGATGTACTGTTGTTGTGGGTGTTGACCATGATGTTCTTTGAGACGACTGACTGCGCTACCGGCTTGAAGAGTTCCATTTGCGCTTTGTGACAGATTCTCCGTTGAATTAAACAAATTAGTAAGGTAAGGTGTGATCACCAAACTAGACTAAACAACAGACTGGGTTGGTCAGGTCGCAATCCTTACAACCAATACGGGTGAACCGTCCGTGTGTATTGACCCGAAACCGTTAAATCAAGCCCCGTGTAGAGAGCATTATGCGCTACTTGCCGTAGGAGATATTTTGCCTCGTTTGGACATGTCTAAGTATTTCAGGAAGTAGACCTGTCTTCCACATTTCGGCACGTCGTTCTAGATGAAGAATCCACTTTCCTTACTACCTTTGCTGCACCATTCGGGCATTATCTTCAGTTGCGTTTACGGTTTGTTTTAAATGTTTCGAGTTACATTTTTTTAAATGATTGATGCAGGCGGTGGACGATTTAGATGGTGTACCATGTGTGGCGGACAGTGTTTTGGTCTATGGCTCGATGGAAAATTTACATTACGCTAATCCCCACCGTTTCTTGCAGCATTGTGTGCAAACGTGAGAAAATTGAACTTTGAAAAGACGATGTGATTTTCCATGAGCATGTGCTAACGACCGGAGAAATCAGGATCGATCAAAAAATTAGGGTAATGCGAGAGATGTCGCACCCTAACGACTTGAAGGAAATCCACCGTTTAAACGGTATGGTGAATTATTTGCACCGTTTTATGCCAAGGCTCGCCGATACCGTGATGGCGATCAGGTACTTAACTCACAGAGGCGTAAACTGGAATTGGGAGAAGGCATAGCAAACCGCATTTACAACTATTAAGAATGTTATTAGCAACGCACCTGTACTCGGCTATTACGATCCAGCGTAGCGACGACCAAATAGGTACTGTTCTCTCACAGAATGGTAAACTTTGGCATTTCCGCATTTGTGCGGTCAACGGGACTGAACAGCGCTGTGCGCAGATTGGGAAGGAGATGCTCGCGGTAGTCCATGCCATGGAGCGTTACAACAATTATACTTTCGGAAGAAAGCCAACTTTGTGTACCGACTACAAGCTGCTTGTGTCGATAGCCAGTAAACCGCTGCACATTGTTCCTCGATGTCTTCAGAGTATGCTTATCTGGCCTCAACAGCACTGCGTGAAGGTTTTGTACATGCCTGGTGCAAAGATGTTCACCGCGGATATACTACCGAGAGCTCATCTACCGATACCCGAGCATAATCTGGAAAAGGTCAAAGCAGCAAACCTAGTACAGCATCTTGCAGTGATAGATCGCGTAACAGAAATAAGGTGCCACACAGAGAAAGATTTAACTTTTTCAGCTTTTCGGGACGCCAGAAACGAAGAAGCAGCTGCCGAAGGAACTAACATTCTACATCAACTTTCGGAATGAATTCTCCATCTATTATGGTTTTTTGTTCAAGGGAAGGTACACCTAAGCTTGGCTGCTGGGAAAGTTGACTTGACAGCTCAGCAACGGCGTCCCCTTTGAAGGGTAGTCATATGAGAAGTTCTTCCTACTCTGCTGTCTGAACTTGCAACATGTCGGGCTTATATTGCATGAAACGGTCATGATATCCGGTTTCGCGCAGCAAATTATGAATTAGCGTCAACTCATTATCCAACATGTCTTCGGAACAGATCCTGCCGGCCCTTGTGGTTAGACAGTGAATTAGGGTTCGCTTATATCTCAACCGAACGAAGCTGTGGGAGTTCGTATACCGGCCGCTCCAGGTTTTTTCCTGTAGACTTGCCGTTGGATCGAGCCGTCTGCCCTTTTAGTTAACAAGACATAAAGAAACGGCAGCTAATCGTTCAATTCTTTCTCATAGGTAACCTGCAATGCCGCGTGGGCCTGATTAAAACGGTCAATAACAGAGTCAAGGTCAACAGACTGATCGGCCACGACAAATATATCGTCCATGTAGCGGTGGTAACGTTCGAAGGCCGTGATTTCCGCATGTAACTTGTTATTCTCTAATTTCGCCATGAAGACATCAGCTAACAACGGACCCAATGGGGATCCCATAGCTGCACCATTCTTTTGTCGGTAGTGCCATTGAATAGGAACTGTACGTTCCAAGTGCAATGCAGAAAGAGGCTTTTAAACTCCCGCAACGGTATGCACATGCTTGTTTCTGTTTCTTCTACGTAAGAGCAAAGGTAATGGATCGTATCGAAAAGTGGCACGTTAGTGCAAAGCGATCCAAAGAAAACATTACCTTTTAACCGATGTTGCGGTCTTTGATGCTTTCGGTGAAATAAACGGTGTCACGAAGGCTGTAGTGTGTAAGTCGCTGTCTTACTGGCTCTAGAATTTTCACAAGCCATTGGGCGACGCCATGGTAGGGTGAGTTAACCATTGAAAATATCGGGCGAAGCGGGACGTCTGTCTTATGACTTTTCGACAACCCATAAAGCCTCGGGACATTACTGTCACTGGGCTTAAGGCTATCATAAAGTGTATTTGTTATATGTCCACTATTCCGAAGATCTGACAAGCTCTTAATACTCTGGTTTTCAATCCTCTCTGTTTTATCCTTTTCCCCAATCGTTCGAGAAAGTTTCACTTCACCACTCAGAACTCTTTCGAACTTGTTTATGTAGTCTTCTTTGTCTAATAGAACGACCCCGATGCCCTTGTCCGGTTTGTTCGGGAGGATCTTATCATTGCGTCTTAAATCCTTCAGCGCGTCAAGGTGCTTGCGTGTCAGTGGACCATGATTTTGGACATGGCACTGGTAACAAGTGTTCACCGGAGAACACTTAAAGCGCTCCAGGTCTTCATTTGACTTTGCTACTAGCCCTTTTGTCCGGCCAAACAGGCTTTCAAACTGTAACTCATAATGAAGCTGATTGTCTTTGTGTTTGGGGACGCAAAACTTTGAACCAAGTGATAGAACTTCCATTAAAGTGGAGTTCAATTTCACACTTGAAATATTGTGCACGTACCTCTCGCGTTTAGTAGGGAAAGTAGAGTACGACTTATGCTGGTTCAACATCTTTTTTAAGGCCAAACATCTTTGCCGTACACGGTTTGCGGTGTTAGACTGAACGTAATCCAGGAATGTTTATTTCACCTTCAACGCTAACTCATCAATCACATGCTGGCGCTGTGCCATATTGCGCTCGAATTCGGAAATTTTGGATTGCGTCGTGTCACGCTGGTTCTAAGCGTTTTGGCATTCGAGTAGATTCGACTGCGGCGCAATTGATTCCAGAATCTGCTAGGATATTCATTGTGTTCAATGCAATCATTGAAGAATTGCACACAAGTTTTAGCTTCGGCAAATCTGGTGGTGAACTTAAGGAACTGATTTAGATCCTTCACCACTGAGAGCGGCTTGGACGATTTCAGTAACTGGAGAATTCGCATTTCATTATCAAGAACAAAAGGCCGGAGATACACAGTTATTTTGGATGATTCATCCTCAGACCCGTACAATCATGTGAGTGAAATAGCAATGGGCGTATAAGTTGGTTCAATCAGTTCAAATGAGATTTGATCACGTGCCGACCAAGCGCATGAACCACCAACAATCGACAAACTAGGAGAAATGTGTAGTTGCACACTTACAGTTGCCCTCAGAAGGATCCGTTTTGTCTGGCCAAGGTAGCTTAACAGCTCCGATCAGCTTCTTTTGTGCACACAAAGGCATTCGATTGTATCAACCGCTTTTGTGTGCACAAAAGAAGCTGATCGGAGCTGTTAAGCTACCTTGGCCAGACAAAACGGATCCTTCTGAGGCCAACTGCAGTTGTGCAACTACACCTTTCTCCTAGTTTCTCGTTTGTTGGTGGTTCATGCGCTTGGTCGGCACGTGATCAAATCTCAGTTGGACTGATCGAACCAACTTATACACCCATTGCTATTTACGGGTCTGAGGTTGAGTCATCGAAAACGACTGTGTACCTTCGGTCTTTTGTTCTTTATATCGAGGAGTTTGGCTTACTCATAATGCTGTAATTTGCGCTGAGTTGACTTTGCCTAATAAACGTTTGTCCCTGAAAGATCGAATTCTGCAATGTACTCATTCCGGTTTACTTGCCACCTCGTCTTTACTGTCCTTATTGTCTGACGACGAGAATCTGGGTAATGCAGTGTTTTCGGGCGGACAACACCCAATTTCTATTTGCATCAGCTACGGTCCTTGTGATCGAAAGACCAAGGTTCACTTCAATGGGAATCGCGGTCAACATTGAGATTGCGCGTCGCAGTCCAACCACACAACGTGTACTTCAAAATGACCCTCAACCTCCAGAATCTGGGTAGCTTTTTCCGTCACATTGTAGTACCCACGCCATCGGTGACTAGTTAAGTGGTGTTAGTTTACATCTATGTATCGATCCCTTATTCGAGCACAGTGTCAGTTCACGGGTGCCACTTGGAAAGGGGCGTCACATAGTATATCAAAAGAACGTGTTCATCATTTACTTTGTCACCGATAAATAGCTTACGATGGCACTTTCATTTCTTCGCTAGCACACTCCACTGTTGAGGTCACCTTTTAAAACTGTCCAAGAATTGCTCATGGACTTTTGAGTCGGTGTCCAATCAAAAGTCGTAAAATCTGCGACACGGGCGTCCAGAGACTACTGCTTTTGGCCTCAGCGCATGTGAAACTCACGGACCAAGGCGATCAGTTAGTTCGGGGTGATAGTGCTTTAACCCATTATTGCCGAATTTATTTTCTAACATTGTTCGAAAATAATTATTTATGATTTCACTAACATACAGGTGCTAAAAGAGGTTGAGATGGTTATTTTTATTACATCTACTTCAGAGATAAATTTTGTTTTGATGCAAAAATGCGACATCAATCACAAATAGGCAAATGGTGACACAACAACTTTCCCAGTCATCGATATGAAAACAGTTAATTGAAGGAGCACTTGATCAATTTCTCCTGTCCACCATCCAAGTTACAACATCTAATACGTAACAATCATGAAAAGTCAAACATGGAGAAACTGTTACTCGTGAAATTCTTTAATGCAGTTCTTCGTCTTGCTGAGGCACAGATTAGCATTGTACTCTCTGGCCCGTACAATTTGCGCGTTTGCAACACTAGCCAATGACCCACAGAATCTGACCGGACTTCCAGTGATGGAATAGATTGAGATGGACCTCGGCGTTTCTTCCTTTTCAACTCCGTTTCAATTGACGGTGAAGGCCGTCCCCTCTGCTTTATTGCTATATCTTTGGCTTGCGTAAGCTGTGCCTTTGTAATAGGTACTTTGAAACCAAGCAAGCCTTTCTGTTTCTGTAGACTTACAGCCAGGGGTCGTAATCACATCGAGAGAGTAACCAGCTGCTGACTACTACCATGTCAACAAAATGGAAAAACCTATGCTAGTATTTTTTGGTTCTGATATGGACCCGCTAATAAGCAATCAGTGCGTCCAGAGCATCAACGCGACCGATGTACGAAGCATACAGGGTGATGAATCGTTGACACTCTACAGATACATCCACTTTTAATTTTCTGTCCCATCTTTGAATATATATAACATGCCAGCTGTACGTCATGACGGCGTTTCGCTTCTGCTCGACCACCACCAGTCGCGCGCGGGATGAGTATACTGCGAGGACGTCCACTCCTACGCGGATTCGAACCAGGGACCTTATGGTTGCAAATCAGGTGCGCAGACCATTCGACCACCGGCCGACCTATTATACTGATAGAATCAGATTTGTTTCAATAAAATGCCAACATAAACGCCGAAAGAAAAAATTTTCATTGTAAGTTGCACTTGCGAAAGAGACGGTTTAAGGCGTTTTATCGATATCCGGCGTTACGCGCTTAACTCCTAATGAGCAAAATTACACGTCAAACCCACGTTCACACTCACCACTTTTAAGTGGCTGTACCTTCAAGCAGACCGCAAATTGCGGTGACGTGTTATGCTGATAGAAACAGACCTGCTTCCAGAAAATGTCATAACCAACGCAGAAAGAACATATATGCATTGTAGGTTGCATTTGCGAAAGAAACGGTTTGACGCGTTTTCGGGACATTCGGCGTTAAGGGGGTTAACACCTCACCATTTCCATTGGCCAGCCTTTGAATCCGTCGAGCTTGCGAACCCACTCATTTAGCTAGTTGTACTATCCATCTTTGTGGATACCTTTGAACTCTTCGATTAAAAGTGAACGGACGCGGATGTGGCTCCATATGATCTGGAACCTTCTAATTCAGACGAATCTCAGTTTCCCTTTGCATGCCTTGGTTTTTATTTACCTCTTGAAAATTTGCATTTATCACTATTTTCTTGAAGGCTACTAGGTGTTGGCCAGACATCTTTGGCCTAGAGATTCCTCACTACTATCTCATTTTCGAGAACGATCGCGGGATTCCCCTTGCCAGTCGTAACTGTGCTGCTCGACTGACCTATGTCTGCAATCCGCTCACTAGTAGTGTTCGATGAGGTCACCAAAATCCAAAGATATCAATTGCACAATAACCAGACTGAGTTCCACAATGACGCAGAGTACAGCGGTTCCGTCTATCCTCCTCGCTGCCTGTTCGTCTTATAACATTTTGCAGAATTACCAGTTCAACTCACTCCGGACACAAAATCTGTATCTAACAATCCTTACGTATATGCAGCTTGTGTCTATATTTATAAGCTAGCCATGTACTCCACTTAATTTTATTTCTCCTTTAGATAAGGTCACCTATCTGGCGGTTGTTTTATTTGAGACCAATCTTCCAGCAGGTGATCGATATATTTCTACCGTCATCTGGTTTCACCTTACTGTTGTTCCGTGAACTTGTGATGTTTTGCGACCTCTACACTGCTTTGCCGTAGACTCATTGCAAACGTTCACATTCTGTCCTGAACTGCACTGCTTTGTAGGCATCAGCAATATGCCAGTACACAGTACCAACGCTTCGTTGCCGCGCAACCACCACCAGTCGCATGTGGGCTAAGTATACTGCGAGGGTCGCCCGGTCCCATACGCAGGCTTGAACCCGCGACATCAGATTACAAGGCAGGCTTGTGATCCTTAAGGCTATGGGCCCGTCCGTGAGCTTGAACCAACGTACGACACCTGACAACCCTCGTATTATCCTTAGTCCACATGCGACTGATGGTGCTTGCGCGGCAGCGAAACATCGGTGCTGATACCTTTTGTCAGCCCTTAGCACTGCTTTGCACCCTTGCTGGACTCCTGGTGCATCTTGGGACTCTCACACGCTGTGGTCGAATTCCTACACACGAACTCACTAGGGACGGGGGTTTTCCTCGAGGTAATTTGGAGCGTACTCCACCTATGCGTAGCTATGGAGCTGTACCCTACTGCAATTGCTTCCATGACTGTTGGTTTCACTCGCTTGAACACTGTGTCCAGTTTATCCCCTTGAGCTTCGGATCTTTTCGCACCCACTGGTCATTTGCCTGCTTGTTCACGAATTGTGGCATCGTAAACTGGCGGTGCTAAGAATGTTTTCTTTGCTATTTCAATCACCTTTCGGGGCCGCTTTCAGGAAACGAAGTGATGGATTCGATTCAATGTGTGATGGTTTTGTTAGTTTTACTGGCCTCGTTTTCAATCGTGGTCAATGTGCAGACAAACATTCGAGCGAGATCTTTTAACTCCGGAATTTGTTAGCACCACTATCATCTGGAATTCCGGTTAACTTTGGATCTTGTTTCTTCCCTGGTCTTTTGCCGAAATCTATGTTTTCTCAATCAGTGTAGTGTCCTCTCTATTCAGGTGAGCACGCTTGATATTACGCAACTGACCCGTAGCCACACGAACCCTTCGTAAATAAGAATCCTGCTCTTAGTGCCCCTAACTCTTGTTCGAGTTGCAGTTCTACTGCCGTTAAACTACAGTGGGACGAGGATAGTCACAACCTCATTTTTTGAGTGCATCAATCATCACAGTGGGATGTTACCATTCAGGCATTTGTAGCCTTGTTCCATTCATCTCCATACTTCTGACCGAAAATCGTTCTACTCAGAGATTCATCTGTTTATCCTCCTTTTTCTATTGAATTTTTCGTGAACTTAATCTTTCTTTTGTCCTATCCATTTTAATCCTTTTAAAGTGATTAATTTATGCACACTATCTGGGCCTGCCGCATTTCAGCATTCACCTCCTATTTATCCAACCGAACTCCATTGAATCTGGCTTCAAATTGCTCGATGGATTTTTTATACCCTGCAGAATATGTTCACTCGTATTCAACCTCGGTGTAGTGATCAAGCGGAATATTGTCAAGACAGGGGTCAGATGTGCCAGTGTCTGGTGTTTGACAACAAGCCTTCTGGTACCTCGTTGAAGGGCCTGTTTAATTCTGCTCGTCTCCTATGTTTCTGTCATGTGGTATACATGCCGACAATGCGCCTACTTGGCAGACGATCTGATGTGGTCAGCCGGTGACATGACGGCGGCTCATGAATTGGCTCATTTACAGTCTTGGAAACTTCGAGATCGACCCCATCAAGTCATCTCCCCTATAGAAAATAGCACGACCACGATGTCATTGGCCCTCTCGTCCGATATTTGGCCCCCAACCATTTCATCTACGGACCTTATTTGTTGTTCGTCTCCCTTTTAAGAATAATACTAATAATAATAATACTAGGTACATTTCTGACCGAGTTTGAAGCTGCGTCCATACTTGGCACCGATCATGTGTACAGGTAATATCATGCTCTGGCATGGGCAATGTAAAACCATATTCTTATGTTTGTGTTTCTGGCAAGGTATGTGTCTCGTGTTTGTGTTTTAAGCGAAGGCAGGAGGCACTTTGTCGTTTGAGTATATTAAAAACACTACGGACTAATTACATTGCGTAAATTTGTGATATCACACCCACTAAACGTTAGTTGGGCCTTCACTAATATGATCATATGATCTTCCCCACGAGCAAACTGGCATACTGGTGTTCAGGTCGAGGTGGCTTCGCGGCTTACGTGAAATAATTACACGGTCTCACACGAGTTGATTGTGATTGAGAGCCGATTCCACAGAGACACATATCCGATCAGAAATAATTTAAACCTCAAATTTGTCCTGCATCTAGGGTAAAGTCTTTGTTACGGTTCCGTGTGGAACTGTTGCAATTTTAATGTGGGTAGATCGCAATAGGCACTATTATTTGGACTACTTTAGTTAGGGCAGCTGCATCCACTGCTCCACTGACTTATCGTGATTCATGCCATGCGACAGATGCGTATTTACATCGGTCAGTTGGAAAGGGACTCAGCCTATCTTGACCAATGACAGTCCAGCACAGGCCATTCGTTGTCTCGGGCTAGCATCGAAGGAACTCACAACGGTGCTTATAATTGTACCAGCCTTAAGCATTGAGGTTATTCTACCCTTGGGCACTGCAAATGAGGCTTTGTCCGAAAACGACTTTGTTCACTTTATCGATTGGTTTGTTTTGGTCATTCTCTCAGTAGTGAGCTCTCAAGCCATCGGCAAAGTTGACCAACCATAGCTGCATCCGAGTGCATCACACGAACGCGCATAACACAACCTTGTCGCATAGTCTTAAGACATCACCGAAATTAACTATATATCGATGTAATGAGGAACACGTGATTGTTCACGCGAGCCATCATCATCATTAGCTAAGGGTGAAAAACACTAGTTGTTATGCCGCACTTCAAAACGATGATAAATGTGAGTGCGATATAAAAAACATTAAATGATACAGGGTACAAAGGCATAAGTGATATAATGTCTAGTATATAATCCTTCGAGTGAGAGGTATTAGTTGGAGGGGGAAGCTAAGCGGGGTCGGCTCTCCGTCAGTTCAACAAGTGTGTCCAACCATACATTTTCATCGTCCTTGGGACCCTGTCCTGGTAGTCGAGAGGCACTAACCGAGGCCAAGTTCGAAATGACGGCCTTCATTCTTCCTGACCAAGTCATCGGTTAGCCTCTCCTCCTCCTCTCCTATGCACACCCAGGTCGTACAAACAACACGCGACACGGAAGTTGGTGTTTTGGCATGCGCAACACGTGGACCAGACATCGGAATCTGAACTACCGGATGTAACTGGAGATATGTAGACACTAGGAGTGCTTGCCACTTAATGATTGGGACCCACATACTTAATTGTCCTTTACTCTTCATTAGCTTTAAAAACTACGCATCCATCTAATTACTGCGAATAGTGATGCCAGAGGCGGGATCACAAAAGCGAGCGACATTCTGGGCTAGCATTCGAAACGATTCAGGTGTAAATGACGGGACCGATTCGTTTGCATAACAAACCCGTATGATGGCGGTGACAGTATTCCGTTGTAAGTTCACGATGAATGAAGTACTTTTCTTGTACTCGTAAAAAACTTGTCATCGCGAACTGGACTTGGGATGCCGTACAACACTTTACGTTTCTCCGAGGATGAGTTGAATTCGCCCCCACTGGCCTCAGTTAGACAGTCACCAAGTTTCTATCCGACAATCACATCTTCCGGTATCCCAAAAAGTGCTCACTCTATCGTCTCGGCGGGGACCATTGTTTTTATTCTTTTTAACCTTACGCTTGGCTAGCGACTTTGTAAGACATGGCTCGCATTCAGCACTAGCGGCGCGTCTGCTGTCTTCTCATTGGCGGACTGCTCGTTTAAAGTGTGTTTGGTACTGACTTATTTGCAGGGTACTGGCTGATTGTGATGCGGGGCAGTGAAAGCCGCAAAGAAGCTGTCTCGCGGATGCCGCCTTTGCACGATAGGTAGGTGTGTGTGTGTGTGTGTGTGTGTGTGTGTGTAAATTAGGCTATCCACTCCATCACCATTTCTTCCCTCTTATTACTATTCATTCCATAGCATTAGTTCGAATGGCTGACGCCCAGTTTCTGCTGTTGTTGTCGTCGATGACGTAGTCAAATGATTGATTATGTCAGCTCCTTTCCTCTTATATTTTCATGCATGACCCCACCGGACAAAGGACAGTTGGTGCTATCACCGCGTGGTTTTCGTGCACCAAACCGTAGTTCAGTGTTAACTTGTTTGGGTTGGCTAATACAAATGCATGACAGTAATGTAATCAACCCAACCGCCTAATTGTACTGCATTTCTTTCAGTCCCGTAATTTATTTTCTGCATTGTATTTCAGCTACCAGAGAAACTGCTTGAATGTGACCTATATTTTTCTTTGATTTTCTCTTTCCGGCCCATGTAATGACGAGAATATACTACTTCACCATCCCAGGTCATTCTGTTCGGGTACCGATACTAGATTGCTTTACCTGGTCTGAAACGGATAGCTCACTCCCTATGGTTCGAGTGTCGAGTGGTGCAATATTGGAACAGTTTTCCAGAGGCAACACTTGAGACAAAATCGGCTCCGGAAATCTAGATTCGTAAAGGCTTACTTTGCGGATTACAGACTTAGTGAGCGCACCACATCTTTATAGTACTTTGTATAACTGTATTATGTTGAAAAGGCACCGCAGCAAATGGCTTTATTCCGCCGGGGGCGCTTTATCTTATTTCGATGGAGCAACACAGATTGGTATCCTCTATCTCCCTATTGTCAGTATTCAGCACGTGGGAAAGAAATGCTGAACTGTCACTGATTTATGCATGCTTTCTGCGGGTGGCCGATAGGATTGCACACCCGTGTTGTACTTCTTAGGCCACCGATTCGAGTCCCAGTAGGTGAGGATAACCTCGCGGTATACCCAGTCATCGAGCGACTGATGTCGGTTGCGCGGCATGGAAGCGTTGGTACGTTGTGTCGACGTATTGCTGATGCCTTATACCTGCCAAGAAGCTGGGATTCCGGGATTCTTCCTCTTGTCTGGTTTTTTCTTTTGCTTTTCACGACTCCCTGTGCTGGATGAACTGGCTATTGGATGGCCTCTAGTCTAATGTGGGCTCGCTTTTCATTTCCCGTTACCTTTACCCATACCAACTTTCCGAGATTTTCGGACAAAATTTGCCCTGCATCCGAGAGACCGTCCTGCGACATCGATTATTGCGACTTGAACTCTCTCGGACGATCATGGCTCTTATCCTCATGAGGCACCTGGTCCCTTCTCCTGGATATGGTTAGACTCCATATATATGCTGTCTCAAAAGAATGACGCTCTTTTGAGAAATGGATCCTTCATTCTAATGTGGATCGCAGACTCCTGCCGGTGCTACGACCTACCTCATTGAAGCAACACCGATGTACCTTCATGAGGCCGCAACCTCACTTTCCTGAAAGAACATTTTTACACTCCACTCACTTGGATCTTATCGGAAGGTGTTCCATGAATCTTTCACTTGACTGCGGATGATGGTTTCTTCAAAGATGCCTACATTTCAATCTATGAATCGCCTGCAAAATGGGCTAATCATTATTTATTCATTTTGACTCCAACGATTCTTATCACAGGCCCCTAGACCTGCAATCTTCCGATCCGACTTCGATTTTTTAAACGAGAACAATATTATTTGGTTTAACAAAGACAGTTCCAGGACTCTAGCGACGACATTATTCCATCGTGGAAATCTATTTTGAGTCTCCTCCAAAAGTATCGTACAACTCTAACAAACTCGATCCATCAATCATTTTCCACCTGCATTCCACCTACATTGCAAGCATTTTCATTTTGTTGCTGAAACTGGATATCTTGAGGAACAAGGAATTTCCCAATCAAGCTGTGGGATCGATGTATTGCTAAACTGTGCCACTACTTGATCACACCTTTTTGTGTGTCTCGCTCCATCGAGAATAAATATTTATTCATTTATTTTGTTCGCCGGCCGGTGGCCGCGCGCTTTGCGCCCCTGGTTTGCAACCATAAGGTCACCGGTTGGAATCCGCTTAGGGGTAGGCATCATCGCTGTATACACAACCGGCGCGCGACTGGTGGTGGTCGCGTGGCAGCGAAGCGCTGTTACGGCGTACGATTGACGATTTGTTTTTTATTTATTTATTTTCTTCGCATTCTACGTCCCAATAAGACTGTAACTTTCAGTGATCCATTAGTTAGTGTTAACTCCCTTGTGATTTGCTGGATGGCAATTTCCGCCAGAGAGAACAAAGGCTAGCTACTAGCCAAACTCTGTCCTGATGTCCTCATTGGATGCGGGCGAGGGATTGGCCTCATCTTCCCTATAGGACTCCGCTTCGGTGAACAACAGTGTAAGCTCATTTCCACTGATTTGAGGTATTAACTCTGAGAAACATGTGAATTGTCATAATCCCATTCAAATCACATGTGGTCAATCTCGAACAGATCCCTGCTGAACTCTGCAGCTACATCCACAAGTTAGGCTTTCTTTATGTGTCCTTGTGGTTTAGGCTTTTGTGTCAGGTTCCAGACCAAATTGCAAAGCGAGTCTCCACTACCTTGTTGGTCAAACAGCTAGAACTCGTATTGAAGATATCATTAACCTATGGGTGCGACAGCGGGATCCCAGCTTATTCGTGATTAAGGAGAGTGAACAACGCTGCGGTGAGGCCAATGTTGCCATTTGACTCAGAGACAAGGCCATCGCGCACTGGACTTTGATTTTGTTTTACAATCGACGTATGCTAGCTATTATGCATAGCTACTGAAGGCACTCTCAATTGGTAAGCATAAAGTTGGTAACCATTAGATACCCGCTAGCAATGCTGCACTCCCCGATCGGTTTGCAGCTCAAACTCGGCGTTGAAGTCTCATCCGGAGCCTTTATTCTTAAACCACCTAGTCACGGTGCGAAACGCTTGCCACAACCACTACTGACTAAATGGGGGTCATTTTGAAGTACTCCGTATGTGAGTGGATTAAAGTTGGTTTTTGTAAACACAGTCCCCGTATTGCCACATCGGGTGTCAGATAAACTCAAGCCGTCCATGCTGGCTAACTCGTGGTCTCTGCGTGCCTGTTGAGTGATTTGTCGTAACTAGTTGGGTAATACTCTGCGATGATCGTTCGAGAAATAAACCAGTGACATGCTGAAAAGGATAACAAATTCGAATCGGGTTTCTGGGTGTCATTTTTCTAGAGCGGTTCTCTGGATCAGCCACTTTACTCATCCAGAGTCACATCGAAAGTAGCGTTATCACACAGTCGGAGGCATATTTGCACCCATTCGCTTAACACTGACACCTAGAACTCTTGACTTGTCAGATTCAGCTTGTTGTGTTTAGCTGGGATCGATAATTTTCCGTCTTCCTGTCATTTTTCTAATTCTTTATATCACATTACTGGCGGCATTGCACCAAACGGCTGAATATTCTGCACGGATCATTCCTGAGCGACTGTTTGAACTGAAGGTTGGACTACTGATCCAAGGGCTGTGAGGGAAATCCTCCCAAGGAACCTCTATGGGACTTCCCGCTTCGTGCGCCAAAATATTTAGTCAAAAGCTAAGTGGTAGGCATTCTTAACAGATCATCTCAGAGTGGGCAGCCGTTGAACACCATCCGCTCGTGAAACTCGCTTGCCTGCTTGCCCTCCTTTTCTTAACTTCTGCTCTTCTATAGCCGTTATATTCGATTTTTGAGTATGACTGACTTCACTAATAGTAGGTACTAAAACTGTCTTTCAGATCCGGGACCTCATTCCACACCAGTTTTTTAATGCCTATTCTCCATGCCAGATCCTGTAGAGCAGGTAGCTATCATTCCACATCTCAACTGGATGTACGCTGTGTCTCCAAAACAATTATACAAGAGTACAATCGGTTACCGAGCTATTGATCACACATTTTGGATACCGGTGATGATGGCTATGTTTTTACATCTTTGATGATGCTGTGTCGACAATTGGAGGTACTTGTTTTGTCTTTGACGCGCCAAGCAGGAATCCTGAGATTGCTCACTTCACAAATCATTCCAGTTAAAACCACTTGCACACTGTTTCATTTTGATTAAATCTCGGCTTTTGTTTTATCGGTATACACCTAGCAACCTGCAACCCGTAGCTCTAACTAGAGCAATTCTATCGATAACTCTCACTTCTCATGCACACAGCTGTATCATTTGACATCTATCTATTCTTTCTCCGAAACGTAACAACCTGTAAGAAGTTGTTCCGGGGCCGACACCGAGAATTATAAATGATGATCGGTTTCTCCCTGTGTATGCTTATTGTGTAACCCCAACACCAGCGACAGCTTTGCGGCCCCGTCGTTCGTGTTGCTTCACCTGACACCCGCCGTACAAGTCCATCTCTCCGACCCATATTGATCATCACATTGCCACCAGGTACAGATGATGCAAATCAATACAAGTTTATTGTGCAATCCGGTGCACGCGCCTAAATTCCGGCCATGATTTATTGGGCACCCACGTGACACTCTCTCTATCTGGTGGCTTCGGCGAATCTTCCAACCTCTAGATTGCTCAATCGTCACGTAAACTCACGAGTTTCCCTATTGCATTATTTAACCTAGTGTGTACGTCGCCTTCATTGACGGAGGAAATGATCAATCGTCCACTTCGGAACATCTTCATCGGTTCACAAGGAAGAATAATTCCCCTTGGGAGGACAGTTTCAATGTTCACAACACCCTCAAGAAGGATTAGTCTAATGGGCTCGAGGATAAGCAAAGGCTTGTGAAATGGAGACGATCAACGCTATAGAGCTCAGTTTATCAATTTTCTGTATTATCTTAAGTACGGACCCAAGAACGACTTTACTAAATGAACCAGCATACGGCCAAACTGGAGCACTGATCCATTTTCTGGATATGCTGATTGCAACACTGTGAGAGATATTTCAAGGAGCGATTCAGAAGGTCCATTGGATCATTCTCATTACCGTATAGCAAAAGCTCGGAGCGCTTTTACTAACCTTCGCCACTTATGGCGCCGGCGCGACATCACTCTTGCCCTGAAGGGTAGAGTGTACAATGCAGCGGTACGTTCGACCATGCTGTGCGGTTGTGAAACCTGGCCCCTTAAAGCAGCGGACCTGAAGAGGCTAGTTACGTTCGACCACCGGTGCCTTCGCAACTTAGCTCACATCTGGTGGGAACACCGAGTAAACAACGAGCGTGTTCGACGGTTGGTTTATGGCACAGGAAAAGGAAATGACTCGCTCAGCACCGTTATTTCACGCACCAGGCTCCGATGGCTCGGCCACGTGTTACGCATGCCAGCCCACCGACTCCCACGACGTGCGTTGTTTGCGCGCCGGGTTTGTGGATGGAAGAAGAGGAGGGCTGGCCAATCGATGACTTGGTCGAGAGGAATGAAGGCCGTCACTTCTGAGCTGGCCTCGGTTGGAGCGTCTCGTCTCCCTGGTTGGGGTCCGAAAGACGATGAACACGTTTGGTTGGACGCACTTGCTGACATGGCTAGGAGCCGACCTCAGTGGCGTTCGTGTTGTGAGTTTCTTTGTCCCACGCCATCCCTCTTAGCCTCCCCCTCCAACCACGATCTCATTATTTAGCTTTATATAATTTTGCATATTAAGTTTTTTAATGCACAGTAGCCGGCTGGTAGCTTACCGGAACGATGCCCATCCGTTACCGGTAGCTCAACCGGCTTGCTTTTTTTCTTTTTTCTCTGTATTGCAGCACAATAGCTGAGGTGTATCCCACCTCTAGCTAACGTGTGTGATGATGATGGTGGTGGTGATGATGATGATGATGATGATGATGATGATGATGATGATGATGATGATGATGATGATGATGGTGATGATGGATGATGATGATGGATTACTTAACCTCGCCTGTGACGAAAACATCGAAACTCCTACTTTAGGAGAGTCTATTTTGGGCTCGTACTGTTGACACGGAGCAAGGCAACTGTACCCGATGACCTTTCTCCATCGTAGGTCGTGAGATCACCATATTGCTGTTACTCATTCGAGTAGGCATCCGTCGTTACCCATCGCCCAGTATCACATACGAATCGCTGCAAGTCCAGTTTTCATATGTTCACATCCTGAAGGATTCGGTTGGAGCGCATGCTGCTTACGATTTCCAATAGGATGAATCGTTCGTTCAGCGCTTGTCACAATGATGGCGGCCGTATCACTAAATAACAGACGTAACTTACTCAGTGTTAATTTACACTCTTTCATTCAATATGGTACGTAGGTGAGTTGATTGTAGTCTGGCGATTAACATTCATCTTCGTTGCTTTAAGTAATGATCACGGGATGTTTTGCACAGAGCATCGAGACATTACTCTTTTCGCCCTTATCCATTAGCTTCTGTTGGAACTGTCTAACCGTAAAAGCTTTCCATTCTGGAGTCTCGCCACTGTGACCCTCGAAAACAAGTAGGAGTCTTTGGAAACTTGTGTCCTGAACGCCCTACGACAATTGAGGTTTGCCAATGTTGTGGTCGAAACGATCATGAGTGGCTCGATTCTTTCTAACTTTTCTGGAGTTGAAGTTATGTAAGGTGACCGATTGACAAACCTTTAGTATGCGGCCAACATAGCTCTCCTTTGGTCTGACACAGTGGCTTCGCAAACACTACTGAACAGACTGATGTGACGGGCTGCGCGTTTCAACATTTGCTTTGCACCTTCAAAGTGCTAAGTACCGTTACACGACTGGACCGATACACCACCGCTTTTAGCTATCAGCCAAAAGCCACTGGAAGGGGTGGATTGGTTCACTTAACTTTGTAGCTGTCACCTCTGGTGATTACATCACTGAGGAAATTACTTCCCATATCCTCAAGGCCCGTGTGGCTTTCCGAAGACTCAACCATATATGGAGATGGTGGGGTATCCGCCTATCAGTGAAAGTTAGGATTTAAAACGCTGTGATAAGGCCGGGGTTACTGCATGAATCACACGCATCATGGCAAGTTCGCAGCGAAGACAGTAAACGCGTGGTCATGTTTGATCACTGGTGCTTGTGAAGGATCGCTCACAGCTGGTTGAAACACCGGTTAAGCAGTGATGAGATGTGCCTTACTCGAAAGTTTGTTAATGCTTCACCGCTTACGTTTGTCCTCCGTGTAATTGTTGACCGGCTTCCTCAATGTACATTGAATACTGAATACTGTATTATAGAGCAAGTAGAAATGGATTCTGTACAACTCTTTCGAAATATTGTGAAAAACATTATAATAGTTGTCAACCGTGAATATCCTTGTCGTTCTCATGTAATATTTAAACTATTCGACTTACGATATTTCAGGATTCACAAATGTGATATGTCATCGTAAGTATGCAGTCGTTCTCTGAATCGAATAGAGGCAAAATGCAAATCTAACAACGTTTTGAACTGTTGCACAGATGTTGCCTCAATCACATGTTCGGGCAAACTATTCCAAATGTTTACCACTCTCCGTTCGAAGCACAGTGGGTGGGGAACACGTTTCATATCCGGCACAACAAGTTTGTATCTATGTCCGCGTGTGCTGCATGGCCCTCGTAAGTGCAGCATTGGCCTTAACATGGGGAACTCACCGAGATGTAGTACGGTAGGTCATAATGAGGTCGACTCGTACCCGACGGTAGGACAAGGTGTAGAGTCCTAGTTTCTCGCACCGGTCTTCATACCCAAAGCCACGTAAACTCGGGATCAGCCTGGTAGCAACGTGTTGAACCCGTTCGATCTTTTGTGCCTCGCCTCGGGTAATCGGAAAGTAGGCGGGCGAACCGTACTCTAGCATTGGTCTAATGATAGAAGAGAACAGGCGAGTGGCAACCTCTTCAGACCATGTGCAGAAGCTACGTTTGAGCGCCCAAAGCATGCGCAGTCCGTTCCGATATAGCCTGTTCGTGTTGTCCACGGACTTCAAATCGTAGCGTGAGAGTACACCTAGGTCCTTCACGGAGGGTATGGGATATAGCGTTTAGCCGTCAAGGGTGTAGGTTCGGCCGTCTGCACCCTTCCCCAGGCTCATAAATACCGACTTGGCTGGGTTGACCGGGAGAAGAACTTCTGCAGACCATGTGGATAAGCGGTTGAGATCTTGCTGAAGTAGGCCACAGTCGTCGGGAGCGTCGATTTCTCTCCAAATCTTCATGTCGTCCGCAAACAAGGCACACGGCGACCGGAGACGCTGCGGTAGATCGTTGATGTGGATCAGGAACAAAGTGGGCCCCAGCGCCTTTGCTACACCAAGTTAAGCGAAACCGCGAGATGTCAATGACGTGATATAAAGCATGAAGAGCTTGACTGAGCGACTTGGTCAGGCAGGTGTCTATCGTCTTGGATGGGGGTCTCCGGATGGTCCACACCAGTGGTTGGAGACTGTCGGACAAGGCGCAGTTGCGCAGTCAATGGCACTCCTGTATTCGGTTTCTTGCATCTTGGCGTTAATTTTTCATCTCTTTTATTTTTACGCATTTCGGTCCAGATTCCATTTTCGTTTTATTTTATTTGCGTTTAACCTATTTTCTTACCACTGTAATTTAATTACTTGTTATTCTGCCGAGTTGAGTCGTGACAACTGGGTCCCGCCGCACTTCGGTGCCAAGATCATATTAGTTCAACAAAATTGACCTTTAAGCTTCTGATGTACGTCGTTCCACACGCGCCGACGGTCGATGAATTCCTGGTGGCCTTCCAAAGTGATATAGTCTATAGGTTAGTTATGCATACACAGTGAGAAAACGCCACTCGTATGGACATTTATCATGTTCCTCTCTCTGAACTTCATGGTCGCTTCTTTCTATCGCATACTATAGCCCACTTTGTGGGAGCGCGGGGGCCTGCCACAAAATCTTATTTCTAAACCATACTCCATATGAACACAGAAGCTCTGATCTCCTTTTTTGAACTTTATGACCGTCCTTTATATCTCTTAAAATGCGAAGTTTTTGCTAAGTGGGTCGACCAAGTACAAAATCGATTTACCATACTTGTGTTTGAAATCAGCCACTTGCTTACTTTTCTGGATCATATAAAACAGCATACTACAGACTTTTATCTGTACTCTACATTTTCAAATTTTGGATTGCCGCCGCAAAGCTGTGTATGCGTACCATATGTTCTCACAGACGCATACTAACCACCCGAATTATGTGATCACCGTGTACCATCCTTGGTGATTAACTCACTGACGCGACTGCTTCTCAAGTCAACAAAGCACATGGTATTAGTTGATCGATTATGGGCACAGTATGTGAGAAGACAGTTCTACTGCTCGCATCAGAGGATTGACTGCTGCGTGCAGATGCGTCCTAGGGATTGTTGCTGTTTGACCACAGGTGTACGTTTAGGATGGCTTTATGTGGTAGGCTTACATTGTGAACAACACATTGATCTGCCAGTGTACAGCGATCCACCGCTTTAAACTGCCCCTGAAAGTTGCATCCTCTACGTTGGTTGGGTCGCGTTTTTCGAACGCCTATTGACTGCCGACGGTGGAATATGCTACATTCCTCTACTTCACCAAGTTGGATGAAACTCCATTATATTCAGTCGGTGATGGGACGAAAACACACGAAGGAACTGACTGCTCTGGCTAATGTAAGCCATCTTCCTAAATGGTACCCACCAGGTCGGCTACTTTTGTATTTAACGACCCTTTCTGTCCAACGATTACACCTTTTTCCATCGGTTGTCCTTTTCGTGTGCATTCCCCCTTCATGTTCCTTATTGATTCATGGTATAATCGTGATGATTGTTATTAGTTGGGTGACACGTTTCTGGTGTTGGAGTCACGTTTGACCAGCATATCGTTACAGAACGTGTAGCAGCGCTTTGAGGCATTGTACTCGCTTGTCTGTGCATGTTGGCGCACGTCTTTCTGGGGTCGATAATCACTGCAATCACGGTTACTCGTTCAATCGTGCTGAGCTCCCATTCTCTGTAATCATTCTTTTTCTTTGACCTTAATTGAGGACGTGGACCGATATTGTCTTTTCCAATGAGCCGATCCTCTGTTTTCCTTATCAATTCTAATATCGTCCCTATTGTTTTTCATCCATTAGGAAGTGGAAATTCATCCTGTCACAGTGCCTCAAACAAACTACTTTCCGTGCGCGGCCAAGACGTCAAGCATACATTCTTCCAATCCGACATCCTGCATTCTGGAGCTTTCGGTCCCATGGCCACGGTTCGCCCCCTTTGTAGTACCTTCAGTAGAAACTATCCCCGGTGTAAACTTAGCCACCTCGGTCTCTGGTGGTAACCGAGCGCTTTCCAATCGTTTCACTCCCGCTTCTCCATCCCCTGCGCAACGATATCCTGCTCCTCTCGTATGCCTACAGGTGAACTTTCGATTCCCTCCTAATCAATCCAGCCAAGTAAACATCGATTTTGTGTACGTGCCTTTCGCTTGGGTCGACTGTTTTTCCTCTATTCCCCATAACTCAGTAATTTGTCTTATTTTTTATAAATCAATAAATGCTGTCTTTGTCGCATACTTCCATAAACGAAATCAATATGTAATCCTTTGTTTGCTGATGAAGTTGACCGATATCCTCTTCGTAAGTAGCTCATTTTGTTAAGACCCTGTTACTTGAAACGGATCGCCGGCTGATTACAGTTCTGTTCACTCTTTACGTTAGAAGAAACAACCTCTAAAATAGTAATTGACGTTAAGATAGCCTTGCTTATTTAGTGAGAAAGGCGACCCATCCTCAGATACATCGTAATAAACAGATGGCCGGAGATTCGGCAGTGCATTATAGCTGTCATCCATCGAATCACCCGAACATACCCCGAGGTTTAAAATGTTTCGAAATACTGGTAGCTCGGGTTGATGAATCAATTGTAAGTAAGCTTGCACGCTACATATCGCTGCACTAAGGATGCCACCTCGCATGGTAAATAAATAAATTGTATAGGGCTCGACGATGCGAGAAGCCTTTCTTAGAAGGGACGGATCAAATAATGGTACAGCAGTTTCATATCATGGTATAATAAATTTAAAAAATGTGAGCACAAAACGAAAATTTGTGTAGCGCGAAGCGGTCCAAAATATTTACATTCCTCTTGTTCTATCGTCTGACAAGTTTTTGGCAGTCACATGAGAGTTGATCGCACACGAAAAAAAGAGAAAATAAACTGCTGCGGGCCAACAAAATATAACCACTTGTGCACTTGACCACATGCATTTTCAGGCACCATTAACTCCGTTCTCAAAAGTGTTATCTAAGGACTGTGCTGTTCGAAACATTATTATCACATTTTGAACGGTTAAATGATCTTTTATCGAAAGCTTAAACAAACGCAGTGTGCAACAAGTTCTGATAACTCTTGTAAGTTTGTTCCAAAGCTTTGAGCAGTGTATTAAGAAGAAACGCTCCCTCGCATGGTGGTGAAACGTTTGCGAGAAAACCGCCAAGCTCGGAGAACAAATGAACAATTGATACCCCGAGGTGCTGATTTTTCCCACAGAAAGTATCTGGCTCTCCCCAAATGTGGACGAAACCGGTCGTGGGGTGTTACTGTTTGAAGGAGCAACACCGAAACCCTTCCAGTTCGGATACGGCCCTTGTAATGGGAATGATCGAGCTCTCAATGAAGATTGCGTATTGCAATCCAACCACACAGCAGGTACTCCAAATCCAACTTTGAATTCCTTACCGCTGTGCGAAGTGTCGCTCACGGATCTTAGCGGCATAGTGATCAACGCGACAACCGTTAGCCACTAGTTTCCGAATTCCACCCTAGCTCACACCATCTCCATCTGGTGAGTCCAAACGAGGACGGAACCGTTTATGGGGTGTCTGTGTTTGGGGGGGGGCAACGCCGAAACGCTGCCAATATCTGCCTTTCTTTTCATATGCATTTAGCTGCAAGGTTATCATTTCTTCGTTACTGAATAGTGAGGACCTGCTCGTTCTTCACTTTACTATTCTGACACAACGGACATGCACCATCCGAATCGCAATTGTACACATCCACACGTTAGCATGCTTCTCTGTGATCCACATTTTCTTTGGAGAGAGGATACAGGGACCATAAACCTACGTACGCTACTACAACCTTTCATGTACTCCTTCGTTGGTTTTAGGACATCCTTCCATTTACTCGCGCTTACTTGTGGTGCTCACTTTCGTAGAAGTATGTGGCGAAACGATTTCTCTTATGTTACTTTCGTGCCTCAGTTCTTTGGACCGTGACGACACCCACTCAGAGACGTGCCCTAACCTCATCACAAATTGTGGTGCTCGTCAGAGCTACTCATTTCCATCTTGTTCTTTATTTCCTAATCGGACTCATCGCAGTTGTCTCTTATCTTCTTCTGTAGTGCAATTGCGCCTGCTTGTTTGAAATTCATATTGAAGTACACTAACGTGGGACCTACTTGTTCTCTGAATTTCTCCTTGTACATACATAACGTTGCATGCTCTGGTGCATTTAAACGCTTCCGTCTGACTGGGGTCACACTGTACCACCTTTCGCTGTCACCAAATAGCCACCCGAACTGCTCGGTTGTCGTTTGTGTTACTATCACTATCATCTACGTTAATGTTCGGGCCGATCATGTCCGTGTGCCTTCTACAGGCCTTTATTACTTATAAAGACGGCGGGCTCTTGATTTTAGGCCAAAGAGTATAGCGCCACATCTCCGCCGTTGTGACTCTATGACACCATGGTCACTACGCGACGAAAACGGTAGAGTGTTTGTGACTCAATCTGGATATAGGTTTGAAATTCTAACTCACAATCGCTCTTCACTCTTTGTGGCTACCCAGACCATCAGTATGTGTTTACTCTTTATGTGAAAGTCCCCTGACCCACAATAACCCCTCCAGCCTTGTGGAAACTGGAGCCTTCGGTACTGACGCATGTTCTCTCTCTATGTATGTGTGTATGTGTGTGCGTCTGTTTATTCCTCACGGTTGGCGGCATCTGGTTTCGGATTTGCCTGTCAATGTAGCCTCCACGGGGACAGCCACAGGACGCCTGCGCCTACAGACGGACCATGCGTGGCTTGCGCTGCACCACTCACCGTTCCCCCTCACTCTCCCCTTATCCGGAGTAAACCCGAAGGAATACGACCGGGAGGCATGCGGATGGGAGCCAACTTTCATCAACAGAGCCGGCAAACACTCTTTCGCTAGCAAACACAAGCACGCTGTAATTAGGGATCAATCGCACTCAGGGCGGGGGCTAGACCGTAGCCCGCCCACACAGAGTGCATGGAACCACTCTTCGAGCTTAGCACGGCCACAAGGACCGTGCACCCCGTCTCCTCCAGCAGCGGCCAACTGTCTCCTGGAAGCATTATGGACTAGGTAGTGGGTAGTACATAGGTAGGCACCTTGTCAACATGCACATCAAGCACAGTCACCCTGGGAATATCAAGCAACGCTTGGCTGCCGACATCCAACCGGGTTCTTATATTCCAGCATCCAATGAATAGTGGCTTCCGGGGATTGAAGGACCCAGCTAGCTTACTTGTCACTCTGGCCACTGGGTTAGCGTAGAGCGCGTCGCCTACCGGAAACGCCGTAGCATGAGAAGAATCGCGGGTAACGGACATGTCATGAAGTTTCGTGAGGATTATGGGTACGTATGAGGACCCCAACCTCATCCGGCTTCTGTTCGAGGGTTCACTTCTAGACTTTGCACAGCCAAGTGCTACCTGCAAGGTAGCAGGGTTCTGCAAAATTGTCTTAACTTCTGGCCGTTGAATCGAGGATCTATCTCTTTCACCCAGATGTCAGGACTGACGTTTCACGCGGGTACGAAGTCACCGGGTATAGTATTCCCGGCTACCCTCACATCGTTTAGCCCGTTTGCCTGACGGTTGACCGGCGTGTGGCCGCTGCCGCATGCAAGCAGATTCTTGGAGCCACAGGTGAGAGTAGGTGATACGTGAAGATCAAAGATAGGCGGACTACCCTGGAGGGTAAAGCAGGTCCCCTACCGGAGGTGCTACTCCTCCATGACACCGCGGACACCCCAATAGACTGGTAGGCACCTTGTCAACTTGTACACCAAGCACCACCACACCGGGTATATCAAATAACAGCTAATCACTTGAAACGACGATATCGGATAAAAATAAATCGAAATATGCATACATATATGCTGACATAACTGTTCACTAAACGAGCACATGAAATAAATTATTTTCTAACAAATCCGCGATAGGTTCAAGACGTCGGAAAATTTATTTTCAGAAAATATCACAAAAGCGAAAATGTGATCGCAATTAACTTAAGTAGTTTAAGGGACGTGTGTTAGTTAATAGAAGATAAATCAGCTACACATTAGTATGAGATAAAAAAGAATTAGCACAATATAGCAAACCCACCATCTGAAATAAAGAGACTCGGCATGCAAGCACACGGTTAGTAAATCGAATGCATCGTACCTACAAACGCTGCGCCGTTTTTGCCTACGTTCTCAGCAGGACTCGTCGTCGTTTCGGTGTTGGCCCCTAGTGGTCTCGCTCATGGCTCACTAGGCCTGCTTGACTCACGCACTCGTGACCGCAAGTGCTACAGCATCATCATCATTCATCATTATACACGTTAGTTAGAGGTGGGAAACACCTAACCTACTGTGCCGCAATACCTAAAGGAAAAAAGTGGGGAAATGCAACAGGTGCAAGCCAGCTGAGCTACCGGAAACGGATGGGCATGGTTCCGGTAAGCTACCAACCGGCTAATATGCAGCAAAAATATTACTATCCAATATTATATATGGTTAGATCGTGAGATCCTGTTTGGAGGGGGGGGGCTAAGAGGGATGGGGTGGAACTAAGAAACTCACAGCACGGACGCCACTGAGGTCGGCTCCTAGACATATCAGCAAGTGTATCCAGCCGAACGTGTTCGTCGTCTTTCGTACCCCAACCAGGGAACCGAGATGCTCCAGCCGAGGCCAGCTTCGAAATGAGGGCCTTCATTCCTCTCGACCAAGTCATCGCTTGGCCACCTCTCTTCTTCTTACATTCACACTCCCGGCGCGCAAACAACGCACGTCGTGGGAGTCGGTGGGCTGGCATGCGCAACAGGTGGCTGAGCCATCGGAGCCTGGTGCGTGAAATAACGGTGCTGAGCGAGTCATTTCCTTTTCCTGTGCCATAAACCAACCGTCGAACACGCTCGTTGTTTACTCGGTGTTCCCACCAGATGTGAGCTAAGTTGCGAAGGCACCGGTGGTCGAACGTAACTAGCCTCTTCAGTTCCGTTGCTTTAAGGGGCCAGGTTTCACAACCGTACAGTAGGGTCGAACGTACCGCTGCATTGTACACTCTACCCTTCAGGGTGAGAGTGATGTCGCGCCGGCGCCATAAGTGGCGAAGGTTAGCAAAAGCGCCCCGAGCTTTTGCTATACGGTTCGTGATCTCATCTTCAATCCCACGGGCGCTGATGCAACTTCCCAGGTAGTTGAATTTTTGAACGACTTCTAGCTGATCCCCACCAACGGTCAGCGTAGGAAGCGGTCCAGACCAATCTTGGAGGAACGGTTTGTACTTCGAGGGTGCGAAGCAAAGCCCGAAGTGACGGACAGCTAGTACTAATCTGTCCAGTGCCGCTTGGCACATTTGTGAGCTGTCAGAGATTAGGGCAATATCATCAGCAAACTCTAAGTCAAGAAGTTGTTCTCCTGGAAGTAGCTCCACACGTTCAAAGTCGTGTCCTGTAAACGCGATTTCCATGGCTTCGTCAACAGAGAAATTGAAGAGGAAAGGTGACAGCGAACACCCTTGTTTCACACCGCTGGAGATACTAAAGGGCAACGACAACTTGCCGTAAGCCCTCACTCTGCCCGAGCTACGCGCGTATAATGCTCGGATAATATTTCTCGGGCACACCTTTCCCGACTAGACAGTCCCAAAATGCATATCTATCTACTGAATCGAATGCACCTTTGATATCGAGGAACACGACGACAGTGGGCCGCCAATATTTGTGACATTGCTCCAACAACTGACGCAAGGTGAAGATGTGGTCAATGCAGCCACGACCTCGACGAAATGCAGCTTGCTCTTCACGAGTCTGGCTTTCACGAGTGCCAGTCAGTCTGTGAAGGATGACAGAGGTAAGCACTTTGGAGGCGATGGAGATCAGACTGATTCCTCTATGGCTGCCGCATTCCGATCGTGAGCCTCCCTTGAAAATTGGGACTATGACGGAGCGGCTCCAGTCTATCAGGACAGTTTCCTGCTCCCACAGTTTGACAAGTAACTCGTATAAATTATCCACAAGAGCAGGTCCCCCGAATTTAAAGAGGGTTGGAGGAAGATCATCTGGTGCCGCAGTTTTATTTAACTTCAACAGTGCGAGCTCACGTTCGACTGCTGAGCGAGAGGGTGGATCCAGCGTGACTGCCTACGGAGCGCGGCGATCAGTGATCGGCGAGAAATCTAACAATTCCGACCGATTAAATTGCCCTTCAAAGTGCTCAGCCCAACGCTCCAAGCGGTTTGACAAGTTGTGGATAAGCTGTGCAGTTTCGTCATGTATAGTTTCTCTAACATCAAGTCTCCTGCTGCCCGTTTCCCTTATCAGCCGGAATAACTTACGATCGTTACCAAGGGCAGCGGCCATTTCCATTTCTGATGCACGATGAGACCACCAGGATTCGTGGTCTCTCTTCAGGCTAGCACGGAGTTTTGCCCGGAGCTCTTTGCGAGTTTCATTGTGTTCGCTTCCAGTCGGAATATGCCGGCGAGCATCGATAAGTTCCAGAGACTGCGAAGAGCCGCAATGTTCATGTTGGCGATTAGACTTACAACATGAGGATGTGCTACAATACCATGCGCTGGACGTCGATGGAGTACAAACCATCGACGCTTGTCGTTTCCCGCTTTGCCGCTTCTTCTGCATGCACGAGGGCTTTCTATTGCACCTCGGCAACGACCTTCGTGATCAGATCGCACCATGCATGCCGATCAACCGCCTTCGATTCTCAACATCTGAAATCAACATTGGAACGTGCTAGGCTCAATTTGATCGTGTCCTGGTAACGAAGCTCCGGTTTCCCCGCTTGCCGCTTCGCAACACTCAGCTGACCATATAAAAGCTGCTTCGCTGTCCGCATCGAATCCATACGCCACACTTGACCGAGCCACCTCAAGTGTCTCAGCAAAAGTATGCAGTCCACTGCATACGTTCCACTTTGGCGCAACACCCCTGTCTGCAACTCTGTCGCACCAACCGATGTGCAGAATCCGTCTCAGACACTGTTGATGAAACCGCTCGAGATATCTGACATCTCGCCCGTACGTCGTCCACGTTTCGCTGCCGTATAGAGGAACTGACAGCACCATGGGTTTGTAGACCATCAGTTTCGCTCCGACGGTAAGCTGGTGGTTGTTTAACACTCGGGACTCTAGCTTCCCGAATACCGCCGCTGCCTTCGATACTCGGATACGCAGCTCGCTGTGTA
The DNA here is from genome assembly GCA_944474145.2 of Dicrocoelium dendriticum. Taxonomy (NCBI): domain Eukaryota; kingdom Metazoa; phylum Platyhelminthes; class Trematoda; order Plagiorchiida; family Dicrocoeliidae; genus Dicrocoelium; species Dicrocoelium dendriticum. The sequence goes on from OX104062.1 coordinate 10,452,172, forward strand.
GTTGCTGGTTAGTCGACACGGCACTCCCAAGGTAGCAGAAGCGGGAGGTGATTTCCAAAACTTCATCACCAATGCTGATTTGCGGCAACATTGCACGTTGCACCACCGGTGAAGGCTGAAAGTGACAGACAGTTTCGTTTGTGTTGAAGGTGATCCCGAGTTTTGACGTTATCGAAACAAGAGCGCTAATCATGTGCTGCAACTCATCCGCGCTGTATGCAAACGCACAGCGAACAGCAACATGCGGATAGTTGTATCACAGGCTAGGGTTCTGGCACCGAAACGACGGATGTTCAGGAACCCACTATCAATACGGTGCTCTACACGAACACTGTAAGCCCAACCCAATTCAAAAGCACAAGACATCATGGCGTGAAGCTATATATTAAACAGGGCAGGCGCTAAGACACAGCCTTGCTTCACACCAGAGACAACTGCAGTCATCCGAGGTCTGTCCACTCTGCTGCACCCTCGCCCGCATACCACTGTGCAGAAATTCAAATAAACCCACAAACTTACTCGGGCAACCAAACTTACCCAACACCAGCCACAATGCCTAGCGGTTCACCGTATCAAATGCTTTGGTGAAATCAACAAAAAGCGCCTACAACGGCTGGTGTCGTTCTCCCCACTTATCCTACACTGACAAGCCTCAAACACCATATTTACCATGCTGTGACGCGAACGGAATCCACACTGCGCTTCCACAACTTGAATGACGAGGTGGTTGAGCGGGATTCGGGCAATCACCTTACCCACACATCTCAGCAAGTTGATACCACGATTATTCGTGTCACTTTGTTTGCTACCTTTGCCCTTGCACAGTGGTAGCACAATGGCATCCTTCAGTTCAGGAGGCGCCTCCTCAAGAAATCCACACGGTTTACACCAACTGATGCAGCACATTCACCAAAACGGGTCTTCAGTGTTCGAATCCTTCAGGCAGGATTCTGTCGGCACCGGCACACTTTCCGTTTCGCAATTGAGTTAGTGCTCATCCATTATCGGCTTGTCCGCCAGACTCACCTTCACTTCGTGCTGCTTCTGTCCGTTCAAGGTAGGCCAGTCAATCTGAATGGTTGTTCAAAAGGTCAAAATGTTTTTGCCAGATCTGCATTATGTCTGCAGTCTGTGTGCAGGTAGCGCCTGAATTTCCATCGATTAGCGTGCTCAGCTGCTCCAACCTCGGTCCATACATTGGCTTCAAGCAGTCAAAGAATTCCCTGTGTTGGCGGCGTAGCATTCCATCTACTTCGCCTTCTCTGTCCACCATGTATTTTTAATGCGACAGAGCTCTCGAGTCAATCGCCGTCGAAGTTTGCGAAACTTACTCTTCATCCCCAAGTCGCTGGGGTCTGCCACATGTGCAGGAAATGCTGCATTCTCTGACACCAACGCCTTAGTCGTCGCATTGTTCTCAGTAATGCAATCAGGCCGCTTGCAGTTTGCGCGCCCAGTGGTCTCGCCAGCAGCTATCACCTGATCGCCAATGTGGTGTCACAAATCTCCCACTGTGGCTATGCATTCCACATCACACAGGAGTGCAGCCATCGCCTTCTTCAGCTCCATACCTTTCGCTACAAAACCGACGGAGAGAACGTTAAATTTACGCCAGGTCACGGCTCGAGTGCGATATACAGATTCATAAAAAATATATGTACAGTTTGGTCCGTACCAATTTGTAACCAGTGCCACACTTAGCTCCACGCAGTACGCGTGTCATGCGCACTTCACGTACATCACGCTGACGTACGATGACATAGTCGAGCAGGTGAGCGGGACCACTCCGTGGGTGCGTCCAAGTTGCTATATCACTCGCACTCAGTGCAAACCGAGTGTTCGTGATCGTCAGGCCATGAGTGGCCTGTCACTGTTCGCATTCGCCGAACCAATGCCATGCGGACCGATGGCATCTGTCCACACCGATGCATCACGCCCTTACGGGCGTCTTTGAAATTACCCAGCAGAAGTAGTAGCTCGCCTCTTTGCGCAGACCGTATTGCGAAGGATGACTTATTGTAGAATTGATCACTCGTGTCATCGGGATAACACATGGTCGGACCGTACGTGCTTATAAAATTTACAAGTCGTAGACGAGCAGTCATCAGTGGTTGGCTGATGCCAGGGGTTCACCCACCAGGTGGCCATTTAGGCGATCGATATTGCAAATCCGACCCCATGTTCACGTGATGCGGAGGTGGTGTTACCCATCCAGTAGAACGTGTAACCAGCATCGCCTTCATGCAACTTACTTTGCTCAGCGAGCCGAGTCTCACTGATCTCCGCAATATTGATGTTGTAGCGCGCCAGTTCCATCGCAACCAGTGTAGTGCATCGCTCGGGGCGCTCGCACGAGTTCCGGTCCAGCAGTGTGCGCACGTTCCAGCACCCGATGTTGAGCGCTTTGCGCGCATTGCTGGGCAGTCACGCGCGTGGTGTTGGTTGTGCTTCGGAGGTTTGCTTGATGGACTCCACCCGGAGCCTTTGTCTCAATAGCATAACCCACAAGGTAGTGGGGATCAGATCCAACTCGGAAGAGTGATTGCAGAGGTGGTTTTGGGTCCTCTTGACGTTCGTTACACGCAGCCTTTGATGATTTGGAACAGTTCATTTGTGTTTTGCGACCGTAGTAGGACACGCATCTGCGACCACGGCCACACGCCGGAGAGTTTTGGCAGGTTTGCACCAGTTTGACAAAGGGCGGCCTGGCTTGATGTGGGCAGTAGCAAACCATTGAGCACCCGGAGGTGCCCTCCCACCGTCAGAGAAAATGCGTGGCGCTCGTGCTGTACGCTAATCGAGCGGTGAGCTTATAACCCATGTACATGTTGTCTTCCATGGTTGTGGAACTGGGTCATCGACCACTTCCTTACCCCTGAAAAGGATGAGGTTCGGACTAGGATACTAGCAGGGTGCTCACACCTGACAGGAGAACGACTCGGGTCCTCAGCCAAAATCTTCGATTAAATGTACATCCGAAAGGCTGCGGGTCTAGCACATGGCCAGTCTACTGACTCATGCGGATTGGTGTCCTGGCTCTTAGTTAGGAGAAGGGTGTAATCCTACTCCCATCCATCGATCGCCACGAGGAGGCGTGCAGTACACGACACGACAGTAGCAGCCGTGGGTTGATCATCTGTCCGGATCTAACCACCGCAAGTCACAGCGCATCATAGGCTCTCTCGCCGTTATTACTCATGGATTGGCGGCAGCCATATCCGGATTTACCTGTCACTGTATCCTTCACGGGGACAGCTACAGGACACCTGAACTTGCATTGGGACCATAGGTGGTTTGCGCTGCACCACTCACAGGTACCCCCACTCTCCCCCTATCCGGTGTAAGCCCGAAGGAATAAGACCGGGAGGCATTCGAATGCGAGCCACCTTTCATCGACGGAGTCAGCCCACACTGCTTCTACAAGCAGAACAGAAGCATTCCGGTGTAATTAGGAAATCATGCGTGCCAGACATACACAAGGCGATGGCTAGGCCGTAACCCATTCCACACTGAATGCATGGAACCACTCTTTGAACTTAGCGCCGTCACGAGGACGACGCACCCCATCCACTTCAACAACGACCAACTCTCTCCTTGATCCATTATGGATGAGGTGGAGGGTGTTTGACAAGTAGACACATTGTCAACATTCACATCAAGCGCAGCCACACCGGGGATGTCAAACAACAGCCAATCATTTGAAATGACATTATCAAATAAAATATAACTCTTAAAGCATACGGCTATGCCGACATAACTCTTCGCTACATTAGCATATGAAGTAAGTTAATTAGCAACGCACCCACGATAAGTACAAATTGTCCACAGGTTACTCAAATGATGCTGCAAACGCAATAAAGTTAACGAAGATAACCACAATTAGCGTAAGAAACGTGTGCAGGTTAATAGAAGATTATTCTGGTAGGCAGAACAAATCAAATAAAGTGGAATGAAATTTATCCAGCTTCAAAGTCCTCATACTGAGGTTGCTACGTACGTCATGCTTCTTCACTGCAGTTGCACTACCCCGACTTACATTTATACTAGATTTTCTTAATCTGGATAAAAATATTCCACTTTATCTGCTCAGTTTTGTTATTCTGTAGCATGTTCCTTGTCAGTGCTGCTCATTTATTTTCCTTCAAATGATATGTTGGTTGTTTGATCTCCCCCGTGGGTCTGCGATTGATGTGGATGTTGATAAGGTGCCTACCTGTCTAACATCCTCAACCTCGATTACTGGCTCCAAGAGACTGTGAATCGTTACTGCGGGAGACGGGCTGCACGGTCCTCGTGTCCGTGCTAGGCCCAAAGAGTGGTTCCATCCAATTTGGAATCAACTACGGTCCAGCCACCGCCTTGTGTTCGTCTGGTACGAATGATTTCCCATTTAGGCAGACGTGCTTCCGCTATGCTTTTTGAAGGAGTGTGGACCGGCTCCGTTGACGATACGTGCCCCCTGTCTACTACACGCCTGGATATGGGGTGTAGGGATAGAGGTGTGACTTGTGCAGCGCAAGCCATCCACGGTCCCCCTGTAGACGCAGCTGTCATGTGGCTCTTCTATAGAGGACGCATTGACAAGCAAATATAGAACAGGATGCCGCCAATCATGTTTATCCCGTCCCTTTGTCCTACTGCTCCGGACTCCATGTTCTTGGAGTGTCCTTGACCATTATGTTCCCAGTCCCTGTGCCTCGCGCCCTCCTGTTCAACCATGAGATCAATCCTTGCATTAGTGTATGCTATCTCCAACCAGGAACAACTATGTGTCTGCCGATCGATCACCCGGCCGCGTGCCTTACTGTACATGGTGTCACTTGCATTCTTGTCGGCTTGGGGCGACGATTCCTCGTAATTTGCCCGCTTGAGCTCTACTTATTGTTTACCTCCAAGCGTGAACGATTGAGGTTCGTACATATACTTACTTAATGCGTTGTAAAGTGCTGTGAGTTTTGGATCCAGCTTTTGTTTTGTTACTTTTGGGATGGTTTCGTACACGTAGCTTGACGACAGCGTTCGCTCGTTACAGAGCTAGCGGTCTTCGATCATCGGCCTCTATTTAGTACTGCTCAACGCTAATGTGATTACTGGGTGTGCAATGTGGTTGCCCACACCGGATCTTCTATCTTAGGTTCATCTAAGGTGCACGTCGTCCTTGTCAGGTTATTCGTATTCCTTAACCAATCATCATCATCATACACGTTAGCTAGAGGTCGGAAACGCCTCAGCTACTGTGCCGCAATAGATAAAAAAGGAGAAAAAATGCAACTGGTACAAGCCGGCTGAGCTACCGGAAACGGATAGACATCGTTCCGATAAGCTACCAGCCGGCTACTGTACATCAAAAAAATCACTATGCATAATTATAAAAGGCTAACTAGTGAGATCGTGGTTGGAGGGGGAGGCCAAGAGGGATGGGGTGGGACAAAGAAACTCACAGCAGAAACGCCACCGAGGTCGGTTCCTAGCCATATCAGCAAGTGTATCCAGCCAAACGTGTTCATCGTCTCCGATAAACAGCAGATATCGATCGAGAGGGTCTCTGTTGTTCAGGCAAGTGCTGCCTGTTGACCGATCTGAAGCATTGTGCGAACATTGAGGTATGCCAATCTGAAGGAGGATCGAGGGCTCCAAATGGAAGCCGATGAACTGGAATGGACCGCTTGCTTGGACATGGGCCTGTTGACAGGGCAGGAATGACGCTCCGCGTTCACATGTGAGTTGAAACTAAAAGACAAGCGACTATTGAAGTAAGGTGGGGGAGGGCCAAGTATTGGAGGGTTGAAAACAGGGGGTATAAAAGTGAACCTGGAACGGGACGATAAGGGTGGAAATGTGTAAGAGGGGGAACAAGAAGACGGGAAGGCTTGAGCAGTAGCATCCAAACCCCTATCTACCCTGCTCGATGCAGCAGATAGGGCACCGTTGATTATCGTCTGCGGTGGCTAGAGCATCAGAAATTTGTTTGCAGTGAGATTCATAGTATTGCGTGGGCAGGATACTGTCAGGTTGCCTAGGCCTAGACAGAAGAACGATTAGGGTTCTCAACCAAAGCCTTTGGTTCAAAAGCTGACCGCAAGGCAGGGGGTTTGTCATTGGGCTACAAGGAGTCCGTTTTAAGGAATAAGGAGCCACCATCGTTCCAACCCCCAACCTGGAGGACCAGGAGGCTGAGTTTGTTTGGCCTCTAACCATTGACCAATCTGGTATGAGTGGCTCTGAAGGTGTAGAAGAAAGCACCACCCAGCATAGCTGAACGGATCACTGAGGCACACAAACCATCGCACCACGGCAACTTCCAGCGTCATTGCGTTGGGTATTCCTTAACCGGTTTGTATCGTTTTCGAACACCGGTATTTGTTGAATGTAACTCCGGGGCGACCACTACATTACGCAGAGAACTGTGCTAAGAAAATAACTCCGAGGCAATCGTATCTCAGTGTGCCACCTTCCCAGACGAAGCGGTCACCTCAACGGTAAGGGATCCTATGTAACGTGAAACAGTTATCGCGTCAGTGATACCCTTGCGTTAAGCCTCTTCTTTTTATCCAGTGATGTCTACGTCTGACGATCCTAGCGCTTTTGTATCCATATACACTGATGTTCTTTTCATTTACTCGTCTATTCGCATTATCTCCTCCCCCCTATATTCTATTGTCATGGCAGCTACTAGATTCATTACACTTCGGTGCTTATATTTCAACTGATTGACTGAACTGCTACGCCCTGTATCATCATGCGGATGCGCGCACATCTTTCTGAAGACACACACCCTCTGTAACGATGTTAGTGGCCACCACTGGTGGCTCGGTTGCGGCTCACCACATTTTGACTCAACTTTTGTCCATCATCTTCATATAAACAGCACCCACCAGGTGCTTCAATCACATGGAACGCGTATAAAGTATGGTAGGGGGCGCACCAGACAACCCTATCCGACACGTCTGCGATTACGCTGCTCCACTGTGACTCACTGTACCTATCTCAAATTCCACTCCCGATGTATACCTCTAGATGTGACGCCGGAGTTGCACATGACACATGCATCAGCTATACTTTTGCCGTTTGTGAGGTGGGTGAAATATTACCGCTTACCTGTCGAAAGCTCTCTGTGTGTAAACTCAGCTGGAGCGCGCACCTGAGAGATGGATCTGGCAACCACTGTAATTCTCCCGCAATCAGTCGTATAGTTACGTTCGGTAAATGCTGTCAAAGCTTCTCTAACTCTGTGGAAATTCAGCTCCCATCGTCGAGTAAACAAGGCGCATATTGGCGAACGGATGGTGTGTGCTTTTGAGACCCTCATATGCCGGAAACGAATAGCTTGTTGGCATGGTAAGGAGAATTAATCCGCTGGTATGCCTCATTTAATTAGGGGTAAAAACAGTAGAAAAATGCAGTAGTGAACATGCCTGGTATCTGCATTTAGGACGAAACATTGTAATTTGACGCTTTTAGTTCACTGTATTAATTTGAATAAAACAATAGGAAGACGGATGTTGCAAGATGTTAGCGTTTCGTGCCCCCTGTTCACTTGCGAACGGAAAATATGTCAAATGATAACGTGACATAAAAGAAATCAATAACTTAGCAGCGGAAGGTCACATACAAGAGAAATAAAGAGTGGCTACAGGTTGAGGACGTAACATTAACTCCAAGTGGGTTTGAGCGCAATAAATTGTTTCTTCCGGACGCAAGATGTTGGACGACGCTTCGGCAAACTTGAGGACACTGGCGTTTGTGTTACGATACATGACACTAAACGTCGATTTCGGGTTCACCCGATGAACCGTTTTCATCGAGGAGGCAGGTAGGTTGATCGTCGACACAGGTCCAGTTTGCGGCTGTCTTGTCAAGATAAGTATACGCTTCGGAATGTGCTCCCCAATCCGCTTACACAAGCAACGGTCTGTTCTGACGATGTAACTGCCTCCACAGTTACAAACAAATCGATAGATACAGTTCGTTCCGGCGGAGACCGGCTCAGTAGACATGACTTGGGCAGTGTTAGCTTCTTGATTGTTCAGATAGGGCAGAATTTAGCGGCACCGAATGCACATCGTATTGCAACTAATGTGCGTCGTTCTACCTGCCTAGCCAGAACATCGCTTTTGAAGGGTGATTGCAGATAAACAGTCCTTTTTGGTGCGGTAAGATTGACCGGTTGATTACTTTCCGCGAGGCGGCTATGAAACCTAGTAAAGGCTTCTGGGTAGCCATTTGCCCGTAGGGTCTGCGTGATGAATTGCAATTCAGCCTAGCTGCATTCCGTACTGCATATCCTGCGGGCCCGATGGAACAACGTTTGGCCAGGCAGCGTATGTATTGGACCGGTGTAAAACTGTGGTGATGTTCATACAAACTTGTCCATATAGGCTTCCGGTAAACGGTGCGCTGTATCCTGCGATCTTCTCGCCTCGTCACTAGTACACCCAGAAAAGGCAATTGCTTATTATCATCAACTTCACTGGTGTAGCGGAAATTTGGGTGGGCAGCGTTCATAACTCTGAGAAGGGCCTGAGCCGCTGCTTCTAAGAATGGTGCGATCACCAAAGTATCGTCCACCTACCTCTTGTAAAGGCTCATTCGTCCGAGGTCTGGTTCACAGCTCGACTCTACAGTCGCTATGAAGATGTCCGCCAGCAGAGGGCCAACGGGACTTCCCATAGCCAAACCACCAACCTGTCTATATGCCTGTCTCTCGAAAGTACAGGACACGTTTTCCGTGCAGAGTAGCAACAAATCCTTGAGATACTCTACAGGAATCGACAGGGACACTTTCTCACTACTGACGAAGTCACATAAGAAATCCACCATTTCTCTCAGTGGAATGTTGATAAACAAGGACCGTACGTCTATGGAAAACATCACCTTGTCCGAAATGTTAATTTCGCACAACCATTCAATTACCTCAAAGGTATCTTTCAAGGTCCACTTTACTATCATCCATCTAAATAGTGTCACTAGTACAACTAGTCAAAGTGCTGGCTTATTTTACGTTGAGTTATGCATGGATAATATTGATAGTTGTGGGACGTTATCTTTATGAATCTTGGGTAGACCATACATCTGGGGGATGTCGGTGGCTTAAAAGCGTTGTATATCACCCATGAAACGGCAATATTTTCAAATGTTTGCTTACACTGTTCACAATTTGTGTTATGTTAGTTGCACTTTCGTCCACATGAACTTTTGTCTTGTCCTTCAGAATCTCTTCCATCTTGTTTTTGTAATCTGACTTATCCATGATGACCACTCCAGTATCTTAGTCTGGTTTCAAGACCATTAAGCCTTTGGTTCACAAATCAGGTAGTGCTAAGTGTGTTTACTCTCCAGGCAGCAGGACTGACGAATCGGAGCCATCATGAAATCTCTTGCGATGTCAACTAACTTAACTTTGAGCCAGTTATAGTTCTCCTCAGATGTTGGTTTTTGCTAATAGCGCTGATCAAGTAGGCTTTCAAATTGTGCCACAACCTGAATGTCATTGAATTTTTTGATAGCATTTCGAACTGTACACCCAATGTTGGCGCTTCGAGTTGTCTCCTATTCAGTGAGGTCGAAGAAAGATTATACACCTGTTTTCGTAAGTCGCCATGGAAAGATGTTTCCTCCTCATCGTTTCCGAGAGATCTAAGTTGATCCTTAGCCGGCTTTCTTTTCGTACTATGAATGACAATTTTACAAAAGTTCATGTACTTGATTCGACAGACTAAAGACAAATGATCAACAATGGACGTACGACGTTCATGTATCTCCAACAACTGTGATCGCATTCAGTTGGCCTCCTCCAAGTATGAATTGGCAAGCCGTCTTAGATTCGTTAGAGTTGACCTCATATTATTCCTCCGCAGTAATTCACATAACTGTCAAGGGTAGTTAGCGTTTCGCTTGCACTCACAGAGAAAACGAATAGGCATTTTCTCCGCGGCAACCTTGCACTTTAAGGTCATCAGTCCATCAAGGACTCTAATCATTTCAGTCGGGTGTCTTCGTCTTAAACATTTGACGCATCTCGTTCCCTGTATTAATTCGAATAGAACAATAAGAAGACGGATCTTGCAAGATGGTACCGTTTCGTGCCCTCTGTTCACTTGCGAACGGAAAACATACCAATGATAACGTATCACTGTATCACAAGCTTGCACTTTGACTAGTTGCACTACTGATGCTATTTCTATTCTATTCTAACACTGAACTGTTGTGCTCTAGTGACATCACTTTGGCCGGTGATGAAACTTCTGCAGTAGAGCTGCCAAGCTCGACGATACACTCATCAACTTGTGACTACGTTCGGTGGATGTTCTTGGCGGGATCAGATGTCTGCGGTTTGACTGTTAAGCTTACCTTGGGCTGAACTACCCAACACATAGTTTAACCATCCGCAGTATCATTATACCGTAGAAATTTTTGGGCACAGTATCCATCACACGCTGCTGGAGTTACGCATTTTGACACAACGCAAGTGGTAAGACGAGTAGTTTCCACCATTATCCTCCTCGCCCATCGGTAGAATATTGTCTATTCCTCCACTGGATGAATTTATTCCTTCAGCTGCTCTGTTTCATTGAAATCCCAACACATCCCTTATGGAACTTCTCATCCGATCTGCCCTCTTCGCTTACATCCATCATGTGTCCATTTTTTGTTTCAGCTCACCCATTCAGACAATACGCACAGACCTGCTTGGAGCCCCATCACGGAGTCCATCGGCAACACATTTATCCGATGACCTGCAAGCAGTTAGCACGTTGCCGCACGACGTTTGGGTGGAGTTAACTGTCCCGGTCCGAGCAGCATCTGGCATATCGGAACCTGGACGCGAAACATATTCACCACTCCGGAGCTCCACTGCGCTTCCATCCATTGTATTCGGCAGTCACGGTGTCACATGGATAGCCACTGTGGTCCCGACACCGCTGCGTCTACAAATCACGTCCGGTGTTTGTGTGGACAACTTCCGCCTCAGGTCGCTTGTGCTCGAAAACGAGATACCTGCAAATTCTTGCGTCCGAAGTATCCGCTGGATTGAGCCGTTGACCACCTCCGATGTCCTGATCCTGATTGACGAGTTCGGAGCTCCCGTCCGACCAGTGGATATTGATGCGGTTCCCGTGCTCGACGGCACAAACACCCCGTTGCTCCGAGTGTACGAGCCCCACAGCCTGATGAACGGAATGGACTGGCTCCGTTTCACCGGCTCCCTGATTCTGTCTGTCACGGTCACTCTGCTGTTTCTCCTCTTCGTCTCCGTCGTCGGTCTGTCTATTACAATGGCACGAAGGCACTACGGTCGCACTCGTCGTCCACGTCGCCTCACCCTCATATCCGAGAGTCAAGATGATCATTCCAAGGATGCTCATGATAGCCTCTTGTCGGAGGTCACCTGTCCCGTTCTGAGTGACCCTGAGGTGCAATCCGTGGATCCAGAGCCCAGTTCAATTCAGGGTGGAGAAAGTCTATTTCACAACGGTACCGATACGTTTCAAAGCAGAGGAGATACGCCAGTTGAGGTGAACTTTTACTATTTTTGCTTACGATGAATCGACTTGTAGTATTTCACACCCTTCTGGTGGTAGAAAATAACGACACCTAAAAGGAAGTGAAAGCAGTTGAGTTGGGCTGTGTTGTCTAATGTTCCAAAACCCGGCTCGGTGCTGTACTTCGATCAGACTCTATCCGCTCACTGCGTACAATCAGCCGTGATGGTTCGTCGTTAATTTTGTTTGCGATTACTTCTACGTTTTCTTCGTCGCGACTCCTCGAGCCACTTTCCATGTGACGCACTCTATCCGGTGCCATTTTGAGCCAACGATATATCGTCTGTCCAACCATTTCATCTCGGTTACCTGGTTGCATCATAACTCGACGCACCGGGGGCTATTGATTCTTCGGACAAGCATTTGTTTCATGCCAGCTAATTTTTCTAAGCGATAGCCACTTAACCACAAGATTGATACCAGTGCGGCTCAATTTTTGCAGTTTGTCTTCACATGTTGTTTTCGTCTATCTATCGCATTGACTTTTCCAATGGGGCATGTTTTGACTAACCCGACTGAGAGACACATTAGAAGCTCGACCAAAACGGGCCAGGAATTTTCAGCTTTTCCTGTTTTTCGATTAAGCGGCAAAGGATTCGTTGCAAACGCAGGCTACGGAATCATATTGTCGCTACTTTCTCATTTTATCAGGATTTAAGTACGGTCTTATTTGCGCCTTAGTCGCCTCGATATCCGAACCTGCGTGATCCCTTCTTTTCTTTGAACTGAATAACAACGAACCTTTTTGTCACTGGTGCCATCAGGAGGAAGGCACACTACTTGGTGCGTGTTTCAACGTACTTGCAAACGAGCCGATATAAGATACTCTGACCTCTACTCATTGGCGCTCGACGCTACCTTGCCGGTGTCGTTCCCCACTTCATTACGATACCACAGTGTCCATCGTCTATACCTTTTCTCAGATGCTCACACCCATGGCGCCTTTACATTTCTCCTCAAGGAAATCGCGTTCCTCTGTAGATCTCTCACGGTGATCGTTAACTCCGTCAAGTTGCATCCGCGCCCGTTGGATGCATTCTAATAGCATTAAGAATCATCTTGAATGACCTATGGACTAACATGATCCGCTTAAGGAGGAAGTTGAAAGCGCTATGGGTGCAATCGACTGAGAATGGGTATGGGTGAGATTGTCACTTAGCCAAATTGTACCGTGTGCAGGAACACGTGAGTCGCCATCCTTTACAGGACAGCGGTGGGAATTCCTGTTATGCTGTTTCATTTGTTTATCTTGCAACTTCTGGTCCGAGTCCCCGCTCCTGTATGGATTTGGGCACCCCTGCAGCAACAGTCTGCATACAGCCGCTTGCGATTGCGCGGCAGTAAAGCGCCTGAAAATTGTACTAGTCTATCGGTAATGCGTTGCAGCGTTGCGATATGGCTTCTCTATCTACCTATATGCCACAGAATTCAGGATATTATTCATTGGTTTCTGGATGTTTATCGTACCTACTCTAAAGATGGTGTTGTGTAAGAGAATTTGATGTGCAACTGCTGCTATCGCCGTCCTCCATGACTCAGGTGCATTCACTTCTTGCTGGTGATGCAAGTCACTATTGGTCATGGTTTCGCACTCTGACGCAACCGAGGGCTTCAAATCACTGACAAGTTCCGATAGGACGGAACGCTTACCTAGCACTTTACCGGGTATGTGCGGCCTACCTGACTTGAAAACTACTACGAAGGGCCCTCAATTAATTATACCAAAATCTCTCTACTCATGTTTGCATCAAAATATAGATGACTTGCTCAGCTCGGTTCATCTCAGCATACCTGATAAAATCCGTGCATCGATCTAGTTGCCATATCCCACGTCGCTAACATAATATTTTGTGCTACTAGTTCAATATCAATGAGCGGATGATAACCTCAACAAATGGTGTGGTTATGTGCCAGAAATAAAGGATTGCTTGTGATCTGCTTGGAACCGGTTACACTACTTGGTGTTCAAGCACACGGCTTGCAAGATGTTCGCACAATTCGTGGCATTATCCATCCGGATGATTGTATCGGATGAAACGAATCGGTTCAGCTGAACCACGAACAACTTTAAAATCGATGAGCACAATTGTACTCCTCTTGTGACTTTCTTGTATCGACTGTTGCGGAGTGAAATGTGATCTGCATAGCCTCGTTTTTTCATCATCCAGGTTTCCAGTACGTAGTCAGGCGACAGGGCAGTTGCTAGGGCAACTGTTGGAGCTCCCAGATGCGCAGCTTCAAGCACGGACAGTGCGGCATTTCATGGAGGGTTTTGAGCTCGTTTGCAGTCTCATTGACACTGCTGCCTTAATATACAGATACGTTTCGTTACCGATCCGGGTGACTACTCCAGTGCGTAGTTGTAGTAGATTCGCTGGTGGGCAAATTACTCTATGCAGATCCGGGGGTGGAGGCCCCTGGCCACCTGCCTGCTCTCTATATACCTTTTGAATGATACTAATCTTGCTTCATCCGCATTGGCTGTTACTTGTTGCACTCCGAAATGCTTGGGCGGTTACCATTGGACACCCCAAACTTTGTCGTAACGTCGGACAGATCCTATCACTCACATTGGATGAAAAGTCATTTTGGCCGCAGACACATTTACAAACACCGATCCAGTGTTCCCTGTGCTTTCAGGGGATGTTTATTCTCCGTCTAATTTCTTCTTTCCTCAGTTGTTGGCGAGCGGGATCGAAGTCGATCCACTTGCTTATTGGCTCCTCCGTTTTGCGTTGACGAAACGATGTGTCCCATTGTGCTTTTCTGTGACAATCCCCTATCGAGATGATGAGCTGAGCATCTTAAACGACTAACTACAGGAGCAGTCTAGTTCGGACATGTCCTAACCGCAAGACTGAAGATGCCGAAACGACACCAGAGAGGAAGAGACGGATCGTTGTACCCTATACGGAGAATATACCCAGCCTCCTTAAATCACACCACATTCGCGTAGAGAAAATCCCTGAAGATACCCAGAGGATATCGGAAGGCGAAGAAACAGCGGGATGTTTTATACAGAATTCCTTGTCAAAGAAGCGAGAGGGATTATATGGACCAAACAGAACGGAGGTTATCGACATGAATATGGAAAAAGAGAGCCTACCTAGGTCATGCTTCGTCACTATTGCTCTCGATGCACGTTGAGGAAGAAAGACAGCTTTGATTGGGCTAAGACGGTGATTCTAACGCATACTTAAACAATAAAAGATATTTCCTTGGAGTCTGACATTATACGAAGAGAACAATAAACCGGCTGATCGACCTCCACTCTATTCACCAACGACCGAGAAGACAGAAACTCAAACGGATAGGTAACCTCCTCCTGACGCAACGGTCAATAGTAGATCGGTGTTTGTGACTGTATCTGCGGCCAAAATGATTTTTGATCCTATGGCAATTAGAGGATCCATCCGACGACGCAACACACTTTGTTGTGACCATTGCGGATGTAGCTCGTATAAGGAGCAGGCATGCAACCGGTGACATCCTCTTCTGGATTTACTCAGAGCTTTCTGCCTAGTACCGATGGTGGACACAATGTTATGTGCTAAAGATGTCACGTCAATTGGTAGCAGAATGTCTGCATGTGAATTGTCCAGTCCGGCGATCTAGTCAAAATCTCAACCCCTAGCACCCGCATCCAGCATTTCGACTTGGTCGCGGTCCTGAAACTATCCGCTTTGTACGTTCTTTGTTCATATAAAATGTTGCTGTCTGATTTATCTCCTCTGATCTCGCATGCTGTCTTTTTTCCTATTCCCCTTTACACTTGTTGGCATTCTCTCCTCTCAACATACTCAACGTTATTTTAGATTGGTGTTGTTAGTGCTTGTCTCATTAGTATTCTACTTCGGTGCCGTGCATCGTCCGTGCAGTGGCACCTATGGCGAAACCAGATTGTTCTGAGTTACTTGCTCCATGTCGTTTTTTGCAGTCATTCGGAACATATTGTAACTCGTCAACCTGTTCGGATTTCTAGTTAGGCTTGACCGGCGTTCCATATATGCAGAGTTTTGCGTGTTACCTAAACCACATGCTTGCTTCAAACAACAGAATATTCTGAACTCATCCGGAACAACATGTCTTGAAATGCCTCCTTCAGCACAGATACAGCAGCACAAAGAACTGGTACGCAATATACTTGCGCATGGGTGCTCTCCAGTAGAGAAGTTACTAGACGTGTCAACAAACATCAGTAGTACGCGCCGGTACGCATTATCGACTCTCTGCTGCCACGCAACGGCCACTAGTTACGCGTGGAATAAGGATACTGCGAGGGTCGTCCGTTCCCCCATGAAGGCTCGAACCCGCGGTCTCAGGATTAGAAGGCGGGTCGGCTTGCTCGACTTACCGTGTCAAGCATACAAGCGATTCGCTAGTTTGGCACTTTTAGTTCATGAGGATTTTGAGCAATTACATTCATTCAGCAACCTGGATAGCACGATGAGGGTAAATGCAAGCGGGTACATGCAGTTCGTATAGTCTCCTCAATGCCACTAACAATACCTCATATGCAGATGTTGGTGTGACCGAACAGGCTTTAGGTACAAAATGAGTGACAAACGGAAGCTAAACCCCCGCTTCCATGGAAGTTTAAAGTTAATAACTAACTGTTTCTGCAGCTACAGCTTCAGTGATTCCTGTATGTATGTAATCTCAACAGTCTAGCACCTAGACATTGAGCCAACAAAACCATGGAGGTTAGCAGATAGGGAGAAGTCACTGCGTCATAATCATCATGTCATGGTAGTTAAAGGTGAGCAACACATTTCAGTTACTGTGCCGCAAAAAGAACGGAACATGTTGACAAGAAAGTAGAACAAACCTTTTTAGTTTCTTGCTCACACGCCGGTTTTTGATGTATTAAACATGTGATCCAATACAATTCTGTACACAGTCCTTCCACTGATTCCGGTTGCAGGCCATGTCTTCAAGAGTGTCAAGCCATTGGCACTCCTCATCTTTGGGTCCCCATCCTGGAAGATGTACGGGTCCAACAGCAGCTAGACATGTCAGCAATTTCATGTGTTGTCGCCAATTGGAAGGCTGACCACCACGCGGTCGCCTTCTGCCAGGTTCTTGATGAGCGTATAGAGCGCGACGCGGTAGATGCTCAGGTGCTCCGCGTAGGACGTTACCGAGCCACCTCAACTGGCGCAGCAAAACCAGTTTGTTGAAAGGAATAGTCGCATTCCCCAATATGAGACGTCGAACGTCTTTACTGTTAACTCGGTGTTGCCACCAAGCACAGGCAATCTTAAGCAAACCGTTATCGAAGGCAGAAGGATGACGCATGTCTTCCACGCGGATGGGCCAGGACTCGCTCCCATACAATAACGCTGAGCGAACAGATGCGCTGTAAATGCGGTCTTTTAGCGAGAATGAGACGTCGCGACGTCGTTACAAGTGCTTCAGGTTGGCAATTGCTGATCGAGCTTTAACGATGCGAAGAGAAACATATTTGCTGATAATGCCATCAGCAGAAACACAGCTCCCAAGGTAGACGAAACTACCTACCTGTTCAAGTTGTGACCTTCGAACGTGAGCACGGAAGCAAGTGTAGTCCAATCCTTGAGCATTACTTTACACTTCGATGGGGCGAAGCTCATGCCATACTTAGATGCTTCAACCGTCAAACGATCCGGAATGAGTTGCATACCCTGAGGATCATCACTAAGTAAGGCGATATCATCAGCATAATCTAAGTCGTTCGTGCGCTCACCCGGTAGAAGCTCTAGGTCAAAATGTTGGAAACCTTCTAGAGCACTCGACAGAACATCTTCGATTGCGAAGTTGAAGAAGAATGGGGACATAGGGCAGCTCTGTCACACACCGCTATTGACAGTGAATTGCGAGGAAAGCTTGCCATAGACCCTCACTCTGTCTGAGGTATGAAGGTGAAGTGCACGTAAGATGGCGGTATATTTCTCTGGCAACGCCATAAAGCAGGTCAATCAACGGACTCAAAAGCGACACGTATGTCTAGGAATGCAACGATAAAGGGCCTGTGATAAATGTGGCAGTGTTCGATGAGTTGGCGGAGCATGAAGATTTGATCCGCGGCCGGGACGGAAACCAGTTTGTTCTTCACGATAGGATGATTCACGTATTTGGGATAGTCTACAGATCGGAATGGATGCCATTAGCTTGGAGGCAACCGAAATAAGACTAATCCCGCAATGATTTACACATGAAGTGCGAGCACCTTTCTTGAAAATCGGGACAATAACTGATTCGTCCCAAGAAAAAGGCACTTTTTCTTCATGCCAGATTTTGCGAACAAGATCAGCTGGTTACTGATGGCCACGCTGCCGTATCTGAACAGCTCCGGTGGAAGTCCGTCTGAGCCGGCAGCCTTGAACCGCTTCAAGCGTCGAATCTCGAAGCAGACTTCCGCTCCGTTGGGTGGATTCAGTGGGACGAGCCAGGGTAGACAACACAGTGTACTGCATGTACTGATGGACGGTGGAGGCCAGTTGAACTGCGAATGAAAGTGCTCGTCCCAGCGATCCATACGCCTCTGTTGGTTTGTGATCGGAGACTCATCCACTTCGCATATGACCTTATTGACACCAGGCTTCTTGAAGCCAGTGGACTGAGTGAGTTGGAAAAACTTGTGTGTGTTGCCAGAGTGGGCAGCGGTCTCCATCTCTAAAGCACGCTCAAACAATCATGCCCCGCGATCCTTGCTTAGGCTTTGCTTGAGCAGCCGGTTGGCAGAACGGCGCCGCTCGTTGCAATCTGATTCCGCGGGGATATCTTTGCGACATTCGAACAGCTCCAGGGAACGAGCAGAGATCCAAGTCTTTAAGGGGCGTCGAGCTAGGCCGTAGCTTGACTGTCCGGAAATGGTCATCACTTTCTGTATACAAGTTCACTGTTGCTCTGTTTTGCGGTGGATTGCAACTGAGTGCGTATGCCAGTGAAGACTGATAGCTCGCCTGCACAGAGAAATCAGTTAATCTGTTTACATCAATCTTGCGGTGCTTAGTGTTTCGGGACCTCCACAAACACATACAGATTTTCGCTCAGACCAGTGCATGATCTGAGTCAACAAAGGTTGACCAATAGGACCTGCAGTCCAGTACGCTATCACGCTATCTGAAGCTGATTACAATGTGATCAATTTGTGACCACGGTTGTGTTGGCGAAGGGGGACGTCACGTTGCGAAGCGCTTCTTCGCACGCCTGAAGTTAGTGCTCGATAGAAACAGATGATTGTCTTCGCACCATGTGAGAAGCCTATCTCGGTTATCAGATCGGTCCTCATCGAGTGCGTGATGACCACCAAGGTGGCGTTCGTACGGTAATAGGCGGCTAACCCGTGCATTGAACTCCCCAGCAACAACATCCAACTTTTAGTATTATTCAAGAGTTGATGTAGCTTCCGATAGAAGTCGTCCTTTACTGAGGCACTACTGCAATCACTTAGAGCGTACGCGGAGATCACAAACAAGTGACGTCTCTCTTCGCAACGCTTATTGATTTTACCTAATTCTTATATGACTGCAGATGCAATTGCACTGATATGGCCGATAAGACGCTCATATTTCAAATAAAGGAACATGTGCCAAAATAGCTTTGTTTGCAGTCGTCCAACAATCTTAACTCTCCATCTCGACTCCCGCCCTCACAGTGGCTGTTAGCTTCTGCAGTAGGTGAGTACTTACTGATCTCGTCTCGGCGTTCGCAATTGTTTCCTCACATTACAATCTGTTTCCTACTTTGCACTGAGGCTATCGAAATAAGCCCTGTGTAATAATCATATCAGAGTACTGAGTTAAGAATTGTTTTCGGCAAATCTCATCAGACTCAGACATTTACATAGCATAGATTACATCGTAAATGTGCCAAGTGGGATAACAATTGATTGGAGAAGGAAAACCAACTGCCTTTTCTAGATGTATTGGTAACTAGAATCATGGAAGGGAGGCTGCAAACATCAGTTTACAGAAAATGGACACATACGGACCAAATTCTGAATTTTAACAGTAACCATCCGAAATGCCACAAAGTAACCTGTGTGCGGACACTATTTGGTAGGGTGCAAACACACTGCAGTACCACGGAGGCAAAGCAACAAGAAGAGAAGCATCTATTTAAATGTTTCCAACTTAACGGATATCCACGAAGTTTCATCCGAAGGTGTCTGAACCACAACAAACCAAACAGACAGTCTACACCAACGACGGAGAGACGCGTTGTTTTACCTTATATGGAGAACATATCCGAAATGGCAGCAAGACTATTCAAACAACATCACTTCATCGTAGCACACAAACCAACTGCTACACTGAGAAAAACTCTGTCGAAACCGAAAGAGAAACTGGAAGCTCATGGGCAAAGCAATGTTGTATATAGACTACTTTGTAGAAATTGCGAAAAGGATTATGTTGGCCAAACAGGCAGCAAATTAACAACACGATTACAAGAGCACCAAAGAGCATGCAAAAGACACTATGCATCTCCGCTAGTCTCAGCACACGTGGTTGAAAAAGAACACAGCTTTGATTCGGCCAAAACAGAAGTCCTGGCACGAGGTGAAACAAGAAGAGCAAGGGAGTTCCTGGAAGCGTGGTTCTCAACAAAAGACTCGACCAACATGCATATCGAGATTGACCCAGTTTACCAACCCCTCCGACGGAGAGAACTTAGAGATATTATGAATAGGAACAATCCAAGCGACGACCTCCGCCACGGGGAAATGGGTAGCGATCACGGGACACAGATCAAAGCCGTCACTTTCGAAATTTCACCTGCACGCTGATCACGGGTCGACAATTCAATCAGCGAGATTACACTCCACATCTCGACGCACTGATGATGCCGTCTCGCATGGCGGTGAAACGTTTGCAAACCAATTTCGCAGCTCGGCGAACAAATGAGCAACTGAATTATCAACCCAAACTACTAGTTTTCCAATACATTTTATTGATTGGGGTGTTTAATTTACGGTCAGATCGGTGGATCACGATGTCACTGAATGTGTCATATAAAGGTGGTTAGGCACATTATTCTCACGACGAATCGAAGGTTAATAGGTGTAAAAAGCAAATCGGATGATCATCTACGGAAAGATGTGGACCACGGCCCGTATCCTTAAGGATCACATGCCTGCTTGTAATCCGTTGGTACGAGTTCGAGCCTGCCTAGGGACCGTCGACCCTCGCAGTATCCTTAACCCACGTGTAACTGGTGGTGATTGCGCGGCAGTGAAGCGTCAGTACTGCGTACCGGCGTACTGCTTATGCGTTTCTTTTCTCGGTAAATGTAACTGGCATACAAATTGTTTCTGTACGCACAGCTCCGATTTGAGGACCTGCGGTGCCTTCAACTCTTTGATCATCCTTGTCTGTGGAACATTGCTGATGTCCGATAGCATCAGCGTGTCCGCAACGATGATGTGCGTAAGCGAGTGCTAGGTAGTGATAACCAGGCTAGTTCCTTAGAACAACAGATAGCACTGAATAAGTTGCGTTGGCTTGGGCACATACTACGTATGCTCGAGGTGGATAGAAGTTGACTTGGCAGTGGGCACTGATGTCCCAACTCAGTGCCATCGGTCCGGATCATCTGGTCCCGCGGCTTTGTTCCACTTCAACATTCTGATTTCACACTTGACTTCTGAGCGAGAGGTCGGATCTAAAGGGATAGCCCAGGTAGCAGAGTGATGAATCTAACAATTCCGGCCGATTAAATTGCTTTTCAAAATGCTCATCCCAACGCTCCAAGCGTTTTGACAAGTTATGTATGGGCTGTCCACTCTCGTCACGTCTAGTTTCACTAACACCAAGTCTCCTGCTGCCCGTTTCCCGTATCAGCCGGAACAACTTTCGATTGTTACTAAGGGCAGCGGCCACTTCCATCTCTGATGCACAATGAGACCATCAGGATTCGCGTCACTCTTCAGGCTAACACGGAGTCTTGCCCGAAGCTCCTTGCGAGACTCGTTGTGTTCGCTTCCAGCCGGAATGTGCCGGCGGACAAAGATAAGTTCCAGAGACTACGAAGAGATCCTATGTCTATTTTGGCTAGTGTATTTGCCACATGATAATTTGCCTGCTGCTAGTAAGGTCTGGTGAACATACGACCATTCACTGAAGCATTCACTAAGCGCTTGCTCAACCCGAGCGCCAGCGTATTTCGATACGCATTTAATACACCTTTCTTCGCTAGTTTGCTGGTGTCTATGCGCTCACAGTGTCGTCGAGGGCGGCCGCCTAAATGCACCCGCAGATCAGCACATAAAATTTCATGGTCATTGTCCACACATGTGCTCCAAATTGAGCGACCGTTTTGATGCAGCCTCTCCAGCGATAACTGATCGCGATGTGATAGATTTGCGTCCATGGCTGATTCGAGACTGGTATAAGCCATATCACCTTCCGCCGGGTGATGCATCGGAACTTGGTGCTCGCAAGGAAGAAACGGGCATCTTTGCTCAAACAAAGTAACCGCTCGCCGTTCTCATTACGTGAGCCTACACCATGTTGGCCGCCCAGATGCACCTCATCAGTTTACAATTTCCAAACTTGAGTGATCAGCTCCCCAGCGAGCACTACAATGTCCATGCTTCTTCTTTGGCGACGGAGCACGTTCAGTTGTAGATAGAAGTCGTCTTTTACCGAGTCATCGCTGCAGTTTGTGGTGGCGTAGGCAGCAATTACATACAGGCATCAATTATCCCCGCGCGACTTCGAAGCTTTGAACGAGCAAGCCAACCAGACCGCACACGTCCGGCTACCAGATCAGATTCAGCCCGCGAACTGAGGGCGATACCAACAGCCGTTTGTTCGGTACTCGAAGCTGCATCGTCTCCGGTTAGGCGCAGTGAGAAAGCAGTGCTGGTGTCATCTGAATGGGATCGAAGTGTGAGAAAAGAGCTTGGGTCTTGTAGGCGGGTTTTCGATGGGGAGCAGATACCGATCGAGAGGTTCTTTAATGTTCGAGCAAATGCTGCCTGTTGACCGATCTGTAACCATGTGCGTACGTTGAGGCATGCCAGTCTGAGGGAGGATCGGGTGGTCCAAATAAAAGCCTTTGAACTGGGCTTGACCGTTTGGTTGGACATGGGCTTGTCGACAGGGCAGGAGTGACGGTCTGCGTTTGCATGCTAGTTGACACTAGAAGATAAACGCCTTTCAAAGCATGATGCAGGAGCGCCAAGGATTTGGGGATAAAAGTGAAGTTGGAACGGGACGATAAGGGTGAAAATGAATATGATGCGATATAAGAAGACGGGAAGACTTAAGCAGTAGCAACCAAATCGCTGTCCACCATGCGCGTTGCAGCAGATAGGTCACCGTTGCTTACCTCTGCGGCAGCAAGAGCATCAGGAAATTGCTTGTGGAATGCTTCAGAGTATTAGGTGGGCAACATACTCTCAGGTTGCCCAGGCCTAGACAGGAGAACGATTACGGTTCTTAACCTAAGCCTTTGGTTCGAAAACCTGACCGCAAGGAAGCGGGTTTGGCACTGGATTATAAGAAGTCCGTTTTAAGGAATAAGGATGCACTCTCATTCCAACCTCCAATCTGGAGGGCCAATAGACTGAATTTATCTGGCCTCTAACCATTGACCAATCTGGTATGAGTGGCTCTGAAGGTGCAAAACACCACCCAGCATAGCTCAATGGATTGTTTAGGCACGCAAACCATCACACGAAGGTAAGGTCGAGCCTCTTTAATATGGATCTGTTGACATCAGGTGCTGCTGACCTTTTTTTCGTGCTGCCGCCTATGCTATCTCTTGTACTGGGGACTGTTGAACGAAAGCTTGTAATGGGAATCAGGCGGGTGTAAGAGAATGCGATGTCTTCGCTTATCCACCCTGTTGTGCGCAGCAGATAAGCTGCTATTTTGGAAATTCAACGAATATCGATTCAGGATGGTGTATCGAACTATTATTAAGCATTTCAAATCTAAGCTGTAAATTGGTAAGGGTGCTAAAACAAAGCCTTCGACTCAAGATTCCGTCCACAGGACTGTGGTATCATGACAATGCTCCACACTTTATGTCAGTTTTGCAGTAGATTTAGCCCCTAATCTGAAAGGTTGGTGAGTGCATTTTCCGGGCCTATAATCATTAGCCATTCTCATAGGAGCAACTCCCAGGATGTCCGAACAAATCATGTCCACCATTTACCACCCAACTACATCGAATAAACCATGCCTGTTAACCCGCCTGCACAACCACTGTTTAACGGACAAATTACAGTCTGTCGGATTCCACCAAAGGATGCCACAAGTCCCGTCACTAATCCCCTTGCTTCGCTGCCCGGACTCTCATCCGTTGACATTTTACGGCTTGATTGATTGGACTATCGATCGTTTTGCTTTAAATCTTGTCTGTTTGGATTGTTTAGTTGGCTGTACAACTGGCTGGACTTCAGTTAACTATTGTCTATATTTTCCCTCTTTTGACGCCCGGTTTTATTTTGAAAACAAAGCTGTTGTACATTTTATGGTGGATATTGTCAAGGTCAGTATATAATTTGTTGCCTTACCCATTGTAAAAATATCACCTTAACGCACTTCTGGCCTTGAATTCTGATGTGATCCGGGAGTCTTACGCGTTGCTTGAATCCGCTGCCGATTTATCGGTAACACACTGTTTTTCGAGAAGTCAGTGACTCGAAACATTAGCATCTTCTGTGTCTGTATTCATTTCCGAAACGCGTTCACCGCTTACTTTGATTCCTTACCATGACGCATGTTGAACGTAGTCTGCTTGACTTATAGTTATCACTACAGTGTCATTGTTTCACCGCTGAGTTGTCTCGGCATTCTCGATCCAAAACAGAACGATATTTTGTGCCATGTGGTCACCCCTTGAAGTCTGAATGCGCATGCAACTACATTCTCGGTACGAAGCGTTGTTCAGCATTGCTGCTGAAGAATGACGACTGCTGTCTCCCTTGCGTCAGGTCATCACCTCTCGCGAAATGTTTACACTACCAATTGGGTTAGTTGGAACTATACTGGACGCGAAATGTGTGACTGTAATCTGCATCATCCTCGTCATTAACGGCAGCAGTACATCAGCCATCTTAACTGTTGCTTCTCTGCTGTACAGCCACAGGGACCTACGGAACGAAGGATAAGGTTAGAGAGAGAGTGTGTGTGTGTGTGTTTGTGGGACCTAGCGTGAAATGTTAACGCCCTAAACGAACCTTCAGGGTCAAGGCACCTTGTCAACAGCATATTTTCGCAAACAGCTGACTATCATTGGCTATAGAATTGAAGACTGGTAGCTCAGGTTGTTCAGATGGCCATTGAACTGTTCGCTGAGTTTGGCAATTTTGTTGCAAACGTTTCGTCACCAATCGATGTGCCGTCATCAGTTCGTAGTTGAGTGGCGTGCACTAGCGCAGAGGGGACTCGGTGAGAGTGCGCTGAGCGTGGTGTGCGTGCGTTTTTATACCGCCGTGGTTGCCCGTGGCGACGCGCAACCCTATTGGTTGGGATTTCGATCCGCGTTCAGCCTGGTTGATGGGCAGATGACCTTGACTCCTTGTGTTTCGTGGCCTTCGTCTGCTTGAGCTTGTGAGCGAGTCTGTCGTCAGTTCTGGTTGACTGGTCACACGTTCCATCTGGTTCCGTCGATCGCGTTGGCGGTTGTTCCCCCGTAATATTGCGTTTACTGCGTCCAGTTCGATGTCTCTTTTGATTAAGTTCGTTGTAGATTACCAGGCTTCCAAAACTCCCTCGCGTGCTTTGTACTTCCCTGTGCTAGGATCTTGACATTCTCCAGATCGGAATGATGGCCTTCTTGATCTTCATGCGCAGAAATCAATGCGTGCGGATCATGTCTTCTGACGATCACCTTGTGTTCGGTGATTCGTGTACAAAGCTTTCTTCCAGTTTGTCCGACGTAGTTTTTATCGCAGTCGCTGCATTTTATCTGGTAGATGACATTGCATTGGTCGGCTTGATTGACTTTTTCTTTGGATCTTGGGATTAATTTCCTTAGGGTAGCACTTGGTTTGTTGACCACAGAGATTCCATGTGACGGCAGCAATCTTGCTGTGTGTTCGGAGACGTTCCTGACATAGGGAAGCATTATGCGTTTGTTTGCTTGCTTGCTCAGGTGGCTGCTGCTGCTGTTGCTGGGACATTCGTTTCTTTAAGCTTCTTCTGATGGAATTTCTCGGATAGCCGTTGTTTCTAAACACTCGATTTAGGTGATTTTCTTCCTGTTTCCGCAATTCGGCTGTGCTGCAGTGCGTTCCCACTCTTTTGAACATTGTTTGTATTTAGCTCTTCTTGTGATTCATCGGGTGATTGCTGTGGTATTTTAATATCTGGTCCGTATGTGTTTTCTTCCGATATACACAGGTTTGCAGAGAGCCGTCGGTATTCCTAGTGACCAGTACATCCAAAAATGGTAACTTGTTATCCTCCTCTAATTCAATCGTAAATTCGGTATACTCGAATGTGTTGTTGAGCAAACCGTGCGTGGCCTCTACACTGTTCCGTTTTACAATGACAAATGTGTCGTCCACGTATCGCATCCAGAGTTTTGGGCTGATAGTTGGCAGTGCAATTCGCTTTAATTTCTGCATTACGACTTCTGCAACGAGTCCCGAAATTGGGGATCCCATGCGTGTTCCTCTCAGTTGCTAGTACACTTGTCCATAAAAGCGAAAATAAGTGATCATGCCGAGGTTCAGGAGTTCCCAAAAGCTTTCAGGTCGTATGGTTGTCGTTGGGCTTAGTTGCTTCTCAAGTAGTTCCATCATGGTTTTTTTGGCCAATTCGTGACCGAGTGAAGTGAAGGTTGTGGTGACATCGAATGAAAGCATTATTTCGTCATCTATTCTGACACCGCAGTTTGTTGAGGAATTGTTCAGCATTGTTGATTCTATGTTCCGATCCAACAATCAAATGTTTCAACCTCCTCCACAAATCCTTCGCTAGCTTATATGATGGGGTTCCGGGGAGCGAGACGATTGGTCGTAGTGGAATTCCATCCATTTGTACTTTTGGTAGTCCATAGAATAGTGCAGTGACACATACTTCGCATGCCTGTTCATTGTTTGATTCGCCGTGCCCTCTTCTCGCGCCGCAGAAGTCGGCTGGAAACGAAAACACAAAGTGATTAGCCTACAAATTGGGCCGGAAGTATGAATGAGTTAACCTCAAATTTAGCTGTGGTCGGGCGCTGTCGACTACCTAGCTGGGGGTGCAAGGATCAGAAACATGCATGGATGGAAACCCCTTCGAATATGGCAAGAAACCGTACATACTAGTGGACATATTGTGACACTGTACTCCCGTAAACACTGTTTTACATTCTTTTTTTCTCTTTTCCTTTGTTTACTGCATTTTCCTTACGTTCTGGCACTATGCCAATTTTAATGCTGGCCGTGTTGTATATACATATATATATATATATATATATATATATATATATGGTTGGCGACATCCGGTTTCGGATTTGCCTGTCACTGTGGTCAGCCACAGGACGCCTGCACCTACAGAGGGACCATGGATGGCTTGCGCTGCACCACCCACAGTTCCATCCACACACCCCATATCCAGTGTAAACCCGAAGGAATAAGACCGGGAGATATGTGGATGGCAGCCACGTTTCATCAACAGAGCCGGCCCACACTCCTTCACAGGCAAACACAAACACGCTGTATTTGGAGAATCAAGTACACACAAGGCGATGGCTGGACCGTAGTCCGCTCCACACTGATTGCATGGAACCACTCTTCGAGCCTAGCACGACCACAAGGACCGTGCACCCCGTCCCCTCCAGCAACGACTAACTGTCTCCTGGAGCCAGATGGACGAGGTAGTAGGTAATAGACAGGTAGGCACTTTGTCAGCATGCACATCAAGTGCAGCCACACCTGGGATGTCAAACAACAGCCAATCATTCGAAATGCCGATATCGAATAAAGTAAACGCATATGACGACATAAATACTCGCTAAATGGGCATATGGAAGAAATTGGTTAAAGGTGAATACGCGATAAGTACAAAATGTCCGAAAGTTATTGAAAAAATACCACGCGATACAATCACGCAAGTTTACCACAATTTGCATGAGCGACGTGTGCAAGTTGGGAGAAGATTATCAAGCACACAGGACAAACCAAATAAAATGGAATGAATTTTATCCACATTAAAAGACCTAGTTTAAGTGTAAGTTGGTTTAGCCCAACTGCGGTGAAGAAGCATCATGAATGCAACATCAGCCTCAGCAGGGGCATATATATATATATATATATATATATATATATATATATATATATATATATATATATATATATATATATATATATATATATATATATATATATATATATATATATATATATATACTGCGGTTGGAGACGATTCACACCTGATGTTTGTGACTCCTCGGATGCAGTCCCATTGACGGAACTGATCGGTCTTTATGTCATAGTGCATCACAGCCCAACTTGATCTAATCCTTGTAACAATCCTCGCTCGCGTACCCTGATGATGGGGTCGTGCATACGTCTGTGGGCATTCATCATTTCCCAAAATTCGATCACCAGCTCTGTTTGCCTGTCTGAAGAGCTGAATATTGTATTATGGGAGCAAGGGGAATTTTAGCTCCATCACTCCGAAGTGTGATCAAAGACGTTATAAATGCATCCATCACCTGCCATTACTGCAACTGTCTTACAATTTCTCATGTAATATTAAATGTATCTTGGTGTATTGCAGGAGTCACAAATGTATACGTTCATTTTCATTGGGTTATCGTTCTCTAAATGTAATTATGGTGCAATGTGAATCCAGCAAGCTTTTAAGCTGCTGCACAGATTTGGCTTTTTACTACGTGTTCTGTAAGAGTTCCGAACATTGAATACTTTCCGTTTGAATTACAGGAGATGCGCAAGTCGTTTCAGGCTCTGCAACCAAGTTTGCACTGATGTTCGAATGCCCTGCATGGTCTTCGCGAGTGGAACAGCGACTTCAACATGTAGAACTCGTCGAGATTTGTAAGACGTTAGACCATAATGAGTTAAATTCTTACCCGGCGATGGAGCGATGTGTACAGCTTCGGTCTTGTTAAGATAAACTCGAACTTGAAATGCGCGTAGTAGCGACGTGTCAAACCTGTTGGATCTTATGTGCATCGCGTCAGGTGAACGGACAATAGATAGATAGGCAACACTCAAGCACTGGTCTTATGATGACTGAGAACAGGCAAGTGGTGACCTCTTCAGACCCAGTGCAGTAACCGTTTGCTCGCCGGTTGTATTAGTACCGTGCACCATTTAGCCTTTTCTCTGTTCCTTTACTCACTGCTTATACAGTTTTCAATGGGATGCGTGCCTTACCATTTCTCCTTTGAAAAAATTCTTTTAAAAAACTTCATACACCGCATTTTTCAACCGTCTTATCTGTTGACATCTCTTTCTTCCTATTGCGCACACAGAATTCAATGATTGGCACACATTTGGGGAGCACCGCATCCGTGCAGTTACTTCGAAACTGGTACTTTTATCGTCGGAAGGCAAATCGCAATCGTATGCAATCACGCGCACGGGAAGGGAATCCCACTTCGCGTCTCCCTTCACCACTGGCCTCCTTTGCACATGAGATGGTCACGCGACCTGTACAACGACGGAACACTGCCGCCTCCGCAGCTGACAACCCGTGCAGACATTCGTTCATTTTGTCCGCAGACGCGGATAATCAGCTCATCATTATGCCCGCCTTCCACTCAGGTTCCGCACCGTCGACTAGTATGCGTGAAGCACGAAGGGGTTCGGAAACCCATCTAAGGATGATACCTGAGTCACCGTTCTACACCTCCCAAAATCTGT
Organism: Dicrocoelium dendriticum; assembly: GCA_944474145.2. NCBI lineage: Eukaryota > Metazoa > Platyhelminthes > Trematoda > Plagiorchiida > Dicrocoeliidae > Dicrocoelium > Dicrocoelium dendriticum. The sequence goes on from OX104062.1 coordinate 10,481,533, forward strand.
CCTGTGACAGAGCATTGCATTGGGATGCTAACCACCAGTTGAACAACGAATGCGCCCAGTCCCTTGAGTCTATGGATCAGTCGCCCTCAGCCCCCCCACCACCCCCAGATTATCATACTTCATCCACTGTACCACGTTCTCAACTCTCAGCCACGGACGGTTCCATTAACTCTTTCGGTCTCACTCCCCCCTCTGCGGATTTTGCCATTTCAGACTCCAGCTTGATTAGTTGAACGTGACCGATGTACAGAGTCTTACATTTGTTCACTTTGCACTGTTGAGGGCATCCTCACTTGCCTCGATTACTTGCGGTACTGATATATATATACAATATATATATATATATATATATATATATAATTTGAAAACCACCTACGGTCTCTGACAACTCTGTGTAATTATCTTAATGTATGCACACCAAGCGATCTGTGAACAAGTTCATTTTCATTTCACATCCCCACCCCACCAGGCGGATCGTGACTTTCCATCCGTGTACTCATCCCAAACCAGGTGTTATTTATCTGCAATGCTCCTTGTCTAATCTTTTTCTGCAAAAAAACTGCTTTTATGCTTCCTTTAGTAATATTTCCATTGTGGCCGCTTTATTGCTCCTGATTTTCCCACTCGCATAGATGTTTCTCTTCGAAAAGCATGTGTTCTGCTTTTAGGCTTTTCCGGCGTCGACGCCCTCTAGTTTTCTCTGTTGTAGGTTACTGTGGCTCTCCAACTGTTGTTTAATTGCTCACTGTTTCCCTGTTTGCTTATTCGACCCGTCTCTCTCATGGTAGTTGACTAATTTGGAAGCTCACTGTGGATAGTACTTATTATCGGAGACTCACTGCCCATCAACACACAGCATCACTCAGGTTATTGGGTCACAGCTGATAGGCGCGCGTGCGACACTTGCAAATATCTACACGCAACGTGGAGCACATTTGAGTCCCATCCTCTTGTGCAGTCTATATTAAAGAAGTTTGTCTTTGGTGTTTCTCCTATTTCGAATACAGTCCTTGTGATCGGAATGACTGAAATCTACTTCAACCTGAGCTGAAGTCTCAACAGAGATTGCTTATAGCAATCCAACCATATGGCTGGTACTCTAAATCCAACTTTGAAGTTCATCTTCCTTTCTAGTTTTCTAGCACTCGCTATAGGTCATACTAAGTTGTTAGTCTTCTCTGCATTCATTCAGCTTAGTCTGGATTACGCGCATTTAATAGCGTTTATTTTGATCTCGTGAATGGTTTGTCATTGCTACCGCACATCAGGTCGACAGTCGTTTTTTCTTCTGGGCAATAAATGCGGCGGTCGTTTTACTAAGGGCCAGTTTTTTCCAATCAGACAATGGTTGTTCGTGTGCCGCATACCAATACCCTCGAGTCCCAGTTCATCACGACGTCAGAACATCCGCCAACATCCTTATGGAAAACAGTCTTGACTTTTTTGCTCAATAATTAGGAAACTGTGCCGTTTCTACTTTTTGAAAACTGCGTGTGGATCCAGGCTATTCGATGTGTTAGTATATTTCTGTAACTCACTTGGGGATTAGTTGAAAGTCATCTGTGAACTCCATTTAATGTTCATTTTGGTGCATCTTAGTACTACTCCTTTTGATCGTAACTCCTCACGATATATATATATATATATATATATATATATATATATATCATTTTATCTTCAAGTTGGACGTTTTACAAATCAACTCGGACGTTTTACGAACCAGATTGGACACGCATGTTAGGCATAAAATCAGCAATTTGCTAGCAAGTGATGAGGAGTTAGGCGACTGGACGACATTCAGATCACATTGCAGTCACACTAATGCAACTAAACTGTGTAAACAGCGGACCATTGTGCACGCCCTTCTCTTGATCAAGAGTGCCGTTCACCTCGATCAATTGCGGTGACCCAGTTTTCCCGTGTTTCTCTATACCTCTTTGTGTGGTCGAAGTTATGCAACTGCACAACTATTGGAACAATGTAGGCAGCTATGACTCTACTAAACCCCGTCTACCTTATTAGCCTTGTACTGCTTGAAAATACCAAAAATGAGCGATGAGAGAACGCATCTCCAAAACCCTGAAAGGAATCTTTACCAAGCTTGTGTTCGTCGACGGCAAAACCACTCACGAGCCTGCTAAAGTCACCGATATCAACGAGAGCATGGCAAGAAACATCATCAATACCTACAGACATCAACAGCAGTACATTAACCACTTGAACTGATGCTTCGCTGCAGTTCAACCACGTAACAAAGAACAATAAGAGGCAGAGAAGAGGGACCTAAAGTTAAGCCTTAAACAAACACTCGGGGTCAAGGCGCCTACACAAAAAGTTGGCTATCGTTCAAATATAAAGTTGCATCGGTTCGACAGCTTCCTTGCGGCTTTCACTGCCACGCGTCATAATCAGTCATTACCCCGCAGATAACTCAGCACCAAACCGATTTTAAACAGGCAATCCGACTAGGAGACGATAGCAGATGAGTCACCGGTGTCGACTGCGAGCCGAGTCCTGCAGCGCCTCAAGCCAAGCACAGGGTGAGTCACGTAGACTGCAGCCTGGTAGACGAGGCGGATCGATGGCACGAAGTTTGGTCGTCAGTGACTTCATTGCCTACTGCCAAGTTAACTTTTTCCCACATACCACAGTTGAGGGAATAGGATTGCCATAGCCTTCTGGTTAAGCAAATATCTTTCGATCTTTATGGTGGTACTGTTACTTCCGGTGGCTTCGTGCTCAAATCGCTGGTAAGCTTTTAAGTAATCAATGAATCTTTGGTGTCACTGAATACATTCTCAGCATTTGCGCATCGGATGACATGCCTAGTTAGTCGGAGGGGATGTCCTACTCATTGCCTGGGAAGTTCATCGACGTGAGATGGCACCTGTTATCAACGGGGTCCACTTTGCGCTGAATACTTTGATCGGTTTATCCGTTGTCACAAAGTTTACTTCGTCATCGGTGAGTAGTGAGAGTTTGAACTGTCACATTATCTTGAAAATATTGGGACACAAATGATGCAAGAAGCGGACCGAGTTCGCCACTGATGATGACATCACCCGTTGCGGGATTAGGCTTATAACGCTGCTATACGAGCATGAATTCTTCTGCCAGGTTTCCATTCTATTCGTTAATAAAGCACCCTAAGGTAGGTTTCACACAGCTCGACGAAAGAGTCACCAATTCCTGGTTGCGTTTGCATGTTTACACATGTGTCAGCCACTTGGTCGCATTGAAACAATCCACACTTTTTTGCTGGTTCACTTGAAGCACCCGTTAGGTGGACAGATAGTGACACGCAGTCACAACCGGTGTCTGCTTTGCAGGACACTGCGACTCAGGCTACGCTACTGTCTCCTGCAAGCATCTATCCTTATTGCTCGCATCTGCTTGCGTTTGTCAATTGAGCTCCATCTCTGTGACCTCTTGTGGTTGTGCGTGACGAATACGCGGACATATATGTCACTGTGCCCAAAGTCGGAGCTTGCACATCCGGCTACACTTCGTCCCACTTGTAACCAGCATCTGCATAGACCATTTGTGTTGGCGCTGTGTAGCCTGGTTTCCATCCACCCGAGTGCAACGCATCTAATGCAGTTATCCCTTTGAGTTATTTTGTCTCTTTCCCTATCATATGTGGCGACTTCATTCTCCGTGTGCCGCTTGCGTGCCCGACTAGTTTCTTGTTTACCTTAGAGCTTCCCTTGACTGCGTCACCTCGCATCATCTGACTGTCACTGCTGGGTGTGTCTAGGCTTCAAGCTCCATAGGCACCGCCGTTTCCCTTTTCCACCGTGCTGCGGACCAAGTGTGGAATGAATTCTCTCCGATGTGTGCGGCATGTCCCTGTGTGCTTTTGGGTTGTACGTGTAACAAAGCGTTAACCTCAATTTTCACCGATCGATGGCTTGGCGATTAATTGGGGAATACCACAAACGAATGACTCCGAGGCAGTCCGCGGGTAACGCCCCAGGTGTCACTGAGTTAGCTTTTTCCCGTCCACCGTTCGACTAGTCATACCTACTAGCCGTGATTAATGGGAACAAGATTTGACGTTTGAAGTTCACATACTGCCATGTATGTCGACGAGTGCAGTACCCGCTATTCAGTAGCGTAGGGTCAAAACCCCCTATTGGCAGCCCCTACCTCCCAGGTTCGACCTGTAATGCTGCCATGTCTGCATGATGATTGCATACCAGTAAGAAGCCGGCGTGGAGTGTAACTTCACAACGGGCTAGCATCTACCATTTGTCTTAATCACTGGTCGCGCTTACTAGACTTTCTGCAACTAACCATGTCCCATCACTTTGCCTCCATGCAAAAACCCATTAGAAGGCGACACAGGTTACGATACGATGTTTTTCCGTACTACATCACTGCTTTTCTCTCTGAAATACCATTCCAGAAAAATTAAGTAAATAAATATATAGACATCTTTTTCGGTGTGGCTCTCTCCCATCCCTGCACTCCACGACCGACGGTTTCCTCTTGGTTTAGACTCATCAGATAGAGATAGCCAAGCTGGGAGTGGAATTCGGCTCATAGTGCTTCACGGCTATCGTCACGATCACTAGGTCATTGAGCTCCGCGAGCAGTGTTTGACACAGTGGTTAGAAGTTGATTTTCGGGTTTTGGAGCACCCGCCGTGTGTCTTGGATTGCGACACGCAATCTCAACAGTGGCCTCGGTTGACTTTGAAGTCAGCCTCTGTCATTACAGTCAATGGGACCGTCACCGAAGTGGAGGGTTTTGGTGTGGCTGTCCCATCCCTGCACTCCACGACCGACGGTTTCATCTTGGTTTAAACTCATCAGGTAGGGATAGCCGAGCTGGGAGTGGAACTCGGTGCATAGTGCTCGGCGGCTGTCGCTCCGATCACTAGGCCATTGAGCATTGGCGGACTTCACAGTCAACCGAGGCCACGATTGAGATTGTGTGTCGCAATCCAAGACACACGGCGGGCGCTCCAAAACCCGAAAATCAAAAAGACGTCTCTCTTCTTTTTCAACTTGGCGACGGTTTCCGCATAGGAATCAATCACTAGATGCTTAGTCGTTCAGACAAATAGGCAGATGTCGACAATTGTGATGCTATGCATCTGATCCTAGTGTTGTATCACTCACGAACTATCAATCGTTATCTTGCCCTTATACCCCTTCCTGTGCGACGTTATACTGTGTGATACTGCGCAGGGAATCGAGAATGATATGAGTTTTTATGCCTAACACGAAGAAGCAAGTTTATCAAATATTCTGAAACATACTACCAAGTGGAATTTCTCTTGCATTTCTGCATCACACGAAATTTCATTGCTTAGCTTCTGAATTCGTACCGTTCATTGGTATCTTTGTGTGCGCTATTGTCGTCAATATGAACCCCATCGTTGATGACTTGATATTGGTAGCAGAGGTTGCTTCTCATCCCACACGAACACAATGCATCAAGACCAAGTTCTTGACATCGGTAACGGTAAGCCATAGTCATGTATTCTCATATTAGGTGCTTTGTGAAGCGCTTCTGCACACTTTCTCAATGGAACACTGGTATAATAGGGCAATGAAAGCTCAAGCCAAACCAATCCCGTAGAATGGTTTGTGAAATACCAGAACTGAATCCCGTGCACTACATGACGTATCACATACGCATTGATCAGTTGTGGGAAGTTGAAAGGATCAAATCTTCTTCTGTAAATGACTAACCTTTTGGTCTTCGGGTTGGACAACTTTAAGGATTACTTCCAACACCAGAGATCACTTTGATTCACTACCCCAAAGTCGCGCTCCTTTAACGTAGCCGTCTAGATATGCGGGAGTAAATATATCTGAACATTCAAAAGCGCGGTCCAAGTCTCGCTGCAGTAGTCATGCCCTTCCTGATTACCGCTCGTCTGCCATAGATTGGTGTCATCGGCAAAGAGCATAAACTTCGACCCAGTCACATACGACAGATCGTTAATGAAGCCCGATAATAGGCGTGGCCTCAGCACTGATCCTTGCGGTAAACCGTATTCCACCTCCCTCAGTTTGGACGATGAGCCGCGAATCCAATTCTGTAGCCGCTGCCGGAGAAGGAACTTTTTGGTCCTTCCAAGGACCGGGTTCTTAAATCCGTAGGTTTGCAACTTGTATGAAAGGCTGCGGTGATTTAAGTGATTGAGGGCTTTGGTAAAGTCTAGGAAGATGATATAATTGCCGGTCCCATTATCCGCTGTACTTCGGTTGTACGTGATCAGTGCTGACGGAAGACTTTTTGATCCTGTACTGTGAGGTTAGATCTTTCCAAACAGCCTATTAGTAACTCAGCAATGATCGACCTTTAGGTGCACTGGGAACAAAATCATTGGGCGATATTTGGAGAGAATTCCGAACGGCTACCACCCTTAAAATAGGCATAATGATACCCCACTTCCACATGTTAAGAACTTGCTCTGCTCTAATCGCCTCCGAAAAAAAATCGTTCTAATGACTCGGCTAACATCGCATCTGCCACTTCCAATTCTTTTGATGCATGTTTCCAATTCTGGGAGTACTATGGTTGCGCAACGATAACAGCTCCCCCCAAAAATGCCGCTGAAGACAATTTGACGTTATTAAGTCTTAGCGTTCACGGGATTGGACAGGTATGTGACACACCTGCTGAAGGCACGTCGGAATACTGGAGCAAATCCTAATCGTATTGCATTAGCTGCATCCTTGGCGCGTTCAGCACATCGGTCTGCTGGAGTGAATGGGTGAGTGTCCCGCTCTACTTTCAGAAGTTTATTCACATATTTTACGGTAGCTTAGTATTGGCACAAAACTTCGCTAAACACTGTTGGTATGTTAGTTTGTACTCCCGGACAAGTGCGGTACAGTGGTTACGCTGCACCAGTTACTAGGATTAGCCGTGTGCGCATGCCAAGCTGCTTCTCTTACCACCGTGCGTTTTCTAATTCTACTCCGAATGAATGATGGTGCTCTTGCTGAAAGAAGAGGCTTGCTTTCCGACGCGGATGTGATCAGGTCAATCAACCTAGTAACAAATTCCATTCAGGTATTATCAGTGGAACTGTCGTACAAAACTCCCAGACGGATTATGCAGCAATGTTTGTGAGTATACCGTAATGTGTGAATGTACGAAATAACCCAATATATTCCTCTGGATAATCCGCATAATATACAGCCTCAAAGAATTCCCCATGGTTGGCTTATCGATTATGAGCTCTACATTTGTAAACACTAGATCAAGCACTTATGGTTCATTTTCCCTTCTGAATCTGGTGAGCAAACTGACGTGACTAAACTGCGGAATGCTTGTACTAAACTCTTGAAGCCCGGCCCTGAACTGCTCACTCTGCCTTCCGAAACTTCCATATCTAGAATACTGACGCCACGGGAGAAGATGGAACCGCCGTATCTTGGCCACAAAGCTCTTCTCAAAGCGGATGTCGGGCGGGAATCCATATCTATGGTAGACACTGGGGGACGATGAACGACTGCCTTAAGGCAGGTGCGGTTGCGTCTCAGTCTTAGGCGGAAACAGGGAGATCCTGTTATCAGTAGTACTGGATCATCCACCGGGTTGAACTGCTGTTCACTGCGGTAGTACAGAAGTGCTTCATTCCTTTTGCTGGGGCAATCGTTATGAACAAGTAACATGTTAATTATTGCGATTTCGGTGTCGTTTCTGAGTGCAACTACGTTTCCTTTATGAAGTTGTGGCCCCAGGTGTGTGGTATCTAACGTATATGCAGTTCAGCAAGCTTGTTCAAGATTCCTTGTGCATTGGCACACATACAAAAATGTTTATCAGGATCTCAGTAGTGATTCGGGTGGCATGTTTTGTGTGTTGTTGTGCCCATCGGTGAAAGGTCGGTCGATGGTTGTTTCTGAGTGCGCCAGTGACTAGTAATTTGTGTCAGATCTAGCGATTCCGTGATTTGCTGCTTGATCATCCACTGTGTGTAAAATATGGGGTATGACCACTTTATTTGCTTTGTTCTGCGTACTTGATAATCTTCTCCTAACTTGCACACGTCGCTCATGCAAATTGTGGTAAACTTGCGTGATTGTATCGCGTGGTATTTTTTAATAACTTTCGGACATTTTGTACTTATTACGGATTCACTTATAACTAATTTCTTCCATATGCTTATTTAGCGAGTATTTATGTCGTCATATGCGTTTACTTTATTCGATATCGGCATTTCGAATGATTGGCTGTTGTTTAACATCCCAGGTGTGGCTGCACTTGATGTGCATGCTGACAAGGTGCCTAATTGTCTATTACCTACTACCTCGTCCATCTGGCTCCAGGAGACAGTTAGTCGTTGCTGGAGGGGACGGAGTGCACGGTCCTTGTGGTCGTGCTAGGCTCGAAGAGTGGTTTCATGCAGTCAGTGTGGAGCGGACTACGGTCCAGCCATCGCCTTGTGTGCGCTTGATTCCCAAATACAGCGTGCTTGTGTTTGCCTGTGAAGGAGTGTGGGCCGGCTCTGTTGATGAAACGTGGCTGCCATCCGCATGCCTCCCGGTCTTATTTCTTCGGGTTTGCACTGGATATGGGGTGTGTGGGTGGTGCAGCGCAATCCATCCATGCTCCCTCTGTAGGCGCAGGCGTCCTGTGACTGGCCATAGTGACACACAAATCCGAAGCCAGATGCCGCCAACCATGTGACCACAAGTTCCGGCAGCTGGTTGAGAAATGTTATTCCAACCTTTGTCAGGACGTGTTTCGATTAAATTTCCTACAACATGTTTAGTTGGAAGACTCCGCCTCAAGCCGGAGCTCAGAAGTTAGTATGCTGTGACACGCGTATCAGCACTTCAGTATCCTTGTTGCCATCTCTCTGAACTGCAACACCAACTTCACATTCCTTGAGCGAAATCCTTTGTAACTTGATGAGCTAGGCAGTCTCGAAACCAGTTAACTTATGGAGTTTTCCAAACGCAGGGTCTCGCGAAAGTGGTTCCATTGCTCCTACACGAGGGTTGCCGTTTCGCGCGCATCGTGTTTCTTCCGCGTATCAAACAGTTATACTACCACCTTATCTGCCAAATAATGATCATAAACAGAATAGCTATATAAAATGACTTGAAACCGGTAGCTCGGATTGGTTGTTCCGGATTTCATGTGCTCGTTGAAATTTGTATTTGCTTTGCAAACGTTTAGTCACGAGGACTGGATCCGAAACCTACCTAATCGACTACTTCCCGTTGCAACAAAACAAGTCCTCATTGAAGGGCTTAATTACAACTTCAAGGAAGCTTTGATTACATCGTTTCTACTCGGATTCGCAAACGCAATTCAATCCATTGGGCTCTAGGAGGAGACACAGAAAGAACTAAGATGAACACGGATTCTAGCTATAGCAAGTAAAAAATAGCCAAATTCTCTCTTGCAGCACAAGCGGGATGCAATAAAACCCTGAAAGCCGAGGAATCCTTTGTCATTTTACCTGCAAACAAGCGGGGTATGACGGTCATATTGGATAAGGCAAACTATGCTGAAAAAGCACGACAGATTCTGGGCGACACGATAACCTGATATCACATCGAAAACGGTCCTGCAATGCGACTGTCTAACAGAATAAACAGAATATTGAAACTGCTCAAGAAACGGAACCAGATCACAAAGAACTTGCCAGAATGGTGACCCGGGATTCGAACACGATACATTACTAGGTGCATCAAAGACACATAAAGACTGTGTATCTCTACAATTGTCTATCACTTCCAAGCACACCCATCTACAATCTGGTGAGAGAGTTGTGAAGATAGCTCAAGCACTTAACAGTTGGATCACAACACGCCAGATACATAGTGACCAACAATCTCTAGAGAAGCTGAAAGACATGGGAGTAGATGATGACAAAGAAATGGTATCGTTCGACTCGGCCGCTCTCTTTACGTCTGTCAGCTTACAGATGCCATAGTATGGAAATGCGAACGGAAGTCTGTCGACCGAAAATCCGTTCAAGCTGCTTTAACCTCTGTCTCACGGCCTACATCGATTTTGATGGACAACCCTATTAGCAGGCGTAAGGAGCACCAATAGGATCTCCGTGTCAGGACACATTGCAGGGATAGTTATGCAGAAATCGGAAGATAATCTGCTGACAATGATCAGCCAAGAGATATGGATGCGATACGTCGATGATGCCTTCGTGATATTGAAACGCAAAGTGGAGAACGTATACAAGTTAATTAACAACGCCATAGAAGATATTCACTTCCAATTGAATTGGAGATGGAAAATAAGCTCCTATCATTGGATGTCTTAATCACCAGGACGTTTGACGGAGTTGCGAACATCGGTTTACAGGAAAGGTATGTACCCGAAGTGTCACAAAATAAGCTGCGTGCAGACTCTCATTCGCAGAATTGAAACATCATATAGCACTCTAGAAGCAAAGCAGAACGAACTTAGTTACTTGTTCAGTTCATTTCTCCTAAATAGGTATCAATGCAGATTTGTCTGACGATGTCTAAATAACAGAGCTACGTCCTCTCAGGCTATCCAACCGATAACAAAGCGAATCATTCCAACTTGTCTAAAGAATATCTCCGAGATGACAGCTAGATTGTTTAAACAGCACGGTCTTACAATACTTCACAAACCAAATGACAGCTAGTCGAAACCCAAAGCCAAACCTGGAGCCCCCGAACGAGGAAATGCTGTCTTCGAGCTATACTGTCGGAATTGAGATAAAAGCTGTGTCAGACAGGCAGAAGACTGTCATCAAGGATGCAGAAGCAGACCAGGGCCTGTGGGGAACACAACACACTCTCTGGCTTCAGTGCATACGGACGCAGAAAGACAGTTTCGATCGGAACAAAACAGAAGTCCCAGCACAAGGAGAAACTCGACAAGAAAGGGAGTTGCTCGAAGCATGATACCCCACGAAGTATTCGGTTAGCCTGCGTATCGACATCGACCTACTTAGGTGGCGAGCTTTCAAACGACTTAAAATTCGTCGTGAGCAGTCAAACTAATCAGCAACTGAGCAACTGCAACAACCTGAGCGGACCCATCTTACGGACCGCCCAAGTCTATCAGAGGCCCCAACCAAACAGATGAAGGTCAGGGGACACAAATCGAGTAGATCAATTCAAGGGTCACTTGCTCGTCTGTCACAGATCGACAACCAAACCAACGAGACTACACTCAGCATAATAATGCACTGAGAAAGTCACCTCGCTAGGTTATGAAGCGTTTGCAAAACAACTACCAAGCTCAGTGGAAGAATAGCTATCACCCAGCTCTCTGTTTTCTAGGCAATATGATTGCTTCTCTTATTTTTCTCACGCCATCATCCATCTTGGCATCTGTGTGAGCTGGCCCCTTTCACATCTTTGATCTATGGCATACGTTTTCTCGATACCAGCAGAGCTCAGTATCTTTCCGCAAATCAAAATTCCATTTGCGTTGTTTGACATTCAGCATGGAAATCCTCCCTAATGTGTGTTGTACACTGATGCAATTCAACTGCCACCCTCTCTGGTAGCCACCCTCTCTTAGCCATCGTGTGCGCAAGCACATAGTTCTGTGTTCATGCATCATCCCATGCTGTTTTCAGGACCAACTGAGCTCGCGTTGATAAATAGCACTTGCCGCCTACCTTGAACGGAAATAAAATAAAATAAAACACTGTCTCCAAGTTTTCCGATGAGTCGGAGGATTTTAGATGACATTTTACTCGTTCGTCTCAATAACTCACAGGCCAGATAGTTCAACCACTAGTTTGGATTGGTGGTTAGATCAATTGATCTGTGGGCAGCTAATGCGAACTAGTAAAATATTCCGGTTTTACTTTTTACTGTGGAAAGCCCGCCGATAGGGGTGAACAATATGGCTGACAGGCGATTCCTTGTGTGCAGGCTTACAGTAAGTCAGTTAATCAAACTCAACTGAGCACCGCGTTCCAAACATGCCCAGAAACTAGGAAGTACATCCCTTTAGGAAAGCGGTGCTTGTTTACCTAAGCTCTTTTTCAAATAATTACTCTCAATCTCAACTGGTGGAAACACAGTGACCAACTGCGTGATGTTGCTTCCATATCACACTTTGATCTCCCTTTAAAATAGCAGTCCGATGAATCAAGTGACGCTGTTGCAACCTGTTTCACAGCGGTTGCAATCTTAAATGTATCAGGCATGATCTGCTGAACAGACAGAGTTATGGATAGTTATTTTACGGGTCTGACTTGGATGAATCCTTGTACGGTAATATTCAAACGTCTCCTAGCGTTGAAATGTTGGTATGGTAATTAAGGTCGTTTTCGGTGATTCATCACCAGGCTAAACACGATACATTTACTTGGTCAAATATCCAATATTATATTAATTGACTGAAACATTTAGGTGCCGAAATAGCTAAGCGAATAACTTGAACTTGACAGCGGACCATGGTAGGGTCAACGCCTTTACAAAATACTTATGCGCACACAACGGTAGGTTGTTGAATCGATTCGCAATCATCTCTACTAATGCAAGGATGCAGCATCTAATAAGTTTGCACTGCGTGAAAGGCTTCAGAGATAACGATAGGATAATTCTTTTTTGAACACCATACTTGATTTTACACAATCCAAATCATGTGTGCCGCTCATTACTGCAACTCGCAGTAACACAAAGTTAAGAGGCCACTCTTTGAAATAAGCAGGACAGTACAGCCGTCGGGCTTGCCGTAGAATTTTCTTTTTCATTCTTGTGTGTGTCAATCATGGGACGATCTCGCTGAAACGGTTGTTTCTGCACTTACGCTAGCCATATTTAAAGGTCAGTTGTATGACGCACGCCGCCACTTACAATTAATTACTTGATGCTGCTCTCCATCCTACTCCTAGGAAATACCTTGGATTTAATTCTTTTCGCCTATTGAGGCTATGGAAACACAGAATGCAAAGTTAATGCAGTACATACAATAAGTCAATTCTTATGACAGTAGAATTATTAACTGCGTTTTTTTATTAGCGTTTTTCGATAACCTATCAGTCTACCTAACGCGGCTTGTAAAGCAGTGCTTCGTAACCCGTATAAAATCATTGTTCTTATTTTGTCCTTAACACAGACGCGCTGAATAAAATGCAATTACTGGCGAAGGCGTTCAGGTTAACGTGTTCTAGTGAGACAGGTGTAAATGAAATGGTACACATCGAAAGCCTTGACCTTTACAAACACTGTATCCCTCTCAACCTCCCACTTCACATGCTCGTAACTTGGAAGTCATCAATCGGACTTAATTCTCTACCATCCCCCTAGGACAAGGATGTTAGAAGTCCGACCCACGGGCCATATACGACCGGCGTTAGCATTTCAACTGGCCCGCGACCACATCATGAAATAATAAATTCAGGCTTGAAATTTTTTTCGTACACATGTAATTTTTGTTATCCTAATGTCAGACTGAATATGGCCCTGCATGTTTTTACCTCACAACATGTGGCCTTGTAAAAAGTGTGCAAACACCTGCCTTAGGAGGTCACTAAGCCAATACCACGCAACAACATTTATGATTGGAATTTTATCAAAAAATGTTGAGGTCATAGGCTGCACCAACCGATTCAAGATTCTCGGGACAAGTGAGTATACCGTGCTAAGCGTCTTTGAGACCGGTTAATCAGTAGCTAGGAGATGAATACTTGGTTCCCGAACACGATAACCGCTCGTGCGAATGCGTAGTTGTAAAACCTGTTTCTCAGATTATACAATGTGGCTTGGTAACGGATCATGACCAGACACATTGTTACACTTCGCGCTAGATGTTTTGTGGCTTGTGTCTCCTGTGCATGGAAAGCACAGTCGTAGCGACCACTGTGCGTCCGTTTCTCAGTTCACTCTTTGCTCGAGTCGGTTGACTGGCTGGGTACCGTTACTAATGTGCATCCAGCCATATGACGCATAGCACCTATGCCTCGGTGCATCCGTCGGAGTCATTCCACCATCCGGGTGACAGTTGCGGACCGCAGCGCTACGTCAGATGTGTCACGCCACTGTTTGCTTCGTTTCCAAAGCGATTTCACTGAGCCCACTTATCTTGACAACAAGTGTTGCACGTCTGACGGAATGCTGAATATGGTAGCGTACATCATTGCATCCTGGATCACAAAGGTACAGCTGATCGATATCCGTCACCGTCCTTTTCCGATTGTGGCTGTGTTTACACAAACGTTGTGCAAGGTAAGCAGTAGCGCGGATGAAATATGTGCTCCATTTGCACGATACTGTCACGTTAAACGGTCGGCAGGATAGGACGCCGCGACTGTCTTGTTTACGCGTCCCTGTCACGTAGCACCTCTGGGAAACGGTGCACGATTTTTATTGGTGTGTGGCAGAAAGTAAGATAAAATGTGAAAAGTTTTGGCTCAGGGCAAATATTGAACCACGGTTTGTGTATCATGTTGGGTAGGTCAAGTTACATTTAGCCGTTACGATGCGGTTGATGGGGATTATAGTTGTGAACCGTCAGATAAATGAGAGAAACAAACCGAATGGAAATTTTAAAGAGACATATAACGTTTTATGGGTTGCTAAGAAGTGAACTAATCCATATGAAAATAAAAGGGACTAGTATAGAACTATCATTTAGTTCGCAATCACCGATGTTGTCTATCCCCATGGATTGCTTGGCGCGCTTCTTTGCGTGAACGGATTGCAACGCGAAATGTCAATGTGGACCACCGTTCGCACAGAGATGAACCCCAAACAATGAACAACGAATTTATGCGGGTTAAAAAGCGTTGTGTTTACACGTCCCATTGGATAGTTGGTGTGGACATCAAAAGACCAATAATGATCATAATAGTAAAACAATTAGTACTTTACATATAAAAATAAGGACTTATCGTTTGCTCCGCTGTAGTCCTGCAATCCGCTTAGATTCACAGCACCCACAGTTACCATCAAATAAATCCCTTATAAACTCCAGGTGTATGAAGGAGACGTAGAGCTAAGTGACAAAGCCTAAGTAGATGAGTGTTGATGCAGAGACGACCGATTTTGGGCGTGCATTCTACGAGTGACAGACACAAATAGAAAAGAAATTTCTGTGGCACTCCAAACAGCTATACCGTACAGCGAGTTTCATTGAGTGGCCTCTCAGGATTGTATTCGTGCTGGGTCGCAATAAAGACCGCACACATGATGTGGGTCTCGCAGAACCGAGTATACCATAATTAGATCGCCTTGTAGTCTGCGATAGCTTCCTCTGCATACAACCAATCGTTGCGCATTCCAACTAAGTTCTTAGATGCAAGACAGTGGAGGATGAGCCGCGCTATATCGCAGTTAGAAATCAGTCATGACGGTCTGCTGCCGTCGCCCATGGCTCAGTGACATAAGTTGCTGACTCGCAAGAGTAAAATCTGGGGTTAGAATCAGGCAGAATTCGGAGGGTGCGCACTACTGACTAGTCCCAATAGGACGAAACGGCCGTCTAGCGCTTTCCTGGATGTATGTTGGCTGTCTGCCTATGTCTAATAGCGGAATTATCCAACTGACCCAGGAATACCCCCTTTATATCACAGTGCAAAGTGATTCGCGACTTGGGTGTGCGGTATTCCACTACCTTCAACTTTTCGGAACATTGTGACTTCCAAGTTTCGAAAGCCATGAAGACTATTGGCTATATCTGTCATAAATTTCAACTCACAGAATCTCGTATCTGGCTTTATAAAACATATGTGTTACCTGGCATGGAATACTACTCACTAATACAGTCGAATCTGCGGAAATCTGACCAGCATACTCTTGAGAGGGTACAGCGACGCTTTACAGAGAAGCTATGCGGATATTCCTCCAAGATGACCTACAGAGAGCGCAGTGAAAAACTTGGACTTGACCCAATTTGGCTACGGATAATGAAGATGAACTTGTGTTTCCTGTACAGAATAATTCACCATCACATGCACAATTATGCTAACTGTGTCCATATGTCCGTTAACACTAGATACGAGCTACGAAATAAGGAGATAACGGTCATGATTCCAAAGTTCAATACGCGAATTAGGGAGCGTTTCTTCTTAATACACTGCGCAAAGCTTTGGAACAAGCTTCCAAGAGCTATCAGAACTTGTTGCACATTGCGTTTGTTTAAGCTTTCGATAAAAGATCATTTAACCGCTCAAAATGTGATAATAATGTTTCGAACAGCACAGTCCTTAGATAACGCTTTTGAGAACGGAGTTAATGGTGCCTGAAAATGCATGTGATCAAGTGCACAAGTGGTTATATTTTGTTGGCCCGCAGCACTTTATTCTCTTTTTTTTCTCGTGTGCGATCAACTCTCATGTGACTACTGAAAACTTGTCAGATGATAGAACCAGAGGAATGTAAATATTCTGGACCGCTTCGCGCTACACAAATTTTCATTTTGTGCTCACATTTTTTTAATTTATTATACCATGATATGAAACTGCTGTACCATTATTTGATCCGTCCCTTCTGGGATCGGCTTCTCGCATCGTCGAGCCATATACAATTTATTTATTTTATTTATTTATATTCATGCGAGTGCATGGATAACCATGGCCGCATATTCAAATCGATCACTGTGGCCCCAGCAGCTGATGAAGCAGTCAAATATGTGATGTTCGTCTAATAAAACTTTAATCCACGACGAGGTTTACACTCAAGGGATATCATCAGGTAGATATAGGAGGCATCCGAACCCGCACATGTTTTGATATCGGAATTTTCCCCATATCATCTTACGGGATTTGTTAAGCAAGTGCTTTTTTTTAGCTGTAATAGACTTTTGTTCATTGCTGAGTTACATCTATCCTCAGATACCTGTCCTTTTGTGAACAGCCTAGAAGTAGACAGAAAATTATTCACATTGCAAGTGATTAAGGCACCTGGTTCAGATAAGTTGTCTCCTGTCGTTCTCAAGAATTGTCCAGAATACCTGGCACCGTCTCTTGCCGATTTGTACGCTGTGCTTCAAGCAGCACAAGATAGCTGTCAGTTGGCGAAGCGTAAGCATCACACCAGTGCCAAAGAACGGAACCTGCAAGCATCGGTCGGTCGCTAGCACATTGGTTGCTCTGAATACATTTCGGAAGTTAATTAATTAAAAAATCTCAGCCCAGACGCATTTGGATGACCCTTGGCAGCTTGCTTACCGCTGATCATGATCGACCTTAGATGCAGTAGCACGTCTGTCACATAATGTGCTCCCGTCACTAGATAATGAACAAAATATATCCGCATCCGCTTCCTGCATTGTACCAGCGCTCTTGGGTGTGTAAGCCATGAACTACTGTTGCGCGATCTGTTAGGTTCTAGGGTTCAAACTTCCGTTGTTCTTGTAAACGACAGATTCGCTTGGAGCTCGAGTGAGGCGTTAAATATCCCGGGTCCAGCCAAAAAGGGATCCGAGACGTTAACTATGGTACTATTAAACAAAAAATTCAAATACATGGTTACATACCTCAACAGTGCTCGTTCAGTCCTGAAACACTTGGGTCTTTGTACAGTTACACAATGAAATAGCGTCGACGCACTTCCTACCGTACAGCAAGGCCGCACATCACAGATTCAAAGTCGTGAATACGAGGGTTCTTCTTAGGGTGCCGAAATGTTATCTCATTGGTCCGAGGCACGGCGCACATGAATATACAAGGTGTCATTACATTCAAATGAAATGACATTAGCGCGTCTCGATGCAGATTTGTGATCAAAGACCAACAAAGGCCTGGGTGCCCTTGGGTTAGTAGCACGCGGGGAGGAGTGCAAAATCGTTACAGCGGGTTTGTGCTGAGAGCAAATCTATGCCGAGTGGTGGGATACCTGGGCATGTTACTCCTTTATGGGCACGATCGTATTTCGCAGCGGGGTTGGAATGAAACCACGTAGACGTGGTTAGGAAATAATAAATCGCACAATCGCTCGTAGGAGAAGGGGTCAGATAAGGTTATCGGGAACAAATCTCGACACCATGGTGTGAGTTACAGGAAAACGGAGCTTTGCATAGTTAATCGCATGGGTTGGACAAATAATGGGTTACGCGGGATCAAGGCAGAAGGCGAAGATGGTGTGTTTATCTGACTATGATCTTGATATGTAGGCTGCGGTTTTCGTGGAAATTCTTCCGCCTACAGTTCTTATGTTGAAAGATCATTTCATCAGGCATACCCACTACACCAAGTTAATGGGAAGAAACTCCTCATTACTCACTACGAACCCTGGTGTTCTTCAGGGAGTCATTATGTTCCCATTCTTTTTTCCCCTTGTTACCTCAATGCCCGTCCTTGAGGAAGCCATCTTGTTGAAGCATGCGGATGAGATGATCATTGGCGTCCATCATCCAAGCATTGAGTCACCGGCCAAGCTGCAAACCCTCCTGCATAACCTCACATCTTGGTCCATAAAATGAAGAGGTCCTATTTTCACTGTTCAAAGGGAAACGCTACCAGTGACTCCTGACACGATGTCCGCAAGTTTGAGGTGAAAGTGAATGTTCAGCCTACTCCACTTCAATAAAGTACCTGATAGTGACACTGAGTAGGGGTCTCACGTGGTCCCCACACATGAACGAAGCATACAGTAGTTAGAAAACTCTCATTCCATGTTACACTCTTCAGGTCTGCTCCGCACCTCCTGTATTTTACCCAGCGTTTCATCACTGCATGTGTTATCCCATTGGACCTGTTTTTCTCTCGTGATCTTTCCAGATCTCCTGAGTAAGGAATACAAAATAATGACCAGATCAGTGCAGCATTTATCCCGGTGTAGTGGTACTTCAAGACTGGAGCTTGTTAACGTCATTGTAGCTAGCCATATCAAGGTATGTAGCAAGGTTGCATCTAAAATACTCACTGCTCTTAGCCACCCCCACACAGGGCATTGTCCGAATGCATACCAGCTTTCCCAACCAAATATCACTGCAAACTTATAAGCGCTAGCACAAGGGCTTTTGGTACGTCAGTAGTTACCTGTCTGTCAGGTTTTTGAACGATAATAATTCAACCATTTAGGAAATGGTTAGTAAATCACCTTAATGATTTATGCACCGTCAAGTTTTTTAACGATTCTGCTGTTATATCTATCTTCATGTACCATTCGTTCTCATTATTTCTCCCTGTCCGTAGCGTGTATTAGAGCTAAACATCCATCCCTAATTAGTATATAAAACACATTCTTGACCTGAATTAATTTGAGACTCGAAAGAATTTTATTCCAAAGCAAGAACCTTTATGGAGTGAGAATGCGATCCAAATATTCCCGCCATGATTAACGACATTCCCTCGTTACCTGTTAAAACATAACTCCCAAAACGCTCAGAAGACGTTTGCTGACTCTCTTACCATTAGACCGGTAAGTTTCGCTGCGACAATCCATGGTACTCTCTCTGAGTCCATTCCGTACCTACCCCGCCTCCTTTAACACCATCTGGAAGTGGCCCAACAATACTACCTCCGTCGCTTATGTTACGTTCATCAGCGTTTGCAACTGTTCCACCCATTCCGCCTCACCTACATTATCAATGGATGTTATAAATGTCCCTGTAAAGTTGTTACGGATGGCTGTGCAACCAATAAAGGCTCAAATTCTAATGACTTCTTTAGCTCAAACCTGAATCAGAATGCCGACCGAATAGTGTTACTTAATCCATGTTCTCTGGTAAATGAGATTCAGTTACTCTGTACTTTCGTATCTTAATAGATCTGACCTTGTTTTGCCTCCTGTGACCTGGTGCAACAAATGTGCCTAATCAAATGATTTCGATCTACAGGTGTAAATTAATCAGGAATGATCGAAAGACAGTTAGGGATGGGGTTGCAGATGTATTGCTTACGAAACCTGTCTGTCTCTGAGTATAAACTTCCGCTCATCTGTCCCTCTATTGCTTCTATCTGATTGGTCTTGTCGTCAGATGGCAACTGATCTATTTTAGGTTGCTTATACCGTCCACCCGGTGTCATCAAGTATGATGACATCCAACTAGTAAATATTTTTAGCTACTTTTCAAGACCTACAATGCAAAATAAACACGTCTGTGGGGACTTCAACCTGCCTGATAGATGCTGGTCTATTTTAGTATCAATCGGGAATCGTGCAAACATTATAACATTCCTTATGACTGTGAGCAGCGTGTGCATAACATTCAAGTCTTAGAGCCTCTGGGAGCGAGCGACTACTCGGTGATCATAGGCAGCTTGGAACTACCGCTGCCGTAATCTCCCCCACTAGAGTCAGTCTTCAACTATTGGAAGGCTGACTTTAATAGCCTCATTCGAGCGGCGAGCTAGATGGACTGGTCTTTACCACAGGATTCATCTACTGAAACCTGTTGGACTATCAGTAAAGAGGGAGTAAAATCGTTGTGCGCCCGATTTGTACCCCTCAAATTTCGGAAAGTTGGGCCAGTCAAACCACATTGGTTTGACAGAGTACAACAAACTGGCCCGACGGCGACGCAGACTATGGAACAAATTCGTGTTATCTGGCTCTGATGAGGACTACAATGCGTACAAGGTACAACGAAATCGCTGCAACAACGCGAAAACAAGAAAACGCGGAAGCTTCGAAGAGGAGCTTGCAACCGCCGCAAAAACTGCTCCCAAGAGGATCTTCGCATACGTGAAGCGGCGCCTGAGGCCTGTAGCCAATGTCTCAGTGTTAGAAAGGTCAGATAAATAGCCCCTAACCTCGAGTACAGATCGTGCGTCCGCGTTGGCGACGCACTTCGCCTCCGTATTTGCAAGTGACCAGGTGTCTGTAACGAGTTCAACGAGTACCGCTCCAGCCGAACTTAACAGCCTGGACTGCAAAATTGAGGATGTACGCAAGCTTCTAGCAAATCTTGGCGGGACGAAGCATGCTGGGCCAGATGGTATGCACCCCCTGATCCTCAAGTCCCTATCGGCCATCATCGCACCTTCTGTAACTGAACTGTTTAACAGGTCACTATCCACTGGACTGTTACCGGACGACTGGAAATGCTCAGTCGTAAAGCCCATACCGAAAGGTGGTAACCCAAGCAAAGTGGATAACTACCGACCGATCTGCCTAACTGCTGTTTTAGCAAAGACGCTCGAGAAGATCGTTAAGAAGAACCTTCTGCAGCTGCTCGAGTCGAAAAATTTGTTGACATCCGCACAGCATGGTTTCATGAAAGGTCGCTCGTGCATCACCAACCTGCTATTGACGAGGCACAAATGGTTGCAAGCGCTAGACCAAGTCCAATCGGTCGACGTCATTTACATTGACTTCAGTAAGGCTTTTGATAAAGTAAATTATTCACTGCTCCTTGACAGGCTGAGGATATGCGGTGTTGGTGGTTTGCTGCACAAATGGATTAGGAATTTCCTTGTTGATCGAAAGTGGAGGGTCCAGGTGGACAACCATCTAACCGACTGGTATTCATCGAGCAGCGGCATGCCCCAAGGCCCTGTACTGGGGCCGATATTGTTTGTGATCCATGTAAACGATGTGCCTCAGCTACTCCAATCACCTTGTGCGCTGTTCGCAGATGACTTGAAGGTGTGGAAAGTAATCCGCACACTCAATGATTGTGATTTACTTCAGCAGGACCTCGACCGCCTCTCAACATGGTCTGCGGAGGTTAACCTTCCGATCAACCCTGCCAAGTCGCAATTTATGAGGTTGGGTAAGTGTGAGCACAGTCGAACCTACACAGTGGCTGGTCAATCGCTGAATCCCGCGCCTTTCGTGCGCGACCTCGGTGTGCTCTCACGCTGCGACCTAAAGTCCAATGACAACATGAATAGGCTGTACTAAAACAGCCTTCGTATGCTTTGGGCCCTCAGGCGCAGCTTCAGCACTTGGTCCGAATAGATTGCTACTCGCCCCTTCGTCTCGATAATACGACCAATGCTAGAGTACGACACTCCCGTGTATTGTCCCATCACCGGGGGCGAGGTGGAAAAGCTTGAGCGGGTGTAGCATGTAGCCACCAGGCTGATTCCCAACTTACGAGGTATGCCATATGAAGACCGATGTAAGAAACTAGGGCTGTACACCCTAGCTTATCGTCGGCTGAGGGTTGACCTCATCATGACGCATCGGATATTACATCTGAGTGATTACCGCATGTTGAGACAACTGCTTCATCTGCGCACACCGAGCTGCACGCGAGGACACCGGTATAAACTTATCGTACCGCAGTTGAAGCGGGTCGCTCACCAACTCTGTTTCGAACGCAGAGTGGTGAATGTCTGGAACGACCTGCCACAGCACATAGTAGAGGCGAACTCAGTGTCGGAATTTAAAAAGCTCCTACACAAACACTTTGCAGAGGCAACATATAGAGAGCGGAACGATAAATAAGTAGTATCAGTACAAGAGCGACGAAGGATGCAGCTACACAGAGAAAGCTCTACTCGCTGCTTCGAACCAGTATTCAGTATTCAGGATGGAGTCAAAGTCATTGACCACATCTTCACCTTGCGTCAGTTGTTGGAGCACCGTCACATATATTGGCGGCCCACCGTTGTCGTGTTCCTCGATATCAAAGGTGCATTCGCTTCGGTGGATAGACATGCACTTTGGGACTGTCTACTCAGGAAAGGTGTACCTGAGAAGTATGTGAATATTATCCGAGCATTAGATGCTCGTAGCTCGGGCAGAGTGAGGGCTTACGGCAAGTTGTCGTCGCCCTTTAATATCTCCAGCGGCGTGAGACAAGGTTGCCCGCTGTCACCTTTCCTCTTCAACTTCGCTGTTGACGATATAAAGGAAATCGCGTTCACAGGACACGACTTAGAAGGTGTGGATCTGCTCCCAGGAGAACGACTTCTTGACTTAGAGTATGCTGATGATATTGCCCTGATCTGTGACAGCTCACAAATGTGCCAAGCGGCACTGGACAGACTAGCACTAGCTGTCCGTCACTTCGGGCTTTGCTTCGCACCCTCGAAGTGCAAAGCGTTTCCTCCAAGATTGGTCTGGACCGCCTCCTACGCTGACCGTTGGTGGGGATCAGCTAGAAGTCGTTCAAAAATTCAACTACCTGGGAAGTTGTATCAGCGCCCGTGGGATTGAAGATGAGATCACGAACCGTATAGCAAAAGCTCGGGGCGCTTTTACTAACCTTCGCCACTTATGGCGCCGGCGCGACATCACTCTCGCCCTGAAGGGTAGAGTGTACAATGCAGCAGTACGTTCGACCCTACTGTACGGTTGTGAAACCTGGTCGCTTAAAGCAGCGGACCTGAAGAGGCTAGTTACGTTCGACCACCGGTGCCTTCGTAATTTAGCTCACATCTGGTGGGAACACCGAGTGAGCAACGAGCGTGTTCGACGCCTTGTTTATGGCACAGGAAAAGGAAATGAACCGCTCAGCACCGTTATTTCACGTATCAGGCTCCGATGGCTGGGCCACGTGTTACGCATGCCAGCCCACCGACTTCCACGACGTGTGTTGTTTGTGCGCCGGGAGTGTGGATGGAAGAAGAGGAGGGGTGGCCAAGCGATGACTTGGTCGAGAGGAATGAAGGCCCTCACTTCTGAGCTGGCCTCAGTTGGAGCGTCTCGACTCCCTGGTTGGGGTCCGAAAGACGATGAACACGTTTGGTTTGACACACTTGCTGATATGGCTAGGAGCCGACCTCAGTGGCGTTCGTGCTGTGAGTTTCTTTGTCCCACCCCATCCCTCTTAGCCTCCCCCTCCAACCACGATCTCATTATTTAGCCTTATTTAATTTTGCATAATTTTTTGGGTGCACAGCAGCCGGCTGGTAGCTTACCGGAACGATGCCCATCCGTTACCGGTAGCTCAGCCAGCTTGCACCAGTTGCATTTTTTTCTCCTTTTTTCTGTATTGCGGCACAGTAGCTGAGGTGTTCCCCACCTCTAGCTAAAGTGTATGATGATGATGATGGTGGTGATGATGGAATCAAAGTATTCTTCCACCTACAAGGGATAAAAGTGTGCTGCATCTAGCTTTTACTTTAGGCTCTGTTTCCAATTTCCCCGAGGTAGTACTTAGCTTCCTAGGGTGCATCCACAAATCAGTCGCCTGCAAGAGTAGGTTAATTCAAAAATACACTCTATCCTCCTTCAAAATGTAAACTGGAACACATTTTCTCGCGTGCTCAGCGCTCAAAATTGGGACCTATTCTTTCTTTTCCACGATCTCAAGGTGCATTTGCTCCGTTTTATCCCAACATACACTACTGCTTGCGATAATGGACTCAACGCCATTGCTGATAAGGATACGAAAAATTGCGCACATCAGCTCGAACTTATGAAAACCTCGTTATTTCTGCGTGCCGCTTCGTCTCCAAAGATTTGAAGTTGAAACGGATAGTAACAAAGCTCCGTATCTCAGGCAAGAAGAGGAACGCATATTACACAACAGGAACAAAGTTGGTGAGCTAAGTATCTTACTGAAAAAGGGATAAGCGCAACAAACAGAACTGCCATCACATAATTTCACACCAGACTGCAGTGTTTTCGACATGCCTACTGCCATGGTAGATGTCTTTAGTGCAAACTTTGCTGAATCGTTCACCACCAAAAATGCGATTCTGGCACCTCCATTCTCATCTGTCATCCCCGAAAATGTTTCACTTGTGAACTCCAACATCGGAGCAGTTAAGCGATGATTATATGCTTCGGCCATTCTGTGACCGTGGCCCCACTGGTATCGCTTCAGCTGTAATCAACAGGGATGGGGGTGATATTCAAGTATTATTACCGAAGAATTTTTCCTTGTCGTGCGACACAAGGGGTGGTCAACAATTGTTAATCATTTGGACCCTTTACGTCGAGTACAGGAATTTTGGCGTACGTGAGTTTTAGAGCACGCTTGTTCCACCTAGTCTTCCTGGATGTGGGGGGGGGGGGCGGCTATAAGTTACTCTGGTGACTTCGCTACCTATTACACCCGATCGAGGTCCCAATTGGTAACTGTCGCGGCTGTAACTACTAGAGTCCCAACCAGAAACCCAATGTGTCGGAACTGTCATAAGTTTGGACATTTTGCCAGAGTCTGTGGTTCCCGCACCATATCCCGTGTTAATCCCTCTACCAGTAACTTTTCGGCCTCCCCGACCAACCTTGAGCAGACACTATTTGACAATTGTGAAGTTGAATGTTCCGTTTCTTGTTCTGCTAAGGGACCTAAATGGCGTTTCCTAGATATTCGCAGTGTTTGTTGAAGTGTATGGCAAAAGCATCAGCAACAAAAGCATCAGCAAAAGCGTCACCCATTACAATAGTTCCATACAGATTTTACAAACAATTTTTCAATCATCTACCTATGCATCAATCAGGGTACACTTTCAGTAGCTACTCAAACGGTCCTGTGCAAATTTTCGGCTTCGTTACAGTTCTAACATTTCTTAAAGACAGTAAAATGTATGCAGTTGAAATCTACGTTTCTAAGAGCGGTAGTAAGTCCCCGCTGGGACGGAACGCTTGGATTTATTAAATGTCACCCAGCGTCCACCGAATGAAAATTACCGATGTCAGTTACAGTACAATTCAATCTAGCTACCCAAACATTTTTTCGTTTGAATATCGGTAAAGTTCCAACGTGAATGAACATATTTTGAACTCCAAAACTGGAAGATGTCATCCGATGAATGGGGCAGCTCACTGTTTGATTCAACTAGGTGCATTTCAACAACCATGGGATGAGCACTACAGTACAATGATCTGAGAAGCAATGGCAAATTTACCGCCATAGTGGCATTTCACTGAAGTATAACAAAAATTATCTCGAAATGTAATCAAAAAGTTGTAAAAAGCCTCACAGTTGCGAGAAGGAAAGATCATCGGTTAGAAGCATCTGACCGAGTGTCACAAGGCTACTGATTTCACTGTATTGACCAAGACGGTCCACACTGGGACCCACGTTTAGGAATCTGAATAACTGCGAGTTAATCATCTTCGTTGTTTTCTTCTCTACTGTTCTCAAAGTGAAATGATTTTGCGGCTTTGAAAGAGCGTGGAAATAAGGTTGAAATTCTTGTTGTCGAGTGAAGCCTTAACACAGTTATTTTACAGGCGTTGCACAGACGAGTGTGTACGTAGCCCTTGCGTTACAAGCATGTGTATGGTTTTATCGTTTCTCTAAAGGACTCATTGCATGGTCAGATTATTTGAGGAATTGACAAATAAGCATTTGCTCGGACTGTCGTTCTAGGCTTCAATGAAATGCTTACACCGTTAAGCATCACACGTTGTAGAAGGCAATGCGTTGCCATCTACCTTTCTTCCCTCCCTTATTCATTGGGTTGTCGTTGGCCCTCATCGTGTATGAAACCGATTCTCGCTTTAGAAAATTAAATGACCGAACCAGTAAACGGACAAAGGAAATTCAGTTTAACTCTGCCGCGAAATAAGCAATGGTGTATTACGTGTAAAATACGCAATGCTTTACAAGTTCCGTGGGATGGAAATTACTTCGAAAATAAAATTACACGATAAAGTGAAAAGCGTTTTGGTGGACTCCCCCTGGGCTTATGTGGAAGTGCGAAGGTGTTCGCGCATTAAAAGTATAAATCCATTGGTTGGGAGTTTGGTAAGACACCGTTTGATTGCGTCTTGTATCCCCCTGCCTAACAACTTATAAAATGAGATGCAAATGAGACGACACATCTTCAACTCGTTTTTTAAATATAGCCAGATTGGGAGCAGAGACGACATAAATAGGGAGGGCGTTTCAAGACTGGCACAGGCTGAGAAAAAAAGAAATTTATGCGTCATTCAAGCCGGTTATACTGCACTGTTAGTTTCATGGGATAACCTCTTAGCTTTCTGTTGTGGTTCAATTACAGTAGCGGACGGCACATATGGTTTGAATTCTTCAGCAACCGGTAGATTATTGTGAGATGCCCTCGCTAACACCGACAGCGAGTACGCTACACTCTTGGAGATTGCAGTCTAAGCTAACAGGGCAGATATAAGAGGCCCCTGATTACCTGCTACCAACCGTCCTATGAAGTAGTGAGATACAAAATACACCATCACTGTTCCTCTATCCAAATGAGCATCTCCCAATTGGGAAAATATTCATATCGGCGGGGAATAGATCTAATCATCTGCCGATGCAGTGACTTAGATTAGCAGGTTGTGCAATCCCAACTGTGCTCAATGGGACTTCGAATAGCTTAGTAACCTTAGAGATTGACGACAGATCCCGGCACAGCTTGATTTTATGATAACAATACTATAGTCAACTGGCGTTCGCGCTTAACAATTGTGATATAAAGGGGGCAGACGATCTTACTTGTACTTTGCTAACCCATCGGTAAGGTGCGAACAAAGGCCCAATGACACTTACATATCACCTATTATTTACAGGATAATTCTGGGAACGGAAAGCATCTTGCTAGCTAATTTATTACCTTCAACACTGTCATCATCGCCATCATCGCCGACCACAACCGTGGATCACCGGTTTCGATGCTCTCATTTGGTGAAACCAAGATTGGTCCATACTACTGCGTGACCACTCTATGAGATTTCCCGTTGCACCTACAGGAAACTATTCCGACAACGTTGTATGCGTTTAGA
Source organism: Dicrocoelium dendriticum (assembly GCA_944474145.2). Taxonomy (NCBI): domain Eukaryota; kingdom Metazoa; phylum Platyhelminthes; class Trematoda; order Plagiorchiida; family Dicrocoeliidae; genus Dicrocoelium; species Dicrocoelium dendriticum. The sequence goes on from OX104062.1 coordinate 10,509,003, forward strand.
GTTTTCTGGATATGTGTTAGAATATTTTTCTAGAATGCAACGCAAGGGTTGATGGTATAAAGTTACTCCACGGGGCTATGGTCTCTTTGTGTTTCACTTATGTGCTCTTTGCAATGTGCAGTTATAAATAAATAAATAAATGGTATATTCCTCGGCGATGCGAGGTGCAGTCCAACTATGTGGTCTGATCACGTAGGAACCGCTATGGTTCGAACGCTGGCGCATGAACGAATATATGGATTTAAGAGATGTGCAGTGATTATAATCTTCGATAGCGGAATTCCAAAGGACTCTTTGTTTTGGCCTCGTTTTTCCATATGTTTAGCAACGACGTGGCATGAGTTATCGTTGCAAATATCTTGCTTTTCTCCGAAGATGAGATATGGCGAGCGATGAACAGTGATGAGGTTAAAGATTTCCTCCAATTTGACCTGGATGGTGTTCAGGAGTAGTCAACGAGGAAGCTACTACAGTTTAACACAGCCAATTGCTAGGTGATTTACCTGCGTCGTCAGTCTTCGAGTGTGTATAAACTTAGAAAACACATCTAGCATGAAACCTCTCGTGAGTGTGACAATAGGATACTGATTCAAGAGGAGCTCGGCCACTCGAAACAATCAGAGGCGTCGGGAACCTGTACTAAACACGTCGGCCTGCTTCACAGAGCGTTCGGTGCGTTTGACCCCTTAACTCTTCCACAAATGCCTTATGCCCACCTGCAACCGCACATGAAATACACCATCCAGGCATGCCCCACGTGGCAGAAACATGATCTTGCTCCTCTCGAGACTCCTCAACGGAGGGCATCTGTTGTTCACTAGAACATGCGACAGAAACAAAAACGTACTATTCCTTGCCCGCACATTCTTTCCTTTTGCTGTGCTTATACTACTTAGTTAATGACGACATATTCTGCATATGTTCCTGGGTTCAAAGTTTCTACTCTGTGTTGAGCCCCTTTCAGCTCAGTATTCACATGCATGGTTTGACTTTAATTAATCAACAGCATGGCGAATCAACTTTCTTCCATCCTGCCTCTATGCAACAATACGGTAATCTACTCCCTGTGGACGTCAGTAGTGATACATTGTCTACACGGTTTTTTTAGTTATTAACTCCCTGTGCCATCATAATGAGCCAAAAATAATTTGCCCCTGCACTGAATCAGTTACAAATCGAGTGGAATGAAATGCTTCTGCAGAAGTAGATGCGAACTAAGTAAGGCTTCTAAATGGTGTGTTAGTGTGCTTGCTCAAGTGGTCATTCCTGTTGAATAAATCGATTGTCCTCAGGTGGAGGCAAGCTAATCAGCTTCCATACCTAATTGGCGGAGGTTAGCTGGACAGCCGCAAATCACTCTGACGCATAGATCAATTTTTCACAGCGGTACTGTAGCAGTATCGACCACAAGATTTTGCAGTATTAATACATTGACACCAAACATTTCTTGACAACTAGTTTAAGACACGAGTGCACTCTAACATGTTTATACAACTAGATTTATCAAAACGTACCCAACCGATGTGGTCTTGGTTGTACCAATCATTCCGGGTGTCAAAACGGATACCCTGCTAAGTAAAGCAAACTGTGACATGATGGTGACTTTCCGGCAGCTGGGTTAGACAGCTAACTGACGAAGTTGTAAAACGACGATGAGGAATTTATAAATATTTTCATTAGGTGCCAGGTACATCAGACTGTGAGCTTATTCTAACCGGTTCATTCCGTCACATATATGGGTTGATTTATGGTTAGTACCTCGCATCGGTTATAACTAAATCTAAAGGAACTCGGGAAAGGAAGTTTGTAGATGGGGACTGGGGTCCTTTGTTACTGACTGCTGGTTGACTTCCTCTGTTCACCAGAATACAAAACTCATTAAGGCTGAAAGATTTAGAAACACTACCTCAATGATCTGTTTACTCTGCTTGTCTCTTCTACCGATTATCTCTAGAACAGCACTAAGTTTATCTCGATGTATACAGTCACTATCGTTCATTCGACACCATAGGTAACAGAACGGTCATTGTGTGCACTAGCCTCAATAATACACTCCCTCTTTCTGTAAAACTACTTTTCTCGGGTATTCACAACTACCAATGCTCATGATAGCTATCAAATCACCAATATACACCAGCGCTCCACAAAGGATGCCCACAACAGCCTGTGCAAAGCATAGCGTCTGTGATCAAACTATCTCATTATTACACTCGTTTATCTTTTTCAACTGCTCTTCTGTCTCTGGAAGCTCCGACAGGTCAATAGTGCTCAACTGGCTGTTTGATAAAGAAATTCACCCACGTGTTTTCAAGCGAATGAGTGAATTCTTCACAATATGCACTCATCCCATCTAATTAATGGGTGAAATTCCTTGATGTTGATTATGGTGCTTTGCATGGAATGACTTTGACTCCCATTTGATTCTACACGCATCTAATGACTCCCTATCACAACCGCACTTATTAGATGCAGATATGTCAACGATGTATCCGTATGGTTCCTTCGATGCTCCGACTTGGCTTAGGCAATTTGTGACATGATCATCCACTTGGTAGCGTGTTTTAGCGATCCTCAAATTAATGTTGCGATACTACCTTTTCTGCTTGGTGCTAATATATGATGCAACCTTCACCGGTCGAACTTAGAATGTCGCGTAGCTAGTGCTCCGGAAACCAGAACAAGTCGGATATCACAAATAATTTCCATGCAATCAGAATTGCACAATTGAGGGAGGAATAATCTTTTCAATTAACCTCATCAGGAATTTGCAATTATTAAGCAAAATTAGAAAATTGGATAGCTAAAACATACCAGATCTGAATTGGAAGAAACCACGAACCGCGTACTGTCTTGGTTTGCCATCAATCAATGTCTTAGTACGTCGAAGTAGGCCGAGTGGACAAAACATCCACCATGGGTGGGCAGGCAGATGAGCGGTGGAAATGCTGGTTGTCTGTCATGTTTAAAGTAAGAATGTCGAGCCGGAGTGCGTTCATATTTAAGATAAGATCACGGCTTGCATCAGCCCTAGTTTCTAACCACTGATTGCGATGGCCTCGGCTGTGGTTAACAAACATTAGTTGGACCCTAGGATTATCGTTCGGCATGGTATAAATGATTGTAAATGTGTCATTAGATTGTTTCAACTAAGTGCTCACGAATATAACCATTTATGCTGATGAAAAGTGGGCATTTCCCGCTCGAAGCACTGTACGCCACAACACGTTTCGACCTTACCTAGTTTCATCAGACCGAACCAGTATGCCTCGAACCCGGGACCATGAAGATGTTAGTAAAGATCTCTGACTCTTTTGCTTCCGGGTCAAACAGTCAACTAGTATTGTTTCTTACAGCATCTTTTCTTAGCGATGGAGGGCAGTGTTCGACGATTCTCTTAGCTAAGCTCCTTATCGTATGTCCGTGATACTTCGCACCATAGGTGTAAGTGAATTGATATAGGATGAATGACTCCGACCATACCGGATCGGGAGTCTATTTTTCAAGCGCCGAAAAAGCAACAGTCTAGTTTCGGCAAACAATTTATGGCCGACTGTCTGGAATGGCTAAGCTATTGCGGTTGAAAGTTTGCTCCGGCACAACTCAATTCACTGTAGAAGGAACTGTGAGAAAGAAGTCCTTATTTGGTACTGCAGTGACTGCATTGGTGGAGTGCATCGCAAGGAACCAAAGGATATCCATTCTGCTGTAATGCACTGAAGATGGACTGAGTTTCACTGTCCAATGTGTTATGGTTGTGGATGGCCCTGGAGGAATGGAAGAGCCAGCGGACAACATTTCACCTGTACCTCAGCTAGTAAGAGCTGAACAAGTGGATGCCCTGGCCTACCCACGTCACCGTGCGGAAAACGCTTCTTTCATCTGACTCATTCTATTGACGGTGTAATCGCATGTTTAGGAAGGACAGATTACCTTCCTGCCTGTCTCAGTGTCTACCTTAGTATTCAACATCATCAACAGCAACACATCAGCCATTTGGGCTGATGCTTCGCTGCTGAGCAATTACAATGACCTAAGGAAAGAGAAATGCTAAGAAGGATAGAAAAGCGGACGTAGTGTGAAACCCTAGTGAAGTAAACACACATTCCGGGTCAAAGCACCCACACCTTGTGTCAACATCACACCGTCACAAGCAGCTGGCTATCGGGTAAAGATAAGGCGGCTTCGGCGAGGTAGCTTCTTTACGTTTTTCGCTGCCCCGCGTCATGGTTGGCGGCATCCGGTTCTGGATTTTCCTGCCACTGTGGTAAACCACAGGACACTTACGCATACAGAGGGACCATAGGTGGCTTGCGCTGCACCACTCACAGCTCCATCCACACACCGCATATCCAGTGTAAACCCAAAGGAATAACACCGGTAGGTATGGGGATGGGAGCCACGTTTCATTCACGGAACCAACCCACACTCCTTCGCAGAGAAAAACAAGCACGCTGTATTTGGGAATCAAGCGCACACAAGGCGGTGGCTGGATCGTAGTCCGCTCCACACTGAGTGCATGGAACCACTCTTCGAACCTAGCACGACCACCAGGGCCGTGCATTCCGTCCCCTGCAGCGACGACCAACAGTCTTTTGAAGCCAGAATGGTCCACATGGTTGGCAAATGACAAATAGGCAACTTGTCATCATACGCACCAAGCCTGGCTAAACCGGGGATGTCAAAAATCAGCCAATCACTTGAAATGGTAATAACAAATAAAATACATCGAAAAAGCTTACGGATATGCTAACAAAGTTGTTCGCTAACCTAGTATACGTAATAAGTTAGCTAACAATAAATTCACGATAAGTTCAAGATGCTATAGAATATATATTTTTAATGCCGCAAACGCCAAAATGTTAACGAAATTAACCACATTTAGCTTAAGCGACGCGTGCAAGTCAATAGAAGATTATTCAGGTAGACGTTAAAATGAGGTAGAAAAAGCATTAAGATAGCAAACCCACCATCTGAAATAAAGCAATTCAGCAAGCAAGCACGCAGTTAGTAAATCGAATGCAGCGTACCTACAAACGCTGCGCCGGTTCTGCTTGCGTTCTCAGCAGCAGGCATAGTCGTTTGGATACTGATCCCAAATGGCCCCGTTCCTGGGTCACTAAACCTGCCTGCTTCATGCACTCGCGACCGTGTATGCTACAACACCATGCGCTCGGCGTCGATGGAGTACAGACCATCGACGCCCGTCGCTTCCGCAATTGCTGCTTCTTCGCATGCATGAGGGCTTTCATTTGCACCTCGACAACTGCCTTCGTGATTAGATCGCGCCACGCACTCCGATCAACCACCTTCGATTCCCAACATCTGAAATCAGCATAAGAACGTGATATGCTCACCTTGGTCAGTGCGGCATCGGTAACCAAGACCATCAGTTCCAGAAACAGCGTCCTTTATACGGAGTAGGACACTCAAACGCATGGTGATGCGCAACGTGGCGTGGTATACTCACAAAAGCGATTCGCGTTCGAGTACCTGCAAGGCATACGTTGTCCACGGCAACCACTGTACCCAGTTACTGCGCGAGGACAAAGTAGCGTATCAACATGCCTTATCGGAGCGATTAACTCTAAATCCTAAGCTTCTGTACAAGCATATGAACACCATACGCGAGGCAAAAAGTGGATTTCCACTCTTCCGACAAAGAAAGATCTAACTGGGACTGCTAAAGATGCGTCAACCGGTCTGCAACAACACTATGCACCAATATTTCATTGTATCCAGTGGTTTCCTGAATCTTTAGAAATTATGGTGCTTCTACCAGATCACACAAATATAAATTTTACAGCAGACACAGTGATGTGAAAGCTGCTACCTAGTTGTGGCGGTTAATGTTTTGGTTGCACCCTGGGTGCAACGGTTCCAGCACTGTCTTAACGAGAGGCATCTTCATATAACTTGGAAACATGAGATAAAAACCCATTTACAAAGGAGGTAGTAGCTCCGACCTAGCTAATAATCGACCGGTGAAACTTCTGCCAGTTCTTTCAAAAATTTTGGAGGCCATCGTAGTCGAAGCACTCTTGTCTCCTCTGGATGGACCTGGTCACATTGCTCAGCAGCAACACGGCTTCCACCAGAATCAGTCGTGCACAACCAACCTATTGTTAGAACGAGACAGCTGGACCAAATCGGTGATTGCTGGTGCAGGAGTTGATGTGGAATACCTTGATTGCTCTAAGGCAATTCGACCGGTTGGACCATCGTATCCTTCTCGCCAAACTTCAAAGATGTGGCATTGGGGACCCTCTCCTCGGGTGGATCTGCAATTTTCTCTCGCACAGGTGTTTTGAGGTGAGAGTACGTGAATCCATGTCAGACCCAATTCATGTCGAATGCGGTATGCCACAGGGTTCGGTAATGGGTTCCCGTGTATTCTTGGCCGATGACATCAAAGTTTGTCGAGTGATCAGAGCTTCAGTAGACCGTATCCACCTTCAAAATGGTCTTGACACGATTTATGGATGGTTGGTTCAAAATCGCCTTTTATTCAATGTGGCTAAATGCAGAGTGCTCCATTTACGACACCGAATGGTTCACACATATAAGTTGGGTGTGAAGGACCTGCGACACTGTTCACTCGAAAGGAATCTCAGTGTGCTGGTCCAGGAAGATCTCGGCTGCTCGCAGCAGTTCAAAAAGGCATCGAAGAAGGGGATCCAAATCGTAGGGATTTTACAAAGAGCTTTCGGGCAATTAGAATCGTCTATTTTCAGCCAAATACTTTGTTACGGAGGCGAAACAGCTGACTACGATGGTGCACACTAGCGGGGCGAGATCGGCCAGATCACATGAGCGGCTGGCAGGCTCGTTGTCATGGTTAAACCGGAAGCTGACGAAATCAGACCGTCGTCGCCGCAAGGGTTGCTATGCTGCGGACGTGATCCTACCTACAGTCAGAGAGAGATGGCCGCTACCAAAGTCGAATATGTTCAGACAAGCGGTGTGACTCACCTCAGTGATAGAGGCGAGGTAAGCGTATGTGACCTATAAAAGTAGCCATGTTTTGTGCCTAATATACTTCGGTCTAGCAGGCTCTGCGTTTTGTTTTCCCCGGCTGGTTGGTAGCCCAGAGAGGCAGAGGCAAAGGGCAGTGTTACAACGTACTTCCCTCTTACCTACGCCCTCATGTTGAATATGCGTTTCAAGCATGACACCAATGACTAAAGCGGGATCTCACGGCCTTGGAGATTGTGCAAAGTCCGGCGACAACAAATGCCATCAGGCTGCGTCAGTTGTCATACGAACAGCGCTTCAGTGTTTGGCATTTTCAGCGGATGTTATCGGTGTTTGCGTGGTGACCTAATCCGGGCTTAGCAAATGATAACAACTCTGTTCACCCGTGCCATCACCTGTTGACGCTGAGCCACAACAATCATCTGAGGGGTTATCATCCCAAATTGGCCGAACAATACAGTCGGTTCGATTGTCGAAGCAACTTCTTCTCGCTACCTGTTTGCCACACTCAGAATGCCCTCTCAAAAGCTGTTATTTCGGCTCCTAAGTTAACCGCGTACAAATCACGTGTCGACGTTACACTCGCAGTACTACACCATACCACGTAACCCGCATGAACCATACTAACCAAACCAAACTCCATTTTTGGCTGGAAACCACAGACGATAACCTTGGCTAATACATAAAACCAAGTGTGTACTACTCCTACTGGAGCGCTGTAATAGGTAAGTTCGCAATTTGCGGTTGTGCACTATTTCCTATTGCTATAGTGCCTCCCTTTACCTCACTCCTAACCGAACATCCGGCTGGACATATCAAGCTTCGGCTGTCTTTCTCCGCAATGTACCATTGACCATTGCAATGCCAATGGACACTCTCTTTCAGCATACACTGTATGATCTTCAACTACGTTCCTGAATCGTGAAAACGTTTCCACCATGAGACGTGTACTGTGCAACTGAGCTAAATGCCGTATAAACCATGCGAAACTATTCAGTCCGCTGATAGAGCCGGTTATAGCCAATCACTTTCTGACCTTCCGTCCAGCATTTGCTGTCGTTTGATTTGATTACTTCGGGTCTTTAATGTACGATGCGGCGGTATGCATGAAAATGATATGGATGTTTATTTAGCTGCTTGACTTAACTAGCGGTTTACATTGAAATCTTTCATCCCATGGATACCAATCCAATTTTTTGTGCTTCTTCGAGATTTTCCCTAGTCGCGATTGGTGGACTGTCATATACAGCGATAATGGATAAACTTTATGCGATGTTGAATCCGAAATATGCAAACTCATGAAGCATTTGGACCAGAAAACGATAACGAACTCCATGCTGTCGCGAGAGTTTGATTGGAACTTCAATTCTTGCGCTAGTCAACTTGGAGGTAGTTAGGAACGACTGATTCGAGCGACACGCAAATTCTTGCGTAACATTTCTAATGGCTAGACCGTAAACGAAAAAGTGCTCATGACGACACTTGTTAGAGTCGAAACGCTATTGGGTTACAGGACTGTAGTAAGGATACCTTACGCATCTGATCTTCACGAAAACATTTCAGTTAGATTACTGTTGACTCTTGCCAACAATTAACCTGTTGTTAACCCAACGATCAGCGTACCTTTGAGACCGCGGAGAAGACGGAGAAAAGTGAGACAACGTTTTGAGTGGGTTTTGTGTAGATAGATTAGTGTACTTATCGAAAGTACAGCAAAAGCACTAATAGTTTACTCAAGTTAGAGGTTGTCAAGTTCTAGTTTCTGATTAACGCACGTAAAGAAGTCTGTGGCCGAAGGCAGTAGTGGAAGAAGTTCTGCAAAGTAAGGAACAACTGTTTTGACAAGTGTTGGTGAGAACAAGCAAACTAATGCTACGAAGGGACATCAGAGCACGCTGCTTGTTAGTGGCATACAAAGAAGAGGATGACGAAGCTGTTGAAGTCATTGAAGAGGATTATTCAACCAAACTGCCTTATCTACTAGAGAAACCTTATCCCTCTTTCTAAAGCGTTCACTGACCTGCTAATAGAAATGTACACAATTTTGCTTCGAACACTTGCAATATGAAACACTTTACGTTCTCACTATACCATTGGCATATCTTTGGCGCTTCAAGGAGAAATAGTTCCCCCTTGACAGACTGCCGATTAGCAATCTGCTATGTTGTGCTGTTTCCGTACGCCGTCGCACATCTTCCAATTATCGTCCTTTCTTACGACGAGTGCAAAGTTATCATTTACTTGGCTAGCTTTTTATATGAATTTTAGTACAGTGGTAACTGGAATTCCCGTTTTATTTTCTCTGCCCAGACCGTGCGTATAGCATAGGTTCACTAGCCTTCCGTTTACATATCACGTCTCATGCAACGCCTGTCACCAAGCCGCCGTTATGCGTAAACAGAATTCCACCTCCAGGTGTATGTAACACTAATGCAGTGTTCTAATGGGGTTCATTCGGCTAACCAGAATCTTTTTTTATGGTATCCGGTCACGACCACCACTCCGGCGACCAACACTTTTCGGCGTCGGTTCGCGATCAAGGGAAAACCCAACTGTTTCAACTGTTCCTGATGTGACTACGCCACGCAAGAGCACCTTTAGCCTCCAGCTAGTGTAATTAAATTCACGCGCACCCGCGGTTCAATATGAACTACAGCAACTTCTCAGAACGTGGTATAATCTTTTAGACCGCGAAATGATATTCTGCTCTCTTTGTTATCAACGCTCGTTCTCTTCTTAACGAAACGTACATACTTTAACCCATGCCTGTAGTTGTTTACACTCGCCTGCTGTTCATTACTGAAACTTGGTGTAGTGACGAAACACCAAATAAGCTTATACAACCACCGTGCTATAAACTAATTCGCAAAAGTCGTCTAACGCGTAGTGGTGGAGGCTGTTTTATTTACGTCCGACAAGACCTCTGGGTGGAGGAATTACCTGACCCTCATCTGTGCTCATTTGATGACTCCGTTTGGATAAGGACATCTTTTAACAATCTAACGTTTTTGGTGCGCTGCGTCTATAAAAAACCACCTTGCAATGACTCTGCAATTGTTAGACTTAGGAAGGCCTGCCAGTTTGTAGAAACATACTACTCCATAGGGAAGATTATTGCTGGGGAATTCAACATGCCAGAAGTGTCGTAGACTTAACTCTCCAGTCTTCAAAAATACGCAGACTTCTTAGCAAGTATCGGAATAACAGGTTGGGTACAAAACGTTGCCTCTGCCACACGTATAAACAACAGCCTGGGTCTAGGATTCACTCCTAACCTCTCATGTGTTGACGTGACTGTCCTGAGTAAATTCCAGGAGAGTGATCATAACATTGTTAAGTGGAAACTACAATATTATATCGTCCCATCCGATCTGTTGATTGATCTCAATTCTCCAGACTTCTCCGGTCTCTCAACTGAGATATTTTTCCTCACCAGAAATGTCGAGGAGTTTGGGCCAGAGCTTCTGACAAACCTTTTCACATGTACAGACATACTAGCGCCATTGAAACGAATGCTAGTTCCAGCATATAGAACCACCTGAAAATTTTCCCTTAGAGTATGTTGCAAGCTATGCAAAATAAAAGCTAGGTATAACAAGACTAGTGTGTTATCCATGATCATACGTATAAATAATCTTTGTAATTTGATCGCTACAGAAAACAGGCTGCAACATACGGCTGAAAAGCGTCTGGAAAATTCCAAGTGCAGTAAGACACCAGCGCTCACACAACTGCTACAGTCACGGAAACCTAGATGTACCGACCGTATCCCCATCTTAATCGGACACAAAGTTGTACATATCATGGACTCAATTTGTATGTGTGAGACGCTCAGTGAATAACTTGCTTCCTCACTTAATAATGAGCCCGAGCCTTTAGATATCAACCAGACGAATTACACGGACCGCAAACTGTCAGAGATAAGTAAAATATCGCAGAGGTCAAATGCCCCTTAAAATCAGTTCGACCCTCTACATTTGCGGAGCCGGACGGCATTCCCCCGGATTTTACTCATGCATGGTGGCGAAGACATCCCCAGTCTACTTTTTAAAATCTTCAGCCTTTCTCTAACATATAGCCATTTCCCTCTCCATTGGAAACATGATATCATCATTCCATAACACAAAAGCGGTGCACGAAAGTAAGTGGGCAACTACCGACCCATTAATCACACTTCCATCTGTTATAGAGTATTTGAAAGAGTAATCAAAATGTCTCTCGTTCATTAGCTTACAACATAATGACTCCTAAGTGACCAATAACATATATATATATATATATATATATATATATATATATATATATATTGCAGCAGTCTATGAATAGACATTGAGCCATTGGAAACCTTGGAACTCAAAGCAAGGTACAGAAGTAGTGAAAAAAAACACAGCACAACACATCAAAGTCCACGGATTCGTCAGAGTGCGAAATACTACCCGGTTGCCCAAGTCGAAGTAGGGTGTTGACTTAGGGGACACCACCCCGAGCCTTTGGCTGAATAGCCTGTCCGCAAGGCAGCGGAGCGAATTCAGGGAATCTCGCCCATTGTGAGCCGGTGACTGCTTGCTCAGTTCATACAACTTTCGTTTGTTTCTTTGTCAAACGGGCCTAATGCTCCCAAAAAAAGTTACAGCATAAATTTGCTGGAACACAATGCTTCGCCAGGATGAAGCAAGGGCAGTGACTTTATTTAGTGGCGAGTCACGTCCGCCACGTCAGTGTTGTTGAACGGACATACGTGACTTTTTATAGGGTGAACGCTTGCCAGGCGAACACCCACCACTCCTGGAACACTGCCGCCGAACCATTTGCTAAAACAGGAAAATCTCGAACCACCCAGCTGGCACCACGAGGTTGTTCGGCAAGCCACCAACAAGGATTGATGAGTAAACATATATATAACAGCTGTCAGTAAGTCTTTCTAGATTACTTTACGTCGGCTTTAAATACCAAAATGTCGGTACTGATACTTTTCGTTGCTATGCACCAGTCCTTCAATTATGTTCCGCATAAGCGACTTTTGTTGAAGGTTACGTCATTCGGAGTCCGTGCCTCACTCCTGACTCGGTTTACCTCCATCTTGGAGGGTCGCACTCAGACTGTCTTACTTAATAACCTGGAATCACAACCAGGTGCATTAATGACTGGAGTACTGCAAGTTAGCGTCCTTTGTCCCACTGTTCCTCATCTATATTAATGCTGTTTTCGAGAAAAGCAAATCTGGTAAACCGTTTCTATTTGCAAATGACAGGAAAATCGCATACACATTTCCTCCAGCGCATCTGCAGATAAGCATCAAAACTATTCAAACGGATCTGAATTTCCTTGAACTCTGGTCAAATGAAAGGTATTAGTCCCGCGTACTCTGGCATAGATGTAGCATCTCATCAGGAGCTTTAACTTTAAATGGGGAACTAATCTCTATCACAGTCTATCCGTGACATAGGCTTACGATACAATGAATTACTAGACTTCTCAACTCACGCTCAACAACAGTTATCAAAAGCAAGACGCGCTTTAAGCATAATCAACAACTCAGTAGTAGTCTTACCAAAAGCCAAGCTCGCCTTTTATTTGATTTGTGTACGCTCACTTTTGGAATAATGCCCGATCATATACAGTCACATGCGTATGAGTGATGTCTTATCACTGGAAAGTCTACAGCGGGCATTCACTAAAAGCCTTATAATTGAATCGTCGCTAGCAACATAACACAATAGACGGAAATTACTGAGCATCGATCCTTTGTGGTTACGAAGACTCATGCTAAAGTTAGTCTTATTGTACAAACTGATACACAAACTCAGCTTCAGCTCAAACACACAGTTAAAGTTCAGGAAGGTTAATGAATACAAATTAAGGTACCGAGAATTTATTCTCCCCAAAGAAAAGTTCACGTTACAACTTCGCGCAAACTCCTTCGTAGTTCGATACTCAGCTATCTGGAACCGACTGCCATCTTCAGTTAGAACTAGTCCGAATATCGTGCAATTCAAAAGTGAACTTAGTCAATTCCTGCTATTATCAAACATGGCTAAACTGTTTACTCGACAGATAGCGACCAAGGAGTTATGTTTTCAAGAATCAGGGGATGTTAAAAAAATTGGAGCAGGCAATGTATTAGTCACTCAGCTAGACCCAATCTTGCAGCTTGGAGTTTATGCCCTTCTGTTCGCCACACCCGCATTCCTATGACGATAGTCTAGATGGAAATTAGTCTATTAGTGTTATTATGCCAACGTTTCTCATGTATCTTACCCCACTAACTGTCCTCTATTCCTCTTTGGAGGAAACAAACTGGGTATCCGCAACACATATCACGGTAATCTAGAAGGAAATTGTGCAGCCGACCTCTCCTTTTCAATCCACTACACCTGTCGGAGCCATGGCCATATTCCTCTGAGAACTCTCCTTTAAATCGATATTTCGGGCGTTTATTTGTTTTCCAGGATCCCTATGTACAGCGTAAATTGAACCATCTGTCGTTACTTTAGCGCCACCGTACTTTCTGCGCAGCTCTAGTTCTTTTCCTGTTTACTTTTCTCCTTTATCATTGTTGGCCACTCCTGGACTGATCTTCTGATGTGACTGAAGCTTCTTACTTATCTAGTACACCTATGGAAGGCGAATTGCCACATAATCGCTGGCGTATTTTAAAAGTGCTGGACTCGAAATAGCTGCGTGAGTGAATGGGCTGTGTGTCGCGATTGCCTCGAACTATACAGCTGTCGAAAAATATTGGGTAAACGTGATCACAGCAAAATTGCACACGAGGCAAACGAGGTCGAGTTATTGATGCCCTATTTGCTTGCAATAGTGGCCAAAAAAGTGCCAATGCGATGAGAACTTTTGCATATATTTCGGCCAAACTACCATAAAAAAATAAATTACACGTGTCAAGATGGTGGAGCTAATCTGCTTTAAATCCTAACAGCATATGGCCAGAGGTGAGGTGGAAGTGCGGATGAAATCTCTCGAGGGACTACGCCGCATGGAAGCAGGTCCACAGAAGATGGTTACATGGATCGTCGTATAACATTACCTGAACTGATGACGCTTCTTACAATTATTCTTGCTATCAGCTCTTTCTAGCACTATATTTAATTGATAGCAAAGTCCCAAAACTGCAGATAACACATTATTACAATAAGACCATTTGCTTTACTATGTGATTAAGTTGGGCAATCTGATCAGACCACCTACTCGGTCTGTGTCTCGCAACGTTGCGAAACACACCATCTATTTATTTATGTATTATTTAGTCTAGGCTTCGTATGGCCGCGACAGCATCCATACCGTTTACTTGTTACGCTAATTTTATCCTTTATTAACATTCACTGGACCGGTGTTATTGTTTCGGATTCGTAGGATCACCTGGATGTTCATGTGACGTTACTTTAAGTGTTTGAACCGCCGTTGCTTGTTCATGTTGCGTCCACAAAATTAGTCCTTCACAACTTCAATTCTCCACCTCTTCCGAAGCCACAATTTGGCTTAGCGAGCTACCATCTCATTGAGTACTACCAATTAACGCTTTTCCGTGTAAGAGAAAGATTAAAGTGTTAAAGTTTTCCATACTATTGCATAATTTTTAGTTTATGCAACACAGTAATCCGAACTGTTTGCTGGTTTCGCGATCTGTCGATAAACCAGTGTTCAACACCAACACATGGGCTGAGAAAAAAGGAAACTAAAGATGCTGTGGGCCTAAACTTTACGGGCAGGTCTTCATTTGGCCCAGATAAATTTGTTGTCCGTAATTTTGTCAGTCGCCATCGATACCGTTCTCCAAATCTATATTCAAGGGTTGCGATGTCACAAATATATTTGCCGCATTTTGGGTTGTTAACCGCCCAATAATCGCCAACTTTATGTTACGAGGTGTTCAACAGGTTCTGAAATCACTTGAAAGCTTGCTCCAATTTTTTGAGCAGTGAACTAGAAAGAAACGTCCTCAGACCCTCGTAGTAAACTTCGGAATGGTCATCTTATTCTCTTTATTGCGCATCGGGTATCTAGGGCTTAAAGACATCTAAGCATCCTTATCAGAACTGTGCACATGATGGGTTATGATACTGTAGCGAAGACAGGTTCAGCTTCATTCTCTGAAGCCAGACCAGGTCATGTTCAAGTTTATCGCAATGCTGTCATGTTTGGGGAATAACCACATAGCTTTTCGTAAATTGCCGCTGGACTCTCTCAAGAGTCTCACGGTAAGGGATTTGCTGCGGAAGGCTTTAGAACTAATGTGATTGCAAGAATAAATACTGGACGGAGTGATAAACAACGCCAGGAGTTTTTAAAACTGGTGATAATTAATATCCGTTCTCTGTTGAATAAACTTCATTTACTCCGCACCTTCATAAGTCTGAATAAACCTGATATGATTTTACTCACTGAAACCTGGTGTCATAATTCCATGCCCCGTCAGCTGCTTTCTATCGAAGGTTACAAGCTTAAGAGAAGTGATCGAAAACAAGGCAGAGGAGGTGATTGCATAATTTACTACTCACAGTACCTCACTGTGTCTGAATTCACACTTCCACTTATATGCCACACTATTGATTCCGCTTGGTTACTCTTTTCCTTCTGTACTATGCAAACTCTTGTAGGCTGTATATACCGCTCACCCGGGACTAGCTTCAGTGATGAGAACCAGTTGGTTGACATCTTCAATTATATATCGGAACTTGGTTCTTTTGACAAAGTTGTAGGTGGAGATATTAACCTACCAGATATCTGTTGGTCAGACTTAGTAACAAACGCGAAACATGCAGAGTTCATAACCTCCGTCATCACTGGTGGTTGGGAGCAACATGTTCTCGTGGCTACCAGGGGAAAAAATATATTAGACCTACTTTTTACCTCAGGCACCTCACAGATAGCTACGGATGTAATTGACGGTCTCCCTGGATGTGATCACAAAATAGTCAGATGTAAACTTATAGCTGATTCGTCGCATGTGAGGTTTGCGATGGTTCCACACTTCCTGCGAAATTTTAATTGGGTAGATTTCTCAGCTTTGCTTAGGGTCCAAAATTGGGACCATTTCTTTCTTTCGTCTGAAATCAAGGGAGCCTCCGATATCTTCTATGGCAATGTGGCTATGTGCTTACGCATACTTGCCTCCTGTGATAATACGAGAGTCTCTTCTAAATACGATGCAAAGGACAAGCGGAAAATACGAGTGCTAACTCGAACATTTGATCGTACTCATGAATTTAGTGTATTATTGAGACTCCAACGCCTTATAATTGAGATGGACATGAAACATCGAACTCGTCTCATGCAGGAAGAACGACGGGTTGTAAATAGTAGTAATACAAGTCAACTGGTGACTGCATTACTGAGGAAAAGGAGAGGTGACAAAACTGACCTACCCTCCCACATCGTCATGCCTGAAGCTGATTGCATTGATTCCCCAATCGCCATGGCGGAAGCCTTTAACTCATACTTTGCTAGATCTTTTAATGTTGAAAAAGAAACCCTGGATTTATCAACTTCGTTTCACATCTCTGAACAAGTCCCAGCGATCGAGCTTAGTGTTGCTACGATAAAACGTATGATTACTTGTCTACGACCATCCTACAGACCTGAACACGATGGGATCTCTTCTGCTTTAATCAAACACGGTGGAGATGATATCCCTCTTATAGTATTAAATATCTTCTCTTCGTCTCTCCAGTCTGGTCAATACCACGAACGTTGGAAAACGGCTACGGTCATACCGAGATATAAGTCCGGGTCAAAAACTGACATCCGGAACTACCGCCCCATTAGTCATACAGCCATTCTCTCACGCATGCTAGAGAGAAATTGTTAAAGAACATTTGGTTTCGTTCCTAAAATCGTACAAACTTCTCTCACCTTCTCAGCATGGCTTTCTGAAGTCTCGCTCGTGTATTACCTGTCAAGTTGACTTCCTTAACCATCTAACTGAAGCAATTGACTCAGGTCTTCAGTGCATTGTTATCTTCCTCGACATGCAAAAGGCTTTTGACAGAGTCCCACACAAAAAGCTGTTATGTAAATTAAGTAAGTACGGTGTCACAAATCCGCTTTACTCTTGGATCCAATCTTACCTAGTAGGACGGTCGCAAGTTGTGGAGATCAATGGTTATATCTCTTCACCTCGTCCAGTTACCAGTGGAGTGGTACAAGGCAGTGTCTCAGGCCCGTTACTCTTCCTACTGTATATAAATGACCTGGTTTCTGTTATACAATTTGGGAAGCCTTATTTGTTTGCTGATGATTTAAAGGTGGTCTACACGTTCCCAGGTTCTCAGCGTACCGCTGAAGTTAACAATATCCAAAGCGACATGGAAGCCATTGAGAGATGGGCTGATATGTGGCAGATGACATTTGCAACATCGAAATGTAGTATTCTATCGTATGGATGTCAGAAAGCAGCAGAAGAGTTCAGGCTTCATGATGTAGTCATCCCCATCAGCCAGTCTGTTCGTGACTTAGGTTTAAGATATTCTAGTCCGTTAAACTTTAGCTAACATACAAATCATATAGTGAAAAAGGCTAAGCAGTCGGTCGGGCTCATATGCCACCTGCTAACCTTGAAAGAAACCAGACTAATTGTTTTCAAAATCAGTATCTGGCCTTTGCTTGAATATTGTTGTGCTGTGTTCAGTAACTTGCGAAAGGCTGACTTGAGAGCCATTGAAAACGTCCAACGCGCCTTTACGAAGCGCATATTTGGCTATTCAACCGCTCTTTCATACAGAGATAGGTGCAAGCAATTGAATCTTGAACCTATGTGGTTACGAAGAATGCAACTAAATCTGTGCTTCCTCCACAAACTCGCGTGGCGGAAAGCATTTGTTGGAACCTATCAATTGCACTTTCGGGAAAACACCACTTATGAACTGTGAGATAACGAATGCTTATTCTATTTACCTAAATTCAAGAACAGTCTAAGAAATTTCTATCTTCTTAGGTATGGCTCCATTTGGAATAAGCTGCCAAAAGAGATTAGATGTATTGAACATTTTTGCATGTTCAAGAAAATGATAAAGGTTTATCTGTCAACGGACAGTGAAATGGATCTTAAACATTCAACTTGATGATGAAAAGCTGTATGAAGAAGAGCCGGATCATGTATGATACCGGAGAACATCAACTCTACTGCACCAGAAAACTTGATCAGCTAGGATGAGCTGCTACAAACCGCTTCTTATGCTATTCCTTAACGCTACCTTCCATGCGGTTTTACTCCCTTTAAACTTAATTCATATCAACTGTCTTCTGTTTAAAACCGAGAGCAAAATTATTTACTGGTGTGACGTCAGGAACTATTTTCGTAATTTTCCCCACAAATTGATTAATTCGTAATATTGTTCTGCGATCCCTTTCGCTACATTTGTTCTGCAGTGCTAATCATTTCCCCCTCTTTTCTGAAGTTAACAGTCCAGAAACATAGACTTGAATTCAGTGATGGCAATAACTGATTCCCTATGCGACTTTTGCCTATGGACAACTCGTACAGTCATCTGTCTCCGGCTGTCACGCTGCACAATTTATCGTATGGTCGGCTCGATCGATTTCTACGCCGAAGTACAATACATACCTGCCTATTTTTTACATTAACGATATAGTATCTCTTTCACATAATTCTTCTTTTCTATATTCTTCCTTATTTCATAGTTGGCCACGAATGGGCTGATCTCCTGTGGTGACAGATTACTGCTTCCAGATTATAAAAGACGTTACCTATGCAAGGCAAATTGCCACCAACTGACTGGCGTATAAAAAAGTGCCATAACAGAATGATCCGCATGACGGACTGGGCTGAGCCTTCATGGCCCATAATACATGTACAAAAGAAGCTTTAAAATGAACAAAACATTTGATATACAGGTGATGGCTCATATGCTACTATGTCACACGGGCACGCGGCCAGTTATTGCATGGAAGTGCGAGCGAAACCTTTCGACGGAATACCTTGCATGGAAGCAGGTCCCCTGGGGATGGTTCCACGAGTGGCCGTATTACTTTAACTGGACATCTGTTTAAATCTGCTTACGTTATTGTTCCTGCTTTTTAATTTCTTTAATGCCTTAATCCTGCCAATTAGTTTAGTACCTGTTCTGGATCCGTTGTAAAAACGTGAACAAATTGATTATTTTTTGCGATCCTGTTGTACACATTGATCAGACCACATAGTTGGACTGCACCTCGAAACATCGAGGAATATAACATTTATTTATTTATTTATTTATAAGAGCATGTTGATCAGATTTCGCAGATTTGATTGGATCAAGGAAAAGCCCTCCGTACATGGTAATACTTATGTTTTGAGAAGCCAAATGCGAGATTTTGTGAGATAAAGACGTGAACTTTTGTATCCAGTGATATTCAACGCTTTCGAAACTTGAAAGTCACGATGTTTAGAAAAGTTAAAGGATAAAATGTTGCACACCCAAGTCGCCAACTGCCTTGTATTGCTAGGTGTATGTGTCTGACAATAGTAGACTGCTCAGTTCTGAGCCGATTGAAAAGTACCCCAACTGCAAGATACCGGAAAGACTTCCAAATAAGTTACTTGCACTATTTCGCCTTTAACATTTCTCATTCCATCTATATAACTAGAGGGTCTTTTACAACTTTACGATTGTTTCTCAGGTCAGAGGGTCATCTTATATTTGGTACTCTCTATCTTCGAGAGGAACCCGCAATGAAATACGCCTTAGCAGTGTGTTCGCGGGATGTCTGTTGAGCGATCCTGACTCAGACTGACGGCTGCCCGCCAAGACGATGCATCAAGCATGCGACTATCCGATGCATACTCACTACTGCTTCGCATCGCGCAGCTCCACTCCGCTACATACTAGCACCCGGATAATGTCACCTCGGATAGTGATGAAACGTTTGCAGCAAAACTGCCGAGCGCTGAGAAAACTATCGAGCTAAACGAAGACTCCGATCACTTACATCCGTGGACAAATTTTCGCACTTATATCAGGCATCTGTTGTAACTTGGATATTTTCAACTTTCCTCTCGTGTGTTCCATACAAAAATGTGACCGTGACAGTGTCCCAACAACTGACTTGAGAAACTGGCCTCCGGATTCTCGGATCAGGTACAGCCACTTAATAGGAGCCGCAGATAAGATCTCTTAGAACAATGCCTGTGACGTGGTTCGGAGGAAGGTTGCAGTCGTTGAACCGAATAAAATTTTTCAGATACAGCGGCTATCGTCATTGATCAATTGGATTTATCCCTTTCTCTAACAAGATGCTTGAATAGGAACAAATGTTACCGTTGTAAAATAACTAAACACTGGGTACACCGTAAATCTTGCTCTGTAAAGTGTGGTTCTCGAAAGCTGTGCTCAGTCTGGTCATTTTGCCCGAGTTCATCACTCTCGTACCACTTCCTGTGTTGATCCTTACACAAGTGACCCTAGAGGATTGCTAGTCACGGTGAACATTATACATAGCTTTAATGAAAATGAGCAATAGATATCTGCTACTTCCCACGCACCAGAACACACCATCATCATTACAGATTATCAGAAGTTGAGTAGCGCATTTCAACTATTGTCCCACAATACGAAACATAAGATACTAAACCTTAAAGAATACAAAATCTGGCAACACACTTCACTAACATATACACCGGAACGATCTTCATTCGGTATTCGCTGCGTGCTTTTTGATTTGCGAAGCAAAACCGTTCGCCTAGACATGGAGCTTTATTCGGCGTCACCAATTACGGTGGTGCCATGTCTTTACAACACAGTATTTTTTTCTATTTGATAGTGTACCCTTCCACTTACACCTTTACCAGATATTTGAATGTTGCGGTTAAAATACTTGGTTTTGTTACAGAGCAAATATATCTTAGAAACAGTAGATGTGCAAATTGAGCATACGTTACTAAGATTGACAATGGACATGTGTTATGGCGTGTCGCCATGGTGTTATTGAACGTATCCCCTTCCGTCAACAGAATAACAATTTCTTATGTTGGCCTCAAATCTCCGCAGTCCAATCACTCGAGCGTTGTTCGTGGAGATATTGGCAGGGTTCTAAATGCAATTTGCGGCATTCTGTTGAGCACGGGTCACAGGCCTTTCACTATTTCGCAACCTAGACCAGTAACTGGAGAAACGATTTCCTTTCAAGAGCCTTATTAAAGTTGATCAGCGCAGATTTGATAGATACCATACAGTGTTCCGAACGGGTGCATCCGGGTCCATCGACCTACAACAATGCACGAGCGAGCTCAAGGAGTCGGACCCGAACAACATATGACAATTTGAACTGTCAAATTATGTTACCTATTATATACGCAACCAAACATTGTACAACTTCCACATGGAATGGAGTTTATACTTGAAATAATAACGAAACTCACTGTAAAAATGATCGTTTCACAAAAGGGAACGTAACCCGCTGGTCGTGAAATATACCCACTTATTTATCACTTAACTCATCTTTACGTGTACGTACGGACCTGCGGATGCTTAACATGCACGTAGTTGCTGGTAAGTTCCTGTTTTATTCTATCGGGCAGTTGATGTTTAGACTACGAATGACAAACACTTCTCGAAACTTGCTATTCGCAATGGATGTTTTTGACATGCAGCTGACTCTAGCTTGCCTAAATGTGACAGCTTTTTTCACTCAAGATAACTTAGCTCAGTACAATGTGTTGTCAACGGGTTTCGACAGTACACTAGCCACTTGGCAGAAACTTAGTGCATTATGCTTCTCCGATTTCAACGTATGTGTTGTGCAAATGAACGACATTCGTATCGTTGGTAGAAATCCGATTGATCATGAGGAAAACCTTGACAACATATTGAATCCAATTTAGCTGAGACGATTGAAGGATAATCGCCTAATTCTTTTCATCAGTATAAATAGGTTGATTTTCACGGAGTGCTGCTCTCGAACTACCGAAAACTGCCCCCTGTTCTACGATCAATGGTGATCAATTCCAGCCCCCACAGCGTGCGTCATGAAATTCAAACCATCATTCTAGTAGGATATTTCAATCTGTTGCATCAACTACCACTTGCTTTGTCTATCACGTTCATTTAAGTGTACAAACCATTATTCTGTGTCTTTGTTTTGGCCGTGCAATCACTCGACCACGGATCAGTTTCTGTGCTTCTTCGCACACATCACGCATACACAGCATTTCGTTGTGTCGATCATTCCTGTTAGCTTTAAAATGTTTCGGAATAAGGCACTATGCATCATCGCTAGTCTCAGCACACGTGGACGGAAAAGAACACAGCTTTGATTGGGCCAAAACAGTAGTCTTGGTAAGAGGCGAAACAAGAAGAGAATGGGAACTCCTGGAAGCGTGGTTGGCAAAGCAAGACTCAATCAACATACATATCGACATTGACCCAGTTTACCAGCCCGTCCGACGAAAATTGCTTATAGAAATTACAGGTCACCGCTTGAATAGGAACAACCCGAGTGACGGCTTCCGCCGCAGGGAAATGGGTAGAGATCGCGGGACGCAGGTCGAAGCTGTTACTTTCGAAAAGTCACCTGTACGCCGATCACGGTTCGACAATTCAAGCAGCGAGATTACGCTCCGCATTTCAACGCACTGATGATGCCACCTCGTATGATGGTGAAATGTTTGCGAACAAATTCCCAAACTCTGCGAACGATTGATCAATCGACTACCTGTTAACTGAACCTAGGTTATACTATACGACTGCACATTTCCTCTAAGGCTTTAGAGAACTCAAGGTTTCTAACAGTCTGAAAATTATCTCCGCGGCGTGCAGCATACTATTTGCATAGAAACAATACTAAATGAATCCGTTCCGCTTTTCACGAACTTGCTGTCATTTAAAATTGAAAAGCTTGCATTTCATAGTTGATACAACTCCCTAGGAGCTCCATGCCCATCACATTCAGATGAAGATACAACTGTACTTTGATCGCATGCAAATGTAACAAGTCATTTAGAAATTTTTGCAGCAGCTAAAACACAGCTAACCATCCCTACCCCTGAAAAGGCAACACAATGTGATCCCGTATATCGAAGCCCGTCATTAGTGCGCATCCCTGGCCTACCACAGGACCGCAAGGTTTTGCGTCACCAGCCGATAGCTTTTACCATTAGGGCATGGAAGACGGCGGTGGTGCGTCACGACTTACAAGTTAACTACGATAAAGAGCAACTCATCCTGCACTTTTATGTAAATTGCAAGATAGCAGAGGACAGGGTTGGCCCTGATATTAACCGCTTTGTCATCAGTTAGCTACAGTCCAGCATTTATAGTTGGAGCGACTACTTTAATTTACGACCTTCAGTATTCCAGTACTTATATACTACGTGGTTCACAACAATGGAGAGATCTTCGCGAATTTATATTTCATGAAAGCTCGTTAAACACACGACGTGATAAGCTGTCCCTGACTTGACTTTGCTGTCTTCATTGAGCACATGGGCGGGCAGCTGTGATGTATTTCACTTCACCCCGCACGATTTTGATCATCTAGTTTCTACTAACAAATTTGATCGAAATTATGTAAATACCATTTTTAGTCTGGCTTGCCAGTCAGGATGATACAGCTGTCAACACCCAAAACTTCATTGTCCTACCGACGTGTAGGAAAATCGAGTAGCTAAAGGGGGCAACAACAACTAGCGTGGAAGTTATGGATCCATAGCATTCCCAGAGACGCGAGTCTTGTGCTGTTGCATTGCGGTAAAGCTTAAGGGCGACATGTTAACGTTGAATATTTTGTTTATGTCGGCTTACATGCTTAGTGAACTTGGACAGTTGCACACACATTTCCTGGGACACTTTGATGCGTCACTCGGTATTCACCCCACCGGTTTGCTGTGCCACGTCCATGTATTGGATGTTCGTTCGACTATCTAGCTCAGCCATTAAAAGGTTTTTAACCCTTTAGTGCACAAGCAAAGCATTTTGCTCCAAAATTCTTGTTCGTGTTAATACTGATGTACTAATTTCCAAGACATGGTGAGAGCCAGTGTACATTTGTACACCGAAGTAAAACATTTTTATGCCTAGGCATTTATGCACGCATTGAACATGCTGAGGTTAAGGGAAATTGTCACGTAATATTATCGTGAACTTGGCTCCAGAAGCTGGTGCTCCGACTTGGAACTACAGATCAAACGTTCGGGTCTCCATTTGGTAAACTCGATCCTTTACACTCAGCAAAATTTAATTTCAATCTATATTTTCTTATTTTGCTATCTTAAATGCATCGGAGAAAAAGGTTAAATTCTACGCTTATGATCTGTCTTTAGCATAATTTGAAAACCACAACGTTACATTTGAGTACACCAAGCATCGGCATTTCTCATTAGGTTCCGAAAGGTAGGCTGTACCTAACAATGGTTTCCAGCTGACCTACCGGCACCAAAGGTTGTGGCTCTCTTAAGGAGTCTGTCATCTACGCTAGGTGTTAAACGCCAGCCTAATTTGATGCATGAAACGCGGTTTGACAAACCACATCTACACAATGGATTCCCTCAGAAATAAGTTCAGCACAGCCTGTTTCTCCTGAGGCTTATCAAGTTGTGCAACCTTTCGCTATTACTCACGCACACATTTTCGCGGTTACTAACTCCTATCTCAACGTTGATAAACTTTAATGAAGAAACTGCACAGCTTTTCAATAAGCTCTCATCCGTCCTATTCCATTACTATGTGTCACAGATACAGAGAAATTACGATTCCATTAGGAAATCTTCCCAGTCAGGTGGCTACCAATTTCCACCGCATCCTAGCTCAGTTAATGCGATAAATTAGCGTGCCCCACCCGACAGCGGCATACGCAACTGATCTACACCAGCCACTCTACCTGCGATCGCACAGTGCACTTACCCAATACGCAAAGCACGAGGAACCACTCAATCGACCTTGACCTGAAAATCGGCGAGTGGTTGTCGGGCGACGGCGTGAAGCTTCCAAACTGCAAACCAGTCAACGGTTGTTCGGCCGACATGACCACAATAAACTTTCCCGAGAGGAAATCTTTTGTGTTGCTCAAGCCTTTGCAGCGTTGGTAAGAGACGGACTGCAGTGTTCTCACAATGATTGTCAGTACCAGCGGAAATGCGCCAGCATGTGTAAAACCTAAATGAAGTAATATAACCTGTAGCGCTCACTTTGGCTATATCTTAGTTGTGCGACGGTTCCACTTATAAAACGTGTACTAGCATTGACACAAAAGTATTACAGTCCAGTTGTCGAAAGGGAACATATAAATTTAGACTTTGCTTCGCTAAAGGCCACGATAACAAGGCTCGCACTTAATCCATCTCCACCAAGTGCCACCTCGAAGGCAAAGAAAAATGCCAGGCTTGCCAACGTATTCCCAGTACCGGAAAACTTAGGGCTACGGAACTGCTCAGTAATCGCGAACAATCGAAGAATGACATTATTCTCCGCCCATCTTTTCTTGTACAGTGCATCAAATGATACAACCTCGGCAACACCTACACTTGGGATTGGCTAAAGGAAGTGAAGTTCACAACAGACAGGTCCATTTATGCAACCGTAGCTGGTCGACGTGTAAACATTAAGATGCTAGTAGCTACAGCGGCGACAGCTACCAAATGGGGCCTCGATCGGGTGCAGTCGGTAGCGAAGCCACCAGAGCCACCGATAGCCGAGCCCCCACATCCACGAAGTCCAGCTGGAACGAGCGTGCTCTAAAACTCACGTACGCCAAAATTCCTGTACTCGACGTAAACGGTCCAAATGATAAACAGCTGGGCGTCCGGAACCAGTGGACTTTCATTTGTGACCAAGTCGGAGTTCGGGCAAAGCTAACTAACTTAATGCGCATCACCAGACCTCCAAACTCGATACACTAAAGTGCGTCACGGCTAATATAGGTAGCACTGTGATCCGGGGATGATGGCAAGACGGTGCATTTGTTGGCATACCGCCTGAAAGAGAACAGTGTGATACACATATTTTCAGATGTTCTATGGAACGGACGCTGCATGACAAAATAAACCAAACGACTATCACGCGGACAGTAGTAGAACCATTTTTGTTTATGGCATCCCCGAGCTACCTGCAGCTAGTTAAGATAAAGCCCACGCCCGTGACGTAGAAAAATGGAGGTACATCTGTGATGCGCTCTGCATTATTCGACACGACCCACCTAGTAAAAAAGGAGTTGGGGCTCTGTACTTCCGCACTGACCTTCAATAAGAGCCACCAACGAACTTAGTTAGTATGGTATGGGACTTGCTCTGGTGCCACCTACTTTTACGCGCCTTGATGGTATCGTTTGTGACCATCCTTCCTCCACGGCTGAGATGGATTTTAATCTGCCATCCCCAATCATATGAATGATATACAAATAGAATAGCCACATTTCTTCCACTGGCCACTTTAGCATCCACGCCCTGCAATCCCAGGACGTCACTGGAGAACAGTGCAAAGCGGATCTACAACAGCTTATCTCCTGTTTTCCGTCGCATGCTTACGTCGACACTCCCACCAGGTTCAGAGAAACTGAGCAGCCTCCAATACCGGATCGGATATTCGCCAACAAATAAATGATGAGCAAGGTGGCAATTTTCGACCTCCCCATTTGTCGCAGGACAGGGGAAAGTTATCCGTGGTTATTGTGATTAGTGCGATTTTCGTAGAAAGTAGAACCTACCATTAAACCTTCACAATAATCAGCCTCGACGGGAAATCGAACCACGGACAGGCGGATTACCGGTCCGCTACTCTACCACTGAGCTACCGAGGACTGATGATCAGGTGCGTAATTTAATACATGAATTCTACTTGTTGCGCGAGTTACTGCCGATAAGCTCACAGTGTCAGTCCTGGTGGTGCAGATTGGCTCACTCACTCGGCACTTCCCAATGAACCGAAGTATCTGACCTCCTGCTGTTCAAAGGGCCATGGTAAACGTTGGTTCTTAGTGGCTTTTTGTGAGTAGTGTAATTTTCATAAATAGTAGAAGCCACGATTAAACTTTGCACCTGATCATCAGTCCTCGGTAGCTCAGTGGTAGAGAAGCGGACCGGTAATCCGTATGTCCGAGGTTCGTTTCCCCGCCGAGGCAGATTATTGTGCAAAGTTTAATCGTGCGTTCCACTTTCTACGAAAATTATTCGGTAATAGTACTAAGATCTCATCCCCTATCACACTTGATTACAGCTGAAGCGATACCAGCGGGACCAGGATCATAGAATGGTTGAAGCATATAATCATCACTTAACGGCTCCGATGTTGGAGTTCACAAGTGAAACATTTTCGGGGGTGACAGATGAGACTGGAGGTGTCAGAATCGCATTTTCGATGCTGAGAGATTCAGTAAAGTATGCACTAAAGACATCTGTCATGGCAGTAGGCATGTCGAAAACACCGCAGTCCGGTGTGAAAATATGTGATGGTAGACCTGTTTGTTGCGCTTTTCCCTTTTTCAGTAAGACACTAAGCTCAGCAACTTTGTTCCTGGTGTGTAAAGTGCTACCGACAAGTGACAAGTTATCTGGAACAGGTGCATTGTTTATATGCAACCCAATTAATTTCCTGTTTACTTTGATGCTATTCACAATTGGACGGTTATCTGAGGATAGCTGTAACTCAGTAGTGAACAATGTTTTACCACGGATAATAAAAAGTAGTTGCTTGACAATCTCACAAAATGGTAGAGGAAAACTTCAACATCAAAAGATATGTGCGTTGTCTTTTTGGGCGTCTTTCGAATAAATGTGTAGCTGAACAACAGTTGTGTAAATGTGAACTGAATGCAAACAACAAGACCAGTTGGGGTCAGTTATGAATGATGTACTTCATGCGAAAATTAGAAGCAAGAATACTCACTCATGTACCACCTCATTAGGTGTATGTGACTTATATATCTGGATTGAAGGCATAGTTAATATATCCAAAAGTAACACAGTTTAGGCAACAAAGTGATGGGGCCAAAAGCAAAATTCATTCGTTTTCTTAATACATCGAACAGAGAAGAAACAAATGTGCTTAGGAGAGAATTCCAACATTTGCAAAATCGAGGACAGAAACAATTCCGCGGGCATCCCAGACGACTATACTGTTCCCTCAATTGCAGACAGTTGCCTCTCAGAGTGGTGTTGTGGCTGAGATCCAGCAAGTGGCGGCGTGCGTGCTTAGGGTTACACAATTTTTGATCGATTGGTATGAGATCGCCGCACAGCGTTTGGTAGCGTCCGCTGAAAATACCAAGTGATTTCATCCCTTGCAGTTAGGCCCACACATATACACACTATTCACATTAGCTAGAGGTGGAAAATACCGCAGCTATTGTGCCGCAATACCTAAAAGAAAAGAAGGGAATAAAATGATACAGGTGTAAGCCAGCTGAGCTACCGGAAATGGATGGGCATCACTCCCGTAAGCTATCTGCCGGCTACTATGCAGCATAAAAAGTAATTTCCCATGCAAAATTATAAAATGTTAAATAACGAGATCGTGGTTGGAGGGGAAGGCTAAGAGGGATGGGGTGGGATAAAGAAAGTCACAGCACCAACGCCACTGAGGTCGGCTCCTAGCCATATCAACAAGTGTATCCAGCCAAACGTGTTCATCGTCTTTCGGATCCCAACCAGGGAACCGAGACGTTCCAACTGAGGCCAGCTTCAAAGTGAGGGCCTTCATTCCTCTCGAGCAAATCATCGATTAGCCACCCCTCCACTTCTTCCATCCACACCCCCGGCGCGCAAACAACGCACGTCGCGGGAGTCGTTGGGGTGGCATGCGTAACACGTGGCCGAGCCAGCGGAACCTGGTGCGTGAAATAACGGTGCTGTGCGGTTCATTTCCTTTTCCTGTGCCGTAAACAAGGCTTCGAACACGAGCGTTGCTCACGCGGTATTCCCACCAGATGTGAGTTAAATCGCGAAGGCACCGGTGGTCGAACATAACTAGCCAATTCATGGCTGCCGATCTAAGTGGCCAGGTTTCACACGCGCACAGTAGGGTCGAACGTACCGCTGCATTGTGGACTCTACCATTCAGGGCGAGAGTGATGTCGCGCCGGCGCCATAAGTGGCAAAGGTTAGCAAAAGCGCCTCGAACTTTCGCTATGTGGTTCGTGATATCATCTTCAATCCCACGAAAACTGATACAACTTCCCAGGTAGTTGGAATTTTTGAACGACTTCTGGCTCATACCAAACAAGCGTCAGCGAAGGAGTCGGTCCAGGCCAATCCTGGAGGAACGCTTTGCACTTCGATGGAGCAAATCAAAGCCCGAAACGCCTGACATCCGGTTTTATCTGTCCAGTGCCGTTTGGCACGTCTGGAAGCTGTCACAGATTAGGGAAATATCATCAGCATATCCAACACAAGAAGTCGTTCAACTGGGAGCTGATCAACAACATCTAATTCGTGTCCTGTGAAAACGATTACCATGGCTTCATCCATATCGAAGTTGAAGAGGAAAGGTGACAACGGACAACCTTGTCTTACACCCTGGAGATATTAAAGGGAGAGAACAGCTTGCCGTAAGCCCTTACTCTGCCTGAGCTACGCGCATATAACGCTCAGATAATACTTCTCGGACACACCTTTCCTGACTAGACAGTCACGAAAGGCACACCGATCCACCGAATCGAATACACCTTTGATATCGAGGAACACGACAACAGTGGGCCGCCAATATATGTGACTTTGCTCCAACAACGGACGCAAAGTGAAGATGTGGTCAATGCATCCACGACCTCGACGAAACCCGGCTGGCTCTTCACGAATATGACTTTCACAAGTGCCAATCAGTCTGTGAAGAAGGACAGAAGCAAGCAATTTGGAGGCGATGGAGTTCAGACTGATTCCTCTATGTTCGCTGCATTCCGATCTTGAGTCTCCCTTGAAAACTGGGACTATGACGGAGCGGCTCCAGTCGGTTGGGACAGTTTCCTACTAACACAGTTTCACTAGTAACTCGTATAAATTATCCACAAGAGCAGGTCCCCCGAATTTGAAGAGGGCTGCAAGTAGATCATCTGGTTCCGCAGCTCTATGTAACTTTAACAGTCCGACCTCTCGTTCGACTTCTGAGCGAGAGGGTGGATCCAGCGGGAGAGCCCATGGAACGGGTGATCAGTGGCCGGCGAGAAATCGAACAATTCAGACCGATTAGACTGCCCTTCACAGTGCTCAGCCAAGCGATCCAAACTGTTTTGACAAATTTTGAATAGGCTGTCCACTCTCGTCAAGTATAGTTTCATTAACGCCAGGCCCTCTGCTGCCCGATTCCCGTATTAGCCGGAATAACTTACGATGGTTACCAGATAACAGCCATTTCCATCTCTGATGCATGATGCGACCACCAACATTCGCGCTTTCTATTCAGACTAGCACGGAGTTTTGCCCGGAGCTCTTTGCGAGTTTCATTGTGTTCGCTTCCAGCCGGAATATGCCGGCGAGCATCGATAAGTTTCAGAGACTGCGAAGAGACCCAATGTCTATGTTGGCGATTAGACTTACCACATGAGGATTCGCTTACTCTTAGTAAGAACTGGTGAACATGAGACCAATGAGCTTCAATTGCATCCAGTGAGCGCTTACTCAACTCATGTGACAGCGTAGTTTGATAGGCATTCAGAAAAGCTGGTGGTAATACGCTCACAACGTCGTCTTGGACGTCCGCCAAAACTCGTCAGGTTGCGAATGCTTGGGATCTAATTTCTATTACCGAAACTTGGTTGCATCAAGAGATGACTGATGCTGAGGTTGAGATAGCCGGAATGTCACTCATCCGGAACGACCGCCCCAGCAGAGGAGGTGGGGTCCTACTCTACTACCGCAGCGATCTACAATATACAATAGTTGAGGACCTGGAAACACACGTTACCGACTCAATCTGGTGCCGTCTCCGACTGAGACACAACCATACATGTCTCATAGCTATCTTTTACCGCCCCCCAAGGTCTCCTCTGGAAATGGATTCCTGCTTGATCCGTGGCCTAAACTGAGTAACGCGCACTAGGTACAGCTACACTCTCATCTCCGGGGACTTCAATCTACACAATCTGGAGGTTTCGGCATCGCCCAGTGAGCAGTTCAAAGCAGACTTGCAGGAACTGATCGCTAATATTCCTTTGTACAATCATGTCACCACGCCCACTAAATTCAGTACAGCAAACAAACCGTCCATATTGGACCTTGTGCTCACAAATGAAGAGCTCCTGATTGAGAAGTTATTAATGGATAGTCCATTAGGTCTCAGTGACCACGTAGTAATAACTTTTGACTATGTGTGTTATGCAGAGTATCCATCTGAACACTCGGAACTAATTCATACAATCACACGCTACCACGTATTGAAAGAACTCGCCGACGCAGCTGCTTAGGAATTCTCAAACAAAAGTCCCCTTGACAACGTTTGAGCAGAGTTCGTTAATAAGCTCAGTGACATCGTCAACAAAGCATCAGAGACCAAACCCCGTCATCCCGCGAAAATGCCTTCAATTATAAAGAGTAGGACTCGCAAATGCCTGGCGATAAGGGATGCAGCTTGGCGTGCCTACAAGATTAACCCCGACTCAGAGACTTGGGGAAATTTCCTGACCCATCGCAACCATTGCACCGCACTTGTCCGTGAGGACAAAATAACGTATCAACAGTGCCTAGCCAAAAAGTTCATGGCAAACAACAAACTGATATATAGGCATGTCAATAAGGTTCGTAAATTAAAGCATGGAATACCCCCACTATTCACGGCAGGCGGTAGAGTACAAAGCGCCAAAGAAGCAGCTAATGCCTAGCGGCTGCAATACGCCCCAATTTTTGAACTCCCAACATCTACCTGTCCCATAATATCAAGCTCATTACCGACACCTTTGTTTACAAATGTTATTTTCAACCCATCAATTGTGCTAAGGAAGTTACTCTCACTGCGTGAACATAGTTCTCCGGGAGCAGGCAATATCCGCCCGAAGGCACTGAAGGCTGTGGCCACCAAGCTAACTGAACCACTGTCACAGTTCTTTCAGAGGTGCTTTGATGAACAACAAGTCCCCACTATGTGGAAGTGTGGCATTATAACCCCTATTTTTAAGGGCGGTAGCCGTTCCGATCCTGCAAA
The DNA here is from genome assembly GCA_944474145.2 of Dicrocoelium dendriticum. Classification (NCBI taxonomy): domain Eukaryota; kingdom Metazoa; phylum Platyhelminthes; class Trematoda; order Plagiorchiida; family Dicrocoeliidae; genus Dicrocoelium; species Dicrocoelium dendriticum. The sequence continues at coordinate 10,541,042 of OX104062.1, forward strand.
CTATCGTCCAGTGACTCTACTCCCTGTGCTCGCGAAGGTGATGGAAGCAGTCGTCGCTGAGGCTTTAATGGACTACCTGGAAAAATGCAACATCTTGGTAGCGGAACAGCATGGCTTCCGTCAACACCGGTCATGCACCACCAACCTACTTATTGCACGAGGTAGTTGGACGGAAGTGGCCGATGATGGGGTCGGAGTCGACGTCATCTATCTGGACTTCTCCAAAGCTTTCGACCGCCTTGATCATCGCATCCTACTTCAACGGCTTCAGAGTTACGGAATCGGAGATCCTGTACTTGGTTGGATTGGCAACTTCCTTTACCAACGAAAGCTCCAAGTACGTGTTAGGGGATCACTTTCTAACCCAATTGAGGTGGAATGTGGTGTCCCCCAAGGCTCAGTGCTGGGACCGCGCTTATTCCTGGTGTTTATCAACGACCTGGCAAGAGTCATCTCCTCAAACTTCCTGCTTTTCGCCGATGATGTCAAGATATGGCGGGCGATTAGTAACAAGGCTGATCAGGATCTGCTCCAACATGACCTAGATTGCATTTACGAATGGTCAAAGAGGAACAAGCTTCAATTGAATATGGCTAAGTGCAAAGTGATGCATCTGCGTCACCAGCTGGTGAGCGCTTACAAGATTGGAGACCACACCTTGGCGAAGGTTTCTCAGGAGCGTGACCTGGGTGTATTGGTACAGGAAGATCTCGGGTGTTCCAAACAAGCAGAGAAGGCGACGAGAACCGGAAATCAACACTTCGGCCTTCTTCGCAGAGCCTTCGGTCGGTTTGAACCATCAATATTTCCCCAAATGCTTAACGCCTACGTGCGACCTCACGTGGAATATGCTATTCAGGCGTGGCAGCCGTGGCAGAAACAGGATCTCGTTGCTCTCGAGACTCCTCAACGACGGGCAACCAAGAACGTCAGGGGTCTCTTTCATCTGCCCTATCAGCTTAGACTGAAATCTCTAAGAATGTACAGCAGTCGAAATCGGCTTTTGCGGGGGGATCTCATAATGGTTTACCAGATTCTGAAAAACCCAAACCACATTTGCCGTCCGCTGCTGGAATTGAACCCCAACACTAAACTAAGAGGTCACCCTCTGAAAGTGACAATTCATTATAGCCGGCTTGAATGCCGGAGAAATTTCTTTTCTCTCCGCCTGTGTGAGCCTTGGAATGCCCTCCCTAATTTATCGTCTCTGCTTCCAATCTGGCGATATTTAAAAAACGAGTTGACGATGCATTCTTTCACTTACATTTCATTTTATGACTTGTTAGCCAGGGGCTACAAAACGCAATCAAACGGTTTCTTGCCAAACGCCCAACCATTGGATTTATCGATTTATACGTTTAATATGCAAACATCTCCGCTATTTCACATAAGTCTATGGTGAGTCCACCACAACGCTTTTCACTTTATTATGCAATTTATTTTCGCAATAATTTCCATCCCACGGGACTTGTTAAGCGATGCTTTTTTTACCCGTAATAAACCATTGTCCATTGTCGTCCGCAGGTCAGCACATACAAGTGCATGGTCGTTGTCCACTCCTGTGCACCAAATCGAGCGACAGTTCTGGACGCAGCCTCTCTATCGGTAACTTATCGCAATGTGATCCATTTGCGTCCATAGCTGGTTCGAGGCTGGTGGGTGCCAAATTTCCCTCCGGCGGGTGCTGGTCGGAAATTAGTGGTCGCAAGAAATAAGCGGGCATCTTCATACAAATGAAGTAACCGCTAACCGTTATTATCACGGGAGCCTGCACCATGTTGAGCGCCCAGATGCAGGTCATCAGTGGACAACGTCCCAACTTGTGCGTTCAGATCCCCATCCAGCACAACAGTGTCCGAGCTTCTTCTGTGGCGAAGAAGCTCGTTCAATTGGCGATAGAAGTCGTCTTTTACTGATTCATTGCTACAGTTTGTCGGTGCATAGGCAGCGATGACGAATAGACACCTGTTAGTCCCGCGCGACTTCGAAGTTCTGAACGAGCCAACCAATTGCACCGCACACATCTGGCTACTGATTGGAATCCAGTCAACCAGAGAAGATTTAGCCCGGGGACTCAGGACGATTTCAACACCGGCTTGGCCGGTGCTCGAAGCTGCATCGTCACCGAATAGGCGCAATGAGAAAATAGTGCTTGCGTCACCTGAAGGGGATCGCAGAATGAGCACAGTGCTCGAGTCTTGCAGGCGCGTCTCCGATAAGCAACAGACATCGATCGAGAGGGTCTCTAATGTTCGGGCAAGTGCTGCCTGTTGACCGATCTGTAGCAAGGTGCCTATATTGAGGCATGCCAATCTGAAAGATGATCGAGAGCACCAAACGGAAGTCGATGAACTGGGCTTGGCCACTTGATTGGACATGTGCTTGTCGGTAGGACAGGAATGACCCTCCGCGTTCACATGTGAGTTGAAACTAGAAGGTAAAAACCTAGCAAATAAGGTGGGGGCGGGCCAAGAATTGGGGGGGATTGAAAACAGAGGAATAAAAGTGAAGCTGAAAAGCGACGGTAAGAGAGAAAATGCGTAAGAGAGGGAATAAGAAGTCGGGAAGGCTTGAGCAACAGCATCTAAACCCCTATCCACCCTGATCGTTGCAGTAGAAAGAGCACCGTTGATTATCCCCTGCGGTGGCCAGCGCATCATGAAACCGTTTGAAGAGAAATTCATTGTGTTGCGTGGGCAGGATACTGTCAGGTTGCCCAGGCCTACGCAGGAGAACAACTAGGGTTCCAACCGAAGCATTTGTTTCAAAAACCTGACCGCAAGTCAGCGGGTTTGGCGTTGGACTACAAGGAGTCCGTTTTAAAGAATGAGGAGACATCTCATTCTAACCCCCAACCTGCAGGACCAAAAGACTGAGTTTGTCTGGCCTATAACCATTGATAAATCTGGTATGAGTGGCTCTGAAGGTGCAAAAAAGCACCACCCAGCGTAACTCAATGGGTCGCTGAGACACGCAAACCATCGCATCACGGTAAGGTTCGACATCATTGCGTTGGTGCAGTTAGGACAGACTATGTAGGACCTTGCAATTCTTTGTAGCCCTGCGTGGTGGAGTCTCTAGAATCTTCAGGTTGCCAAGCTTGGATGGTATATTCAACGTGAGGGCGTACATAAGACTTATGCATCTTCGGAAAGCTGGATGGATCAAACCTCTCGAATGCCCTTCGCAGTAGGCCGACGTGCTGATTGCCTCTTTTCTCAGCTGCCTCAGCTTGTTTTGAACAGCTATGGTCACTTTGAATGCGCGCACTAAGGTCGCGTGCCTAGGAAGTACTTCGACATACTTGTGACCCAAGCCGACACACGTAGTCATGCCTATGGCGTGATTGCGTAGAGGCGCGGAGGACTTCGACAACACGGAACAGTAGAAAACGACGAGAGCAATAAAGATTATCCCACAGAGGCACCGGAATCAGTCAGCATAACGCAGACCCTACCGGACGAGTGGAAAAGGGACCGCGGGCGACGACGGGAAGAAAGTCTGCTCCCGGAAGATCTCAAACGATATTGGAGGAGAGGACAAGAATTCAGACAAGGACGCCGATTGTTATGCCCCAAGGAATGACTCCAAGCCGAGTGACGCCTGGGAGATCAAGCAAGTCGAGAGCCTTCGAACAAATCTAGGCTGGTCGGAAAGCGACGTACAGGAGCGGAGATACGAAGCAAAACAGGCGAAGCTGAGTTGCCGAATTGTCGCCAATTGGCGGGCGAAGGTGCCCGTTGACCGCATCGCATTTCTGGTGCGTTGTGGTGTAGAAATGTGACTATATGTGTGTGGGCGTGAGCGCGTGTGGGACGGATCGTGACGTGCAATACAAATCGTGCTTTATTGCCCCGTCGTTCTTGCTACAATTGGACAACACGATATATCCCACCTTGATTGGTAAGGCATTTTGAGCTGACCAGTTTGAAATCGTGTTGAGGTTACGTTGGAGAACACCGGGATTGTCCGGTTCCCTAGTCGTCCGGCATATCTTGATAACATCAGCGAAGAATGGCAAATCGGGTTATTTCCCTAGATCTTTTGTGAACATCAAGGATAGACGAAGCCCTAGAACCGAAGATTGGAATACACCGCACTCCATCACAATTTCATCAGAAAGCGATTCTGGTACTCTAACGTCCCATTGACGTTCATGCAGAAAATTGTCTATCCAAGGCAGGAGTCGGTCACCAATACCACAGGTCTAAAGTTTATGGTGGAGAATTCGGTGGTTTAAGTGATCAAACACTTTTGAGAAGTTCAGGTAGATAACATCGACTCCTGCTCCACCGTAAACTGCTTCAGTGCAGATATTGCATGCAGTTAACAGATTCATGATGCATGAGCGGTTTTGTCGAAAACCATGTTGCTTCTGTGCTCCAATGCTCTTATTTTCCAGCCACTGCATCCGTGCATCAACGCTGATAGACTCCATAATTATGGAAAGTACAGGCGATAGCTTTATCGGACGGAAATTAGTTGGGTCCATGCGGCTACCTGCTTTAAGAATAGTAGTGATGATCTATCACTTCCACATTGACGGAATTTTCTTCTCCTCTAGACAACGCTGATAAATACAGCCAGAACTCCCGGCAGATCACTAAGGGTTGTCTGTAGCCTTCGGTCGCATGTTATCGACACCGAGCGAGCTGTGGATTCGCACGGACAACAGTTTCCTTAACACAGTTTCTGTAGTAAAAGTGGTATTGGATAAAGCTGACGGTAGGACAATAAACATGAGGTTAACCGTTGGGCACGTTACTATGGAAGGTAGGTGAGTAATAGAACGGTAAGAGAACGGCTATTTCCGTTGTTGATCGCGTGCACCCGTCAGTCGCGATCAGTGCTGGAATTCCGTGCTGCACCTTACGAAAGCCAGTACCATGGTTGTATAAGAGTTTGCGGTAAAGGCAGAATCGCTTCATTAACTCTTGCTGATGTTTCACCTTGTCCTCGTAGATCAAGCTCACACTGTGTCACATAGGCAGTCCAGGTTTCGGGATGCGCAGGGTCCTTGTGAGCTCTCCACGCTAAGTCCTTCAAGGACATGCATTTGCGTGTTCTGCTCCTCAGAGATGACTTCCTTCTCCTTTGACGATGGAGCCATTTCCTCTCAGTCACATGCAGTACCAGTGTGCTAAACGTCCTTGTGAACGTTTCTCAGGCGCCCAATGTGGATGATATTCAGCGAAGGCCTGGGATCTATTTGTAACAAGCGCGGATAACACGCTGTATTGCGTGACAGCATATACGATGTCATCCCCTTCTTCAGGAGATTCCGCATGGCATGCATAAACAATATAATAACATGGCCACTGAGACCTAATGATGTGCTTGTAACTACGTCGATCATGAGTTATTCGTTGGAGAGCTCATGATCAATTATCGACGTCCTTGCGGAAACAGCTCCCTTTATAGCCCAACGCATTAACGACAGACCTCCGGTTCAGTCCCAATCTTACACCTTATATCAGCTTACCTGCGTCTGTGGTGCGAGGTACGTGAGACACACAACCAGGCGTCTGTCGAAACGCATTGCAGAGCACTGCCCATCGGCTTTGCGGAAAGGCATCGTCAGTCGCCCCAACAGTTCCATCCTGGAACATCCGGTGGAAAGCGGACACCGAATTAGGACCGCTGATGCCTTCCAAGTACTTTATGTAGTACAACCACGGTACACTAAAGGTTTTAGAAAGCAACTCTTACGGATGGCCTAAGCGATTGCGATTAGAATATTTCAACCGGAATTATGAAAACAGAAGGCCTTGCTGCAAGGGCTTCTTCTAACCTGGCCCTAGTTAGCTCACCAAGTTTTATCACCCCGTGCGTCTACAGTGGTCGGATGATGCACTGGCATTCCACCAATCAACTAACACGTGCTTTGTCACGTGTGTTGTTAATGGATTTTATTGATCGAGTTTTGAGTTTCTGTTTATAGTGATTCCACTATTCCCACCACTTTGGCTTCATCAGTCATTTGCTTTGTGCCTTTCCTTTTTATAATCGTAAATGCCTGAGGAGATTTATCGAAAAGAGTACTCTTCGCAACATTGTGTTCTTGTATCGACGGTTTGTCAGCAGTTCGAAATCCGGTGGATATCACGTGCTTGTACAGTAGGTAGATGGAAATAAGTTCTTTCACACAGACTTTGAATTGCATGCTATCGGTTGCCATTAGTTCCATTTCGATGAATAAAATACCATCTTGGTTACCGAAATTTATGTTTAGTTTTTCCACATGCAGCGTTGAATGCGTGACCTCGCGAATAACCGGTCAATTGTCTAAACATTTCCATATTCCACAATACCTAATCTTTCCAAATATGGCTTGAAGATGGTTATGTTTAAGACGAAGCAATCCGATTTCATATCAATCAGTAGAGACTTTACTGATATAACGTAGTTGTGTTCAAAAGTCTTTTTGCCTACGCAGTCGCTTGAGACGTTGAGACGAGAATCTATCGACAAGGATAAAAACTGTGTTAATTGGACAACAGGTTCAACTCATACTTAAATGATAGGACCCAAAAAGTCAGAATAGGTCGGCAATACTCTAAGCCAATACGAATAACCAGTGGTATTTTCCAGGGTAGTGCGTTGGTACCACTGCTTTTCTTAAGATACATAAATAACACACGCACCCCCATCACACATGGACACTCATTTCTGTTTGCAGATGAGGTCCAACTTGTCTACTCATTTCTACCAAGCAAACTGGAAGAGTGCCTGAGAAGCATCCGCGAAGACCTGCTCGCACTGAATATCTCTGGTGAACGTCTGCTAATTAAATTCTACGCAAGGAAATCCCAACTACTTGGGTACAGAGGTCGCAACTCATAAAGCTCTATCACGCTTGCCGGCAAGGTGACCGCAATCTCTGATCCAGTTCTGAACTTTGGAATTACATATTCCGACTCATTCAATTCTTCCGAACATACCCTATGCCGAGTTTCAAAAGCCAGGTAACTATCCAGCTACATCACTTGAACTTTCTCCTTACCTGCAAAACGAATTAAGTTATGCAAAATATTCGTGAAACCTACTCTGGAGTATTGTACTATCCTTCACAAACAATATACAAGGAGACAGAACAGCTCTAAAGATGTCAAACGATCATTTAACAAACTAGTCATGAAGTTCTACTCAACCCTAAGTTACTGTGATCGTTGCGGCCACCTCCGAATTATCCCCTTCGAGCTGGACGATTAAAGAACAATCGCTCCTACGCAACATTATAAACCAGTAGATTTTCACGGAGAGCGCCGCTCTCGAGCTAAGGAAAACGGCCATCTGTTTTGCCCTTAATAGTGGTTAATTGTTACCATTACAGCCTGTTAGTCACGAAATCCGATCGTATATATTTTAGTGCGATAGCTGATCTGTGAAATCAATTACCACTACACGTACGCACGAGTTCTAACCATGCCACATTCCGAAATCCTCTAGATAACTTTTTCTCTATGCAGAATGTGCTAATAACACTTGGCTCACAACGATCTCCAAAAAATTGGCGGGATCTGGTCTAAACAATGTGCGAGCAGCCAGTATCCTACAGGTACCTTACCCTGTCTTTATCATTACGCATGAAATTAAACATGTGTCTATGCAACCTTAATAAATAAATAAATGGCATATTCCTCGGTGATTCGAGGTGCAGTCCAACTAGGTGGTCTGATCAATGTGTACAACAGGATCGCAAAAATAATCAATTTGTTCACGTTTTTTTACAATGGATCCAAAACAGTTATTAAAGTAATTGGCAGGATTAAGGTATTAAGAAATTAAAAAGGCAGGAACAATAACATATGCAGATTTAAACAAATGTCCAGGTAAAGTAATACGGCCACTCGTGGAACCGTCCGCAGGGGACCTGCTTCCATGCAAGGTATTCCATCGAAAGGTTTCGCCCGCACTTCCATGCTATAACTGGCCGCGTGCCGGTGTGGCATAGTAGCATATGAGCCATCACCTGTTTATCATATGTTGTATACCTTTTAGGCCTGCTTTTATACATGTATTATGAGCAATGAGACCTCAGCCTAGTCCGTCATGCGGATCATTCAATTATGGCACCTTTTTATACGTCAGTCCATTTGTGGCAATGTGCCTTGCATAGGTAAAGTGTTTTATAATCTGGAAGCTATAATCCGTCACCACAGGAGATCAGCCCAGTCGTGGCCAAGAATGAATTAAGGAAGAATGTAGAAAAAAAGAATTAAATTAAAGAGGTACTATATCGTTAATGTAAAAATAGGCGGGTATGTTTTTTACATCAGCTCAAAAATGGATCGAGCCGATCATACGATCAAATTGTGTGGCTTGACAGCCGCAGACAGATAACTGTACGAGTTGCCCATAGATAAAAGTCCCATAGGGAATCCGTTATTGCCATCACTGAATTCAAGTATATGTTTCTGGACTGTAAATTCCAGAAAAGAAGGGAAAATGATTAGCATTGCAGAAGAAATGTAGCGAAGGGGATCGCAGAACAATATTACGAATTAATCAATTTGTGGGGGAAAATTACGAAAATAGTTTTTGACGTCACACTAGTAACTAAGTTTGCTCTCGGTTTTAAACAGAAGACAGTTGGTGTGAATTAACTTTGAAAGGAGTAAAACCGCATAGGAGGTAGCATTAAAGAATAGCATAAGAAGCGGTTTGTAGCAGCTCATCCAAGATGATCGTCTTTTCTCTGGTGAATTCGAGTCGATATTCTCCGGTATCATACATGATCCGGCTCTTCTTCATACAGCTTTTCATCATCAAGTTGAATTTTTAAGATCCATTTCACTCTGTCCGTTGACAGATAAACCTTTATCATTTGCTTGAACATGCAAAAATGTTCAATACATCTAATCTCTTTTGGCAGCTTATTCCATATGGAGCCATATCTAAGAAGGTGGAAATTTCTCCTTAGCCTAGTCTTGAAGTTAGGTAAATAGAATATACCTTCACTATCTCGCAGTTCATAACCGGTATTTTCCCGAAAGTGCAATTGAAAGGTTCCAACATATGTTTTCCGCCAAGCGAGTTTGTGGAGGAAGCACAGATTTAATTGCATTCTTCGTAACCACAGAGGTTCAAGATTCAACTGCATGCACCTATCTCTGTATGAAAGAGCGGTTGAATAGCCAAATATGCGCTTCGTAAAGGCGCGTTGGATGTTTTCAATAGCTCTCAAGTCCCGCTTTTGCAAGTTACTGAACGTAACCCAGCAATATTCAAGCAAAGGACATACTGAGGTTGAAAGCAATTAGTCTGGTTTCTTTCAAGGTTAGCAGGTGGCATATGATCTTGAGTGTCTGCTTAGCATTTTTCACTATATGATTTGTATGTTAGCTAAAGTTTAACGAACTAGAATATCGTAAAGCTAAATCACAAACAGACTGGCTGATGAGAATTCATCATGAAGCCTGAACACTTCTGCTGTTATCTGACATCCATATGCTAGAATACTACACTTCGATGTTGCAAACGTCATCTGCCACATATCAGCCCACCTCTCAATGGCTTTCAAGTCGCTCTGGATATTGTTAAGTTCAGCTTTACGCTGAGAACCTGGGATCGTGTAGACCACCTTTAAAGCATCAGCAAACAAATAAGGCTTCCCAAATTGTATAACAGAAACGAGGTCATTTATATACTGTAGGAAGAGTAATGGACCTAAGACACTGTCCTGTACCACTACACTGGTGACCAGACGAGGTGAAGAGATGTAACCATTGCTATCCACAACTTGCGACCATCCTACTAGGTACGTTTGGATCCAAGAGTGAGGCGGATTTGTAACACCGTACTTACTTAATTTATATAGCAGCTTTTTGTGTGGGACTCTGTCAAAAGCCTTTTGCATGTCAAGGAAGGTGACAATGCACTGAAGACCTGAGTCAATTGCTTCAGTTAGATGGTTAAGGAAGTCAACTTGACAGGTAACACACGAGCGGGACTTCAGAAAGCCATGCTGTGATGGTGAGGGTTTGTGTGATATTAGGAACGAAACCAAATGTTCCCGAACAATTCTCTCGAGAATGCGTGAGAAAATGGCTGTGTGACTAATGGGCGGTAGTTCCGGATGTCACTTTTCGACCCGGACTTATGTCGCGGTATAACCGTGGCCGTTTTTCAACATCAGGGATATGGACCAGACTTGAGAGACAAAAAGAAGATATTTAATAACATAAGAGGGATATCATCTCCACCGTGTTTGACTAAAGCAGAAGAGATCCCATCGGGGCCAGGTCTGAAGGTTGGTCGTAGACAGGTAATCAAACGTTTTATCGTAGCGACACTAAGCTCGCTCGCTGAGACTTGTTCAGAGGAGTGGAACGAGGTTGACAATTCTAGGGTTTCTTTTTCAATATTAGAGAATCTAGCAAAATATGAGTCAAAGGCTTCTGCCATGGCAATTAGGAAATCAATGCATTCGCCTTCAGGCATGACGATGTGAGAAGGTAGGTCAGTTTTGCTGACTCTCCTTTTTCTCAGTGATGCAGTCGCCAGTTGACTTGTATTACTACTATTTACAGCCCGTTGTTCTTCCTGCGTGAGATGGGTATGGTGTTTCATGTCCGTCTCAATTATAAGGCGTTGGAGTCTCAGTAATGCGCTAAAATCGTGTGTACGTTCATATGTTCGATTTAGCACTCATATTTTCCACTTGTCCTTTGCGTTGTTAGCGTACTTAGAAGAGGCTCTCGTATTATCACGGGAGGCAACTATGCTTAAGCAGTTAGTCACATTGGCATAGAAGATGTCGGAGGCTCCCTTAATATCAGACGAAAGAAAGAAATGGTCCCAATTTTGGACCCTAAGCAGAGCGGAGAAATCTACCCAGTTAACATTTTGAAGGAAGTGTGGAACCACCGCAGACCTCACTTGCGACGACTCAACTATACTTTTACATCCGACTATTTTGCGATCACATCCAGGGGACCGCCAATTACATCTGTAGCTGTCTGGGAGGTGATTGAGGTGAAAAGTAGGCCAAGTATTTTTTCCCCTGATAGCCACGGGAACATGTTGCTCCCAACCACCAATGATGACGAAGCTTATGAACTCAGCATGTTTCACGTTTGTTACTAAGTCTGACCAACAGATATCTGGTAGGTTGAAATCTCCACCTACAACTTTGTCAAAAGAACCAAGTTCTGATACGTAATTGAAGATGTCAACCAACTGGTTCTCATCACTGAAGCTAGCTCCGGGTGAGCGGTATATACAGCCTACAAGAGTTTGCTTAATACCGAAGGACAAGAGTAACCAAGCGGAATCAATAGTGGGGCATATAAGTGGAAGTGCGAATTCAGACACAAGGAGGTTCTGTGAGTAGTAAATTATGCAACCACCACCTCTGCCTTACTATCGATCACTTCTCATAAGCTTGTAACCTTCGATAGAAAGCAGCTGACGGGGCATGGAATCATGACACCAGATTTCAGTGAGTAAAATCATATCGGGTTTATTCAGAGTTATGAAGGTGCGGAGTAAAAGAAGTTCATTCAATAGAGAACGAATATTAATTATCATCAGTCTTATAAGTCCTGGCGCTGTTCATCATTCCACCCAGTATTTACTCTTGCAATCACATTAGTTCTAGAGCCTTCTGCAACAAATCCGTTACCGTGAGATTGTCCAGTCCTGTCGAGATTAGAGAGGGTGGGGGAATGGGTGGAGGAATGCAAAAAGAATGCTGTGGTAATTTGGGGGGAATGAGTTTAAGCGGATAGTGTGTTATTGCTGAAGGGCTCGCAGAAGGCATGGTGAGAGGAGGAGGAGGAAGAGAGTATGGATAGGGACATGAATAAGTGGTCTGTGTTTCAGCAAAGCCATGTACAGGTCTACCAGGGGAACACCTTGGCACGTCGCCGGAACAAGGGGGAATTGTGACTTGCCACTTTGTGCAGCAGCATTATTATTCATGACTGTCATTGGGACAGGGGGAGTCACCTTTCCAGCACGAAGGCCCCTGTTTGATCTAAGACGCAAAGGGCGCGAACCATGACCACTGCTCCTATGTGTAATCATAATGTCAATGGGCCGTAACGTACCTTCACTGGAGCTATCGATAGTCCCATTTGATGTGGTTGGACTTGTATCTGTTTCCGCTGTGGTGTGGGGACTGATCCCAGTCCCTCCTGGTTTGTCAAAACGTGGTGCATTTAGTGAATCTACACTACTTCCTATGTCCAAGAGACTAATGTGGTGTGGAGGCGTGAGCATCTCAATTTCCGCTACGTTGTCGCCAGCCTTAGCATCACCTGTGTGGAGAGTGGCCTTGCTAACATTATCAGCGTTTTTAAAAGGGAAGAACCAAACACTGTTGAATGAGCTCCTTCATGGCACTTCAGGAAGCGCGCATGGGGGATGACTCTGCTTCGGCTCAGGCGAGACATTAGTTGCACTCATGAGTTGAAGCTCACGTTGCAAAAGTGACCTGTCTTCGAAAAGAATAACTTTGCAAAATTTCGGAACAGATCTTAAAGTATTTTGACTTTCGATAAACGAACTTGCGAGACTCGCTACGAAAGCCGAACAGAGTCGGACAAGGAAAACGTAAAGATTTTTTCCTCAGTCTTCTACAAATACTATCGATCTCAGCGATGTTGCACGCCCTGGAAACAGTATGCCTAATGTTGTCAATCGCGATATTGTCAGCTATGTTGAAGGCGATGGCGTTTTTTCCCTTCTGCATCTTTGGATAACCGCAGAGGCGACTGCATTCAGGAAGTTTAATGCTCCAACTTTGTGCTCTTGCATTGGATTAGCCGGAGACTGAATTATATATGAAATTGACATAAGGATATCTCCGAATGTGTCAAACAACTTCAGTTTCTCATTTTGTTCCGCTAACTGTTTCTCCAACATCTTTATTTTGGCTGACAGTGGAGATATAAGGTCGACAACACTAACTGAACTCTGTCATTTGTCTTTTGGACTTATTTACCTGCTCTTGTGTCCCAGGTGGCTCGGAATGTGTGCAACAAGGTACAGGTTCCTCGGCACTCGTGACCGCAACGTTATTCCCCGTGATTATTTGGTTTTCTTCACTCTTTTTCCTCATTGCACGAATGTTAATGGCAGTCATCTATCTTTTAAATGGGAAGTTATAAGCTATATAGTATACGCTATGGCCAAGCGTGAATTCTGGGATAACAAAGGTCATTAAGGTCCAGTGACTTACCTACTCAAGTCAACAAACCTAGTCTGTTCTACGCTACTTTTGACCGCACCCGAGTTTCGCTACCTAGAAAATTTGAAAATACGGGTATAATATTCGCACGTTTTGCGGATGACATTGCCTTTATCTGTGACAGCTCCCAAAAGTGCCAAACAACGTTGGACCGATTAGCATTGGCTGTCTGTCGTTTTGGGCAATTTTTTGTTCCGTCGAAATGCGAAGTCCTTCTCGAAGATTGGCATGGTGGTGATCAGCTAGAAGTCGTTCAAGACATCAAAAACCTGGGCAGCTATATTAGCCCCCGTCGGATCGAAGATAAGATTAAGAAACCTTGCCCGTCAGGTCGACAGACCTAGAGAGGCTAGTCGCGTTCGATCACAGCTGTATTCGCGGTTTAGCTCTTGTCTAGGGGGAGGACTGCGTGAGCAATCAGCGTGTTCGGTGTCGCGTATTTGGAGCAGGAAGGGTGAGTGAACCGCTCAGCACCATTATATCACGCACCTGGCTCCGATGGCTGGGCCACGTGTTGCGCATGCCAACACACCGACTCCCGCGATGTGCATTGTTTGCCCGCAGGGGGTGCGGCTGGAAGGAGAGGAGGGGAGTCGAAGCGATGACGGTCGATAGGGATGAAAACCCTCACTTCGAAACTGGCCTCGGTTGGTGCATCCCGACTGCCTGGCTGAGGCTCCAAGGATGAACGCGTTTGGTTGAACACACTTGCTGCTGTGGTGAAGAACCGACCCCAATGGCGTTTCTGTTGTGAATTCCTTTGCCCACCTCCTCCTCTTTAGATGCTCCCTCCACTTACGATCCCATACGAAATGCATAATAGAATATGTAACATTATATTACTTGCTTTTGAAGGCTTTGCAGTGTAAATTTGCAGTATCCTAACTTTTTGAGCTGTGGCACATTAGCTGAGTTGTGTTTCTCTTCCTCGGCTAGCGTGTATTGATGACGATGAGGTTTTGCATCTTGAGTGTTCGGGTGAGATGATCCGAGGGAAAATTCATGATCCGAAATTTTAGTACCATCTTTTACTCAAACCGCGTGAAACCCGACAATTCCACGATGTACCAATGATTGCTCTTGCTTGTCGGTAAATATACGAAATCGTTTGTATTTATTTAAATCCCTTCCGACACATATAGTTAATACCCCTGCTTTATCACTACGCGAAACTCAAAATGACTGCACACTGATAACTTTACCATAAGAAGCAAAAGACAGCTAAGCGAACAAACTTGTTTGCGGGGATTCGAGTCAGAGCAGCACACCACAGAAAATAGGAATAAAATTAATACAGAGCATTTAAATGCAATGATATTAACTGTGTTCATTAAATGACGACATCAGGGAGGAACAAACGATGTACTCACCAGACTCCCGTATTAATTCGAGGAAGAATACGTACATCTACGCTCATGTGAAGCTCTTTATGAAACTAGGAACGCGTGTTTATCTTAGTAACACCATGCCACCAGATTTGTCAGGAAGTTATTTTGGACCCGTTATAAACCATTTCTTCACCGCTATACGGACCCTTATCGCCAGATAATGGTAACATCATACATCTGTCTGAGCCGACCAAGTTATCCGATAACTTGTATTTATCTCAACCATCTATCCATCTGCGACACGCTTGCTCACCTCCCTTGAGTGCCTGTGACACAACCTGTTAAGGATTACAATTAGTATGGTTCTTCCAAATCTCGGAAAACATGATGCGTTGTCAGGACAACAGAACGCCTGCATCCTGTTCCAACACCGATGGAATGATGAAGAGGTTTCATTTAGGGACGAAAACGGTAATCGACTGTATTCAAAGAGGGTGTCAACAGCACAATTGTCTGATTGTACCAAATCATGCAACCCATATGACCAAATGAACACCAGAAGGCCGCCTAGCAATAACAGTTAGTTTGCTAGCAATAACCAAGGCAAGTATTACTACATTCATTACATTATTACATTCAGTCGAAACAATGTTGAAAGGCAACTTCGTGGTTAATTGTCGTTTCTGCTGTCTTTTGCACATCCCAATCGACTATCCGGTGGAACAGGTAAAACTACGGATTTTTTATCTGCAGCATACAACTGATCAATAGACATGCACTTCAACTATTCTCAAGATGCAACGCATGCAACTTCTAGATTGGTCCAGTTGCCACAACATAGAATGAAACGAAAATAGTTCGAACTCAGTATCCAGTTAAGCATGAGACCTAGATGCGCTACATTTGTTAAACCCAACTGTAGACACGAAAGTGTCTCAGCACAGACGAACGCATGGAAGCATCTACTCACGTGTTTGCTAGTACCACTTGCATCATATTCCCTTCTTAATAACCTGGGCACATAAAGTATATTGTTAGAGAATGCTGCTACATTGTCGGTTTTGCGATTTATTTTCAGAATTTTCATTACCAATCTAGGCAACCTCATCAGTCCAAGCCCCAGAGAAGTGACTTACCAGTGCTAATCTATTGTGTGTGCTTCCCCCACTGTGTCAGTTGGTAGAAAGCAGAGCGAATAGTCGCTTTCTTTGACTCGTTGATTGGAGATAGTACGCCGCTTTGGCGAGTGATGCATTGTAGGCAGCTACTAACCCGAAGTGTTTATTGATGGAGTTGAGTGACAAGCGACAGGATTCGGTGAAATTAAAACGAAGCAAGGATATGGGTTTAAATAAGCCAAGGCTTGACAAGTCGCGTTGGGACAATTTGTGTGAAATAAAAGGGACAGCTAAGTAAATCGCGCACTTGTGGACTCACCATACTATATACGTTGACAGTTCAATAAACCCGTTTACCTTGATTACATGAGCACAATGTTTACCTTCCTGTTGTCGTCACTTATTGAACAGGATTGATATCACGGAATACGTCACCGAGCTGTTTTTTTATATGGTTGTAGTTGCAAAAGTCATAATGTCGTAAGATCGTTCCACGGCCAACAAATTCCGGAAGCAAAATTCCCGGCGGCATTTCAGCTGACAGTACTGGATGGCCAGTTCCAGCTAGCGACGTTTCAGATGGCAGTAAACATGACTAAGGACTTACAAAATTTGCTAAATCAGAATGAAGTCACTCGTTAGACGGAGATAACTTCCGCTATGCAGTCCTAGAGCAGTCAGTCCTAGTTCGTGTGGCGGATGGATCAACTCCTTTACGCCGTGGGTTCCTCGATGTAGCCAGACAGCGTCATAAGCAGGGTTTCCAGGTCTGCATTGCGTACAGCACACGAGAATTCACATACGCGTAATGCATCAGCGGTAAGATGGAAGTGTCGAACTTCCAACACGCCACCCGTAAGAGAGTAACGTGTTGATGCCCGGTTTTGGACACTAACAAGAACTGCTCCGAACAGCTGAGGTCATACTGCATCACGCACTTTCCGACTTCTTGCTCTTTCTATTATCCAGGCTTTCTCCAGAACGAAACAAGGAATTTCAGCTTCCACATACACCAACATTAGTGATACCTGTTTATGTTGGCGGATCGTCAGCCATTATGAAGAAGTGACTATTTCAATGGCGTATCAAGGTACAAAAGTATACCAAGATAAGACGCATAGGATGGCAAATGAAAATGAAAATTACCATCAAAATGGAATGTTTCGGTGTGACGGGAAAGAGCAACACCGAAACCAGCCACTTCGGATACGGTGCCAGTGATGAGAATGGCACAGGCGGACTTCAAATTCAACCGTGACCGTAATGCAGATGGCGTGTCGCAATCCAAGACAGAAGGCGCATACACAAAAGCCCAACAATCAATTTCAGACAGCCATGGAAAACTCTACACAAGGAGCTTCTTGGTCAAGGGATCATGGTGATAGCCGCCAAGCACTATGTGATGAGTACCACTCGCTAATCATATTGTCTTTATCTGAGGAGCCCAAACAAGATACAAACGTGTCGTGTAGTGCAGTGATAGGAGAGCTCAACACCGGTGCTCAATTTCGGATACTGTCCTTGTGATCGGAATGACAGAACCTGACTTCGAAGTCAACCGATACCATGATTGAGATTGTTTTTTGCGATCTATGACACACGGTGACTACTAAAAACCCAACATTTAAATAAATGCACTCTTATATGGAACGTAAATTATCACTAGTAAAGACATTATACTTAGATGAACGCTTCGAACTTTGCATCTTGTTGACGGTACAATGTCGAAGCTTAGCTTATCGCTTCAGATGAAGGTTCCTTAAGTTGTAAAAGGCCTTCTGATAACTTCCCGCAGTTAGCGCAGCTCCTCAAAGTCAATTTTCAAAACTTGGTAAGGGACAGCTTTAACCAAATTTTAACTAGTCTAATCGAAAAAGGTCCAAAAGCCAAATGCAGATTTTTAACTTTACAGCAGATAAAGTAAGCGCGGTGTTCCAATGAGAGGACCATGACCGATTTAAAGGGACCACCACTAGACGTGCTGGGAATGCATTCCAGCGTGAGCAGATTCTAAAAGTGTAAAAATACTTTCTACAATCCAAACGTGAGTGTTGTTACTGGTTTCAGATCGTGACCTCGGCTTTATTTGCAAGGAGCTAGAATTTCATGGCATCAAGGCACGAGTTAGTTCTTAGTTCGTTTAGTCTCATGTCAAGGTTCCCTCCTATCTGGCCCTCATTATAGTTGTTGCAGTTTCTGAGGAAATTCTTGTAAGCCAGGGTCAACAAGTATTCTTTCCTCAGTTTGAGTCTAGTCATAGAGAGCTTTGTCCGAATTGTTTCCTTTGGTTTAGAAGTGACTTTGATCCCGGGAAGCATTATACTTCTCTCAGTATTCCAGTGATCAAGCAATGGTTTATAATGGGAATAAAAGTGAACGCTTGACATGTCCCGTAAGTTAGTGAGGGTGAAAATCGAAAAATAAAAAACGTGTCAGTAAAAGAACCATGAAACACATGACTCACCAAGGGGTTTGGATTAGCACATAAGCGAGTATTCCTGCCTGGATTATAGGAGTTAATGATGTCGTCCACTGTTTGTTGTTCATGAATTCCATTTCCCGATGATCATGGACTATATCATATAGTATAAATGTGTCAGAGTATCCTCAAGGTGTTTGTTGAAAAGGGATAAAGTAGGAGCACTAATTACATTAGCCAGGAGGGCGTTCCAAGGCTGTAACACTCGGAGAGAAAAGAAGTTTCGTCGAAATTCCAGTCGGCTGTACTGTGTTAAAGCTTAAACGGATGACTCCCTAGAGAGGTAATATAACTGAGTTTCAAAAGCGAATGGCATGTATGATCGGGGTTTATCAGGATCTGATACACCAGTATGACATCGCCCCTTGGGCGCCAGTAACCTCCGTCGTATATTTTGTGGGTTTTCAGCCTGAGTGGGTAGGGAAGACGGCACAAAACTCTAAGCTTCTTTGTCGCTCTGCGTTGTGCGGTATCAAACGTGGTGTGGTGGTGCTTCTGCCAGGGTTGTCACGCTTGAATCGCGTATTCCGTATTCGGATTCACGTACCCGCCAAGCATTTTCGGAAGCTTGAGATGTCAGACTTCCCGAACGCTCTACGAAGAAGGCCAATGTGTTTGTTTGATTTTTATGAGAACTTTACAAGGTTCTCATGCACAGGCACGCCGAGATCGAACTTATAAGAAGCCCGCTGTATTATTTCTGGTTCTAGGTGAAAGTTGTGAGTACTCTGATGGCGTATCTTCAGAAGTTGGCATTTCATGAAGTTGAAATGCAACATATTCTCGATGTACCATGTGTACGCTTTGCTCAGTTCATCATGTAAAGCTGTGTGATCCTCCACTGAGGCGATAGAACGCGATCTCTTTGGATCATCTGCAAATAGCAGATAGTTTGAAGACAGAACGATTGCTAGATCATTTACGAAAAACAGAAACAGGCGTGGACCGAATACGGAGCCCTGAGATCCGCCGCTTCGAACTTCGATTGGTCCTGACAGGGTTCTGCAAACCCTCACATTCAGGTGACGTTAAAGGCAAAAGTCGCCTAAATACCCCAAAATGGGATCGCCAATACCATAATTCTGGAGTTTATGCAGTAGAATGCGATGGTCCAGGAGGTCTAATAACTTTGAGAATTCCAGAAAGGCTTCATCCACCCCCATACATCGGCGTCCACTGGTTCCGTCCAGCTTGCATGAGTTAGCAACAGATTAGCGGTGCAGGACTGATTTTGGCAAAATTCTGGTTGCTCCGGAACGAGGATTTTGTTATTCTCCAAGTACTCCAGGAGCGCCTCAACTACAATGAACTCCAAGCTTTTGGAAAACAACGGAAGAAGTCAAGAACACAATGTTGCGAAGAGTACTCTTTTCGACAAATCTCCTCAGGCATTTACGATTATGAAATGGAAAGGCGCAAAGCAAATGGCTGATGAGGCCAAAGTGGTGGGAATAGTAGAATCACGACAAACATAAACTCAAAAGTCTTGATCAATAAAATCCACTGCAGTGGCTAGAACCTTCCAGGCAGCATGCCCACACGTCCTTGCGGAAACAGCTCCTTTTATAGCCCAACGCATTAAAGACAGACTTCCGGTTCAGTCCCAACCTTACATCTTATACCAGTTTACCTGCGCTTGTGGTGCAAGGTACTTAGGACACACAACCAGGCGTCTGTCTAAACGCATTGCGGAACACCGCCCAGCGGCTTTGCGGAAAGGCATTGTCAGTCGCCCCAACAGTTCCATACTGGAACATCTGGTGGAAAGCGGACACCGAATTAGGACCGCTAAGGCCTTCCAAGTACTTTATGTATTACAACCACGGTACACTAAAGGTCTTAGAAAGCAACTCTTACGGATGGCCGAAACGATTGCGATTAGAATATTTCAACCGGAATTATGTAAACAGAAGGCTCTGCCGCAAGGGCTTCTTCTACCCTGGCCCTGGTTAGCTCACCAAGTTTTATCACCCCGTGCGTCTACAGTGGTCGGATGATGCACTTGGCATCCCACCGATCAACTAACACGTGCTTTGTCACATGTGTTGTTAATGGATTTTGTTGATCAAGACTTTTGATTTTATGTTTGCCGTGATTCCACTATTCCCGCTACTTTGGCTACAGCAGCCATTTGCTTTGTGCCTTTCCATTTCATAATCGTAAATGCCTGAGGAGATTTATAGAGAACAGTACTCTTTGCAACATTGTGTTCTTGACTTTCCATGGGTATAATCTACGAACTGAAGAAGTGTAATCGGACGATAATTTGCTGGTTCTGCACGGCTTCCACATTTGTAGACTGGCGCAATGATCTCGTGCTTCCACATTTTGGTGACGTGCACTTCATTAAGACATTGTTGATAGGGTCGTTAAAGGTTCAGCTAAGCTCATATCGGCAACTTTCAAAGCCTTCGAGCGAATGCCTTGCTCAACCGGGGAGCTATTGTCGCGCAAGGACATCAACGCTTCAACACACCTGCGGCTGTGAAAGATATGTGGTTAAAACCTGATGGCGGCATGAGCATCGTAGGCATGGTGTAGGATGGTTGCGCACTGGATGGTAAAGCCAAACTGTTGTCCAAGAACGTTGGCTGCCTGTTGTGCCCTTTGGGCTAACCCGAAGGCTGTGTGTGGAGCCGGAATTCCTCGCATAACGCGGCGAAGTTTGTTTAAATGTCTATATAACAGCTTTGAATCAGAGCAAAATTTTACCACAAGGTCTTATTGGTTCTTTACTTTATCCTCCAGGACGAGTTTAACATAGTCGTTCGTTTGTGTAGTATAGACGTCCCAAGTATCCACGCTCGGAGAGGAAAAGTAGGCTTGCCATGCCAAGTTCCTCAAGGCCACACATTTCCGGGTCCCGCTGTTAGGAACGAGTTTATCGTTTCGGTCAGTGGATTTTGGTTTCACATGCGCTTGCAACGAGCCTGTTGAGTCTATTGGTAAATTCCCCGTAGGCCACTCCAAGGGATCATTCCGTTAAGAAAGACCAACTTTTCGCAACAATGAGTTCGGACAGGTCATCAAAGTTGGTTATGAGGTAAGATTTCGCAGTACTTGTTTTAAGCTACTCGGCATGGCATAAGTATTAGAACACTAGTGTCGCGTATTAGCTCCGGCCCAAAGGATTGCACGTCGTTAGTAAAAACGAGGTCGAAGATGGCCGGTTTGTTTGCGGTCCTGAAATGCGTTGGAGAAGTGAGGTGGTTGTACAGCGGTGAACCAGCAATTAGCTCATGCAGACCTTCTTTGAAATGTTCACCCATAGTGGCCGAAGATTCAAGTCCGTGCAGACTGACGTTCCCACCAAGAAAACATGGCTGTAATATGGTTCCAGTAGATTCATCATAGCGGTAGATAGGACCTGATCCAGTTCTAACGTAGATTGTGATAAGATAACTAGCCTCTCATTCCCGGATATTATGGATGCGAGTTTGCCGGATTCCGAGGTCATTTACAGCAAAGTTAATTTTTTGAATTCCGTCAAATTAGGTTGCAAAATTATCTTCTTCCATCCATCTCGGATTCGACGTCCTCGGTTGAAACTAGTCTTCAGACGGCTACCGCTGTGGATAAACAAATGACTTCCAACGTATGCCCAAAGTGTTGACAATGGGAGTCGGCTTGCACTTTCCAATATGATTTACGCACCGATGCTAGTCAAGCTGGCTGGCTTAAGACCGCCCGCCACACATTAGGGAGTTTTACCCCCTCCATTCTATTCACGCAGTCGTCAGATTTGGCAATTTCCCAAAAGACAATTTAAGTCGGACGCAGCGGACTATATTCGTTGCGCAACAAAAGTGGTGTACGGATGAACAGACAGGAGCAAACGTTAACGCGGCAACTTACAGAGCGGACGAGTATCATTCCAGATACAAGAACGATTAAACCATGCAAGGACAAAGTACAATTGGACATTAATTAAATTATACATAAAAGGTAGTAATGATTTTTTGTACGTTACAAACGCTATATACACAGACGGTTGTTCGCGCGATCAAATCAACCGACTATGCATCAGCCTTGGAGCCGAGAACGATGCGCACTCCAGCTTGACCAGAGGCTGCGGTATTGGCGTCACCCGATGCGTATAGTCGATAGCGAAAGGACAAGTAATGTGCAGCTAGTTCCAAAACCGCTTAAAGGTCATTGATCCTAGTTTCTGACTCGCAGCATATGTCTACCCAGGGTCCACATCGTGCATGCGAGTGCAGCATTTTAACCTAATTTTTTAAGAGGGCGAATTTTGTATGTTGCCATGGAACCGTCCCTCACCAACACTATCCACGTTAGCTGGTAGCGGCAAACGTCTCAGCCATTTTTCTGCAGTACATGAGAAAGGAAAATGCAAATAAAGCGCAACAGAGGTACGCCTGATGAGTCACCAGTAACTGCTGAACATCGTTCAGGTGAGCTAGCCAGCTATTGTGCAACGAGAAGAGTTGTCTTATGTGTCAGAAATGAGATAGTAGTTGGAGGGGATCAAAGAAAGTTACAACGCAAACGCCATTGTGGTCGGCTCATAGCCAAACGGGCTCATCGTTTTCGGACCCCAACCACGGAACCGAGAGGCTCCAATCGAGTCCAACCTCAAACTAAGGATTTTCATTCTTCGTGACCAACACTGCTGCCCACCTCTTCTGTCATTCACACCCTCGGCGTGGCTCGGGGTGCTGACATGCGCAACACGTGGCCTTGCCATCGGAACTGGATTCGTTAAATAACAGTGCTGAGCGGTCAACTTCCTATACCCGTGCAAGGAACAATGCGCCATACACGCTCATTGCTCATGCGGTATTCCAACCAGATACGAGCCAAACAGCGAAGTCACCGGTGGTCGGACCTAACTAGCCCCCTTACGTCTGCAGATCTAATGGACAGGTTTCACAACACTCAGTCGGCACTCGAAGCTGCATCATATCCGGATAGACACAGCTAATGTCACTTAGAGGGGATCGCGGTGTGCAAAGAGCTGGATTCTTGCACGCGGGCTTCCGGTAACCAGCATATATTGACCGAGTGGGTCTCTAATGTTAGGGCAAGTGCTGCTTGTTGACCAGTCTGTAACAACATTCGAACGTTAAGGCAAGTCACTCAAAGGGAGGATCACAGGATCCAAATAGAAGTCGATGAACTGGGCTTGTCGTCAGAACAGGAGTGAGGAACCGCGTTTGTGCGTGACTTGAAACTAACGTATGGACGCCTTTCAAAGCAGTGTGTGAGGGCCAATAAATGTCGGGTTGTAAACTTGGAAAACCAGACTACAGTTGGAATGGGATGACAAGAGTGAAAAGTGTAATAAAGAAAATAAGAGGACGGGGCGGCTTGAGGAGTAGCATTCAAACCCATATCCGCCACGTCCAATGTAAGAGCTAGGTCGCCGTTGATTATCCTCTGCGATGGCCAGAGCATCGAGAAAGTGTAGAGGAAAAACCAAACCAAAGAGGCTTAACTACCTAAAGGAACTCCCAGTCTGTGAAGTAAGCATGTTCAATCTGACCTGTAAATCACCATCCTCGGTGTCGTAAAAGCTAGTTGCTTGAGCAAAACTAAGTAGCCGGCCGTAATCATGCGGGCCAATCAGTGGCTGAGTATGCAAATGAGTCAGGCGTGCTTGGTACCGGATAGCAACTTTAGCGAAAGGCGGTTAGTATCATATGGCAAATTGGCCAATCAGGTGCAAGCATAAACAAGCCTGAGAATGTACTCGCGGTTGGCTCAGTGGCGGATTGGTTTGTCTGGAACGCCCATATGTAGGCGAGCTAACCACAGCGGACCAGACAAACAAAGCGGAGATGCCGTACCCAACCGTGGTCCAAGGCGAATGAATGAAGAGGGACTCAAGCCGTGTGTGCGACCAACGAACACTAAATAACACAAAAGTTGCATACAAAAGATAAGTGGCCGGTGTGTAGGCAATGCTGACGAACAACCATTCCCCGTATTTGTACAGTATAAACGACGATCTGATATTTGTAATTAGTAGGGGGATTTATTAGGTTTTTATGTAGATTCGTCGCAGTTGCTCTGGGGGCCAGCCCTGCCCTCTGCACACTCCTGACATGCAAGACAGTGGAGTATGAGCAGCGCTATATCACAGTTAGATATCAGTCATGGCGGTCCGCTGCCGTCGCCCATGGCTCAGGGACATAACTCGCTGACTTGCAAGAGTAAGGTCGTGGCTTCGAATCCAGCAGGATTCGGCGGGTGCACGCTACTGGCGAGTCCCAATAGGACGAAACGGCCGTCTGGCGCTTTCCTGGATGTGTGGTGGCTGTCTGCCGATGACCTGATCTTTGAATAACAGACTGATCATTGCCCACGTATTTTTTGCCTCTCGGGGGATACGCGACATGGCGACAAAGAAGCCGACACTCCGGCCTCCAGCCACTGTTGCTGGACAGCCGCCGATTCCATCACCGACCGCTCTGCAAATGACGGAAATCTCGTTAAAGGATAACTGCAGATGGCTTGCCTCCCTGAGAGGCATTGTACTTCAAGAGTGCGTTGGGCCCCTGGTCCTTCACGAATCGAAAGCCGCCTAAACCATCTATTTGGTCACCGGCTCCCAATGGATTGCGACGCCCTCACATCACTCTGCTGCCTTGTCGGTTAGATCTTTTATCAAAGATTCGGGGTAAGGCCCCCTAAAGCAACCCTCTACTTCGGCCTGAGCAACCAGGTAGTATCACGCCCACTTACGTATCATGAACCGCACTGCTTACCTCTATTTTTGCTATGCTTATCATCT
Source organism: Dicrocoelium dendriticum (assembly GCA_944474145.2). NCBI lineage: Eukaryota > Metazoa > Platyhelminthes > Trematoda > Plagiorchiida > Dicrocoeliidae > Dicrocoelium > Dicrocoelium dendriticum. The sequence goes on from OX104062.1 coordinate 10,565,919, forward strand.
CTGCTAACTCAACTGCTCAGCCTCCCCTGACAGATCACCCTACCTCGCGTCCTTCACCTATATGTACTCTTATGCATTCTGTCACCGTCACAAACGACCAACTTCTCGCAAATGATGGAAACAACAGCCAAACTCCCGTCACTCAATGTCCTGCGATCACAACCGTCTTTCACTCCACCGAAGCTCTGGCGCTTCTTCAACCTGGTTCTCCATTCATCCTCGCAGCGGTTAACGTTCGAATTGTGATGCAGATCGGACGACAAGCATGTCTGGCCCGTAACCTTGCAATGCTCTCGGTAGACATTTGTTGCCTTTCAGAGACCAGATTACAATATTCTAACGCCGTCATCAGAATGACCTCTCCGGTAAATCCTGACGCCAAATACCACTTTCGGCTTTCTGAAGACTCAGAAATTGCCGCCTCTAGTAAAGCTGGTGTTGGGGTTGCACTGAGTGCCAGGGCTGAGTCAGCTTTGCTTGACTGGATTCCAGTCAACAGTCGGCTATGCGCAGTCCCATTAAAAGCTTCATGTAATGTAAGCAGGCGTCGAGACCTTAAGCGTGCCTTGTTCGTCGTTTCCGCCTACGCCCCTACAGACTGCAGCTCGGGTGCAATCAAGAATTGCTTTTACCAACCGCTACATGAACTTCTGCATTTCTCTAAAAGGGCTGATATAGTTATCCTTGCCTGCGACTAACGCACGGGTGGGCCGCCTTTCATTAAGCGAGCACCACCTTGGGGGTAGTTTTGGTGTCGGTGGCAGTCGATCAGAACCTAGAGACAGACTGCTTGCTCTTTGCTTTGATCATCGCTTGTTTCTTTCGAGCACTAGTTTTCGGCACTCGAGGAGACGCTCCTACCTCGTGCCCGCACTCACAAACGCAAGCGGGCTCCCTGCTTTACCACATATCACTCAGCTACAGATGGCGCGGAAGCGTAACGGACTGCCGATCGTACTGGTCAACTTACCTAGACTCCGATCACGCATTGGTTCGTGCTAAGATTTGCATGTGTTTCGGAGGATCACGCAAGCACGCTCACTACCGACCGGAAGTCGCAAATCTATAAAACCTTGGGATTTTAACCAAGTACCAAGCTTCACTGCCAGCATTGCTTGGCTCAACTATTTACAGTGACCTCGATTCGCATTGGGCGCAGATCAAAGATGCCTTAGTTTCCGCTAGTATCGACACTTGTGGAGCTGCCCGTCCCCCACCGAGGTATTGGATCTCTGCCGTCTCCTTGTTGCTGATGGACAAACGCCGCTTGATCTTATCGGATTCCAGCCACAGCGAAGAACGCCAATCCCTGGCTCGAGTGTTGCGCAGCAGTCTACAAGTGGACCGCGAAGCTTGGTACTGTGAACGTGCTAGGGAGATGGGGCTTGCTAGACTCCTCTGGTAATACCAGAAGACTTTTCCATCTCGTTCGAGTCACCGAAAGTGTTCGATCTGGCATAAGTGAAACAATATGCGAAGAGGATGGCATCTTAATCACCCATCTTCAACGACGGTTGGAGCGATGGGCCGAACGTTTTGGCTCGCAGTTTTGTTGGCCCTCAGCTCCATCTGCTATTTCTGGCGCTCGCACTGGTGCCTCCCTCATATCATGAAATCGAGTAGGAGCTCCGCCACATGAAGTGTTATAAAAACCCGGCCCTGAGGGTCTTCCTCCAGCTCTATTTAAAGATGGTGGCGCTTCGCTGGTTCGAGAACTCACCGCTTTGTTCTCGAAAGTTTGAGGAAGTTCCATCATCTGGCAGGTGCTTGTGCCTGCACTCACTCTTGGTGGTGAGACACTAGAGGTTGTGGAGAGCTTTGTCTACTTGAGACGTTGCATCACTGCTGGCGGGGCTGTTGGAGACGTGATTTCGATGCGCATTTTATAGGCTAAAGCACTTGTGGCGTCGCCACGACATTCGTCTCCACCACATGGCGTGTCTATTGTGCAACTGTTCGTGTTGTACTGTTGTACAGATGCGAGATCTGGCCCATTCATAAAGGTAACGTGCGCAGACTATCCGTCTTCAAGCACCGCTGTCTGCGGTCCATTGCCCGTGTTTGGTGGCGGCACCACATAAGCAATGTGGAAGTTAGCGTGTCTTGGGACGAGGAAGCCACTCGCTCGAGGAGCTCCTCGACGGTAGGTGGGACACGTATTGCGCATGCCTATTCAGCGTTACCCGCGTCGTGCGTTGTTTGCGGTTGCTGGACAGGGCTAAAAGTGACGGTCTGATGGACAGCCTGCAACTTGGAAAAGCCGCATGAAAAAGCTGACGAAACAGCTGGCCCCTGCCGGTTGTTGTCGACTACCTGGTTGGGGTCCAAGAGATGCAGATACTTACTGGTTTAAGATCTTGGAAGCCATGACTCAAGATCGATGTCAGTGGCGGACGTTTGCATCGGTGTATTGCGGTGTCCCTCCTTCCTCTCCCTAAAAAGCTGAAAATATTCAAAAACTGAGCAGATAAAAGCTTTTGTCGTTGTGTTAATTTCTTATTATTCATACTGTTTTCCTATTCAGCCATGATTCCGATGGCACCATACCTGTGCCACAGATTATATATATATATATATATGTATATATATATGTATATATATATATATATATATATATATATATATATATATATATATAGTGGATTCCGGTTAATAGGACCACCGGTTAATAGGACCAGCCGCTTATTCGGGCCAAATTCTGAAGAACCGAAACGAATCCTATTACGCTAGCCTAATTTTAGCCGCTTATTAGGACCGGAATTTCGCTTAATCGGACCAGACGATAGAAGGTGGCAGGTAACAGAGGTGTTAAAATCAAGTTCTGTGCCTGGATGTCTGGACTAAACCCACAGTTCATATGTCGGGAAGGAAAGCGGATCATTCAGTTACGGTAATCCGAGTTTGCCTTTGGATAAACTGAACTGTGGCAACCTTGAGGCACATCTATATAATTGGCTTCAGAACCGCCCGAAACTGACTGTAGTTTCCAACACTTGTAGGCGGAGCGAAGACATATATGCTTGTTCACATGTCGTTAACCGCTCGATCGATGTACCGCACGTCCATTGAGCCGAATGCCCTGAGCCCGCATTGCGGGCCTACTCTCGAGCACGGCAAGTGATCGCGGACACACAGGTCCGGCAAATCATAGGACAGCAGGTGGCTAGGTCAACCATAGAAATACCCAGGAGACAGACTCGAGTTCACCTCAGTGAACTGTGCGTGTCTTGTTGCATGTTAAGAAAATGCCACGACGGGACTTGACGTTAGCTGAGAAAATTCGTTTCCTAGATCAGATCAAGGAACAGGGACCAACCACTAGTCAGCGTCGATTGGTGGAAATTACCTGCTTGGCAAAATCTACAATATCGCGCCTGATAAAACAAAAGAAAGATCTGCGAGTAGAATGGGCACAATGTGAAGGACGACGAGGTACTTCCCAAAAACAGAAGCGTGAAGGCAAGGATCCAGACGTCGATGAGGCCCTTAATGATTGGTTTGCCTTTGTTACTGGACGAGCCGTGCGAGTACGTGGCCCAATGTTAAAGTACAAAGCAGAAGAACTCGCTAAAATGCTGGGCCACGAAGATTTTCTAGCTACGGACGGCTGGTTGTCTCGATGGAAATCTAGACATGATGTAAAATTTAAGAAAGTACATGGTGAGAAAGAAAGTGCCAATAGCGCTCGAGCTGAAGAATGGAAATAAACAAAACTACCAGAGCTTCTTGAAAAATTTCCAGCAGATGACATCTATAATGCTGATGAAACCGGGTTGTACTATAGGGCTACACCGGACGGCTCCTTAAGTTACAAACATGTTACTCTCTCTGGCTGCAAAAAAGCAATGGATCGCGTATCTGTCTTGTGCTGCTCAAACATGTCCGGAACAGACAAGAGGAAGTTGCTGGTTATAGGAAAATGTGCCAAGCCTCTCTGCTTTAAAAGACTCAGAATGGACAGTTTACCAGTTGTGTATCGTGCGAACAGAAATGCATGGATGAGCTCTACACTTTTTAAAGAATGGGTGAAAGATCGGGACACAGAGCTACAACGGCAGTCGACAAAAGTGTTATTACTTCTCGACAATTGTGCAGCACATTCAAATTTGGAGTTCTTGAAGAATATCCAGATGGAATTTCTGCCTCCCAAGACCACATCTTTGATACAGGCAATGGACATGGGCATCATAAAAAATTTGAAGACGTTTTATCGTTCAAGGTTGGTGAATTACATCCTTGAATCAATTGAGGAAGGCTTGCTGACCTCATCCTCGACGGCCGGAAAAATCAGTGCAAAGGTCAACATTTTGCAAGCGGTTACATTCGTGGCCGAAAGTTGGCGAAAAATGAGCAGTGCGACAATTCGGAACTGTTTTTCTGACTGTGGCTTTAAGCATATTGTCTCGGAGATGGATGTGGATATGGTGATTGTAAATGAAAATGAGGGCGAGAATGTGGAGCTGAAACAAGTTGAAAATTACGAAGAATTTTTGTCAATCGACAACGAACTTAAACTCTGTGATGGAAATGAAGAATGCGATGCTGCCATTGTTGCTCGAATAGTAGCGAAACACACGACAGCAACAGAAGACCATGGAAGTGATGAAGATAACCCTAACGTGTTGATGCCAGTCACAAAACAGGATGCAAGGAAATGCATTGAAACATTGCACCGCTATTTCATGCAGGAAGGAAATGAAGGTAGTCCTATTACTGCGTTACATGTTTGTGGTGATTTTGTGCGAATGCAGTCTGTTAAAAGAATGCGTCAAACCACACTGGATACGGTCTTCAAACGCTGAATGGAATTCGGTAATCCCTTTGTATAAAACTGTACTTCGCATGCTGAATATCTTGTAGGTCGTTACGAAGAATTTGTTTGTAAATTTCTTTTTCAGTGAACAAAGTTCGTTATAAAAGCAGTTCTTTTTTGTGTGTTTGCTATAAATATATGCCGCCAATACAGGTCATAATAGTAGTTTCCTATGTTATGTATAGCACGTCCCATCTTGTTACATCGGGTAACTTCGGTTAATCGGACCAGCCGCTTAATAGGACCAAAATGGTCTGGTCCCGATGTGGTCCGATTAACCGGAATCCACTGTATATATATATATATATATATATATATATATATATATATATATATATATATATATATATATATGGTTGGCGGCATCCGGTTTCGGATTTGCCTGTCACTGTGGCCAGCCACAAGACGCCTGCGTCTACAGAGGGACCATGGGTGGCTTGCGCTGCACCACCCGCAGGTCCAACCACACACCCCATTTCCAGTGTAAACCCGAAGGAATAAGATCGGGAGGCATGTGGATGGGAGCCACGTTTCATCAACCGAGCCGACCCACACTCTTTCACAGGCAAACACAAGCACGCTGTATTTGGGGAATCAATTGCACACAAGGCGGTGGCTGGACCGTAGTCCGCTCCACACTGAGTGCATGGAACCGCTCTTCGAGCCTAGCACGGCCACGAGGACCGTGCACCCCGTCCCCTCCAGCAACGACCAACTGTCTCCTGGTAGTGGGTAATAGACAGGTAGGCACCTTGTCAGCATGCACATCAAGCGCAGCCACACCGGGGATAACAAGCAACAGCCAATCACTTGAAACGACAAGATGAAATAAAACGAATCCAATAATGCATACAAATGCGGTGGCATAACTCTTCGCTTAACTAGCATATGAAGTAAGTTGATTAGCAGCGAATCCGCGGTAAGGAAAAAATGTCCACAAGTCACTTTAAAATGCTACAAACGCAACAAAATTAACGAAGACAAGCGCAACTAGTGAAAACAACGTGGTCAGTTAATGGAAGATTATTCAGGTTGACAGAACAACCCATTATTATACACATCGGCCAGAGGTGGGAAACACCTCAGCTACTGTGCCGCAATATATAAAGGAAAAGGAAAATAAATACAACAGCTGCATGCCAGCTGAGCTACCAGCAACGGATAGGCATCGTTCCGGTAAGCTACCAGCCGGCTACTAGGCAAAAAGAAAAATTATTGTTTTACGCTATGAAATGAGATCGTAGGTGAAGGGGGAGGCTAAAACGGATGGGGAGGGACAAAGAAACTCACAGCACGAACGCCACTGAGGTCGGCTCCTTGCCATGTCAGCAAGTGTATCCAGCCAAACGTGTTCACCGTCTTTTGGACCCCAACCAGGGAGCCGTGGCGCTCCAACCGAGGCCAGCTCCGAAGTGAGGGCCTTCATTCCTCTGGACCAAGTCATCGCTTGGCCGCCCCTCCTCTTCTTCCATCCACATTCTCGGTGAGCAAACAACGCACGTCGTGGAAGTCGGTGGGCTGGCATGCGCAGCACGTGGCCGAGCCATCGGAGCCTGGTGCGTGAAATGACGGTGCTGAGCGGTTCATTTTCTTTTCCTGTGCCGTAAACAAGGCGTCGAACACGCTCGTTACTCACGCGGTGTTCCCACCAGATGTGGGCCAAACTGCGAAGGTACCGATGGTCGAACGTAACTAGCCTCTTTATGTCCGCCGATCTTAGGGGCCAGGTTTCGCAACCGTACAGTAGGGTCGAACGTACCGCTGCATTGTACACTCTACCCTTCAGGGCGAGAGTAATGTCGCCCCGACGCCATAGGTGGCGAAAGTTAGCAAAAGCACTTCGAGCTTTCGCTATACGGTTCGTGATCTCGTCTTTGATCCCAAGGGCGCTGATACAACTTCCCAGGTAGTTGAATTTCCGAACGACTTCTAGCTGATCCCCCCCAAGGGTCAGCGCAGGAGGCGATCCCTGACAATCTTGGAGGAGCGCTTTGCATTTCGATGGTGCAAAGCAAAGCCCGAAGCGGCTGACAACCAGTGCTAATCTGTCCAGCGCGGCTTGGCACGTCTGGGAGCTGTCACAGATGAGAGCAATGTCGTCTGCATACTGCGAGTCAAGAAGTCGTTCTCCTGGGAGTAGTTCCAACCTTCCAAGTCATGTCCTGTAATCGCAATCTCCATGACTTCGTCAATAGCGAAGTTGAAGAGGAAAGGTGACAGCGGGCATCCTTGTCTCACACCGCTGGAGATATTGAAAGATGGCGACAGCCGTAAGCCCTCACTCTGCCCGTGCTACGCGCGTATAATGCTTGGATAATATTTACATATTTCTCGGGCATACCTTTCCTGAGTAGACAATTCCAAAGGGCACATCGATCAACCGAATCGAATGCACCTTTGATGTCGAGGAACACGACTACGGTGGGCCGCCAATATGTGTGGCGGTGCTCCAACAACTGACGCAAGGTGAAGATGTGGTCGATGCAGCCACGACCCCGACGAAACCCGGCTTGCTCCTCACGAATCTGGCTTTCACGAGCACCAGTCAGTCTGTGAAGAACTATGGAGGCGAGTAATTTGGAGGCGATGGAGATCAGACTGATTCCTCTATGTTTGCTGCATTCCGATTGCGAGCCTCCTTTGAGGATGGGAACAATAACGGAGCGGCTCCAGTCGGTTGGGACAGTCTCCTGCTCCCACAGTTTCACTAGTAATTCATGTAAAGCATCAACAAGAACAGAGCCTCCGAATTCGAAGAGGGCTGGGGAAGATCATCTGGTCCCGCGGTTTTGTTCAACTTCAACCGTCCGATCTCACGTTCGACTTCTGAACGAGAGGGTGGATTCAAAGGGAGAGCCCACGGAGCAGGGTGATCACTCGCCGGCGAAGAATCGAACAATTCTAGCCGATTAAATTGCTTTTCAAAATGCTCAGCCCAACGCTCCAAACGTTTTGACAAATTGTGGATAGGCTGTCCACTCTCGTTACGTATAGTTTCACTAACACCAGGTCTTCTGCTGCCCGTTTCCCGTATCACACGGAATAACGCGATGGTTGCCAAGGGCAGCGGCCACTTCCATCTCTGACGCACGATGAGACCACCAGGATTCCCGGTCTCTCTTCAGGCTAGCGCGGAGTTTTGCCCAGAGCTCTTTGCGAGTTTCATTGTGTTCGCTTCCAGCCGGAAAATGTCGGCGAGCATCGATAAGTTCCAGAGACTGCGAAGTGACCCAATATCCATGTTGGCTAGTAGACTTACCACATGAGGATTTGCCTGCTGCTAGTAAGGACTGGTGAATATGAGACCAGCGAGCTTCAACTGCATCCAGTAAGCGCTTACTCAACTCGCATGTCAGCGTACTTCGATAGGCATTCAGAACAGCTGGCTTTGTCAGTTGGCTGGTGTCAATGCGCTCACAGCGTCGTCGTGAGCGTCCGCCAAAATGCATCCGCATGTCAGCACATACAAGTGCATGATCGGTGTCCACACATGTGCTCCAAATCGAGTGACAATTCTGGATGCAGCCTCTCCAGCGCTAACTGACCGCAATGTGATCGATTTGCGTCCATGGCTGGTTCGAGGCTGGTGGGCGCCAAGTCACCCTCTGGCGGGTGCTGTGTCGTAAGTTAGTGCTCGCAAGAAGTATGCGGGCATCTTCACACAAATGAAGTAACCGCTCACCGTTATCATTATGGGAGCCTACACCGTGCTGACCGCCCAGATGCAGTTCATCAGTGGACAACTTTCCAACTTGTGCGTTCAGATCCTCAGCCAGCACAACAGTGTCCGTGCTTCTTCTGTAACGAACGAGCTGGGTCATTTGGCGGTAGAAGTCGTTCTTTACCGAATCATCGCCACAGTTTGTGGGCGCGTAGGCAGCGATGATGAATAGACCTATTAGTCCCGCGCGACTTCGAAGCTTTGAACGAGGCAGCCAATCGGACCACACACATCCGGCTACTGATTGGAGTCCAGTCAATCAGAGCAGCTTCAGCCCGGGGACCCAGGGCAATGGCCGGTGCTCGAAGCTGCATTGTCACCGGATAGGCGCAATGAGAAAATACTGCTTGCGTCATCTGAAGGGGATCGCAGAGTGAGCACAGAGCTCGAGTCTTGCAGGCGGGTCTCTGATAAGCAGCAGATATCGATCGAGAGGGTCTTTAATGTTCGGGCAAGTGCTGCCTGTCGACCGGTCTGTAGCAATGTGCGTACATTGTGGCATGCCAATCTGAAGGAGGATCGAGGGCTCCAAATGGAAGCCGGTGAACTGGAATGGACCGCTTGGTTGGACATGGGCTTATCGACAGGACAGGAATGACGCTCCGCGTTAGCATGTGAGTTGAAATTAGAAGATAAATGCCTAGCAAAGCATGTTGGGGGTGGGCGAAGAATTGGGGAGTTGAAAACTGAGGAGGATATAAGTGAAGTTGGAACGGGGCGGTAAGAGTGAAAAAGCGTAGGAGGGGGAATAAGAAGCTGGGAAGGCTTGAGCAGTAGCATCCAAAAACTCCTATCCACCTGCTCGATGCAGCAGATAGGGCACCGTTGATTATCCTCTGCGGTGGCCAGGGCATCAAGAAATTGTCTGACGAAGGATTCATAGTATTGCGTGGGCAGGATACTGTCAGGTTGCCCAGGGCTAGACAGGAGAACGATTAGGGTTCTCAACCAAAGCCTTTGGTTCAAAAACCTGACCGCAAGGCAGCGGGTTTGGCGTTGGGCTACAAGCAGTCCGTTTTAAGGAATAAGGTGCCACTCTTATTCCAACCTCCAACCTGGAGGCTGGGTTTGTCTGGCCTCTAACCATTGACCAGTCTGGTATGAGTGACTCTGAAGGTGCAAAAGCACCACCCAGCATAGCTCAATGGATCGCTGAGGCACACAAACCATCGCACCACGGTAAGGTCCAGCCTCATTGCGATGGCAGAACAAACCAAATAAAGTGGAATGAACTTTAGCCAGCTTAAGAAGACTTCGTTTAATTGTAAGTTGGTATATATGGTTGGCGGCATTCGGTTTCGGATTTGCCTGTCACTGTGGCAAGCCACAGGACGCCTGCGCCTACAGCGGGACCATGGATGGCTTGCGCTGCACCACCCACAGCTCCAACCACACACCCCATATAAAGTGTAAACCCGAAGGAATAAGACCGGGAGGCATGCGGATGGGAACCACGTTTCATCAACGGAGCCGGCCCACACTCCTTCACAGGCAAACACAAGCACACTGTATTTGGGAATCAAGCGCACACAAGGCGGTGGCTGGACCGTAGTCCGCTCCACACTGACTGCATGGAACCACTCTTCGAGCCTAGCACGGCCACAAGGACCGTGCACTCTGTCCCCTCCAGCAACGACCAACTGTCTCCTGGAGCCAGTATGGACGAGATAGTGGGTAATAGACAGGTAGGCACCTTGTCAACATGCACATCAAGCGCATCCACACCGGGGATATCAAACAACAGGCAAACACTTGAGAGAGAGAGAGAAAGAAAAAGAGAAAAACTCGATGAATGCATAAGGAAACGGTGATATAAACCTTAATTAAATAGCATATGTAATAAGTTGTTTACAAACAAATCCTAGCTAAGTGCACGAGGTCAGGAAGTATAGTTCACGCAATGCCACGAACACAAAAATGTTATGGAAATCGAATACAATTGGCTTAGGCGAGGTGTGCAAGTTAATGGAATAGAGTACAGGGAGACATTTATATGAGAAAGAAAAGCATTAAGGTAAAAACTGTAAACCCACCACCTGAAATAAAGGGACTTGGCATGCAAGCACGCGGTTAGTAAATCGAATTCAGCGTGCCTACAAACGCTGCGCCGGCTCGCCGTAATTCTTTGCAGGACCAGTCGTCGCTTCTGTAGTGGCCCCTAATGGCATAGCTCATGGCCCACTAGACATGTATATGAGAAAGAAAGGCATTAGGACAGAACTGAAAACCCACCACCTGAAATAAAGAGACTTAGCATGCAAGCATGCGGTTAGTAAATCGAATTCAGCGTGCCTACAAACGCTGCGCCGATGCTGCCTACGTTCACTGCAGAACCCGTCGGCGCTTCGGCAGTGGTCCCGAGTGACCTCTCTCATGGCTCACTAGGCCTGCCTGACTAAGGCACTCGCGACCGCATGTTCTACAGCACCATGCGCTCGATGCCGATGGAGTACAATTCATTGGTGCTTGCCGCTTCCGCACTTGCCGCTTCTTCTCTGCATGCATGAGGGCTTTCTCCCGCACTTCAGCAACTGCCTTCGTGATTGGATCGCGCCATGCACGCCGATCAACCGCCTTCGATTCCCATGATCTGCAATCAAGATTAGAACGTGTGAGGCTCACTTTAATCATGTCCTGGTAACGTAACTTTGGTTTCCCCACGTGCCGCTTCCCAATACTCAGCTGACCGTATAAAAGTTGTTTCGGTATCCGCGCCGAATCCATACGGCTCACATGACCGAGCCATCTCAGGTGTCGCAAAAAAAGTATGCCGTCCACTGCATACATCCCACTTCGGCGCAAAACTTCCGTGTCTGCAACTCTGTCGCCCCAGCCGATCCGCAAAATTCGTCGCAGACACTGCTGATGGAACCTCTCGAGATATCGCACATCCCGACGGTACATCGTCCACGTTTCACTGCCGTATAGAAGAACGGACAGTACCATGGATTTGTACACCATCAGCTTCGTGCCAATGCTAAGCTGATGGTTGTTCCACACTCGGTACTCAAGCTTCCCGAATGCCGCTGCCGCCTTCGACACGCGAATACGCAACTCAACGTGTAGCTGCTGATCAGTCGACATCACACTCCCAAGGTAGCAAAAGCGGAGGTGGTTTCCAATACTTCAGCACCAATGCTGATTTGCGGCAATATTGAAGATTGCACCTCCGGTGAAGGCTGAAAGAGACAGACAGTTTTGCTTGTGTTGATGGTGAGCCCGAATTTGGCCGCTGTCGAAGCCAGAGCACTAGTCATGTGCTGCAACTCATCCGCGCTGTGTGCAAACAACGCACAGTCGTTAGCAAACAGCAACATACGGATAGTTGTCTCACAGACTAGAGTTCTCGCACCGAAACGACGGATGTTCAGCAACCCACCATCAATACGGTGCTCCACACGAACACCGTAAGCACAAGCCGCATCAAAAGCACAAGACAACATTGCATGAAGATATATATCAAACAGGGCAGGAGCTAAGACACAGCCTTGCTTCATACCAGAGACAACTGCAAAGTCATCCGAGGTCTCTCCACTCAGCTGCACCCTCGCTCGCATACCACTGTGCAGACATCCAATTAAACTTACAAACTTACGCAGGCAACCAGACTTACCCAACACCAGCCACAATGCCTCGCGGTTCACCGTATCAAATGCCTTGGTGAAATCAACAAAAAGCGAGTACAATGGCTGGTGTCGTTCTCTGCACTTGCAACTGACGAGCCGCAAACACCATATCTATAGTGCTGCGACCCGAACGGAATCCACATTGCTCTTCCGCCACGTTAGGTTCCACAATCTGATTCACGAGGCGATTGAGCAGGATTCGCGCAATCACCTTGCCCACACAACTCAGCAAGTTACAACCACGATAATTCGTGCAACGTTGCTTGCTACCTTTGCCCTTGTACAGTGGTAGCACAAGGGCATCCTTCAGCTCAGGAGGCACCTCCTCCTCAATCCACACGCGTTGCACCAAGTGGTGCAGCGCAGTCAACAACGCGGGTCCACCGTGTTTCAATACTTTAGGCGGGATCCCGGCACATTTGCCGTTTCGCAGCTGAGCAAGTGCTCCTTGCGTCTCATCCAGTGTCGGCGTATCCGCCAGATCCGCCTTCACATCGTGCTGCTTCAGGCCGTTCAATGTAGGCGGTCGATCTCTGAACGGTTGTTCAAGAGACAGTCAAAGTGTTTCCGCCAGACCTGCATTATGTCGGCAGTCTGGGTGCAAGTAGCGCCTGAACTACCATCGATCAGTGTCCTCAGCGGCTCCAATCTCGGTCCATACACCGTCTTCAAGGAGTCAAAGAATTCCTTGTGTTGACGGCGTTCGGCGTAGCATTCCATCTGCTACGCCTTCTCCGTCCACCATGCATTTTTAATGCGACGGAGCTCTCGGGTCAGTCGCCGTCGAAGTTTGCGAAACTGACTACTCTTCCCCAAGTCACTGGGGTCTGCAACATGTGCAGCAAATGCTGCATTCTTCTCAGACACCAATGCGCCAGTCGACACATTGTTGTCATCAAACCAATCAGGCCGTTTACAGTTTGCGCGCCCGATGGTCTCCTCGGCAGCAGCTGTCACCTGGTCGCGAATGTGGTGCCACAGATCGCCCACTGTGGCTATGTAGTCCACATCACCACACAGGCGTGCAGCCATCGCCTTCTCCAGCTCAGTACGTTTCGCCACAGTACCGAGGGAGAGAATGTTAAATTTACGCCGATTCACGGCGGGAGTGCAATACATCGATTTACGAAAATATATGTACAGTTTGGTCCGAACCAATTTGTGATCAGTGTCACACTCAGCTCCACGCAGTACACGTGGCATGCGCACTTCACGCATATCACGCTGACGTACGATGACATAGTCGAGCAGGTGAGCGTGACCACTCCGTGGGTGCGTCCAAGTTGCTATATCACTCGCACTCAGTGCAAACCGAGTGTTCGTGATCGTCAGGCCGTGAGTGGCACACAGTGAGAGCAGCCTGTCACCGTTCGCATTCGCTGAATCAATGCCATACGCACCGATAACATCTGTCCACGCTGATGCATCACGCCCAACGCGCGCGTTGAAATCACCCAGCAGAAATAGTCGGTCGCTCCTCGGCACAGACCGTATCACGGAGGATAGCTCAGTGTAGAACTGATCACGCGTGTCATCAGGATAACACATGGTCGGACCGTACGTGCTTATAAAAGTAGCAAACTTACCTCTCCCGAGTCGCATGCGAACAGTCATCAGTCGCGCGCTGATGCCCGTTGGTTCACCCACCAGCTGGCCATGGAGGCGATCGGATATTGCAAATTCGACCCCATGTTCACGTGGTGCTGAGGCGGCGTTCCCCACCCAGCAGAATGTGTAGCCAGCACCTGCTTCATGTAAATTACCTTGCTCAGCGAGCCGAGTTTCACTGAGCGCCGCAATATTGATGTTGTAGCGCGCCAGCTCCATTGCGACCAGTGCAGTGCGTCGCTCCGGGCGCTCGCTGGAGTTCCGGTCCAGTAGTGTGCGCACGTTCCAGCACCCGATGCTGAGTGCTTTGCGCGCAGGCATACGATTGTATTGGTGGGCAATCGCACGCGAGGTGGTCGTTGTGCTTCGGAGGTTTGCTTGAGGGACTCCACCCGGAGCCTTTGGCTCAATAGCCTGACCCACAAGGCAGTGGGTGGTTTGGAGGTTTGCTTGAGGGACTCCACCCGGAGCCTTTGGCTCAATAGCCTGACCCACAAGACAGTGGGTGATTTGGCGGTTTGCTTGAGGGACTCCGCCCGGAGTCTTTGGCTCAATAGCCTGACCCACAAGGCAGTGGAGAGCAGATCCAGCTCGGGAATGTGATTGCAGAGACAGATTGGGATCTGCTGGACGGCAGTCACACGCAGACTTTGAAGTTCTGGTACGTTTTATTTATGTTTTGCGACCGTAGTAGGATACGCACCTGCGACCACGGCCAGACGCAGGTGGGTTTTTGGCGGGTTTGCACGAATTTGACCAGGGGCTGCCTGGCTTGAGGCGGGCAGTAGCAAACCATTGAACACCCGGAGGTGTCCTCCCACCGCCAGAGACAATGCGCGGCGTTGGTGTTCTACGCCAATCGAGCTGTGAGATTATAACCCGTAAACCTGTTGTCTCCCATGGCTAGGTTTTACGGGAAGTGGGCCATCGACCACTTCCTAACCTCCGGAGAGGATGGACTAGGATACTGCCAGGGCGCCCAATCCTGACAGGAGAACGACTCGGCTCCTCAACCAAAGCCTTCGATTAAATGAACACCCGAAAGGCAGCGAGTCTAGCACATGGTCAGTTAGCCGACTCAAATATATATGGTTGGCGGCATCCGGTTTCGGATTTGCCTGTCACTGTGGCCAGACACAGGACGCCTGCGCCTACAGAGGGACCATGGATGGCTTGCGCTGCACCACCCACAGCTCCAACCACACCCCCCATATAAAGTGTAAACCCGAAGGAATAAGACCGGGAGGCATGTGGATGGGAGCCACGTTTCATCAACGGAGCCGGCCCACACTCCTTCACAGGCAAACACAAGCATGCTGTATTTGGGAAATCAAGCGCACACAAGGCGGTGGCTGGACCGTAGTCCGCTCCACACTGACTGCATGGAACCACTCTTCGAGCCTAGCACGGCCACAAGGACCGTGCACCCCGTCCCCTCCAGCAACGACCAACTGTCTCCTGGAGCCAGTATGGACGATGTAGTGGGTAATAGACAGGTAGGCACCTTGTCAGCATGCACATCAAGCGCAGCCACACCGGGGATATCAAGCAGCAGCCAATCACCTGGAACGACAAGATGAAATAAAACAAAAAACAATAATGTATACAGATACGGTGGCATAACTCTAAGCTAAATAAGCATATGAAGTAAGTTGGTTAGCAACAAATCCGCGATAAAGAAAAAATGTCCACAAGTTGGTTAAAAATGCTACAAAACGCAACAGAGTTACCGAAGATAAGCGCAATTAATGTAAGCAACGTGGCCAGTTAATAGAAGAGTATTCAGGTAGGCAGAACAAACCAAATAAAGTGGAATGAAATTTAGCCAGCTTAAAAAGACCTAGTTTAAGTGTAAGTTGGTTTAGCCCAACTGCGGTGAAGAAGCATTAAGAATGCAACATCAGCCTCAGCATATATATATATATATATATATATATATATATATCCGTGTGTGTGACACGTAACCTAGGGCTAGAAATAGGTGTAAACAGCACTTAAGGAATGCTCCGCTCAATTTCGAGAAAACGGTAGCAGACGAAGCTTCTGAGTATCCAAAAAGATTCTTCGCATACGTCAAAAGGCGCTGCGGTTCGAACATGTCAATTCCAGTATTGATGCGTGATGACGGTACTCATGCGCATACGTACTATGACAAGGCCTACATACTTAGTTGGCAATATGCAGCAGCCTTTGTAAGGGAAACCTCTTTGACAGACGTTAAGCTGGTTTGCAGGATCCCAGAGGGTTCGGGACTATCTGAATTTATTGTAGCGGAGACGAAAGTTCCTAGGTTGTTACAAGGGCTGAACCCTTCTAATGCCTCTGAGGCTGATTTTATTCACCCGAAACAATTGCATGAGTTAACTGCGGAACTAAGTGGACCGCTCACTACGGTGTTTCAGAAATCGCTTGACAACTGTGCATTACCTTCCGAATGGAAGGAAGCTGTCATCTATCCCATCTTCAAAATTTGGGACAGGAGTCTGCCTGCAAATTACAGGCCAGTTAGTCTGACGAGTGTAGTAGTCAAACTCCTCGAGAAACTGGTAAGTGATTCATTGGAGAGTCATCTGAGTAGATTTAATCTACTTAGCAATGTACAACACGGATTCCGGAAGAGGTTTTCGTGTCTGACGAATCTACTGGTGGCTCGCGAAAGGTGGGCGGATGCAGTGGATAACGGCCTTGCACTGGACGTGCTTTTCGAAGCTATTTGACAAGGTACCCCATTTGAAGTTCGCGCAAAAGCTGACCTCCTATGGGGTATCTGGTCGCACCCCTCATTGGGTGACTACCTTCTTGAGTGGTAGAGAACAGTGTGTACGAGTAGGCCGTGGCCTATCGCTTAGGCAATCTGTCTTCAGTGGCGTGTCGCATTGCTCGATCCTTGGACTGCTGCTGTTCTCTATCTATGTGAATGACCTACCCGCGGAGCTTGAGGTACCCTCGCTGCTATTTGCTGATGACCTGAAGCTGTGGAACATTGTCGATGTTTCTGGAGGTTTCGAAGCTATTCAGCCAGCCTTGGATAAGTTTTGGGACTGGGCTACTTTATGGTTACTGCCCTTAACTCAGGCAAAGTGCTCCGTTCTTCAAATTAGAGGAGGTTGTTCTCCTGCGAAGTACTTGGTCGGTGGGGTCGAACTCCCCTGTCTATCTAGCCAGCTTCATCTAGGCGTCGTACACTCTTCGGCTTTACACCGGCGACAACTGGAAGAAGGCCGCAAGCAGAGGTTTCCGCATGTTGTGGTTAATATGACGTTCTTTCGGAGTCTTGACGGGCGGCATGTCTACGAGACTGTTCTCGGCTTTCCTTCGCCCTCCTCTGGAATACTGCGTCCTGGCTTGTCCGGGACAAAATGGAGCTAGAGTGGATTTTACGGGTGGGTACTAGGTTAGTTGAGAGAGTACGGGACGGACGTACCCCGAGCGTCTACTTAGTTTGGGAATGCACTCAATGCACTGCCGAAGGCTTAGATTAAACCTAATCTTAATCTTGGCTATTCAGTCCCGCTAGATTGTCTGTTCTACGCGGTAATTCCTTGAATCTGGACAAACCGCTGTCCGCTCGGATTAGGGCGCAACTCCGGCTGTCACGCCGAGTCATCGAGCGCTGGAACATGCTTCCGGAAAATGTTATCAGGGAATCTACGTTTAAGGGGGTTTGAGCGACAACTTGACGCTCTTGGGTGGAAACACGAAACCTTTCCCTTTTTCTGACTAACTCGCATCTTCATACTTCGATTTTCTTTTCTTCATGCCTTAGTATTATTTTCTTATTTCAAGTGCACTTCCTTATTCTGCACCTTCGCTCTCTTTCTATCCTTTGCTTACTTCACGTGACTGCCACAGCAGGGACTGCTAGGGCAGGAAAAGTGGGCATTAACTGGTTGGCCAGGGTGCGATACAGGTTTTCCGTTTTAGATCCACCAATAACTGAGCACTTCATCAATTCCTGGCTCAACGATCCACTCAAGATGGAACACTCGCGGGATTCTCCTATCGTTCCCGTCCCACCTGAACTTAAATTTGAACTAGGAATTCTGCCTGCTTACCTTGCGAGTACGCGGCCCCCTCTGAATCGAAGTCAGCCTATGTGCAGTCACTTTTGTTTGAACTGACGCAGGATACCACATGCTTTATCATGAGCTTTGCGTTTTCAAAATGCATGTCATTTTTCAGTACTCGGTCGATAGCCCGCCAAATCTCAAATTCCGAACATGGGAGGTTGCCCGTCGGTTTACTTACCTAGGTCTGCATCGCCTTTAGTAGCACACGTCAGGAGTCCAGTAAGATTGAGGGGCAATCCAGCTGCATTGGGTTTTTGCGCACCGACGTAATGCTCCCTTTCATGTCGTTTTTGCTTCGAAAACCCAATCGATCCTTCTGTTCCACCGTTACGAAGGATGAGTATTTTACTAATCTCTCATCAGCACTTATAGAAACCAGTTGATTTTCTTTCAACTCGGCAATTCCGAAGCCATCAGCTGGCCTTCTCCGGTACCTACATTTTGGCTTTACTCAGCCATCGTGAACTAAGATTCTCCATATGAGGCTGGTCATGCCGTCTTCGTAGATTGGGGCCCGGGCATGGTCCACATCAGTTATCGGAGACTCCATCAGACATGGCGCAGTCAGTGACATTCTTGCATTCGGTTTACTTACATCCAGCCGTTAATCTCCATTCTATCCCTATTAGTTTTGCGATCCTCTTTGTTATATCTTCACTTTTTCTCGCTATTCTGAATTAAACACCCAAAAATTTCTCCGCAAAAATTCTAGCCCAGCCAAAGAAAAATCAAAATTCCAACGACCTTGACCACGAAAAACGTGTTAACAAAAAAAGCTGCCAACGTAGCCAAAAGTGCCACCGAAACGCTGTGCTCTCAACTCAGAAGCAAAGTACAATTAGCTGGGTGTTTAAAAACCCGTTCGTCCGCTCGATCGACCGCACGGGGTAGGCGATTCTCTACACTCCAGCTTTCAGTCACTATTACATACTTTCCTTTTTCTTTCGTAGTTCGTGTCTTGCAAATTCCATAGTCTCTTCCTTTATGTTTTTACCTTTTCCCGGATACCTCCCCTCCTGAAGCGGCTGCTGCGGTGTATGATGCTAGCCTGGGATAGACCTGAAACCTCCTGGATGGGGTTCTACGCCTAGAGGTCCATCGCCTTGTCTGTAGTGTTCTGGATTCAGATTCCGTGCTCTGCGGTCTGGTATCATTCTTCTGATGACAGGATTCTTCTATTGGCTCTTTAGGCAAGTTGAACCTGTCTGTCAACAGGTCAAATGGAAGCTCGGCAGATTCTGTTGCTTGTGGCTGACACATTGTTGGTCGCAGTTGGTTTGCATGGCGTACCCACACCTGCGTTCCAACCAGCAAGCCGTAAATGACGTTCCCGCGCTTGCCCTGGATCGTACCTGACGTCTATCCCGATACTCACAAGTACTGGCTAACCTGATTTAAACCAACGTCGCTTGGCACTATACCGCCGATTAAAGTCACGTTCCATCTTGAGGTTCTTTTCAATAGCTGTTGACTCTGAGGACGGCCGAACTGCATCAAATGGCATGCGAAGTTTTCTCTTCATCATTGCCTCTGCTGGTGATATTCCACCCGGTTTGTGAATTTTGTGTAGATCGGTACAGAAAGAGGAAGCGGTCGATCACCTCCTCTCTGTCTCCCTCCCTCCTTGATTTGAGGAGAGCGCGTTTGAATGTATCCACAAACCTCTCCGCTTGGCCATTCGATTGTGGGTGGAATGGTGGAGACCGCACGTGTTTGATGGCGCAGCGTTGGCAGAATTCCGTGAATGTGGCCGAAGTAAACTGTGCTCCATTGTCCGTCACCAATTTGTCAGCGCAGCCGAACCTGCTGAAGATTTGTCGCAACCTCGAGACTGTTGCGCTGGTTTTCTTGCTTCTCATGAGGGACACTTCGGGCCACTTGATATAAGCGTCGACCACTATGAGAAAGTTCTGGCCATCGATTGGGCCTGCAAAGTCGATATGAACACGGCTCCAAGGTTTAGTTGGTTTAGGCCACGAGTGAAGTTCAGTCTTCGGCGGTGCCCTTGAAGTGGTAGCGCAGTTGCCACAACGTCTAGCCAACTCCGCCAGTTGTCTGTCCATAAACGGCCAATACATAACTTCGGGCAAGCGCTTTCATTCGGTTGAGCCCTGAATGTCCTACATGGAACTGTCGCAGCACTCTTTCTTGCAACGCCTGCGGGACGACTACTCTCTCTGAGAACATGACGCAATTGTTCACAATGGACAACGAATGTCTTCGCTGATAGAACTGCTGCATTTCGGCAAATGAACACGAACGTAGCCAGCTGGTTCTGTGGAAGTGTGTCACCTTCTTCAGGATTGGGTCTCGAAGCGTTTCGGCCCGCACAGCATCGGCCGTAACTGGCATACCATGTAGTGCCTCGCTCACCAGGAATTTGACATCATGTTCGATCTCAACTGAGGCAATGAGGGTGTCCTCGTGTTTTTGCTGCTAGGAATCAATGAGGCGTGACAACGCATCTGCCTGGCGCATCGAATCCGTTGACTGATACCGGGTTTCAAAATCATAGCCCAGCAAGGTGAGTGTCCATCGTTGGAGTCGATTGGCTGTATATGCAGGAATTCCCTTCTTTTAGCCGAAAATGGCCGGCAGTGGCTTATGATCCGTCACGAGTTTGAAGCGACGACCATACAGCATCTTGTGAAATTTCTTCACAACAAACACTATGGCCAATGCCTCCTTATCGATCTAACTGTAGTTTCTTTCGGCTTTCGTCAGCGTCCTGGCGGCATGTGCGACCGCCTTCTGAGGTCCATCTGGGAACGTATGGGAAACTACGACACCGATCCCTAGACTCGATGCGTCTGTGGCAAGGGCAATTTCCCGGGAGGGATCAAAGTGAGTTAGGAGTAGGTCTGAAGCCAGCAATGACTTGATGCGCTCGAACACAGTCTGGCATTCTGGCGTCCAATTCCAGGTTTGGCCCTTGCTCAGCAACTTATTCAGCCTGGCACGCAGGCGATGCAGTTCGGGCAGAAAAGCGCTGTAATGACTGATTAGGCCACAGAATGAACGCAGCGACTGCAAGTCCACAGGTGGGGGCATCTTTTGAATAGCTCGGATATTTTCTAGATCAGGGCGACAACCGTCTTTTAAGAAAATTAATCCGAGAAACTTTATGGTTGGTGTAAAAAAAAGTACACTTGTCTTCACGGATACGGAAACCGTATGACTGGATACGTACAAGCACTTCAGCGAGCCGCTGAAATAGTTCTTCTGCCGTCCGACCCATTAAAATGATATCATCCAGGTACGCCGCGTCTCCAGTAACTCCCGCGAGCTTGGTGTCCATCAGCTGCTGGAAGATGGCTGGTGCTGTTTTCACGCCAAAAGGGAGGCGGTTGTACTGGTACAAGCCACGATGAGTGTTGATGGTCAGCAATTCTCTCGAGCTTTCATCAACCTCGACCTGGAGGTAGGCATCGGACAAGTCGAGCTTGGCGAAACACTTCCCACCATTCAGCTTGGCAAAGTTATCCTCTGGTATCGGAAGGGGGTATTGATGGTCGTCCAATGCGGCATTCAGGCCAGTCGAAAAATCGGCGCAGGCACGCACTTTACCGTTCGGCTTTCTCACAGCAACAATCGGCGCAGCCCATGAAGTAGTTAACTGTTGTGATGACACCGGCTCGTTCCAGTCGGCCGAGCTCCTGATCAACTGTTGCCATGGCTGCATACGGTACCGGTCTTTTGCTCTGAAGACTGGCTTGGTTCCTTCACGAAGGCACAACTTTGGTTTGAATTTACTGCATTGGCCGGGACCATCTTCAAACAAGGCGTCAAATTTCTGCTTTAGCTTTCTTGTCATGTCTTCTATCGACAATGATGCATGGACTGAGTCGGTTTGGACTCTATTGCAAATCTGACTCATTGGAACATCAAACAGTTGTAATTTTTCCATCCATTCAAATCCAAGGAGGTTCAAGTCTGGTCGGTCAGACAAGTAGCAGGTCCCGGCCTGTTCCACTCTGTTGAATGCAATTTTGCAATTTATTTCTCCGACCAGCCTCAGCACTCCACGGGATGCGTTGTGGGCGACTTTGTTGGAATCAACCATCTTCGGCTTTTTTATGTGCTTCCAGGTGTTCTTGGAAATGATCGTTATATCTGATGCCGTATCGAACTGCAGTCGGGTTGGGATTCCTTTGATAAGCACAGTGATAAATCGACGGCGTGTTCTAGAATCGCTGTGAAACGTGGCAATCACCGATAGTGATTCTGCATCAGGCTTCCTGAAGTTCTTCCTTCGGTAGGACTGCTTCACGTTTCTTGGCCGGGACTGATGGCAAACGCCTTCCTTGTGGCCGTGTTTATGGAACTTATCACAAATGTGACGCTTGAATGGACAGTATCGTGCGAAATGCCATTCACCACGTGACCAACAAGGTGTAGGCGGCTTGTTCGGCGTTCTGTTGAACGGCTTGTTCGAGCCAGCCTTTCTTGCTTTTTGCACAGCATGAACAGTATCGGCAATGGTGGGGCGACTCTGCTCAATCATAGCCGTGTCGTGTTTGAAGGTAATCAACCGTTTGCATTCACTTACAAGAGACTTCAATGTCAAATCTGGATTTTGACCCAACTTAGCAAGGAGCCGAGTGCAGATTTCCGCGTCGCGTGGAGACTGTAAAGCACTGACAAATATAAGACACTTAAACTGGTCATCCGTCAAACAGCGTAACTTGAAACGTTCACATTCACGGTCACCCATGTCTGCTAGTGCCCCATAATCGTCTGTATCACGCTTAACAATTTTTAGACATTGATAGCGAATGCTAAACAAAGAGGTCGACTCACCAAAAATTTCTTTGAGGGTTGCCACTGCTTCGTTGAAAGTGATGTCCTTCGGCTCTTTGGGCAAGATGTTGTCAACGAATCTTGTATGTTCATTATTGCCGAGCTTGCGGAACAAAGGACGCACTTTCCATGAATCATCTTGACTGCTGAAATCCGTCCGGAACATATCCTCCTAGCGTTTGAACCACGCCTCGAAAGTGCATTCGGAATCAGCATTATAATGAAATTCAGTGATTGAATTCGTAAGAGGATCAAGTGAAACAGCCTGCGTGTCCCGTGTAGCTGCTCCGTTTGATTGTGCGTTCAAGCACTGCGTTAAACTTTCAATCAGTTTTATTTGTGCTTCCATCTGGGATTGTTGCTGAAGAGACAGCTTTTGAAAATGTTCGGCAGGAAAATTTGTAACATTTTCGTGCTTGACCGTCACCATTGTTAGCTCTTCACTTTTTCTCGCTATTCCGAATTAAACACCCAAAAATTTATCCGCAAAAATTCTAGCCTAACCGAAGAAAAATCAAAATACCAACGACTTTGGCCACGAAAAACGTGTTAACCAAAAAAGCTGTCAACATAGCCAAAATTGCCGCCGAACCGCTGTGCTCTCAACTCAGAAGCAAATTACAATTAGCTGAGTGTTTAAAAACCTGTTCATCCGCTCGATCGATCGCCTGATCGACAGCATAGGGTAGGCGATTCCTTTCACCCCAATTTTCAGTCACCATTACATACTTTCCTTTTTCTTTCGTAGTTCGTGTGTTGCAAGTTCCATAGCTTCTTCCTTTGTGTTTTTACCTTTTCTCGGATACTCTGTCCTGATTCCGTTTTCTTTGTATCCGATCTCATTTTCTTGCCGTTGTTACAAATTATTATTCTGACAAAGTGCCTCGCGACAACTGGCTCCACTGCACTTCAGTGCCATGATCATAGCTGTTTACCTGAACTGGCTATCCTGAGCTTCACTTGCTGCTTTTATTGAACCCACATTGACTGTGAATCAAGGCCTGTTTTCATCATCACCCTTGCTGTTCTGTAAATACGTCACCTCTTATGGGATTATTTATTCCATTCTTTTGTCATTGCCGCCTTTGTTGCTAGAAAATAGGTTATTATACCACATCACTCATCGTTTCTTTCAGTCTTACTGATGTCGTCTAACCCAGCCTCCTATTGACATACTTTACATGATCCAGCACACTGTATTCAATGTCGCATGAACATTTTGTTCCGGTATTCGAACCGTACAAAGCTGCCACAACTGTCCCTCCAGGTTTTCGAGCTCCACTTCCACCCGGTGCCCGACGAATTTCATTGTGCGTTGAAAATCCACATTCCTTCTTGGGCCGCGATTTGCCCCGCATTCGTGCATCTAAACTTCTGCCTTGTTACGGAGTCATTGTGCGGGAACAGCCACACAACATCACATCTTCCTGTGGGCATCCAACTCCGGATGCGCGACTTCCTAAACCAACGGCCACGGTAGTTCCCACGACCGTAAGCTCTATCTCTCTGTCGCCCCCTCCTTCTGCAGTCTTGTGTTCATCATGTAATCGACAGCGTTCTAGTACTACAGATGTTACCTGCCAAACGGATGACATTGGTATCGACATGGATCTTCTGTTGCACATTGAAGACATGATCCGAACTCAGCGTAGTCTCACTCTACCCAGGTACACGCTGGATGATGAACAGGCAAACCAATGCGATGGCGTCTCCTTGTGTCGGAAAGTTCAAGAATTGCAGGAAGCGCTGCTTGTTCAAGGCAATGTAAGTGTCTGCTTACATATAATGTTTCATGACAACCCTGATTGATCCTTTTTGTGCCTTCAATCAGCTCAGTTAAACAACCTGTGATCCAGATATCGATTTGCCACAACTCGCCACCAAAATAACAACACGCAACCATAGTGAGAAAATAAGGTGCAGCACAAACGTAACACAGAGCAAAGGGAATTACGGGAAAAACACCCATCTTGATCTGGTCTTTTTTCACTTTTTGGACCTTCACCATGTTCACCTTATGAATTCAGACCTCTGTGTGTTGAGTGCTGACTGCAAGTATAAAAAGAGTGAAGTTATTCGGTTTGAAATGTTGACAACTGTTTGTGGCAAAAGATACGAGAGCTCCACCGACTAATAGGGTCTTCAGTCACTGATGTGGACCATGCCGAGGCCCATATCCATGAAGACGACACGCACCAACCCCACCAAGTTTTCCAGTCAATTTTTCATTCATTATCTTCATGTCATCGACTGGCCACCTCGCGCTTCCGCCCAAGTTGGTTCAGTGACAATCTGTAACGCGCGCGGCTAAAGCCCGGTCAACGGGCATACGCAGAACATGACCTAACCAACGTAAGCACAATCATCATCATCACCAGCAGTACATCAGCCATTTGAACTGATGCTTCGCTGCCATACAACCATGAGGACCTATAAAGCATAAGAAGAGGGAGAGAAAGGGGACTTACCTGAAAACCTTAATGCCCTAAGCAAACATTCAGGGTCAAGGCGCCTACCCTTTGTGTAGACAACATACCGTCACAAACAGCTGGCTATTGTGCAAAGATAAGTCGGCATCGGCGATACAGCTTCCTTGCGGCTTTCACTGCCACGCCTCATAATCAGCCATTACCCCGCAGATAACTCAACACCAAACACACTTTAAACAGGCAATGCGATTAGGAGACGGCAGCAGACACGCCACTGGTGTCTACTGCGAGCCATGTCCTGTAAAGTCTCGAGTCATTCACAAGGCGAGTTACGTGGACTCCAGCCCGGAAGGCGAGACAGACCAACGGCACCCAGTTTGATCGTCAGTGACTTCATTTCCCGCCGCCAAGTCAAATTCTGTCCGCCTCGAGCTATAAACCACAATACACCTGGCAGACTAAACAAGGCCCTCCTAGGTAAACGGTGACCAGGCATACGTAGCACGTGCCCAAGCCAACGCACCTTATTCAGTGCTATCTCTTGTTCTAGCGAGCTAGCATGATTATCACCACAGTACTCGCCTACGCACATCGTCGTTGCGGACACGCTGGTGCCATCCGACACCAGCAATGCTTCTCAGACAACGATGATCAAAGACTTGAAGGCGCCTCAGATCTTCAGACCGAAGGGGCCAAGTCTCACTACCATAGAGCAGAACGGCCCTTACTGTGGCCATGTATACCCGGCCTTTCAGACGGGGGAAACTCCCTTCTGTCGCTAAAGATGCCGCAAGTTCAAGAAGGTAGCTCTGGCTTTTGCAATGCGTGATCTGACATCAGTTCCTATGCGCCCATCACCGTTGATGCAGCTGCCAAGATAAGTGAAATGATCAACCACCTCGAGTTCCTCGTCAGCAAGCGTCAAGGGGTCATCAAGTGTCTGGTGGTCCTGCAGCAACACTTTACACTTTGAAGGTGCGAAGTGCATACTAAATAATGGGACCACTCTAGACAGGCAATTCAGGGTTGATTGTGCCGCCGCAACATCGTCGAAAAGCAAGACGATATCGTCCGCATAATCTAGATCAACTAACCTTTCACCAGGCAGCACTTCAACGCCTACATCTTGGGATTCTGCAAGCGAACACTCCATGATAGAATCCATGACGAAATTGAACAAAAACGGGGAAATCGGACTACCCTGACGAACGCCACTTATGGTCGGAAAGCTATCCGATAGGACACCGTAGACCCTGACGCGGCCTGTAGTGTTCGAGTATAAAGCACGAAGGATGTTCACATATTTCGTGGGAACACCTATCCGCGCAAGTATGTCGAACAGAATCGATCGATCGACTAAATCGAACGCACTCTTGAAATCGAGGAACACAGCTATTGTCGGTCTGCGGTATGTGTGGCGCTGCTCTAGCACCTGTCGCAAAGTAAGCACAAGGCATCGGTCGTACGCCAGTACGTAGTACAGACGCTTCGCTGCCGCGCAACCACCAATCGCGCGTAGGCTAGGGATACTGCGATAGTCATCCGGTACCCTACGCAGCCTCGAACCCGCGCCCTCGGATCACTAGGCAGGCTTGTAATTCTTTAGTCCACGGGCCGGCCTAACCAACGTGTTTACGTTTTGATAAACACTCGAGTGATGCACCAGAACGTTTCTTGCCAAACATCATTCGGTGGACCTCAGCATCGCTCAGATGTGAGCAATACTCCGCAATCACTAGTGATCCAAGACGATTACTCCTTTGATGTCTTCCATACTGATTACCCAGGTCTCTGATCCAAACTGCTTCTTGCATCCTGGCTTTCACTGACTGGTTGATTTTATGCCGTCTTCCAAGGTTGTTGAGTCTCTTAAAAGCCACACTGGTTCTACTGATACGCGAAGCAAACGTTTCCGTGATTTAGCTACTAAAAGTGACACGACCATTAGGGTAACTTAACTGATCAATCAAGTCCGTTGGCTACTTGAGAATAACTAGTATTAGTAGCGTATCGTCCCAGTCCTGTGACAAAACTTTGTACTTTGAAGGTGCAAGGTACATGCCGAAGGGTGCAGTGCCACACTAGCATAATCAACGCTTGATCCGACACAAGGACATTTACATCGTCCGCATCTTCGATATTCATTTGGTCACCCGGCCGAACTTCCACTCCGGAAGAAGCTGAGAGGGCAGTGATTTGTTATCATTTCGGTCACAATGTTGAAGAAGAAAGGGATAGAGGACAGGCCTGGAGAACTCCATTCCTCGTGAGAAACTCATAGGATACTCTCCCGTAGACCTTTATTTTTCCACGGCGTCACCGTACAGAGATCTCCGAGTAGAAACGAGTTTTCCTAGTACGCCTTTCACCGATAGTACCACAAGCTGGCACAATCATCATTCTCGAAGGTGGTTTTTGGGTCAAGGTAAATGAACATAGTCGGTCGTCTGTAGATATCTCTGCTTTAACATTTGATGACGACTAGAATGGACACGTGTGGTTTGAACGCATCATCATCATTAATACACGTTAACTAAGGGTGAGAAACACACCTCAGCTAATGTGCCGCAATACAAAAAGGATAATATACTAACCGTTTCAAAAGCAAGTGCCATAATGTTAAATGTCATCTTATTCACTTAGTATGAGTTCGTGATTGGAGAGGCTTCTAAAAGAGAGGGGAGGGACAACGAAATTCACAGACGATGGCAATTGGGTCCAATTCCTAGCCTTGTTAGCAAATGTGTCCAACCGAACGTGTTCATCGTCCTTCAGATCCCAGCTCGGCAGTCGGGAAACACCAACCGACGCCAACTTCGAAATGAGGGACTTCATTCCTCTTAACAACAACAGTGCTTGACATCCCCTCCTTTTCCATCCAGACCCCGGGCGCGCAAACAACGCATGCCGGGGGGAGTCAGTGGGCTAGCATGCGGAACATGTAGCTCAACCATCGGAACGCATTGTCCCTTTATCGAAACGTCCAATCGGTAGGGATATTTGATTGGCTCGGTTAGTGCTAAATCAGTAAGAAATTTCGTGCTAATTATGTAGCTTTCTCGATTAAACTTTGGAGTCATTTACTATGTTTAATCCTCAGTTGTCCGTTCTAGTCTTTAGTTGTGGTCGCAATAGCCTGATGATGAAGCACTGATACAAGCCTGTTCGCCAGCTCTTGTTTCGGTAGCTTTCTCTGAGAAATATTCCTTAACGGCACAAAGTTGATATGGTCAAAACGACCATGGCTAGGGCGGACATCAATATGGCTCTCACGTATTCGGCTATTAAAAGAACAAGTCATCGAAAACTGATAAGTGTGAGATGTTTGAAGTCAACAGAAACATATGTAATAACTCTATGCCTGTCGCACAAAGTGCTTTGATCCTTTTAGTGATGAGAAACACGTCTGTCGGTCACCAGTCTGAAAGCAAATCATGTTAAATAGAGCAGCAACTGCAGCCAGCAGTCATATCCACCTTTTAGCGAGAATTGAGAAAGGTTATCGGGTCCAGAAGCTTGTTTCGTTTTACTGCAGTGCATCTATGCCCAACCTCTTCGAATTTGGTAGCTCGACATCAACTTCAACGGTAAGCGGAAGTGTCGTAGCAGGTCTACTTAAGTGCTAATCAAAATGTTCCACCCAGTGGCCTAGTAGATGTTTGTGAGAACGGACCAACTGTTCAACTTTCTCGGCTGTTATTTCACTAACTGAGTGTTTTCTGGAGCCCGTATACCGGATGATTTTAAATACCACTTGGCTGTTCCGAATGACATTGACTTTCTCCATCTCAGGGTTCTTGCCATTCACCAACACTCCCGGTCAATTTAAATACACCTTATCAATCATTTCATAGTGTTACATACACACCGAAACTTAGTACCCGACGGAACCTGTTTCCATGCTTCGATCAGACTGATTGATGCCTCAGAAATCCATACACGGTCTAGGCGTCTGAAAATGAGTGTACAGCGTATGGCAAAAGTTTTCTTCACGACATACTTGAAACGATTCCAGTCAGCGTCCGATTTATCAACCTCATTCATCATTAACAATTGAAGGACCAATTCATCTTGATATGATTGAACTGTAGACTGCGAGTTCAAGTTACAAGTAAGGTGATTAGATAGATATTTTTTGAAGCAGGAAGAGTGAGCCCCAAGCGTATGTGCACAATTGCATGGTCGGAGTCCAGATATATACACCAAATTGACCCACAGTCTTGGACTGACGCGCGTCATCTGTAGCTGATGGCAATATGGCCACTTTGGATGCAGGTCATTGAGGACTTCGGCGGACCCCGGATGACGCGATGTGAACGTTTGTAGTGGAGAGCATTGCTTCTAGTATAAAGATTGTGGTCGGCACATAGTTACCTGATACAATCGCCATTGTGTGTTCGGTGTACACTGATCCGGATACAGCTTCCGGGCGTTGTTCAGAGTCCGAAAGGCAACCCGCTTAAGCGTCCATGTCACCTGCAACAATCACGATGTCAGTATTTACCATACGGTAAAGATATGAGAGCTGACGATAAAACTCGTCTTTGATGCCATCCGAACTGCAGTCGGTGGGGATATAAACGGACGCGATGAAGAGGCGCTTTGTCTTTAAACGGTGCTTGTTAACCCTAGTAGAGGTTCGAAGTCGAACTGCACACTTGCGGCTATTAGCTGGCTTGCCGAATTTCCTCGTGGTGCCAACTGGGTGGTTCGGATTTACCCCGTTTCAGCAGTGTTCAGCGACAATGTTCCACCTCCGTGGGGCATTGTATTTTAGAAATTGTGCTGACTTCATGGGGAGCATTGGGCCTTTGTTTGGTAATCTACCAAACAAAGATACGTGAACTGATCATTCAGTCAACGCCTCCTAATGGGCGCGATTCCCTAAATTCG
Organism: Dicrocoelium dendriticum; assembly: GCA_944474145.2. Taxonomy (NCBI): domain Eukaryota; kingdom Metazoa; phylum Platyhelminthes; class Trematoda; order Plagiorchiida; family Dicrocoeliidae; genus Dicrocoelium; species Dicrocoelium dendriticum. The sequence goes on from OX104062.1 coordinate 10,595,879, forward strand.
CCCCGCTGCCTTGCGGGTAGGTTATTTAGCCAAAGGCTCGGGGTGGAGTCCCTTAAGTCAACTCCCTACTTCTGCTTGGGCAGCCGGGTAGTATCACGCCCTCTCGCAAAACTGGACTGTATTACAACGTGCTCATCAACTACTGTTTCTGCTATTCACTTCATGCGACTTCATCACACGTCAATTGTTTGTTTACTAACAATCCTCACTTTCCGTTACCTGATTCGTGTGTTCAACAATCTGGCTGCGATTTCGGTTGCGCCGCACACCAAGGAGTTCAACCTATGGCTCTCCTTCGTCCCCGATCCTCGTTCCGTGCTTCAACGTTCGGACACTCATTCTGAATGGACAGCAAGCCGGTCTAACGCGCACCCTAGATTCCCTAGACATTGATGTCTGCTGCCTTTCAGAAACCCGATTGCAAGATCCCAGCATTATGCTTACATTGACATCCCCCACTGACCACGAAGCCAGATACCACCTGCGTTTTTCTGGAGATCCAGAAGCAGTCTCAGCGGGTTTGGCTGGTGTAGATATAGCATTAAGTGGCAAGGCCGAAGCGGCACTACTGGACTGGTTCCCGATTAACAGCCGACTATGTGCAGTTCGGCTTCGGGGTTCATGTAGAATCAAGAGGCACCGCGAAGAGAGACAACTTGTTTGTGATCGTGTGCGCTCTAACTGACTGCAGTGGCAACTCGGTCAAGGACGAATTCTACCGTGATCTACAACAGCTCTTGACTAATGCTAAAAAGTCGGATGTCGTTATCCTTGCTGAGAATTTTAATGCACGGGTTGGCCGCCTGTTACCATACGAACGTCACCTTGGTGGTCATCACGCGCTCGATGAGAACCGCTCTGATAACGGAGAGAGACTTCTCACATTGTGCGAAGACACCGTCTGGTTCTCTCGAGCACTAACTTCAGGCGTACGAAAAAGCGTTCCGCAACGTGGCGTCCCCCTTCTTCAACACAACCGTGATCTCAAATTGATCACATTGCAATTAGCTTCAGATGGCGCGGCAGCGTACTGGACTGCAGTTTCTTTTGGTCCATCTTTGTTGACTCAGATCATGCTCTGGTCTGCGCGAAAATCTGTATGTTTTGGAGGATCCCGAAACACGAAGCACCGCAAGATTGATGTAAACAGATTAACTGATTCTTCTGTTCAGGCGAGCTATCAGTCTTCACTGGCATATGCACTCAGTTGCAATCCACCGCAAGAAGTGGAACAACACTGGACTTGTATACGGAAAGCGATGACCATTTCCGAACAGTCATGCTGCGGCCTAACTCGACGCCCCTTGAAGGCTTGGATCTCTGCTCGTTCTCTGGAGCTGTTCGAACGCCGCAAAGATATCCCGGCGGAATCATATGGTAACGAGCGGCGACGTTCTGCCAACCGGCTGCTCAAGCAAAGCCTACGCAAGGATCGTGAGACATGGTGGTCTGAGCGTGCTTTAGAGATGGAGACCGCTGCCATCTCTGGCAACACTCGCAGGCTTTTCCAACTCATTCGGTCCACTGGCCTCAGGAAGCCTGGTGTCAGTGAGGTGGATGAGTCCCCGATCACCAACCAACAGAGGCGTATGGACCGCTGGGCCGAACACTTTCACTCGCAGTTCAACTGGCCTCCACCATCCATCAGTACATGCAGTACACCTTGTTGTCCACCCTGGCTCGTTCCACTGAATCCACCCAGCGAAGCGGAAGTCTGCCTCGAGATTCGACGCTTGAAGCGCTTCAAGGCTGCCGGCTTAGACGGACTTCCTCTGGAATTATTCAAGTACGGCGGTGTGGCGATCATTAACCAGCTGACCGCGCTGTTCGCAAAAATTTGCCATGAAGAGAAAGCGCGTTCCTCTTGGGGCGAACCAGTTATTGTCCCGATTTTCAAGAAAGGCGCTCGCACTTCATGTGTAAATCATGGCGGGATTAGTCTTATTTCGGTTGCCTCTAAGCTATTGGCATCCATTCTGCTTCGCAGACTATCCCCAGTACTTGAATCATACTACCGTGAAGAACAAGCTGGTTTCCGTCCTGGCCGCGGATGCGTGGACCAAATCTTCACGCTCCGCCAGTTTCTCGAACATCGCCACATTTGTCACAGGCCCACTATCGTTGCATTCCTAGACATACGTGCCGTTTTTGACTCCGTTGATCGGCCTGCTTTATGGCGTTGCTTGCTAAAGAACGGGGTGTCAAAGAAATATACCGCCATCTTACGAGCACTTTACCTTCATTCCTCCGACAGAGTGAGGGTCTATGGCAAGCTTTCCTCGCAATTCACTGTCAATAGCGGTGTGCGACAGGGCTGCCCTATGTCCCCATTCCTCTCCAACTTCGCAATCGAAGACGTTCTGTCGAATGCTCTAGAAGGTTTTCAACATTTTGCCCTAGAGCTTCTACCGGGTGAGCGCGCGACCGACTTAGATTATGCTGATGGTATCGCCTTACTTGGTGACGATCCTCAGGGTATGCAACTCATTCTGGATCGTTTGGCGGTTGATACATCTAAGTATGGCATGAGCTTCGCCCCATCGAAGTATAAAGTGCTGCTCAAGGATTGGCTTTCACCTGCACCCGTGCTCACTCTCGAAGGTGCACAACTTGAACAGGCAAATAGTTTCGTCTACCTTGGGAGCTGTGTTTCTGCTGACGACACTATCAACAAAGAAGTTTCTCTTCGTATCGCTAAAGCACGACCAGTGTTTGTCAATATGAGGCACTTGTGGCGTCGTCGCGACGTCTCATTTTCGCTAAAGGGCTGCGTTTACAGCGCATCAGTTCGCTCAGTATTGTATTGGTGCGAGTTCTGGCCGATTCGCGTGGAAGACATGCGTCGTCTTTCTGCGTTCGATAACGGTTGCCTAAAGAGGATCGTTCGTGTTTGGTGACAACATCGAGTTAATAGTAATGACGTTCGACGTCGCATTTTGGGGAATGCGAGTATTCCCTTCAACAAACTGGTTCTGTTGCGCCAGTTAAAATGGCTCGGTCACGCCCTACGCATAGCACCTGAGCGTCTACCGCGTCGCGCTCTATTCGCTCGTCAAGGACCTGGCTGGAAGCGACCGCGTGGTGGTCAACCTTTCACTTGGCGGCAGCACATGCAATTGCTGACGTCGTGTCTAGCCGCTGTTGGATCCGTACGTCCTCCAGGATAGGGACTAAAGGATGAGGAGTGCCATTGGCTTAGCACTCTTGAAAACATGGCCCGCAACCGGAATCAGTGGAAGAATTGTGTACAGTATTGTATTGATTCACATGTTTAATACTAAAAACATTGAAAATCACAAAAAAGAGAAACATCGGCGTGTGGAAAACAAACCAAAAATGTTTTGTTCTACTTTTTGTCAAAATGTTCCATTCTTCTTGCGGCATATTAGCTGAAGTGTGTTGCTCACCTTCAACTACCATGCCACGATGATTATGACGCAGTGACTTCCCCTTATCTGCTAATCTCCATGGCTTTGTTGGCTCTATGTCTAGTTGCTAGGCTGTTGAGATTACATACATACATACATGCAGCTATGCACCGGTATCCATTCTAGTAGATTGCCTTCAGCATTTTTGCTGAGGGCAATTCCAATACCGTTATAATACCATAAGCCATTGACTCCGTATCGTCGGAGACGCGAAGGGTGTAGTCATCATCGTCAGATTCAGAGCAACTGAGTCGGAGATTTGCCACGACACGGGTATCTTTCAAGCGTATTTCGGACACACTACACATCAATACCAAAAGAGTGTGGGATGAAAGTTATTGTTGCCTGCTGGCCGATATGACCCAGAGTGCGGACGTTAGAAGAACGAATGTGGAATGAAACTCTGGGTTTGATGGAAGAGCTACGTGTATCGATGACAGCAGCTGTGAGGTCAGCGGCTGTCTCTTGCTCAGTAGACGAGGAAGAAGAGAGGAGAGAAAAACAAGAAAAGGGAATATTGTTGACATAGTCGAGAGAGCGGATGATACTCTATGGCTACCCATTCAGAGAGGAGTCTCGTTCTAGGTGCATTACCTCTAGTCTTTGACTCAGCAATCTGCCCCACAAGGCGATTCGGTACCTTGAGTATATATATATATATATATATATATATATATATATATATATATATATATATATATATATATATATATTCCACACGGCCAATAGTACAATTGGCATAGTTCCATAACGTGTGGGAATTACTATAAACAAATGAAGGGAGAGGAACAAAGGTGTTCATGGGAATAGAGAGTCACAAGTCCGCCATTGCGCACGGTTTATTGCCATATCCGCGAGTGTTTCCAGCCAGGCTTGTTCCGGACCCTTCACACTCCATCCAGGGAACCGAGAGCGCCCAACCACGGCTAACTTTTACGTTAGCTCCTTCATGCTTTTGGCCCAAGTCATACGGTGGCCACCTTGCTTTCGCTTCCAACCGACTTCTGCGCGCGAAGTAGGCACGGCAAGGCAAGCGGGACTCCACCCGGCGCTTTTGGTTTAGTAGTCTGACCCACAAGGCAGTGGGAAGCAAGTCTAGCTCGGAAGTGTGGTTACAGGGACCCATTGGGATATGTTTGAGGTCTGTCACGCATAGCCTTTGAAGATTCAGAACAGCGTACACGTGTTTTACGACGACGGCCCGCCGCAGATGGGAGTTGGCGGGTTTGCACCAATTTGACCAAGGGTAGCTTAGCTTGAGGCGCGCGGTAACAAACCATTGAGCACCGGAAGGAGCCCTCCCACCGTCAGAGACCCTGCGTGACGCTCGTGCTCTACGCCAATCGAGCTGTGAGCTTATAACCGGTGGACCTATTGTCTCCCATGGCTAGGTTTTAAAGGAAGAAGGCAATCGACCTCTGCCTGAACTCCGAAGAGGATTGGATTAGGAGACTGAGTGAAGGAAGTTATCAAGTGAAAGAAAATATGGAGGAGGTATCATCGACAGGATCATACTACTCTCTAGCTGCCCATTCCGAGAGGGGTTTTGTTCGAGGTGCCCTACCTCTACTCTTTGGCACAATGGTCTGACCCACGACTTAGTAAGGAGTAAGATTAGCTCGGAAGTGTATTGCAGTGACCCTTGGGGTTCTACTTAAAGCCTGTCGTATGCAGTCTTTGGAGATTTAATGCTACTCACCTATCTTCGAACCGTAGTATTTTACGCACCTGTGATTGAGGATGAGCGCAGCTGAGTGTTAACGAGTTTGCACCCATTCGTCCTGGAGCTGCCTGTTTTGAGGCTCTGGGTGAGGCGTAGCAGGCCGTTGATCTCCGTGTTATGCTCGCCCACCGGTCTGCGCCAATCAAGCTGGGAGCTAATAACCCCTCATCTGCTGTATCCTGTGGTTAATTCTTGGAGAAAGAAAGCCGTCGACCTCTCATCTGTCTTTAAAGAATATAGTGAGACGGAGTTTGCATAACTGCTAATCATCGATCTGTCCGGTGACTCTGAGAGCAATTGATGGTGTGCTCTTAGTTATTTTTCGTCTTAGAGGATATTAACGAGCTGCTACGACTCTCCTTTTGGTCATGACTACTTGTACACCGTACGATCCTGTTGGTGTGGCTTCTATCCTGTGTCGACTCAAGCAGGACACTCAGATCTCTTAATTGGCAAACAGGACAATTCCTAGCAACTAGGAACAGTGAATAAGTTTGGTCATTCTCTGTAGCTTGCAATGTTCAAGGTTTTTTGTAGAGCCTTAGATAATGTTTGTTCACGCGTGTTTCACTTGATTGTTGGGTTTTCAAGTGCTTGTCGTTTCAGGATTGCGACACGCATTCTCAGTTGAGGCAATAGTTGACTTTAAAGTTAGGGCTGTTCCTATCACTAACACTATATCCTGAGTGGGGTTTCGGTACTGCTGCTTCCCTTCACTTCACTTGAGATAATACGAATCCGTTTCGATGCGTTGATAGAAGGCTGTTGTCCCCCGGCCCAACGATTGTTCCCCCTTCCACATGCACACACCGGGATTTGCGTTGTACTACTTGCCGTTAGGCCGATGAGTTGACTGAAGCTGTAGCGGCACTACACGATTTGCATGCTTTTGCGCAACTGCCGCCGGTTGCGTGCAGATTCGGGTATTGCGAGGTCGCCGCGCCTACGTGGCCCATAGCCTTTACAATCACAAGCCTACCTTGTAATCCGAGGGCGCGGATTCGAACCTGCGTGGGGACCGAGCGAATCCCAGTATTTTTAGCCCACGTGCGACCGTTGGTGTTTGCGCGACAGTGAAGCGTCGGTACTGCGTACCGGCGTACTGCTGATGTCTCTTCCTCTCTACGTTGCCTCGGCCACGTACTGCGGATGCCAGCCTATCGCCTTCCTTGGCGAGCGTTATTTGCGCTTCCCGGAAGCGATTGGAAAATGTATCGCGGTCGACAATCAGTAACGTGGAAAAGGAGCATGAAGAAATCAGTCTCAAGCTTAGCTTCAGTCGGATCAGTGCGCCTCCCAGGTTGGGAACTATGTGACTCGGAATTTCTGTAATTGCAAACGCTGTGTGTGATGGCACGTACCAGTCAGTGGCGCTAGTGTTGCTGTACCGTTTTATCTGTTGATTAAGCTCAAGTATATATTTAAAAAACGCAAAACGACGTGTGTGAAACCAAAAAACTGTCTTTTTGTTGTTTCCTTTCGTACGCTTATTGTCTTCCATTTTGCCATGCTTCTGATGGCACATTGTCTGTACACAGACTTGTGAATATATATGCTTCCCCTCTACGCAGACGAACCGGTGAACCTTGAAATACAATGTGGTCGCTAGAACCGCCAAACCACCTGGTTCACGCTGAATGTCACTGGAATTTAGATAATATGTATGACTGGGAGTGAACCTCCGTTATCCACTTAACCCAAATCACAGCTAAACCTAGAGCGCAAAGTTATTCCAACTTTCATCCTTAACATTAAGTCGCAATATCTGGGAGATTTTTTATGCGCAACACAACTCCGAGCCTTCTACGTATGTTTTGATGACACTTTTAACGCATACCGATTGACCAGTCGAATTGGCTGTGTAACGTCTCTAGATTCGGCTCCATTTATACATCATCGCACAACCTGACCCGAGGTAAACTGCCATTTCTTATTCTCAAAAGACCGCTTAGACTAACTCTAATGCTGACTTGACCGCGCTCAGTACGCGTTTCTGTGCAGTATTCTTTGTTTACAGCATAATTTCAAATCGTTTATATCTGGTGCATCGGTTTTTGTGCTGGGGCCTCAGCACTCGCGTCCACCCTCTGGCAACGAGCGCACGAAAATCAGCTAGGTGAAAACCGAACTGACGCTTTGGACACACACGCACACTATACATGTTAGCTAGAGGTGGGAAACATCTCAGGTACTGTGCCGCAATACCTAAAAGAAAAAGGAATAAAATGCAACCGGTGCAAGCAAGCTGAGCTACCGGTAACAGATGGGCATCGTTCCGGTAAGCTACCTGCCGGCTACTATGCAGCAAAAAATAATAATTCACTGTGCAAAGTTATAAATGCCAAATAATGAGATCGTGGTTGGAGGGGGAGGCTAAGAGGGATGGGGTGGGACAAAGAAACTCACAGCACGAACGCCATTAGTCGGCTCCTAGCCATAACAACAAGTGTATCCAGCCAAATGTGTTCATCGTCTTTTGGAACCCAACTAGGGAGCCGAGACGCTCCAACTGAGACCAGCTTCGAAGTGAGGGCCTTCATTCCTCTGGACCAAGTCATCGCTTGGCCACCTCTCCTCTTCTTCCATCCACACTCCCGGCGTGCAAACAACGCACGTAGCGGGAGTCGATGGACTGGCATGCGTAACATGTGGCCGAGCCATCGGAGCTTGGTGCGTGAAATATTGATGCTGAGCGGTTCATTCCCTTTTCTTGTGCCGTAAACAAGGCATCGAACACGCTCGTTGCTCACGCGGTGTTCCCACCAGATGTGAGCCAAATTGCGAAGGCATCGGTGGTCGAATATAACTTGCCTCTTTATGTTCGCTGATTTAAGGGGCTAGGTTTCCAAACTGTACAGTAGGGTCGAACGTACCGCTGCACAATACACTGTACCCTTTAGAGCGAGAGTGATGTCGCGCCGGCGCCATAAGTGGCAAAGCTTAACAAAAGCGTCTCGAGCTTTTGCTATACGGTTCATGATCTCATCTTCAATCCCACGATCGCTGATACAACTTCCCAGGTAGTTGAATTTTTGAACGACTTCTAGCTGATCCCCACCAAGGGTCAGCGAAGGAGGCGGTCCAGGCTAATCTTGGAGAAACACTTTGCACTTCGATAGTGCAAGTCAAAAAGTCGTTCTCCTGGGAGCAGATCCACACCTTTTAAGTCTTGTCATGTGAACGCGATTTCCATGACTTCGTCAATAGCGAAGTTGAAGAGAAAAGATGACAGCGGGCATTCTTGTCTCACACCACTGGAGATATTAAAGGGCGACGACAGCTTGCCGTAAGCCCTGACTCTACCTGAGCTACACGTGTAAGATCATCAGATAATATTTGCCTATTTCTCAGGTACACCTTTCCTGAGTAGACAGTCCCAAAGTGCACGTTTATCCACCAAATCGAATGCACCTTTGATATCGAGGAACACGACAACGGTGGGCTGCCAGTATATGTGACAGTGCTCCAACAACTGACGCAAGGTGAAGATATGGTCAATGCAGCCACGACCTCGACGAAACTCGACTTGCTCTTCATGAATATGGCTTTCACAAGTGCCAGTCAGGCTGTGAAGATGACAGAGGCAAGCAGTTTGGAGGCGATGGAGATCAGACTGATTCCTCTATGATTGCCGCATTCCGATCGTGAGCCTCCCTTGAAAATTGGGACTATGACGGAGCGGCTCCAGTCGGTTGGGACAGTTTCCTGCTTCCACAGTTTCATTAGTAACTCGTACAAATCATCCACAAGAGCAGGTCCCCCGAATTTGAAGAGGGCTGGAGGAAGCTCATCTGCTCTCGCGGTTTTACTTAACAGTGCGATCTCACGTTCGACTTCTGAGCGAGAGGATGAATCCAAAGCGACAGCCCAGGGAGCGAGACGATCAGTGGACAACGATAAATCTAACAACTCCGACCGATTAAATTGCCTTTCAAAGTGCTCAACCCAACGCTCCAAACGTTTAGACAAGTTGTGGATAGATTGTCGACTCTCTTGACGTATAGTTTCACTAACACCAGGTCTTCTGTTGCCCTTTTCCCGTATCACGATGAATAACTTACGATGGTAACAAAGGGCAGTGGCTGTTTCCATCTCTGATTCACGATGTGACCACCAGGATTCGCGGTATCTCTTCAGGCTAGCGCGGAGTTTTGCCCAGAGCTCTTTGCGAGTTTCATTGTGTTCGCTTCCAGCCGGAATATGCCGGCAAGTATCGATAAGTTCCAGAGACTGCGAAGAGACCCAAATGTCCATGTTGGCGATTAGACTTACCACATGAGGATTTGCCTGCTGCTAGTAAGGTCTGGTGAATATGAGACCAGTAAGCTTCAACTGCATCCAGTGCGCGGTTACTCAACTTGCATGTCAGCGTACTTTGATAGGCATTCAGAACAGCTGGCTTCGTCAGTTGGCTGGTGTCAATGCACTCACAGTGTCGTCGTGAGCGTCCGGCAAAATGCATCCGCAGGTCAGCACATACAAATGCATGGTCGGTGTCCACACATGCGTTCGAAATCGAGCGATATTGCTGGATGCGGCCTCACCAGTGATAACTGATCGCAATATGATCGATTTGCGTCCTTGGCTGGTTCGAGGCTGGTGGGCGCCAAGTCACTTTCTGGCGAGTGCTGCGTCGGAAATTAGTGTTCGCAAGAAATAAGCGAGCATCTTCAAACAAATGTAGTAACCGCTCACCGTTATCATTACGGGAGCCTACACCATGTTGGCCGCCCAGATGCAGTTCATCAGTGGATAATTTTCCAACTTGAGCGTTCAGATCCCTAGTCAGCACAACAGTGTCCGAGCTTCTTCTGTGGTGAAGGAGCTCGTTCAATTGGCGATAGAAGTCGTCTTTTATCGAATCATCGCTACAGTTTGTGGGTGCATAGGCAGCGATGATGAATAGACACCATTTAGTCCCGCGCGACTTCGAAACTTTGAACGAGCCAGCCAATCGGACCGCACACAACCGGTTACTGATTGGACTCCATTCAACCAGAGTAGCTTCAGCCCGGGGACTCAGGGCAATGCCAACACCAGCTTGGCCAGTGCTCGAAGCTACATCGTCCCCGGATAGGCGCAATGAGAAAGTGCTGCTGGTGTCACCGGAAGGGGATCGCAGAGTGAGCACAGCTCGAATCTTGCAGGTGGGTTCCCGATAAGCAGCAGATATCGATTGTGAGGGTCTCTAATGTTCGGGCAAGTGCTGCCTGTTGAGCGATTTGTAGCAATGTGCGTACATTGAGGCATGCCAATCTGAAGGATGATCGAGGGCTCAAAATGGAAGCCGATGAACTGGGCTTGATCACTTGGTTGGACATGGGCTTGTCGACAGGACTGAGGTGACGCTCTGTGTTTACATGTGAGTTGAAACTAGAAGGTAAAAGCCTAGCAAAGCAAGGTGGGGGAGGGCCAAGAGTTGGGGGGTTGTAAACAGGAGGGATATAAGTGAAATTGGAACGGGACGGTAAGATAGAAAAAGCGTAAGAGGAGGAATAAGAAGATGGAAAGGCTTGAGCAGTAGCATCCAAACTCCTATCCACCCTGCTCGATGCAGCAGATAGGGCACCGTTGATTATCCTCTGCGGTGGCCAGATCATCAAGAAACTGTTTGAAGAGAACGCACCTACATCCACATGCAACGTGTTTTCCAGATTTACGCGCTTATCATGCACTGCCAATCCGCAGAGGGCGTGCTTCTTAGCAGGAAAGATAGGTCTGGTCTTCACAGCGAGGTGATTACCCGAATGTTTCATCTAGCATCTTCATCTCCGGGCCGCTCTGCATTCTCATGCCCTTTATGACCTCAAGCAGCCTACCTCAGAGCACCCCGTAGTCCATCACTTCACCACCTCGACCTTGTTTCTTGAGCGTGTGACGTGGTAACTCGTAGAGGATAGTCGAAGCGTTATAATAACGATTCCAGCGACCGTACACATCGTGTGGGAACAAAGTCAGTACTGAAGGTTTCACCCCCTCGAAATTGTACTCTCGAGTCAAGGTTTGGCTGACAGTTTCCATTTACAGACAGAGGTGCACTGCACGCCTCTAACTGTTTGGGCGTGCCAGTGACAAACCCTAGCCATATGTATCAGCTTACTGCTTGCGCCCCACTCGGCCCATCGTTCGAACTCACATCCAGGTAACCATGTGAATGTCCTTTACTCATCATTGTCATACATTTTCGACTGCCTTACACCTATCGTAAACTGTTAGGCGGCTTTCTCATGACATATTGTACGCGCCGGGTTCTTTGTATCTTATATTTTTTCGTAAACTGATTGCTTTTGACATCCGGCGCCAGCTTGACATTGTTCACGCTTTGGGAGCCACTGAGTGTGTGTAGTTTTGGCATCAATCCTTCTGGTGCAACATCAACCGATCCTTTGCACTTGAACCGCTTGCGTTTGCCTAGTCAGTGTTTTGTGGATGTCTGTTGATTACCTGTCTAGGTATGTAATTTTTTCGGATGCTGTTCCATGTGAGAGAAGCCCCAGGTATTCACCTGATGATATTCACAATGGTATGGTTAAACGTAATCGAACCGGTGAGGCATCTTCCTGGATGTGGATCTCGCAATCCGCCAATCGCAAAGCCAATAGCGCTCTTGCATGTGACCTCTTGTTATTGACCCACCCGGCTTAGGATCATATTTTTCCTCTCCTATCCTTTTATCGGTGGATTTGTGCCCATGAGTACTTCTGTTGCTTGTTACCTTTCCTCACTAACTTGGCGACGCAGTATGCACGTTATCCAAGGGTGAGAAATGCCAGCTACTGTTTCGCAATACAAAAAGATAAGATATATAACAAAAGCGAGATACTACTCATTACAACGTACGAAATAAAAACCAAAAAACATGATGTACTACTATGCATAGGGAATGAGATTGCGGTTGGAGTATGAAGCTAAAAGGGTGAGGAACAAAGAGACTTACAACACAAATGCCATTGAGGTCGGATCTTCGCTATATCAATAAGTGTATTTAACCAAACGTGTTCATCGTTTTTGGTCCCCAACGAGGGAGCCGATAGGCTCCAACCGAGGCCAACTTCGAAGTAAGGGTTTTCATTCCTCTTGACTAAGTCATCGCTTGGCCTCCCTCTTCTTCCATCTGCACCCGCGGCGCGCAAGCAACGCACGTCGCGGGAGTCGGTGTGCTGGTATGTGCAACACGTGGCCCAGCCATCAGTCTGGTGCGTAAAATAACGGTACTGAGCGGTTTGCTTCTCATTCCTGTGCCATAAACAAGGTGTATAACACGCTCGTCGCTCACATGGTGTTCCCACCAGACATGAGTTAAACTGCGAAGGTACTAGTGGTCGAACGTAACTAGCCTCTTTATCTCTGTCGATTTGATGGGTCAGGTTTCACAACCATACAGGAGGGTTGAACGGATAGCTGCATTGTAAACTGCCTTTCGGGGCGACAGGGATGTCGCTCTGGCGCCACACTTGGCGAAAATGGCAGAAGCGCCTCGGGCTTTTGTGACCTCATCTACTCCAAAGACGCTAATATAGTTGTCTAGATACTTAAATTTCTGAACGACTTCTAACTGATCTCTACCAACGGTCAACGTATGAAAAGCTTCCTGCCACGAGGACGACGCGTGTCATGGCAAATGAAGCCACCGCAGTTCCTTCGATGGAAATGACGTTTTTCGCATGGTTCGGTTGTGACATCTACCGAAACTGGACTGCTCTACCTGAATATATGTTTTTGATGCCATCCTGCTGATCGACTCTCACTAGAATGTGTTATTTACCATGTGTAAGCTGGGGAGTCGCTCGGGATCTTGAGCAACGCGCTTCCTTTGGCGTAAATTTAAGGACAATGTCGGAAATCAAGAAACGACACTAATTGCAAGATAGTAACTCAATACGCACGTTAACAATATGCACTACCAGCACCAATCCGTATCAATTATTTATAGTACGTTCCAAGTACCCAACAAATATGGCCTCGAGATGACACGTGTACAAGTGACGCCATCTCAATACACGACATTTCGCTGTGGCAAGTGAAGCAGGGGAAACAGTCACCAGTCCGAATGGTGCGAATGAATGGGTTGAGCGCAACAGCTATATATATATATATATATTTGCAAAAGTCTGTTAACAGACATAATGCCATCAGAAACCATGGGATCCAAACGAAGGTACAGAAACAGTAAAATAAAACACAACACAACAATGTCCATGGTTTCCTCAGAGGGCGAGATACTACCCGGTTGCCCAAGCCGAAGTAGGGTGTTGACTTAGGGGACACCACCCCGAGCCTTTGGCTGAATAGCCTGCCCGCAAGGCAGCGGAGCGAATTCAGGGAATCGCGCCCATTGGGAGCCGGTGACTGATTGCTCAGTTCATACGCCTTTCGTTTGTTCCTTTGTCAAACAGGGGCCCAATGCTCCCCAGAAGTACAGCATAAACTTGCTGGAATACAATGCTTCGCCAAGATGAAGCAAGGGGCAGTGACTTTATTTAGTGGCGAGTCACGTCCGCCACGTCACAGTGTTGTTAAACGGACATATGTGGTTTTTTATAGGGAGAACGCTTGCCAGGCGAAAACCCACCACGTCCTGGAACACTGCCGCCGAACCATTTGCTGGAACGGGAAAATCCCGAACCACCCAGCTGGCACCACGAGGAGGTTGTTCGGCAAGCCAGCTACACTCATATCAATCGTCAAACAATGCAAGAGATCACTGAAAGTAAAGTACGATCTGCGGCGTCAGATTTCACAGACAGGCTACTTTCACAGTGAAATAGTGTAGCCGAAATAGAAAATGTAGTAAGGCGATTCCTCAAAGTGCACACAAGTCTAGTGATCGTGAAGATAAGACGCGGTCGACAGTTTGGACAAGGAGAATACGCAATGAAAAAACCCGTAATCGGGGCAATGATCTCACAGTACGAAACTTTCCTGTATCTCCTGCGCCATGTCAGGCCTGTCTGAGCTAATTATGCTCTTCGGCATATACCTGTTCTCAATAAAAGGTGGTACCAAGTAGTACTAGTCCCCATATACAGGCCAGCCTGCTATGGCGACCAGCCAAAAACATCCCCAGCTTTTTCTTTAATTAGTAATGTCCCTATGCTTGAGCCTGTCTATGGCGACCACCTTTTGTCAGTCCCTTGAGTGATCGCCTTAGACAGGTTAGACTCTTACTAAAACGAAAAATTAGATCCTACTGACACTCCATCTCTCTAATTAGGCTGACTAGTTGAGCACTATCACTTAACGATGGGGCTGCTTTTCCACGACAAAATGTCGATTGCACCTGTTTGGTCTTTCCAACCCCTGCCTTTTGCTTCCCTCGGGGTAGCGTAAAAGTACTCAACCCGCTGTTGCATCAGCATCCAGGTCCTTCGCGCACGTATTCGACTGGTATCGCATTTTAAACCTTGAATTGTTCAGTGAGAATTCGCTTTTCAAGGCTACTTGGCCCTCCGTTTAGGATGCTAGTCACTTTCTCTCCTCTCTCCTTTTCATAGGTGAACAATGATCTCAAGCGTCTGCTAGTCTCGGCGCTCGCGGGCAATTCCGACCTAGCATACAAGCTGGTAGATTTAACTTCAGATAATGTAAACCTGACCGGAAAGAGTGAGCATTTGGCCGCGCAGAAAGCTGCACTGGCTGAAATTGCCGATACCGCCGGAATTGCAGCCGATGTGTGGCGAGCCAAGTGCTTGGCAGGTCGCGTGGTCGCCACTGAGGCTGCTCGGCGGTTGGCTGTCGCAAATCGACAAATCCAACTCGTCAAACACGCGTTGGCTCATTTATTGGGTGAACGGGCACGTTTGCGACGGGACTTGGGTCAAACGGCGTCGTTGCTGCTCCGCTGTCTGCAATCCAGTGCGATCAATTCTGACTCATGTCATCGTGTGGCCCAGGACACTCTCGAGTTGGCCTCCTTATGTCACCAGTTGGCGTCCATATGCCATCCGGTCACCAAGATGGAAACACCTTTCCATCCGATCGTTTGCCAGGCCGATAGCCCCGGAGAACGATTGGCTTTGCAGGTGAGTTTTCTGCCGTTTGATGTAAGCATGTCTCCTAGTACACAAAATTGCGACACCGTTTTCACCGTGCTTTAAGGTGCGTCCGTGTCCACAGTACATCAAGCTGGACATGGATCGTCTGTGCGTTTTATTGTAGCTGAATATTCACCCGTCCAGGGTTCAGAAATCAATTTGAAAAATAGAATTGTGAAACAGCTGTCCGAGGTCATTTCACGGCTTAGCAGTCCTTGCTCAGTGTGTGCATGACTCTGTTGCGGGACCCGATCCTGAGCGCAGGCGTTTTCATCTAACTCCCTGTGGTGTCATCTCGACGCTCACAAATAGCTGGTGACACTTCCTGCTCTTGTTTTTTTGGCACGTGAGGTCGGTTGTCTAAATCTTAGCGATATAAGTCTTTTCCTTCTCGCAGTTGTGTGCTGTATGTTTGGATTTAGTTCTCTTTTTGCATCGTTCCATCCAGTGTGCTACTCGAGGAAAATTTTACCATTCATTTGCTATAGTTTCTTTGTATAGGTTCTGCATTCCCTCACTCAATAGGCAAAATGATCCTGTATTACCAGGGACGCTAACTTCTTTCACCTTTGGAAGGCACTGTGAGATCACTTTCTACCGCCGTCTATAAGAGGCCACCGTGATGAATGCTTGTTTATTGTGTATTTTTCATGCGTTCGAAAGAGTGCCCGCACATCCAGTAGTGCGTGTATTCATTTCGACTTCCATGACAACGTGAGCACATCGGGCGGTGCCGCTTCCCAGATATTGCTGGACCCTACGAATTGCTGTATGCTTCGAGTGATACCTCCTCCAAGCATTCCTTCGTACACGCGTACGCGGTGTGCGCATTTCTCTCTTAAAGATGCCTGCATCGACGAACGATGTTTGTCTCCCGCACCGTTCCAGTTGTAGTCACATTACTGCACAATCTCCCTATTATATATATTTTGCAACAGTCTATGAATAGACATAGAGCCATCAGAAACCATGGAACACAAAAGAAGGTACAGAAATAGTAAAGGAAAACCCAACACAACACATCAAAGTCCATGGTTTCGTCAGAAGGTGAAATACTACCCGGTTGCGCAAGCCGAAGTAGGGTGTTGACTTAGGGGACACCACCCAGAGCCTTTGGCTGAATAGCCTGCCCGCAAGGCAGCGGAGCGAACTCAGGGAATCACGCCCATTGGAGCCGGTGACTGATTGCTCAGTTCATACGCCTTTCGTTTGTTCTTTTGTCAAACATGGGCCCAATGCTCCCCAGAAGTACAGCATAAGGTTGCTGGAATACAATGCTTCGCCAGAATGAAGCAAGGGGCAGTGACTTTATTTAGTGGCGAGTCACGTCCGCAGTGTCACAGTGTTGTTAATCGGACATATGTGGTTTTTTATAGGGAGAACGCTTGCCAGGCGAAAACCCACTACGTCTTGGAATACTGCCGCCGAACTATTTGCTGGAACGGGAAAATCCCGAACCACCCAGCTGGCACCACGAGGAGGTTGTTTGGCAAGCCAGCCGAAATGTTTCCCCGCTAATAATTCCCTCATGCATGGCTGTTTGCGCTCATACAATATGATCGTTTCGGCTCTTGATCTCTTTCACCATCAGTCCTCATCACTATATCGCGGCTCTTTTTCTAGATTCTGATGAACAATTTACCGGACTGCATTCACCTAGACCAACCAAGTTGCCTATCCACCACTGACGCTTCCCAAGGTGTTCGAGAACAGTCCCAAGTGGATTTGTCCACCCTGATGCCTGTGCCACCTCCGCCAGATTCAGAAGACCTCATCGAAATGGCCATTCAATCATTTTCTTCTTCACGCCCCTTGGGGCCGGTCACGTCGCACATGTCCGCATGTCGCGGCTGTAACGGACACCTGACGGCCATCTGATTTCCGGCCTCATGTGACATACGCAGCTCGAGAGGGAATTGCAATCGCGAAACCTCCAACATGTGCTTGTCTTGTCATTTGCTTCATTAGTCTTTCATTGACTTGGTGCATCTTTTGTTCATCCTCTACGACGTATGCAAATTTTTTCGTCTCCTGTCTCTGTTAATACATCGATATTACCTACGTTTTCTGACCTTGGTTTTGAAAACTTGCCGCTCTCCGACTTCAGCTGTGTTAGCAATGATTTGACAATTGCTTTTTAAACTCATGCACACCATATTGTTGAAAAACGAATGCTTACCATGTCTGTGTTTGTCGCCCGCTCAGGGATTGATCTGTATTTAAAATTTGACTCCTCAACCACTCGCGTGTGTTTGAGCTTCTGGTCAATACGTCTACACGAGTATTGTCTAGTGTCCGGCTTCCTCTTTAGTCGGTCGGTGGCCAAGTGGATCAGACATCTGCCTTGTTAGCTACAGGTCACCGGTTCGATGCTGCATAGTCGCGGCCGACTCGCAGTATTCCTTGTTCGTACGCAACTGCCGGCGGTTATGTGGCAGCTTAGCGTCTGTATGACATATCCGCGTACCACTGATGCTTTCCACTCTCCCGTTTAACCCTGGAATGCGTTTCGAATTCTGTGGCTCGGTTCTATTTCTGCGTATGTTGCTCATGCATACTTCGTAAATCAGTACGATGTTGGGCCTCGGTCGGTTGCCGATAAGATTGTGGTCAAATCCGCATAAGTGCGGGAGACCTCGCATGACAGCGAAACGCCCGTACAATGTGCCGACATATTGCGGTTACCATTGAAGAGGTTCACAAAACAACCACAAGGCCACGTCTATTATCTACATTTATCTCAAACTTGTCTGATGTGTCCACAAGTCATCTTTGTTTCGTCATCAATATCCGACGGGATTTCTGTTTCCTTTTAGATGATGAGACACGTGTGATCACAGTTAACTGGCGTGCGTTGTTTTAACGACATTGAGAAGACCCAGGCAGCTAGTGGCAATATTGTTCTTCGAACTGGTGCGTGCACCCAAGAAAACCTGACCACCGAACTAGCTGATGTTGTCAATATGTGCAGACGCATTACTTTTCTCTGCTTAGACATTACGCTTCCACTGCTGAGGTCCTCAGCGAATCAACAGAGGCGGCATCTTTAAATGCGTTGTCCGGGGATGGCGAATAGAAAAGCTCGTCGTTTTGTAGTAACATTTAGTGTGTCATGCCGTCAAATATCGCGACAGTCAGGTGTCTGCTCCCATACGTGTTCGAGATACTCTTGCCTCCGCCTTCTGCGAGTCCCATGTCTGATAAGCGTCTAACTGCGTAAAATGCTGTCCGATACTTAGCTGAATTGAGTTGTGCGTTTCCGCCCTTGGCCAGGCCCATACACTTTATCCAGGCAGAGAAATCGCACAACTGTTACGTAAGCGAAGAACGCGAACGGCCGGTGTTACATGTCCAATTTGACCCTGTGCCAGTTTGTCAATGGATTCATTTATATTCCAAAGCCCAGATGTGTGATGAAAGTCTGTCTCACCTAGACATGTATTGGGGACGAGATCCCTGCTCCAAGCATGTTTGATATGTCATCATCATCAACAGCAGTACATCAGCCATTTGAACTGATGCTTCGCTGCCATACAACCATGAGGACCTATGAAATAAAGAATAAGAAGAGGGAGAGAAGAGGGACTTACCTGAAAACCTTAATGCCCTAAGCAAACATTCTGGGTCAAGGCGCCTACACCTTGTGTAGACAACATACCGTCACAAACAGCTGGCTATCGTGCAAAGATAAGGCGGCATCGGCGAGACAGCTTACTTGCGGCTTTCACTGCCACGCCTCATAATCAGCCATTACCCCGCAGATAACTCAGCACCAAAAACACTTTAAACAGACAATCCGATTAGGAGGCGGCAGCAGACGCGCCACTGGTGTCGGTTGCGAGCCATGTCCTGTAAAGTCTCGGGCGAAGCACAAGGAGAGTCACGTGGACTCCAACCCGGAAGGCGAGACGGACCAACGGCACCCAGTTTGGTCGTCAGTGACTTCATTTCCCGCTGCCAAGTCAACTTCTGTCCACCTCGAGCCTTGCGCCATCCGACACCTGGTAGACTGAACAAGGCCCTCCTAGGTAAGCGGTGACCAGGCATGCGTAGCACGTGCCCGAGCCAACGCAACTTATTCAGTGCTATCTGTTGTTCTAGGGAGCTAGCATGATCATCACCACCTAGTACTCGCCTACGCACATCATCGTTGCGGACACGCTGGTGCCATCCGACACCAGCAATGCTTCGCAAACAACGATGATCAAAGACTTGAAGGCGCCTCAGATCTTCAGACCGAAGGGGCCAAGTTTCACTACCATAGAGCAGAACGGCCCTCACTGTGGCCTTGTATACACGGCCTTTCAGACGGAGGGAAACTCCCTTCTGTCGCCAAAGATGACGCAGGTTCAAGAAGGCAGCTCGGGCCTTTGCAATGCGTGAGCTCACGTCAGTTTCTATGCGCCCCTCATTGCTGATGCAGCTGCCAAGATAAGTGAATTGATCAACCACCTCGAGTTCCTCGTTAGCAAGCGTCAAGGGGTCATTGAGTGGCTGGTGGTCCTGCAGCAACACGTTGCACTTTGAAGGTGCGAAGTGCATACCAAATAATGGGACCACTCTGGACAGGCTATTCAGGGTTGATTGTGCCGCCTCAACATTGTCGAAAAGCAAGACGATATCGTCCGCATAATCTAGATCAACTAACCGTTCACCAGGCAGCACTTCAACACCTACATCGTGAGATTCCGCAAGGGAACACTCCATGATAGAATCCACGACGAAATTGAACAAAAACGGGGAAATCGGGCAACCCTGACGAACGCCACTTGTAGTCGAAAAGCTATCCGATAGGGCACCATAGACCCTGAGGCGGCCTGTTGTGTTCGAGTATAGAGCACGAAGGTTGTTCACATATTTCGTGGGAACATCTTTCCGCGCAAGTATTTCGTACAGAATCGATCGATCGACTGAATGGAACGCACTCTTGAAATCGAGGAACACAGCTATTGTCGGTCTGCGGTATGCGTGGCGCTGCTCTAGCACCTGCCGCAAAGTAAATATATGGTCTATACAGCCACGTCCTGGGCGAAAACCGGCCTGCTCTTCTCTAATCCGAGATTTCCGTTCTGCAGTGAGGCGACGAACGATAATCGAGGCCAGTAATTTTGTCACAACTGGCGTTAGGCTAATACCCCTGTGGTTCGCACAGTCTGTGCGACTGCCCTTTTTGTATATTGCCAGTATAATCGATTCGCTCCAATTAGCCGGCACACTCTCTTCGTTCCAGATGCGTTCGAATAGGGAGGTCAGTGCTTTGCAGAGGACCTCACCTCCATCCTTAAATAGTGCAGGTGGTAGGGAATCCGGGCCAGCGGCACGAAAACGATTGAGGGCTGTGATCGCGTTTCGGACCTCGGCCTCCGACGCAGGCTCTAAACTAACCGTCCATGACTCGTCCTGCATCACCTGAGTAGGAAGAGGTCCGGGAGCAGGGGGCCAGCTGAACTGATGTTCAAAGTGCTCAGACCAACGAGCCATACGGCGCTCCTTATTGTGTATCAGCGCACCCGCGCTGTCCCTGATTGTCTCACTGACGCCTGGTTTTCTCGGACCAGTGGTGCGTATTAGCTAGAAGAGCTTCCGGTAATTGCCTACTGCTCCTGCTTCCTCCATTTCCTGAGCCCTACTGGTCCACCAGGCTTCCTTGTCAGCACGTAGGCTCCGCTTTAGTTCACGCCTAATAGCCCGTCTGGTCACATTGTGTTCAGAACCAGCCGGGAGGTGCCTTCTAGCTTCCAAAAGGTTCACGGACCTCTCGGATATCCAGTGACTGGTGCGATGACGACTGATAGTGCCACAAGCAGATGCTCCTGCGTCGTGCATGGCAGTCGAGATCCTATTCCACTGAAGTTCAGTATCATTAGGACAAGACAGCGAAAGTTCGTTATGCAGTGCTTCTTGATAGGCTTGCCTGACAGAGGGCTGGGACAATTTCTCCGTTGCCAATCGGGGGAGACGCTTTGTGCGCCTTCCGGTAAAGTTCATGGAGAAACGACAGCGCACCAAAGCATGGTCAGAGTCGACACAGGTACTCCAGTACGAGCGGCAATCCAGAATGGAACCGCGCCACCTTTAACTTATGGCTATGTGGTCAATTTGGGTCCATCGCTGACCAGCTACAGGTGGACGCCAAGTGGCACTTCGGCGCCCACTGTGTCTAAAAGCAGTGCTAGTAGGAAACAACTGGTGCTCCGCACACAGTTGCAGCAGACGCTCGCCTTTGTCAGTCCGTTCGGCGTTAAGTCCATACTTACCACCCAGCTGAGCTTCTGAAGAGCTCAGACGTCCTACTTGTGCGTTCATATCCCCTGCAAGTACTATAATATCTGAACTAGTAGCACTGCGTAGCAGGGCATTCAGTTCGTGATAGAAAGTGTCCTTGACTGCATTAGAACTGCAGTCGGTGGGAGCATAAGCAGAAATCACAAACAAACAGCGTTTTGTTTTACTTCGCGAATTCACCTTAGCTGATGTCGTCAAACGGGCTGCACATAAACGGCGGTTCATCGGAATCCAATCAACCAACGATGACTCAGCCTTGGAGCTGAGAATGATACCTACACCAGCTTGACCCGTGAGTGCCGCATCGGCGTCTTCGGATGCGTGCAACCAATAACGAGAGGATAAGCCGGGTGCAGTCAATTCAATAACCCCGTTAGGGTCATTAATCCTAGTTTCGGACACACATCAACACCCAGTGTGTCCAAGGTGCGTGCGAGTGCAGCCTGCTGACCTGTTTGTCTTAGAGTGCGGACGTTGAATGTCGCCATGGAAACGGGACAGCGTGGCCTTATAAGGAACTTTTGCCGATAGGCGTCCGATAAGTGCTGTGGGATGGTGGCTGCAGATGGTTCGACTCCAGTAGCACTTCGGTTGCTGTCAATTAAGCTGGGAATTATAGAAGGAAGGCTAGTAATGGGGGCCGGGATGGGAGTAAGAGAAAAAGGTGGAAAAGAAAGAAGGGAGGCGCCAGCAGTAGCATGCTTTCGCTTATCCGCCCTGCTGTATGCAGCAGATAAGACGACCGTTGATAATCTGCGCGACGGCCGATGCAGGATGAAGTTTATGTTTGAAGAGAATGTCATGGTTGTATGTGGGCTGGGATACTGCCAGGGCGCTTAGACCTAGAGAGGAGAACGATTAGGGTCCTCATCCAAAGCCTTTGGCTCAAAAGCCTGTCCGCAAGGCAGCGGGGTGGCAGTGATTTAGTTTTACAGAAATGGACGCCATCCCATTTCAAACCCCCAACCTGGAGGACCAGGAGACTGAGTTTGTCTGACCTCTCACCATTGATCAACCTGGTTGGAGTAGCTCTCGAGATGCTCGGAGGCATCACCCAGTATAGCTCAATGGGTCAATGAGGTACGCAAACCGTCGCACCACGTTAAGGTCCAGTCTCGTTGCGACGGTGTTTGATATAAGAGCAAAATGACCTTCGTTGTCTCCTCGCCCTGTGACTTGTACGACAGTACTTCTAAGCTCTTAATGGCTTCACTGAGCTTCACTAAATGGTCCTATACGTTTCGCCACCATGTGGGGTGGCATCGTCAGTGCGGTGATGCAAGATGCGCAGTCTCACTGATTGACTCGTCTATTCGTGATCGACGGGCCGGTCACGTGCCCATCGCCGCATGGTGGTGAAACGTATGCGGTCATCTAATCAATATCGGCGAACCCATTAATAGCTGAATAACCAGCACGGACTGCCCGTGTTTCAAATCATTTCCACATTGCGACGGTACGTTCCCTAAAGATTAGTTTTGTGGAGATATTTTTTCTTTCATCGTGCATTAGGACGGCATGGATCAACCCAGTGTGTATGCTGTTGTAACCTAACCTGTGCAATTTATCTCCCTCCGTTTGATATCGTTGGCTGCATGCGATTTTGGATTTGCCTGTCACTTCGACTTCTGTAAGACAGACGCAGGACGCCTGCGCCTAGAAGGACCATGGGTGGGTTGCGCTGCACCCACCCACAGCTCCATCTATACACTTCATATCCGTTGTAAACCCGAAGGAGTAAGACCCGGGGGCATGTGAATGGGAGCCATGTTTCATCAACGGAGCTGGCCCACACTCCTTCAATACACAGAGCAGCGGTATTCATGCCTAATTGGGAAATCATTTATACCAGACGTACACAGGGTGATGGCAGGGCCGTTGCCCGTTCCACACTGAATGCATGGAACCATTCTTTGAGTCTAGCACCGTCACGAGGACCGTGCTCTCCAGCAACAACCAATTGTCTGGAGCCAGTATAGACGAGGTGGTAGGTCATAGACTGGTAGACACCTTGTCAACATTCACATCAAGCGCAGCCACCTCAGGGATGTCAATCAACGACCAACCCTTAAAGTGCAAGAAACTCGGTACGCAGGCGCAGGTGCACACCAACTGTAACGACGATGCGGCACACGCACCAAATCAGCCGCGTTACTGGCCTTGGCTAAAAAATCGACTAGAAGCGGACGCAACGCACCTACCAAGCGCTGCGCTGATTATGCTTAGGTAATCATTTGACTCGTCATCTTTTGGATGCTTGCTTCACGTAGCAACGCTGGTGGCTTACAAAACCCGCTTGGCACTAGTGACCGCATGTGTTACAGTACCATACGCCCGATGTCGATGTCTTATCGGCGCCTGTTGCTTCCGCACGCTGCGTTTTTCCTCCGTGTTCAGTATTGGATTCTCCTGCACTTCGGCAACCGCCTCCTTGATCAGCTCACGCCATTTGCGCCGTTATATACAAATTTATGTTTATAATGTATACCATTTTCATTCTAAATTTAACGTTTTACAAACGACTAGCAGTTCTGCAAACCACTCTCGACGTTTTGCGAAACAAAATGGACTTATTTCAAACCACTTTAGACGTTTTGCAAGCCACTTTGGATACATTGGATTTTAAAAAGAAAATCAGCAATTCGCTTATAAGGAAAGAGGAGTAAGGCGACTAAACGATGTTCAGATTACATTATAGTCATACTAATGCAACCGAATTGGGTAACCAGCGGGTGCCACTACAAGCTCTTCTCTTGATCGTGAACCTCAATCAAACGCGGTGATTGGGTATCTCCCTATCCCATCAAAGTATGGTATGTACTTTTCGCCACCCAAATGCTAGGCTCTCTTCCAAGACTGGCATGTGCTTGTGCCTGCACTCACTCTTGGTGGTGAGACACCATAGGTTGTGGAGAGCTTTGTCTACTTGAAACGTTGCATCACTGCTGGCGGGACTGTTGGAGACGTGATTTCGATGCGCATCTCTAGAGCACGCCTCGCTTTTTCTAGGCTGAGGCACTTGTGGCGTCGCCACGACATTCTTCACCAAATAGTGTGTTTATTGTGCAACTGTTCGTGCTGTACTGTCGTACAGATGCGAGACCTGACCCATTCGTAAAAGTGACTTGCGCAGGCTATCCGTCTTCAAGCACCGCTGTCTCCGGTCCATTACCCGTGTGTGGTGGCGGCACCACGTAAGCAATGTGGAAGTTAGACAACGTGTCTTGGGATGAGGAAGCCACTCGCTCGAGGAGCTCCTCTCACGGCATCAACTGCGGTAGCTGGGTCACGTATTGCGCATGCCTGTTCAGCGTTACCCGCGCCGTGCGTTGTTTGCGGCTGCTGGAAGAGACGGTCTGGTGGACAGCCTGCAACTTGGAAAAGCCGCATGAAAAAGCTGAGGAAACAGTTGGCCGTCTGCCGGTTGTTGTCGACTACCTGGTTAGGGTCCAAGAAATGCAGATACTTGTTGAAGATCTTGGGAGCCATGGGTCGAGATTGATGTCGGTGGCGGACGTTTGCATCGGTGTTTTGCGGTGTCTCTCCTTCCTCCCCCTAAAGAAACTGAAAATATTCAAAAACTGAGCAGTAAAAAGCTTTTGCTGTGTTACTTTCTTATTATTCATACTGTTTTCCTATTCAGCCATGATCCCGATAGCACAATATCTGTACCACAGGTTATGTATTATATATGTATATGGGAGCTGTGTTTCTGCTGACGACGCTATCGTCAAGGCGGTTTCTCTCCGCATCACTAAAGGCTGCTCAGCATTTGTCAATCAGGCACTTGTGGCCTCCTCGGGACGTCTCATTCTCACTAAATGGGCCGTGTTTACGGCGCATCTGTTCGTTCAGTATTGTTATATGGGAGGGAGTCCTGTTCAGTTGGCGTTAAGACATGTGTCGTCTTTCTGCCTTCGACAACAGTTGCTGAAAGAGGATCGCTCGTGTTCGGTGGCAACATCGTGTTCACAGTGATGACGTTCGACGTCTCATCTTATGGAATGCGAGTATTCCCTTCAACAAACTGGTTTTGCTGCGCCAGTTGATATGGTTTGGTCACGTACTACGCATGGCACTTGAGCGTCTACCGCATCACGCTCTATTCGCTCGTCAATGACCTGGCTGGAGGCGACGGCGTGGTGGTCAGCCTTCCACTTGGCGGCAGCATATGAAAGCGCTGACGTCGCGTCTAGCCGCCCTTGCAGTCGTACGTCCTCCAGGATAGGGACCTAAGGATGAGGAGTGCCAATGGCTTGACACGCTTGAAGACGTGGTCCACAACCGGAACCAGTGAAAGAATTGTATTGATTCACATGTTTAATACTTCAAACATTTAAAATGACCAAAAAGAGGAAACTCAGCGTGTGAAAAACAAACTAGAACTGTTTTGTTCTCCTTTTTGTCAAACGTTCCTTTCTTCCTGCGGCACAGTAGCTGAAGTGTGTTGCTCACCTTTAACTATGTGCCATGATGATTATGACACGGCGCCTCTGTCCCTTAACTGCTAATCTCCATGATTTTTCTAGGCTCTATCTGTTTACCAGACTGTTGAGATTACTACCACTACTATGTGGGTGTGTTGGCGAACCTATCCAGCTGCTCGAATATTTGGACAGTGTTGGCTATGATAAACCTACCAAAACAAGCTAATTTTGCTGGCCCAAAGTTGCAGATTGTTATCAAGGCAGAGGAGTAAGGCGACTGGACGATGTTCCCGCCACATGTTAATGCAACGGTATTGTCCAATCAGTGGGCAATGGTGCAAGCCTTCCTCTTGATCACTGGCGTCATTCACCTCCATCGAAGCGGGTGACACATTTTGCCCTGTCACTATGTGGGTATCCGCGTATTTCCTGTGGGTGTGTAGCCCAACCTATTCAGCTGCTCTATTATTGGATCAGTGCGGGCTATCATGACTCCGCCAAACACAGCATAGCTTTCTTAGACCTGTGCTGCATGAAACGGCCAAAATGAGCGACGAGCAGCGAAAGAAGGGATGTTCGAGGTTGAGGCGGTACAAACGAACATCAATGGCACAGAAAGTGGTTCTCACTAAACTTGTGTTCCTCGACGGCAACAGCACCTACGAAGCTGCTGAAATCGCCGATATCAACGAGTGCACGACAAGAAGCATCATCCTTGCCTACAGAAGAGAAAGCATAAACACTCAGCGCAGATGTGGAGGGAAATACAGGGAGAAGCTGACTCCCGATGTCCTGCAGCGCGTTGAAGAAACCGCTGAACGGCATTCCGAAGGCACTCTGGTGCAGCTGCAGCAGCGGCTGTGCGAGATCGGGATCCACTTATCCTTATCTACTGTTTTCAAAGCACTCAGGTTAAGGATAACCCTCAAATAGTTCCACCACGAGTTAGACTGCGTCAATAGTGCCAGGACCGGCAACCTTACGCTCTTGACTTCCCAGTACATGCACCGAATGACAAACGGAAATGCATCTTCATAGATTAGAGCGGGTTTAGCCTTCATTTGCGAAGGATTCAGGCTCGCTCAAGAAAAGAGGCCCGCGAATGTCGTCTTGTCTACAGTCAGAGGCCGAATGGTGACACAGCTTTTGGCAATGAATAACCAAGGCATCGTCCACTCAAAAATCATCAGCGATTGTACCTGCAATGGTGCAAAGTTCTCGATGTTTTTCGAGGAACTTGTGGAGCGTATACGCTCCGGAGTGGAGATGAACGGTGCATGGCTGATCATGGACAACACCAAGATCCACATGCCGGATAATCTAAGGAGGATCTATGGCTCATCCTATCAGCTGAAGTTCCTCTCGACCTAGTCGTATATGCCAAACCCAGTAGAACATATGTTTTCGAAGGTGAAAGCTTCGCCGAAACGCCTGCTGGCCAAGCCGACGCCTGATCAGACGCTAAACGCAGTCGTTCAAGAGTGTTGGAACGGTAATCTAACAGGACTGCACGAACTGCGTCCTCAATATGATGCTGAGCCTGACAAACGCAGCAGCTGGACAGCCCTTCATTAACTGAACGTGTTTAACATTAATGCTCTCTTTCTTGTCAATACACCATTTTCTTGTTAAAGTAGGCGTTTTTCAAACCAAAGTGCCAAAGCTAGCACGAAAGAATAGGGCGTGTACTGAGATTTCCATGACGTAAGCCTGTCAGGTTGCGATGGTCGAGGCATTGTTGGCGTGCTTTACCTCGTAGTGAACATGTTGCGCCTTATCCGTAGCCTCCTGTTAGCGGTGAACACAGTAGATAAGGATAGATGGATCCCAATTTCCCTCAGCGTCCGTTGCAGCTACACCAAAGTGCCCTAGGGATGTTGTTCACCTATCTCATCCACGCGCTGTAAAATAACGGGATTCAGATTCTCTCTGTTGTTTCGTCGAACCTTCGTGCATTCTTTCTTGTAGGTGATGATGTTATTCCTTCCCGTGCGCTTGCTGAGATTCGCGACTTCAGCGGCTTCGTGTGTGGTTTAGCTCTCAACGAACACAACCTTTGCGAGAATCTCTTACTGTGACAAAGACTATCGCTTGTACCGCCTGGGCAACAAGAAGCGGTCCTTAGTCATTCTTTGCTTATTCTGGTCGTTTCGTGCAGCGAGAGAGTAATAAAGCTATGCTGAATTTGCTACAGTCATTATAGTCTGCACTGATCCAATAATCGAGCAGCTGAATAGGTTAGCTCACACACCCACATAAGATAGGCAAAAGCACATTCAGCGACAGGAGACAACTGCGTCACCGGTTCTGATCGAGGCAACTGACGCTCATAATCAAGAGCAGGGATTGCACAATCGCCCACTGTTTATGTAGTTACGTTGCATTCGTGCAAGTGCAGTGTAACAGGAATATGATACAGTCCCCTTACTCCCCTGACTTTGATAACAAGCTACGGCTGTAACACAATGAAGCTAGACTTGTTTAGGTGGATTCATAATAGCCAACAGTGTTCCAGTGATTGCACTGCATAGGTTCGCTCAACACCCACAGGAAATACGCGAAAGCCCATAGAGCGACACGGGACAACTGGGTCGTCAGCTTTGCTCGAGGTGAACAACGCCACTGATCTATAGGGGGCTTGCACAACCGCCCACTAGCCCGGATTTATTGCCTACCAAACTAAACGTATGAAATGGACTCCAAACTGAACCACGTTTTTCATTCTGCTTTGAACAAGTCCTGCACCCACATTCCTATCTCTGTAGACTTTAACATGCACGACATAGAAATGCCAGCAACCGACGGTACGCAGTTTAAAGCCTGCTTGCAAGAGCGAATTGCTAGCCACCCTCTTGTAAAACCACGTAACTTCCACCAGATTTCGAACTGCTAACAAGCCATCGATACTGGATTTTGTGCTCACTAACGAAGGACTCATGGTTGACGCGATAGTTACAAGCACGCCACTGGGTCGTAGTGACCATGTTACTCTACTCTTTGACTATATGTATTCTATGCGGAGTATCCTGAAAAGGAAGATGATAAAGTGCATACTGTCACACACTATAATATGTTATCTACGCTTGTCAAAGCTACATCTTGGACTCTCCTAACCGAATGCCCCAGATGTTGCCTGAGAAACCTTTACAAGGACATTTAGCACACTGGTTGCGCACGCATCGGAACAGAAGTCCTTCAAACCCAAAAACAAGCATAATTCATTTCTGAGCAGCAGAACGCGTGAATGTATGTCCCGGAGGGATTTGGCATGGCGAGCTCACAAGGATTGCTCGAATGCCGAAACCTGGACTGCATACGTGACACACTAACTTCTGTGTGAAACTGATCTGCGAAGACAAGGTCACGCATCAGTAGGAGTTAATGAAGCGATTCTGCACAAACCGCGAACTTCTTTACAGGCACGTTAACGGCCTTCGAAAGGTGAACCGGGGGATCTCAGCACTGGTCACGGCTGATGGATGCACGCGATCATCAATGGAAGCAGCTGACCTCCTGTGATGGGGGCTGTAATGCCGATCGAACGTCACAGGCCAGACCCATAAGGAGTGAGCATGTTGCCGGAAGCAGATAGGTCAGTCGATCAGGAAAGAGTTGGCCCGTAATCGCCTACAACCATCCACTGAAGGTACAAGTGAGCAATCAGACGCCAGCAAGCGGAGCGCATACTCGTGCACCCTCGGGCCAAGGCTTGTGGCATTGGACCGAGGGAAGAAGCGCCCGGGCCCAATCCCGCCAATCGTACATCCACTAAGAAAGTCAAGGTGATTTTAGACAGAGTGAACGTGGCAAGCATAAACCAATGGAAAGGGAACCAGCGATACAATGCAAATAACAGGGATGAGCCTTTGAGACGGACTGTTGTAAATAGTGTATACGCTCTAAATATTCGAGCGTAATCTTAATAAATGACTTCGTGGTCGCGGCCCAGTCTTCTTGCTTCGCGGAGGGCTACGAGACATCTACGACTTCAGTACTTCCAAACTTTCCAGCAGGTAACGAGCCCAAATATTCTCCTCGTTTCTATTACGCCACCGTCGGGTCTAGACAGTATCACCTTCACTGCGGAAGTTGTTATCCTTGCGTATTCACAGTTCTCCTGGAGTAGACAACACCTGACCAAAGGCTCTCTAGGTGGTAGCTAGTGATCTAGTAGAACCACTGGCTGTTTTCTATCAGCGATGTCTAGAAGAGAACCATATTCCACCAGTATGGAAGCGAGAGGTCATCACTCCTATCCATAAAGGAGGTAGCCGCACTGACCCCATCAACTACCGTCCAATAACACTAATTCCTGTACTATCCAAAGTTATGGAATCAATCATCACAGATGCGCTGATGCAGTATCTGGAAAGCTACAACGTAATAACCCCAGAGCAACATGGCTTTCGTCAAAAACGTTCATGGAATACTAACCTATTAATTGCACTTAATAGCTGGACTGAAGCTGTTGATGATGGAGCAGGAGTCGATGTCATCTACCTGGACTTTTCAAAAGCGCTTGCTCGCTTAGACCGTAGACGTTTTCTTCAGAAGCTTCGGAACTATGGCATTAGCGACCCGATCCTGAGTTGGATTAGAGGCGAGTCCGAGAATTGTTGTCCGATGCCATCAATCTGGTGTGTGCTGTACCACAAGGCTCGGTGCTTGGATCTCGCCTATTCTTGATGTTCATTAACGATTTGGCGAGATCAATTGCTTCCGATTTTCCATTCTTCGCTGATGATATCAAGATATGGTGAAGGGTCAGAGGACCGGACGACCACGAACGGCTTCAGTACGATCTTAACACGGTGTCGAACTAGTCAGTTCAAAACGCCCTACCATCCAACGTAAGTGAATGTCGCGTTGTTTAATTACGCCATAGACATAACTACACATATTTGCTTGGGACAAACGGATTGCAGACTAGCTCCCTGGAACGTGACCTTGGTGTGCTCGTACAGAGCCACCTCAACTGTTCAAAACAGGCTGTAGCTGCGAAAAAAGGCAACCAGCACGTCGGCATGCTGCGAAGGTCATTCGGGAGATTCGACCCATCAATCTTCCAAATGATGCACCATTCCTACGTGCGCCCGCATGTTGGATACGCTATCCAAGCTTGGCAACCTTGGTTGAAGCGCGACCTAGAGGCGTTAGAGGCACCACAGCGAAGAGCAACAAAGAATGTAAAGGGCCTGCACTATCACTTTTACCAACGAAGGCTAAAGTTGCTGGGAGTTTTCAGCGGACGCTATCGAAGGCTGCGCGGCGACCTCATTTCAGCGTATCAGTTATTGTGTGACCCCAACCATGTATGCCGCCATTTGCTGAAACTTTATATATATATATATATATATATACATATATATAATATATATATATAATGCTTGGTAGGTAATAATTTGTGTACTGTTATTCATTTAACAGGAATTCTGTTCTGTCGGGCTTATTCGGTACGCCACGCAATGATAAGAATTCCTTTGTCTGCATGACGAGCTCGTGGGCAATATCCTGTTTCTTGACTGAGTGGACTCTTTACCTGACATTGCAAGGTGTTCTATTTCATTTTTTGAATGCGTCGATGCTTATTTACGGATTTTTTGATACTGTAGCAGAAAGAATGTACAGTGGAAACAGCGCACATTTATTTATTGGTCCACTGGCCCAAATTACTCGCCTGACCATCATAATTAGTTAGCGATATTCCTGAGTGCTAGTGTCTGTATACCTTCCAGACTCTGTATCCATGCTCGTGATTACATGTAGCTAGACGTGATTAGTCGTTACTCGAAATCTATGAAACACTGGAGACATTGCATGCAGGGGTAAGTGGGCTATACATTTTGCCAGCCAATTGCATTCATGGATCTTTCAAATTCCTCCTTCGGGTAGTCATGTTCTTCCATAGACGGTCTTTAACGCTGTCAGATTGCATCCAACTGGCGCAAACACTCCTAGAGAATGCGTGCTGTTCGTTGAGTGACAAATCCCAAGTTAGCTGATAGTATAACAGGATTGGATGCTGTTGACAGATTTGGGATTGGTCACTCAGTGAATAGTAGTATTTAGGAGCATTCGCGCCCATTGGATGCAACTGGATAGTCTTAAGGACCGTCTTGAGAGATTTATGGAGGAACATGATTGTGTTAAATGGGGGATTCGAAAGCTTTATGTGTGCAATTGTCCGAAAACGTAAAATCAGGGTGACTATGTGGCCAATAGATATGCAGAGAGCTATTCTATCCCATCACGTGACCGAGTCTAGTAGCTCCATGAAGGCCGCAGTCTGATCAAGCTACTCAAGTCCATATATCTCACTAAGTGCACCCAAGAGCATGAGTACGGCATCTACAAAATATACGAATATTAGCACTTACATGTAGCATTACCTTCGTCCAGGTTACTGAACTTGTGTGAGTGTACTGAGCTAATCGGTTCTGCTAATGTCTCGTTGTTTCGAAAAAAATAGGTGGAAGTGACAGTTCTTCCAGCACTGTGGCCTCAAAGCTAACGGTAACTATTACGCCCGTGTTCCAACAACATTTAACTGCGCGTAGAATAGTTCACAAGGCTGTATGTATCGTATCGCGGCCATTGATAGACGTAAACCTTAATTTGAAGTACCACATTTGCCAAATGTTCCGTAGGCGGTAGTCATCAGTATAGTGAAAAGGATTTCTTTATGACACAGATTGCTAATCTTCTCGTTCCATAGTGTCAAGATATCATTTATTTCAATAAAAAGAAGTAAAATAAATCGTCGCTGCTGCGCGACCACCACCAGTCGAGTGTGGGCTGAGTACACCAGGATGACGTCCTCCCCTACGCGGATTCCAACCGGTGACCTAATGATTGCAAGCCAGGCGTACAGACCACTCAACCACCGGTCGACATTTCAATAGGGCAGTTCGATCTCTTTGACCTTGTTCCCACCAACTGATCGGATAATGCCAGCTGTTGACGGTTATACAGATTGAGAAGCAAGTGTACCCAAAAGTGCTTATAGCCTGAATAGCCTCCTGGAACAATACCATCCCCATGGGTCGAGTCAGTCAGCAGACATCACCCTTATGTCTGCGTTGTAAGGCTCTGTGCAGAATGTCTCACGTATCAATCCAGCACAATGAAAATCAGCAAGAACGTGCTGCTTTAAAGAACTTACCGGTCAAATGGCACTGAATGGAAGGACTAACTCGACCACCTATTTGTCGCCATCTTCTTTCAACTTTGTTGAAGGTCCAATTACCTCGTTTCGCTTCTGTAAAATAAGCTCACTTCTGATTTACTCGATGATGTGCGTCGTGATATCGGCACTTACAGGATTCAACTGATTAAGCAAGCAACAACGTCACTCCTGGTCTTGTTGTCATAGTGTCCCACCCAACATACAAATCGGCAAGTCAGAGTGAGCTAATCGTTTCGGCTTCCCTCATGGGCGTGCTTCGAATGAGTTGGGGACATAGTCGACTATTTCCGGCATCGTTTTATAACTCCATATGTGTACCTTGCCATCCATCAACATCCCAGATTGCTTGTCATCCTGTCTTAAGCTGTTGTGGATACCTCGAGACTGACGACCTAGTTAACTTATCTTCACCACGGCCGGTGGCCGTGGTCCGTGCACCTGGTTTGCAACCATAAGGTCTCCGGTTCGAATCCGCCTAGGGGTGGGCGTCCTCGCGGTGTACTCAGCCAGCGCGCGACAGCGAAGCGTCGTTACGGCGTACAGCTGACACACTACACTCAGTGAAGTAATTCGCTAGCAGTTCCGCGGTTACGAATGTGGACTGAATGCTCCCACGATGTCTGTTTTGAAAGACAGCAACCGAATTCTAATCTGGGCTAGGGTTGTGATGGTGGCTGGTAGGTTACGCGAACGAAACCGGCGCGCGGCCAGTGGACTGGAAAGCCAGTCAGTGCTGCGAGCGCAAGTTGACCACGCTTACAAGAGCCGGATGAACGGTGTTGTGGGTCAAGCACGCTTTTGGTTTCAGACAAGTGCAAGCGAGTTGGCTGCGCGTGACACTGACCCATAGCGGACGGAACATGATGCGATGGCACCTGATGGACTGAGCGTGAAGAACAGACGGTTCCTGCAGTTGAAATGCCAGTCAGCGCCGCCGGCGCAAGCTAACCACATTCGCACGGATCGGATAAACAGCTCATTATTGGTTTGAGTTATTATAAACTAAGCGCAATTTTATTCCAGTCAAGGGCAATCCAAACAGCTGCGAACGAATGGTGAGCGCGAACGAGGGGATTTAAGCAGATAGCAAGAATCAGTGATTAAAGGCGCACTTCGGTAAAATAGTGTGCACAGTGCAAAATGATCCATTATTCCTTAATAACCGATTTTTGGATCGCTTCTCAGTCTTCATTTTGATTCTTGGAGGTCTAGCATGGCAATAATCACCACCAATCCGACGAGATGGCCGCTATCCTACGGTGCCCAGGTGAACCCATGAACCACCGCCTCATTTCATAAGAGTCTTAATGATGCATAATGTGATACATGGCGGTGAGCCGCTTTTCATGTGAATTAATTGAAACCTACAGGCCGTTCAGACATTAGAACTATGTGGTCTGCTTACGAGTAAGAAAAAGTCCTTATTTTATCAAATGCTTGAAAATCAGTTTATGCCTGTCGTTGATTGTCTCCTTGAGTGAAACGAAAACATAGCCAGAAAATCTTGTAAGTTGTCTTCTGCAGGCCACGTCTGAATGCGGTTGAGCATAGCGGTAAGCCATTTCAAAATGACACACTGCTGAACATGATGTATCGATGTGAAAAAATCATTTCATCGATGATAGGGTCGATAATAAATCAGCTCCGAAATTTGTAGGAAAGAAGTCACGTAGTGGGCGGCAATCAGAGGTTTGGCGAGGATGATTCAGAAAAAGAATCACTTGTGTGGATATTGCACTAGAAGGACAGTGATCATTCGGTCTGTAGTCTGACCGTACGGACTGGAGACGGTGAACATAGTTGAGGTGAGCACAAGCGTCTGTCAGGTTTCGAGATAGTTCGTAGCTTTATAGTTTACCTGAACAGGGCGACATCTGCTTCTGAGGTGATGATTGTAGCTTGTAGCGATGATCACTGAAAGCGCGCTCGGAGATAGCGAATACACCTGTAATCCGTTTGTAAATCAACACCGGTTCCCCACCCATGGTTTGGTGAGGTGTTGATGGGAGGAGGCCTAGTGCATCGGCGGAAGTTGTGGGCTTGAGTTGAGATCTAACAGATCTGAGCTCGTTTGCCGGAACGACCACTCCGCCTACATCCAATCCATTCCGTTTGCGCATCAGCCATCTGGCGACAGAGAAGGAATTGGAACGTTCGGGCTTCTTGATGCCATGTGAGTACGACCCTGATGAACTGCTGCTCGGTGGAGAATTGGATCGAGAGGACAGTGAACGTTGCACCGTTTTGTTCACCAGCCGTAGTGGATGCCGCGTCGAATTGGCGGTAAACACCGTCGGTGAACGTTGATTGCCAAATATCTGGTTTGATCCGTGGTTGGATGTTTCAATGAAATCGATCAAATGGATGTGATCGTCTAAGAGTACCTCTGGAAAATGGAGAAAAGTCAAGCGGTCAGGGTTAACAGTGTGTTTGCGACATTTTGCAATTCTTCGAAACTGATCAAGACATATAGCATGGTGTTGATCAGACGTAATTCCATTCAAGAATTAGCTTTACGTACTCAGAAGGATGAATATTCAACTGTTACACACACCTTCAGCATTGTAAAAAGAATAAAACCTAAAACGGTGGCTACTTAAGTAGCTTAATAGGTGACCTAGACAGCAATATGGTTACAATGCGAATTTGCTCGTTAACTCCAGGACAACTGGGATATGGTCACAGAAAACGCACCAAATATGGAATTCCGGATGTATCGTAAGCACTTGCACTAGCGTAAATGTATGTATACCTTTGTCCGGTTGAGGAAGTTTATACACAGTCAAACAGTGCACCATGAGGATGGTGACTTGCAGCAGTGAGTATTTTTTGTAGCCAGTTTTTTGCATGAACTGGCATGAGTAGACACCCAAATGGCGACAGAGGTCGGCTTTGGAATGCCACTACATCGAAACACTTGCGTCAATGGCCTATCTAGGGTTTTGAAATGTCTTCTTAGGGAACCAGGAAATGACACAGGGAAGATATATGTCCAGTGGAAAAAGACGGATGGTGATAAATCGCAATATTAAGTAGCGGGGGACACAGAAGGGTCGCAAACGAGCAGCGTAAAAGGAATCCATCTTACTTTTGTGTACGATTCATTCACGTGGAGCGACCAAGAGAGATCACGGCTGCGTGTGACACCTAGATACTTCAATGACACGGTGGAGTGCGATCTCACCATATATGTGAAGTTCAGGGCATGCCATGGGTGGTTGCAGATAACGGCAGCCTTGATATATGGAAACATGAACGTGGTTGCACCTTAATTCATTCGGAAATAAAAAATTAACTCTTAGCCACAATGCAAGGTTATCCAGTTAGGCTTGTACTTTGGCTGCTGAGGCTGCGGTCGGATGTTGGATACCCAGTACCACATCATCTGCAATATCGCTTAGTCGCAGGTACTAAGGCGTAAGTTGAAAAGGGTCATGGGGACAGTATCGCTTCTCGAAGCACATCGGTGGTTATGCTGAGCAGCTAGGACGTTTTACTCCCAAGTCGAGTAAACTAACTGGGTATGTGCAGTGAAGTAGCCCCTCAGCAGGTGGACGGTAGAAAGTTGAATTCCGGCGTCATGTAGTTCTCTCAAAAGAAGCTCACTTTTTACGCTGCTAAAGGTATTACTGTAGTCGAGAAAACATATTCGCACAGAGTTGATCTTGTTATCTGGTAATGTATGAATGTACAAAGTAGGCTGATGCGTCTTGAGTATACCTCAAACTACGATAAGCAAACTGGAGTGGACCGTCTGGACTAGTTTGAATCAGCATCTTTTCAAGAATAATATCGAATAGCTTCAAGTAAGCGCTTTTAACAATCACTATGGTGTGTTCCTATAGAATCGCACTGGGAATGTTGTTCTGCGGCCCCTTATAGATTTCCATTAATCGTCCACTAATGGTTACTTGAAAAAACTGCAAGACGAACAGACCAGCTGTTTTGGAGCGATTCGAGGACAGGCAGATCAGACTGTAGTCACCTGAGCATCCATTTCTTGGGAATTACCTGTTTCTCACCGATGTAAATGATCCTGCTAAGTACAAAAAGGTGAGATTTCGGTGAGTAGGGAAGCTATTTTATTTCTGCATAGGCTTCGTCCTCACGGCAGTGGATGGTAGGCTTCATCGCCGCTTGTGATCGTGGTGAAATGTTCCGAATGTCTGGCTTGCAATCTCTGTTCCCGCTCCCACATGTGTGTTTCGATTGGCACACGGCCGTTTGCGTGACAGCGAAACATCGGAACGACACATTGGTGTACTGTCTACACCGTTACTTCTTTCGAGGCCACCATAGTTCATGGGTCATGAACAGTAGGTTCCGAAAGTGAAAGGTTTTTTGAGATGTTTCGTGATCATCTGATTGTGCTAAAATGCATCTAACAAGGACCATTCATCTCATGATTCTAACGTTTATCGTAAGCCAGGTTGCCGAAACAAAATCGGTAAAAGCAGTAACTCTGGTTCGTAAGCTCTTTTGCATTGGCCGTAGGTCGATTCGCAGTTTTGTCTTTGCCCTGTCACAACATCTAGTTTTGCATTGATCAGCAGCTTGAATGACATCAAATTTGAACAGTGTCCGGGTCATTGAACTGTGCAGTGGTCAACTCGACATACTTCATTGAACCGCTTAGTGCCTGCAAACGAATCAGCAATCGCCTGAACAGCTGCCGCACGTGTTGTCTGCCAACACGGCGGTAGTCGGTGATATGGCAATAGACGGTAGTTGTATCAACAGTACTGCCTTCCCTGACGTTGCCAGCCTACCTACGCCCTGAGGTCAAGGTCGAAGAACACAGCGTACACAGTTAGAACGCACCGAAACTTTGTCACTTGCTTTCGCTTCAGGACCTTAGATACAGTGTGCTGACTTTTTCGTCGGATTAGATGGTTGTCTACTGGAACTGCGTACACTCGTGGAACGGGGATTGCTTCAGTGGTTGACTTGTTCAGATATTCGATATGCAGAAGAGGTGAGTAGCTTGCCTTTTTACTGATCAGTTGTTGCGATGTGGTACGAAGCTGTGCCTACCAGCAGTACTGCTGGTGTGGAGTGAACCGGTTTATAGTGGGCGGAATGGAGCCGGCCAAATCACGATGAACACCCACCCGCCTATAAAAACCGCGGCATTAGAATCCGTGCTAGTGGGTGCTATCACGAAGGCGCAACCTTATCACATTAAAGCAAAACAACTAGTGATAAATCTGTTGTGTCGCCGCTGATGCCTTCACCCCACGACCGCAAGAAGAAGTCCAAAGACGAGCCAGAAGGAGACTTGTATACATGAAATCACAGTTGCTCATATAGTTTGAAGGCAAAATGAAGGGAAGCTACTAAAGTACACTTGAGCCAACCAACTGAAGGAAAAACGTTAAATGCAACGGCGAATAAGCAACCGTGTATGTAAGAGCGAATCGCGTAAGTCCCTAAAAATAGCATCATTGGACTCCAAGCGTAAAGCAAACGACCATTTACAGTGACGGGCACTGGCCAATCAGAATGACGAAATGAAACGTTTAAACAAAATTCACGAAACAAACGCGAATAAGGAATGCAGACCCAAAAGTTGAAAACTAGTACAATAATTGTGTGACACTAAATATTCCTTTAACATAACCAAGTAGAACAGTAATGAGAAGAAAAAAACCAATAGAATATGTTCTTGCAAACAGCGCTGCTGAGAAAGTCATGACGAGGAGCGTCCATTAACAATGACGCGGATGTACCAATCGGGCGAACCCAGTAGAGCGTTTAAACAACAGTCAAGAAACAGAAAATAGGAAGAGTAAAGAATAGCTATCAAGCTCGGTCACAATAAATGAATGTCTAATAGCTGTTCTCCTAATAAAAACCACAGGTGAATTCCATTCAATACCTGGCCACAGGAGTAGACTGTACATTGAAATGGCAGTCAGAGGTCTCTCTAGCCGCCCGTCTTTCGAAAAGACAAGCATGAAAAAACAACTCGCGCTGCAAGCAGTACTCTCCACAGCGCAACCGCCATCGGTTACATGCGGGCAGGATGGTGGTGCGTTGGCTGTGCCTTCGTTGGTACTGCGATATCAAGGCTATCGGATTCTTATCCTAATAGTGACGGTAGTGAATGATTGAATGGTAGGGCAGACTGTAATTGCTTACTCCGAAACACAGCATGTATCCTCCAGTCGGGTGTGCACTCGAGTGAGGCGTCAGATACGTCTGTTTATGGGAGTTGATTTGAAGCACCGATTGTGTGAATGAACTGAGACACGCAATCACAATGTGGACCTCGATTCATCCGGGCGGGCCACACTGAGTTTTCATCTACCAATTATTTAATTATATGATCTGGTCAGCAACACGCCACTGCCGTTAAGTTTTCACTCGCTCGTCAGCGCTACAACTTGGTCGTTCCTTTGTGAAGAACCCCCGAAAATTGCCTGGCTCGAGTTCGTCAACAAATTCAACCAGCTGATTGCGGGCTTCAGAGATAAAAGCTTGCAATAAGTGTAAATCAGTTTTTTTCATTAGGAGCAGAACTCGAATATGGATGACAGTACGCAACGCAGTATGACGAGTGTACAGAGAAGCTCCAGCACCAGAAAGTTGGAACAACTACGTAGCCCACTGTAACCACTGCACACAACTGCTAAGAAAAGACAAAGTCGCCTATCAGCAGAACATCGCGAAAACCTTCAGTGCTAACAACAAACTGCTTTACAAGCACGTCAATAGCCTACGAAAGGTGAGGCAAGGATTTCCTCCACTCAGGACGGCTGTTGGCCCAACAAGAACGGCTGTGGAAGCAGCAAAGAAGCTGCGGACGCAATATGCCCCCACGTCTCAAAGGGTCTTGCCACCAAGCGATCTACGAACCATTGTCGTCTTTCCGCAAGGACTAACTCACATCACTATTACTGCGGAGGCTGTATTGTAAAAGTTGACGTCTCTACGCAAACACAGTCCACCGGGTGTCAACACCATTCGTCCAGAAGCACTGGAAGCAGCAGCAAGCCAACTGGCAGGATCGTTAGCTCTGTCTTTCCTGCGCTGCTTGGACCAGAATCAACTTCCCGCTATGTGGAAGCTTGGAATAATAACCCCGATTCACAAAGTTGGAAGATGAACTGAGCCCTCCAACTACCGCCCACCATTCCTTCTTACTATACTCTCCAAGGTCATGGAATCCATAGTTACCGATGCACTGGTGGGCTACCTGGAAAACTGTAACATCATCACGCCTGAGCAGCACGGCTTCCGTCGACAACGGTCATGTACAGCGAATTTACCAATCGCACGCAGTAGTTGGACCGAGGAAGTTGACGCTGTAGAAGACGTTGATGTGATCTACCTGGATTTTTCCAAGGCTTTCGATCGTCTAGATCATCGGATACTACTCTCCAAGCTCCAGCATTACGGGATCGGTGACCCACTTATAAGCTGGATTGCCAACTTTCTACTTCAATGGCGTTTAGTGGTCAGAGTTCAGAGCTCTTTATCGGACCCCATACAAGTCGAGTGTGGTGTGCCGCAAGGCTCAGTTCTAGGTCCGCGTTTGTTTTTGGTGTTTATTAATGACCTTGCACAGGGAATCGCTTCAAACTTCCTAATGTTTGCCGACGATATCAAGATTTGGCGCAGGATCCAGGTGAACGCCGACCAGCATCTGCTTCAGAGTGACCTAGCTACGGTATATCAATGGTCAACCCAAAACTTACTGCATTCCAACGTCAGTAAATGCAAAGTGCTTTCCATCCGACCTCAGATCAGCTACTCATACCGGCTCGCAACGAATGTACTGCAACAATCAACTATCGAACGTGACTTGGGTGTCCTGGTTCAAGATGACTTGGGTTGCTCTAGGCAATCCGAAGAGGCCTCAAAGACTGGAAACCAACACGTCGGGCTATGGCGACGAGTGTTTGGACAAATAAACATCTCCATAATTCGACAAATGCTCAGTGCGTATGTTCGCCCCCATGTCGAATACGCAATTCAAACCTGGCATCCATGGCTGCAACATGATCTTAATGCACTGGAGCAGCCACAACGTCGGGCATCCAATGACGTAATTGGAATGCGTAATCTATCATACCAGGAGAGCCTTTAACAATTGAGGGTATACAGCGGATGCTAGCACAGACTACGAGGCGACCTGATTATGACATACTTGATTCTTCGAGACCCACATCATGTGTGCCGCCCTTTACTGCGACTCAGCACCAATACAATCCTGAAGGGCCATTCATTGAAACTCTCTGTACAATATAGCCGTCTAGAGTGCCTCAGAAATTTCTTTTCCATTCGTGTCTGTCACTCGTGGAATGCTCTCTCAGAATCGGTCGTCTCTGCACCGACACTAACAGTATTTAAAAGACGGTTGGATGATGCACTCATCCACTTACACTTTGTCACTTAGCACTACGTCTCCATCCTACACCTGGAGTTTACCATGAATTTATTTGATGTTAACTGTGGGTGCTGTGAATCTAAGCGGATTGCAGGACTACGGCGGAGCAAACGATAAGTCATTATTTTCATATTTAAAATAGTAACTGTTTTAGTATCATTATTAGCATTATTGTTATGTTGATATCCCCTGCAACTATCCAACGGGACTTGTAATGCAACGCTTCTTTATCCGTATAAGTTCATTGATCATTGCTGCCTAGTGTCGCAAGCCATTAGCATTTATTGGTTCGGTTCCATGGAGGGGGTCGATCGAATATGCACCACCGACGAACCCCAATAGCGTGGAATAATCGTACGGTCCTTTTACGGATTGGTAGTTGACCTATTTGACTTGTAATCTAATTGGGCTGAATCACCGCAGGACAGCGTGACACTAGGGTTACATTGGAACCTTTCAGATTCATGAGACGCCTTACCTTTTCCTTCTCTATGTGCGAACAGCCCAAATTCCTTTGGATCAAATATTTTCATTTCGAATGCCAGCATGTTACCTGGATGGTAGGAAAGAGGAGGAGATGGCTTGTTAAGAATGCTCTATCAATAGGCTTCTCGTGGGCACAGAAACGAAGATGACAGGGACTGCATCTTATTGATAAAACGATATGCGTTGCGTTAACGTCAGTTATAAGTATACTCTTTGTGAAACATATCAAATGAATACACACGCGGTTTCGTTAAAGCAATTAGTACGTACAAAGTTCGCCAGCAGTGAGACTGGGCCGTGCCGGGTACAGTTGATTTCGTAGATGACCCGCGCGTTCATCAACCGCCATAACCCGAAGCATGGGTTGGTCCAACACCGGACTGCATGTAGACGAATTGGGATGATTGGGAACCCAAGGACGCCATCTGGTGAACGAACTCGGATTGCGTAGCGGGTCAGACTGTTCGGGGTCTAATTTCGAGTTGGGTGCTCTCGGATGTTCGGGATTGGTCGCAGACGCGGAACACGATGGTGCGTACCACTTCGTACTAGCCAAAGGAGAGTGGGATTGTAAATCCTTAGGAGAGATTAGCGCAGTGATTGTTTTGCGACGTCTCGGAGGAAGTATTCTGCGTTTGAAGGTAGTATGAAAATTGTTCAAGCCACCTGAGCTAGTGACGTCCTCCACAGAATTTTTGCTTGCAGTGGGAACCCTGGGACTTGCGGGTGTGGGAGAGATGACGCCGTCCAAACTTCCCTGCGTGAAGCGCTGAGTAAGAAAATCTGGATGTCAATGTGAGTCATGCTGTGTACGATGTACTGATTTTTGGCAGTTTACGAGGTTGTGTTATAAGAGAAATTCATATTAACTCAAGGGGAACTCGTAAGTTAGGACGGTGTTCAAAAATCAGGGGCGAGGCTATCTCACCACTTGGCTCTGCAAGAAGCCCCAAGATGGTTGTTTCTGAGGACAGACCTCCTGTATTTGGTGAAAGGACGTTAGCGCTACCATACATGTGCATACTACGTGATTCTGAACTCATAAGTACAAGACGAATTGCAATAAAACTTCTGATTCTGAACTGCTGTTTCCAAACATTGATGCCTTGTCCACACACACACACACACTATTCCCAAGTTATTCAGAATGGGATGAAATTGCTAGTAACAAATTGGATCAGTGATGCACACTAACTTGATCAAAAAGTGATGCTAACCGGCACAGCACGGTTATCATCCTCGAGGGTTCGTCACATCCACTATGATTGCGAGGAGAAACCACGAATGCATCGATAATTAGTATATTACTTCTACTCGTGAGTAGTGCAGTTAAAATGAGATTTAAGGGGTAGGCAGGGATATGGGAATTAAGGATTGAAACCTATGTTCAAGTCGGCAAGAATGCGCTTTTATACACCCAAGAAGAGTGAATTTTCAGCCATGGATTTTCGGATTGCCCGCCGTTTGTTTTAAGTAAACAACACCAAAAACTCGCTAGTAACGTTTGAAATGTTTTTTAACGTCACAAAATCACTGCGAATTCTCTGGTATAGTCGTAACGGCGCTTTCCTTCTTCCTAAAACCGAGTCACTGCGTCTGCATTAAAAGGAGCCATCGCAGTTCGCTAGAAAAACTTCCTCGTTAGAACAGAGGGTTATACCAAGGAATTGTGGAACAGATAAATATGCAATTGGTATGTTGCGCACAAAAGCAGGGGACTGGACGGTGAAACAAAAGGCTGTGAACACGAATTTATCCATTTTGTAATCGAAAGAACACATTCAGTCGCGATGGGTCATAAACAAGGCGGTAGTTAGTTAGGTGCACATTTGGTAGGGTTTCAGGGTATACTGATCGTACCCCGTTAGGCGCAAATGGTGTGTCCAAAACTGATCGATACGCTGAAATTCCCAAATCATCGCGGTGTGATGCAAGGACTGAACGGGTACGGAAGCGGTATCGATGCTACAGCAGCAACTGGCTCCCCTCCCCTCCACACAAGACGCCTACATGCAACCTCGCATGCAATCCCACATATGATTCACTTACATCTGCGTGCGCTGGAATATAGGTTTACTCGGCGGTTGATAAACGGGGTTTTCGCTGCAGCTGAACTCAAAATTGATCTGTATGATGAAACCGGTTGGATGACTGGAGTGCCCATATTGCATACATATGATAACAGCCTTGAGGATGAGTTAGAACGATGATAACTTGCCTACTTTGAAGCCACATCGGCACACAGCTAAATGAGGCATGGAAGTGCGGGTAGAACCCTCCGGTGGACTATGGAAACAAATCCCAATGGGACGGTTCTATGGATGGTCGCATTACTTCGCTTGAACGTTTGACTACAGGTGCATTTTCATTACTGTTAGCTTTGCAAAATTTCTAATACGTATAACTGATCGTTGGTCACCCTAAAAAAT
Source organism: Dicrocoelium dendriticum (assembly GCA_944474145.2). Lineage (NCBI taxonomy): Eukaryota > Metazoa > Platyhelminthes > Trematoda > Plagiorchiida > Dicrocoeliidae > Dicrocoelium > Dicrocoelium dendriticum. Next base: position 10,640,269 of record OX104062.1, read on the forward strand.
GTGTCGTGAACAACTCGAACAGTTATCAGTTTTATGTGACCTCGCTACACCTAATGATCAGAAAACTCATTTGAACTGCGTCTCGCACTGTCAATGAATATTACTTTCATTTATTTATTCATTTTTGTATGCTTATTTATGTGAGGACAAACAGGTGAGAGTGACAGTCTAAACATGGAACACAGATTAAGCAGTTTTTTACATAATGCAATATTGAGCCCAATGCCACTGTTCAGCAGCCCGTTTAGATTTGTAAGGAGTTTGATGTCCTTAGCATGATCACAACGTCCTGATGAAATCGAACAGTCGGTTTTCTCTCTCGCTAACTGATTTGACAATTAACTGATCACGCGGAAGGATACATAAGGAAAGACTTTATTCTATTGTTGCAGTCACTACGCAGGTGAAATCAGATGTCCAATAGAATACCATCTCAGTGAAGTGAAATGTGTTCTTTCGTCCATCGGAAATGGCAAAGTTCCCCGCTCAATGATAAAAGGCATTCAATATTCCGCACCATAAAAGTGGGTTTGGAGAGGATACAAGAAATGTTGTCCTACCGAGTACAATTAGGGCCTAACGATTCAACTTGAGAGCAAACCTGAAAATCCACACGAGCCTCTTAGTAACGCAACGAGACACTAGCAAATAGAGGCATAAGTCCCTGAGGCACTCCATGGTCTTGAGCACTGTACAGGATTGACGTCAAAGGGTCTGTTTACATGGGTGAAATGCATCGAACCTCCCAAGCGATCGATTCCATAAGAGACTCTTATCAAAGCATCTAATCTTAGAAACAGCGAAAAGTCAGCCAACTTCGAGGCTGTAGCCATGCAAACAGGTCAAGTTAACCCACTAAGCAGGAATGGCAAGACTTGTCTAACTATAGACTATCCAGAAGTCTCACCAGACTCATACATGAACAGTTGTACTCAATAATCATATAAAATTTGAGGAATAATATACAGTTGAAAACGCATATCAAGAGATGGAGTTAGGAGACCGCTGACTCAATCAGATGAAACACACAAGAGGCCGTTATACACCCCCAACTGACTCACCGAACTGCCGCATTCTGAGGAGGCAAGATACGGCACACCGGCCAACAATTCGGAAGAACTGTTGCAACGTGTACTCGACCGAGTCCAGGCCACATACAATGTAGCAAATAAGTCATTCAGACAACGCTGGCCGACAGCTTGATTATGGAGCTGTGTTTTGGTTAAGAGACCGTCCAAATAGTCCGCTTGCAAGGCTGCGGGGCAGAAGACCTCGGTTGAGGGTCGGGTGGTCTGCGATACGCACGAGGGAACAGAAGTAGTCCCATTTGATGGAGACAGAAGGAGCCCCGCACGTGCAAACGTCCACACGTAGACCAGTTGCAAATCTAAAAGTTAATGTAGGGAAAGGTAAAAGGAGGACAAACGCTACCCAATGTTAGTGACTTCTGTCAAAACAAGAGCGGAAATTATTTTGAGAAACATGTGCGGGGTTGTGACAAGATTGGATTGTTTGTCGAGCTCTGCCGGTCGATCAAAACTTATTCTAGACCTTTTCCCAGCCAAATGAATCCATACCGCTTTCAAAGTCCTCTTTAAGAAAATCAAGTTCCTCCACAAATCCCTCAAGATGGTTCTTAACGCTCTCAAATTGCATCCAACGGGCGCAAACACTCCTTAAAAACACCTGATGTTCGTTGAGGAACCAATCTCAAATAAGCTAATGTTATCGCAGACAAAAACAGAGTGGGATGATATTGCCTGATTTGAGTTCGGTCACTCAATGAACCGTTGTAGTTAGGGACGTTAGTGACCGTTGGATGGAAGTTGAAAGCGTTAAAGACCATCTTGAAAGATCTATGGAGGAACATGACTTCCTTAATGAGGAATTCGAAAGCGTTATGGATCCAATTGGCTGAGAACAGGTATAGCAAAGTGCATGGCTTAATGATTTCTCGATGCCTCATCCTCAAAGTTAAACCATGAACAATAATTTTGTACCGGTTAAGAACCACTTCTTTACGAGACAATTTGGATGGCCTGCTTGAGTTATCGAAAACGTTAAAATGAAAAAAGTTTGTCATTTTTACTTGGAAAAGTAGGAATTTGTTTTACGATATTGCTACGTGGCAAAACCCAGATAGCTGAGTGCATCAACTGGTCGTCTCTTAAATATAGTTAGTGTCGGTGCGGAAACCACGAAGTCGGTGTGCGCGCTCCAGGAATGATATACACGAACTGTAAAGAAGTTAATTTTTGGATGTTTGTGAGTAGTGTAAAGTTTGTAGAAAGTAGAAGTCACGATTAAAATTCACGCACATTAATGTGCCTCGACGGGGAATCGAACCCCGGTCCACGAATTTCCCGTCCGCTGCTCTATCACTGAGCTACCGAGGGCTGACGATTAGGTGCGCAAATGTTAATACATGACCTGCTTGGTGCGCGACGTATTGCCAATGGGCTCACACTACCTGTCCTGGTGTTGCATATTGGCTCACTCACCCGTCACTTCCCAATAGACCGAAGTACCTGTCCTCCGGATGTCCAACGGGGTTCGATTCCCCGTCGAGGCACATTATTATGCGTGAATTTTAATCGTAACTTCTACTTTCTACAAACTGTAAAGAAGTTGCTATAACACTCCAGCTGATTGTACAGTTCTGACCGTTTCAAGGTTGGTATTACTGCCGAGGTGTAATAAAGAGAAGCATATTTGATTTGGATTGTACAATACCATGCATGCCATTGTTAGGTCGCCTCTTAGTCGACGACACCGTCCACAGAATAATTCTAAGCGTTTCAGCCTCTGTTCATATGTAGGATGGCGCATTTTAATAAAGTACTTGGAAGCCTGACATTGAGGCTGCCCCAGAGCAGTGAGATTACGTTTCGGTCATGATTGTCAGGTTTAGACTGCGTATTTGATGCGAGGATGAACGTAAGCGCCGGACGATCGGTTTCTAGCTTCTGATACCTTTTTAGATTGCTCAGAACAAATCAGTGCATCCTGAAGTGCAGTGGGACTCTGCGGCACACGTGCTCCAATCGTATGACAAGTGAATGCTTTCGTGTCGGGTGGAGAGTGGATTGCGTCTGCTCACATCGAAATGCAGTAGGTTTCGGGTTGCTCACTGATGTTACAAAGGTTACAAAGGAGCAACTGCTAATTGACATCCATCTTAATCCTGAGCCAGATCTTGATGCTTTCGGCAAAAATAAAGAAATTCGAGTCAATAACCTGTGCGTACTCGTTAATAAATAGCAAAGACAAACGCGGCTCTGAAGCGCAAAACACCCGATTTGTATGGGATCCGATAATAAACTCCGAATTCTGACAGGTAATTGCCGTTTGACAGGGAAGTTGGTGACCCAACCTAGGAGAAGATCACTGACTCTGTAATAATGGAGCTTAGATGACCTAGTTAATCGAATACTTTCGAAAAGCCCAGGTAGATCACATCAACGCCCACTTCAGCGTCAGCTTGGTTAATCCGGTTAGTCTGTGCTATTAGTAACTTCCCAATGCTGTCGACGGACGCCGTGATGCAGTTTTACAGACAGGTCACCAACGCATCGGTAATTGTGGATATCATGACCCTGGGCAGAACTGAGGACATTATACTAAGCGGTGGTTGTAAGGTTAAGTCATGTGTCCTCCTTTGTGGATTGGAGTGATTATTCCAACTTCCACCTAACAAGCACCTGGTTCTGATCTAAACAATGTTAAAAGAACTGGACTAAATGTCCCACCAATTCCTTTGCTGCTCCTCCTAGTGTTTTCAGGCGATTTGTATCGAGTTCAAAACACATTTGGTTCCACAGAGACGTCAGCTTATCCACTCCATATTCAGCGACAAAAGAGATGTATATTAGTCCTTACGGGGAGGCGGCAAAAACAGAAAGATCATCTGATAGGAAGACGCGCACTGCACACTGCAGGTCCACTTTCGCATTCTGCTGCTTACAAAAGAAACTGTTTTTGGCCCATGGGAAACCCTTGTTTCTGAAGCATTTTAAATAAACCCATTGAATATACTGACGAACTGTAGCCAGGCGACCTCTGGTGCGTCTTCATTGAAGAAAGATCCACATGTGGACCGACCGAAACACAAGATTTCTATCTGGCATCCACACTAAGGAGGGTTATAAACACAACTTGCAGTCACATTCTCATTATTAGCGATTTCAACATTCACGCTCTGGAATCCCAAGCAGCTCCCGGAGAACATTTTAAGGTCGATCTACAAGCGTTTATCTCCGGTTAACCGCTGTATGGCCACATCAACACTTCCACCCAATTCCGAGAAAAAGATAAGCATTCGATACTGGATCGGATATTCACTAACGAAGAACTACTGGTTGAGAGGGTGACTGTCGACGTCCCTTGAGCCGCAGCGTAGTCTTACTCTTCGAATACATTTGCTACGCAGAATATCCTGTAGAAATTGCCGACGCTACAAAAATGATTAAAACCTACGACATATTAGCTCGACTAGGTGAGACGTACCACTGGACCTTTCTGGCAGACGAGGCACCAACTAGTGCATAAGAACATTTTGTCAGCCAGTTTAACTCTCTGGTCAGCGACTAAGACTTTCCGCCCTAGAAACGTGGTCTCGTTACTGCGAAGCAGCACATGCAGGTGTATAGCGGTGGGAAACTCAGCCTGTCCTATCTACAAACTCTACCCGACCACTGAGAACTGGATGGCCTATGCGACCCAACGTAACCACTGTACTCAGCTTGTTCCTAGGTGTTGCAAACCGGTGTTAAAAGAATAGGCGCATTTCCAGAATCTATGTATTTGACCAAGTTGGGCTACAGGCCTGAAGTTGGACAACCGTACTGCGTCAGCCCATGGTGCTCAGTGCGAACGCTACTCTGGCTATGACGGAATGTTCAATGCAGTGATCGATAGCGGTTGATGGATGGTCATGGTGGTTGGGTTAGTTAGGATTGTTCTACCCATAACACTGGGGATAGAATGACATACCAGCAGAAGTTGGCAGTGCGTATGGCCTCAAATTACACAAGCTTCTGTAGCAACACGTAAGGTGAAACGGGGAAGTACTTCTCTTCAAACAGCGGACGGACCCACACGGACACCGAAGGAGGCGTCGAATACCCTGCGCCTACAATATGCTGCAACTTTTCATGGTGATCACTGGCCACATAACCCTATGACAATGGTTGTTTCAGCCCCAAAACCTACTCACATATCCTTCACGGCAGAAGTTGTACTAAAAAAGCTGTTGAGTATGTGCAAGCACAGCTCTCCTGGAGTTGATAATATACACACGAAATCGCTAGCGGCGGTAGGAGAGAGTTTAGCTGACCCTTTAAGCTAGATTATTCCAACACCGTTTTGACGAAATATACGTGCCCGACATGTGAAAACATGGGATGATTACTCCTATTCACAAGGGAGATAGTCGTTCTAATCCAGCAAACTATCGTCACATAATCTTACTACCGGTTCTCTCAAAGGTCATGGAAGCTATTATTTCTGATGGGCTAACGGCCTACTTGGAAGAATCCAATTACCTCGCAGCGGAACAGCATGGCTTCCGACGAAATCGATCGTGCACTACAAATCTATTACTAGCACCATCCAGCTGGACTGAGGCCGTAGACTCTGACACAGAAGTTGATGTAGTCTTTCTCAACTTTTCAAAGGCGTTCGACCGGATAGACCATAACATTCTGTTCTTCAAACTCCAGACCTATGGTATTGGTGATCCTCTCCTAGGATGGACCAAAAGCTTTCTTTTACACCGGCGCCTAGAAGTACGAGTGCGTGAATCGCTGTCAGATCACATCCGAGTTGAATGCGGAGTACCACAGGGATCTGTACTAGGACCGCGAGTATTTTTAACGTATATTAACGACATCACACGCCACATAAGCTCCAACTGTCTGCATTACGCCGATGACATCAAGGCGTGGAGGAAGATCAATACACCAGATGATATCACAGTACTTCCAACTGATCTGGATAGGGTATACGCGAGGTCAATGCAAAATCTACTTCGATTCAATATGGACAAATGTCGAGTGTTGCACCTATGGAACAAGTTGGTATACTCCTACAAACTCGGCAACCAGGAGCTTCAGACGTCTTCTAGCGAGAAGCATTTGGGAGTATTTTTCCAGGTCGACCTAGGATGTTCGAATCAGGCTGAAATGGCGTCAAGGCGGGGCATTCAACATGTGGGCCTCCTAAAGCGTGCATTTGAACGATTTGACCCTTCGATTTTGTTCATAACTTCTCGGCTGATACATATGGCCACATGTGAAATATGGAATAAAGGTCTGATAGCCATGGCTGAGGAGAGATCTCACCACTTTGGAGATACCCCAACGCTGGGCAACCAAAAATGTCAAGGGTCTGTATACTTTGTCGTATGAACGAAGGCTACAAGTGCTCGAGGCCTTCAGTGGACAGTATCGACGAGTGCGCGAAGACCACATTTTGACTTACCAAATTTTTAGAGATCCCAAGCACACGTGCCGCTACTTGCTAGAGCTCAGTCACGACAGCAATTTGAGAGGCCACCATCTCAAACTGGCAGGGCAGCACAGTCGTTTGGAATACCGTCGGAATTTCTTTTCCCTACGCGGCTACGGAACGTGGAATGCCCTACCGGAATCTGTCATATGTGCTCCCATGCTGGCGGAGTTCAAATCACGAGCTGACCGGGCACTTATTTCGCAGCACTATCTTACAGTAACCGTGGATAAACATAAATATCTGTAAGAGATTTCAATAGCAGTCCCAGATTTCGTTCCGCTTTTTCATATCCTGTATGTGTACATCAGGATGAGACACGACTTTCACCAACATCCCATTTGCCGTCATTCCTTGTGGATTTACCTTGGACTTACAGTTTATAATACGTACACTTCAGCGAGTTCACCGGTGTAAACCCAAGTTTGCTGACAATTTTTGATATTGTGAAGTTTCCCCATAGTCATCCTACGGGACCTGTTAAGCATTAGCCTTTTACCCATATAAAAACACTGTTCCATTGTTCCAATCGCCTATGCCGGATACAATAGGCCGATTGTGACCGTGGCAATTTGCATTAGACCTCTAAACCTCTGGATCGACTACGTTCAACGAGAGTGCTGATGTGATGTCTACCTGTCCGATCCGTCAGTTTGCGTGCTGGATGTAAGAATGATACCACTGATTGTTGCCAAGGCTGCCGTAGTGTACTGTCTTCGTGACAGTACTGCTCTCAAATAGTGGCTTCAGCCTGAAACGCGAAGCGGACCATTAGTGCTCAATGATCATGGATTATTTCCCACTGAGACGTCAACAGGGGGAGCCCCTTGGTCTCACAAGACAAACGGGGTAAACAAAACAAGTCCCTTCTCCACAAGTAGCGAACAGGCTTGACTAGTACACACTTGGGCCTACGCAAACTATTGGAATAATCATACCTGCCAATCTCGCTTTTTGGGCGGAGTTCCACGAATCTGTCAAATTAAAAGCACAGACGAAGTTTGGTTCATAAAGTCTCTTGTGTGTAAAATCATTTAATCGGTCTTTTGAATGTAACCAGTAATATATTTCACCATATTTCTTTCCAAATGCCGGAGCCCCATATCTTTGTTTTGAATGATTTCTCGGGTGCTTGCTGTTATTTCCACACTGTGATAATAGGAACGCAGTATATATGCTTGCTAGGCAATGTGCAGACACAAGCACGCAAATCTTTCGAGTTGGCAACCGTCCACCCATCGGAAACTTCATTCAATACCTTTTACATCTGAGGTATAGAGGAACTAGACCGCTTCCATACACAAATGGAACCGCATCGCTGGTAGCGTTATACGCCACTATAAGCAGGTAGCTTTATACGCTACTATAAGCAGGTACCGTATATTACCGTGTATACGCCGACAGTGGCGGGAGAGCCTATGGTGCGCTGAGGCTGGTGGTGGCTAGATCCTGACAGATGGTCTACCCGCTGCTGCTACTGTCGCGCCATAGTCTCATGTCCTGGGCGCCTCCACGTGGCGACCGCTGGGTGGGAGTTGGGTTTCGCCTTTCTCCCTGCTAAGATCCAGGACACCAATCCGCATGAGTCGGCTAACTGACCATGTGCTAGACCCGCTGCCTTTCGGGTGTTCATTTAATCGAAGGCTTTGGTTGAGGACCCGAGTCGTTCTCCTGTCAGGTGTGGGCGCCCTGGCAGTATCCTAGTCCATCCTCTTCGGAGGTTAGGAAGTGGTCGATGGCCCACTTCCCGTAAAACCTAGCCATGGGAGACAACAGGTCTACGGGTTATAAGCTCACAGCTCGATTGGCGTAGAGCACGAGCGCCACGCATTGTCTCTGACGGTGGGAGGACACCTCCGGGTGTTCAATGGTTTGCTACTGCCCGCCTCAAGCCAGGCAGCCCCTGGTCAAATTGGTGCAAACCTGCCAAAACCCACCTGCGTCTGGCCGTGGTCGCAGGTGCGTATCCTACTACGGTCGCAAAACATATAATAATTGTTCCAGTACCTCAAAGGCTGCGTGTGACGGCCGTCAAGCAGATCCCCATCTGTCTCTGCAATCACATTCCCGAGCTGGATCTGCTCCCCACTGCTTTGTGGGTCAGGCTATTGAGCCAAAGGCTCCGGGTGGAGTCCCTCAAGCAAACCTCCAAACAACCCACTGCCTTGTGGGTAAGGCTATTGAGCCAAAGGCTCCGGGCGGAGTCCCTCAAGCAAACCTCCGAAGCACAACGACCACCTCGCGTGCGATTGCCCACCAATGCAATCGTATGCCTGCGCGCAAAGCACTCAGCATCGGGTGCTGGAACGTGCGCACACTACTGGACCGGAACTCCAGCGAGCGCCCGGAGCGACGCACTGCACTCGTCGCGATGGAGCTGGCGCGCTACAACATCGATATTGCGGCGCTCAGTGAAACCCGGCTCGCTGAGCAAGGTAAGTTGCATGAAGCAGGTGCTGGCTACACATTCTACTGGGTGGGAAACGCCGCCTCAGCTCCACGTGAACATGGGGTCGGATTTGCAATATCCGATCGCCTCCATGGCCAGCTGGTGGGTGAACCAACAGGCATCAGCGCGCGACTGATGACTGTTCGCCTACGACTCGGAAGAGGTAAGTTTGCCACCTTTATAAGCACGTACGGTCCGACCATGTGTTATCCTGATGACACGCGTGATCAATTCTACACTGAGCTATCCTCCGTGATACGGTCTGTGCCGAGGAGCGACCGACTATTTCTGCTGGGTGATTTCAACGCGCGCGTTGGGCGTGATGCATCGGTGTGGACAGATGTTATCGGTTCGCATGGCATTGGTTCAGCGAATGCGAACGGTGACAGGCTGCTCTCACTGTGTGCCACTCACGGCCTGACGATCACGAACACTCGGTTTGCACTGAGTGCGAGTGATATAGCAACTTGGACGCACCCACGGAGTGGTCACGCTCACCTGCTCGACTATGTCATCGTACGTCAGCGTGATATGCGTGAAGTGCGCATGACACGTGTACTGCGTGGAGCTGAGTGTGGCACTGATCACAAGTTGGTGCGGACCAAACTGTACATATATTTTCGTAAATCAATGTATTGCACTCCCGCCGTGAATCGGCGTAAATTTAACATTCTCTCCCTCGGTACTGTGGCGAAACGTACTGAGCTGGAGAAGGCGATGGCTGCACGCCTGTGTGATGTGGACTGCATAGCCACAGTGGGCGACCTGTGGCACCACATTCGCGACCAGGTGACAGCTGCTGCCGAGGAGACCATCGGGCGCGCAAACTGTAAACGGCCTGATTGGTTTGATGACAACAATGCGACGATCGGCGCATTGGTGTCGGAGAAGAATGCAGCATTTGCTGCACATGTGGCAGACCCCAGTGACTTGGGGAAGAGTAGTCAGTTTCGCAAACTTCGACAGCGACTGACCCGAGAGCTCCGTCGCATAAAAAATGCATGGTGGACGGAGAAGGCGAAGCAGATGGAATGCTACGCCGAACGCCGCCAACACAAGGAATTCTTTGACTCCTTGAAGGCGGTGTATGGACTGAGATTGGAGCCGCTGAGGACACTGATCGATGGTAGTTCAGGCGATACCTGCACACAGACTGCAGACATAATGCAGATCTGGCGGAAACACTTTGACTGTCTCTTGAACAACCGTTCAGAGATCGACTGGCCTACATTGAACGGCCTGAAGCAGCACGATGTGAAGGCGAATCTAGCGGATACGCCGACACTGGATGAGACGCAGAGAGCACTTGCTCAGCTGCGAAACGGCAAGTGTGCCGGAGCCGACGGGATCCCGCCTGAAGTATTGAAACACGGCGGACCCGCGTTGTTGACTGCGCTGCACCACTTGGTGCAACGTGTATGGATTGAGGAGGAGGTGCCTCCTGAGCTGAAGGATGCCCTTGTGCTACCACTGTACAAGGGCAAAGGTAGCAAGCAATGTTGCACGAATTATCGTGGCATCAACTTGCTGAGTTGTGTGGGCAAGGTGATTGCCCGAATCCTGTTCAACCGCCTCGTCAGTCAGGTTGTGGAACCTAAGGTGGCGGAAGAGCAGTGTGGATTCCGTTCGGGTCGCAGCACTATAGATATGGTGTTTGCGGCTCGTCAGTTGCAAGAGAAGTGCAGAGAACGACACCAGCCATTGTACTCGCTTTTTGTTGATTTCACCAAAGCATTTGATACGGTGAACCGCGAGGCATTGTGGCTGGTGTTGGGTAAGTTTGGTTGCCCGCGTAAGTTTGTAAGTTTAATTGAATGTCTGCACAGTGGTATGCGAGCGAGGGTGCAGTTGAGTGGAGAGACCTCGGATGACTTTGCAGTTGTCTCTGGTGTGAAGCAAGGCTGTGTCTTAGCTCCTGCCCTGTTTAATATATATCTTCATGCAATGTTGTCTTGTGCTTTTGATGCCGTTTGTGCTTACGGTGTTCGTGTGGAGCACCGTATTGATGGTGGGTTGCTGAACATCCGTCGTTTCGGTGCGAGAACTCTAGTCTGTGAGACAATTATCCGTATGTTGCTGTTTGCTGACGACTGTGCGTTGTTTTCACACAGCGCGGATGAGTTGCAGCACATGACTAGTGCTCTGGCTTCGACGGCGGCCAAATTCGGGCTCACCATCAACACAAGCAAAACTGTCTGTCTCTTTCAGCCTTCACCGGAGGTGCAATCTTCAATATTGCCGCGAATCAGCATTGGTGCTGAAGTATTGGAAACCACCTCCCGCTTCAGCTACCTTGGGAGTGTGATGTCGACTGATCAGCAGCTACACGTTGAGTTGCGTATTCGCGTGTCGAAGGCAGCAGCGGCATTCGGGAAGCTTGAGTACAGAGTGTGGAACAACCATCAGCTTAGCATTGGCACAAAGCTGATGGTGTACAAATCCATGGTACTGTCCGTTCTTCTATACGGCAGTGAAACGTGGACGATGTACCGTCGGGATGTGCGATATCTCGAGCGGTTCCATCAGCAGTGTCTGCGACGAATTTTGCGGATCGGCTGGGGCGCCAGAGTTGCAGACACGGAAGTGTTGCGCCGAAATGGGATGTATGCAGTGGACTGCATACTTTTACTGAGACACCTGAGGTGGCTCGGTCATGTGTGGCGTATGGATTCGACTCGGATACCGAAACAACTCTTATACGGTCAGCTGAGTATTGGGAAGCGGCACGTGGGGAAACCAAAGTTACGTTACCAGGACATGATCAAAGTGAGCCTCACACGTTCTAATCTTGATTGCAGGTCATGGGAATCGGAAGCGGTTGATCGGCGCGTATGGCGCGATCTCATCACGAAGGCAGTTGCTGAAGTGCGGGAGAAAGACCTCATGCATGCAGAGAAGAAGCGGCAAGTGCGGAAGCGGCAAGCACCGATGGATTGTACTCCATCGACATCGAGTGCATGGTGTTGTAGCACATGCGGTCGCGAGTGCCTGAGTCAGGCAGGCCTAGTGAGCCATGAGCGAGGCCACTCGGGACTACTACCGAAGCGACGACGGGTTCTGCAGAGAACGTGGGCAGAACCGGCGCAGCGTTTGTAGGTACGCTGCATTCGATTTACTAACCGCGTGCTTGCATGCTAAGTCTCTTTATTTCAGGTGGTGGGTTTGCAATTTTGTCCTAATGCTTTTCTTTCCCATATAAATGCCTAGTTATACTCTCTTCTATACACTTGCACACGTCGCTTAAGTCACTTGTAGTTATTTCGATAACATTTTCGTGTTTGTAGCATTTCCGTAAAATAAACCTCCTGACCTCGTGAACTTACCTCGTATTCTTTTGTAAACGTATTCTTTTGTAAACAACTTATTTCATATGCTCACTAATTTAACATTTATGCCACCATTTGCTTGCGTGCTAAGTCTGTTTATTTCAGGTGGTGGGTTTTCAATTTTGTCCCAATGCTTTGCTTTCTCATATAAATGTCTACCTGTACTCTCTTCTATAAACTTGCACACGTCACTTAAGCCAATTCTAGTCCTTTTAGAAAACATTTTTGTGTTCGTGGCATTTCCGTAAAGTATACTTTCTTATCTCGTGAACATATCTCGCATTCTTCTGCACGATTTACTTCAGATGCTCATTACTTTAAGATATATGTCACCCTTTCCTTATGCATCACTCGATTTATTTTCTTTGTTATCTTTCTCTCAAGTGATTGGCTGTTGCTTGATATCCCCGGTGAGGCTGCGCTTGATGTGCATGTTGACAAGGTGCCTACCTGTCTATTACCCACTACCTCGTCCATACTGGCTCCAGGAGACAATTGGTCGTTGCTGGAGGGGACAGGGTGCACGGTCCTTGTGGCCGTGTTAGGATCAAAGAGTGGTTCCATGCAGTCAGTGTGGAGCGGACTACGGTCCAGCCACCGCCTTGTGTGCGCTTGATTCCCCAAATACAGCGTGCTTGTGTTTGCCTGTGAAGGAGTGTGGGCCGGCTCCGTTGATGAAACGTGGCTCCCATCCACATGCCTCCCGGTCTTATTCCTTCGGGTTTACACTGGATATGGGGTGTGTGGTTGGAGCTGTGGGTGGTGCAGCGCAAGCCACCCATGGTCCCTCTGTAGGCGCAGGCGTCCTGTGGCTGGCCACAGTGACAGGCAAATCCGAAACCGGATGCCGCCAACCATATGCCGACAGTATGACTTTGCAACTTCAAATTTGTCCTTAATCGTAAGTCCGTATATTAGCCGACCCCCCTCCGTGGGCTTCATCGATCGTGCCTGTTATGATTATGTGTGCATTATCGTAAACTGAATGCCACCATTCAGAGTGATTCCTTTCCTCTACCAAGGATTGATGTCATTTTAGAAGCAGTGGAAGGAGCTCAGTGGTTCTCCACACTTGACTTGGCATCGGGTTATTGGCAAGTGGAAGTACACCCGGCAGATAAGCGCAAAACAGCGTTTGTCGTTCAATCGGGGTTATATGAATTCGAAACCGTGCCATTCGGGCTCACTAATGCTCCAGCTACATTCCAAAGACCGATGCAGAAGTTATTGGGAGAGTTAGTCCCCCAATGTTGCTTTTTTATCTCGACGACATTATTGTGCATGGTCGCTCAGTTAATGAACACAATCGACGACTCGCTGAGGTTTTGTGCATGCTTCATGACGCTGGGTTGACGCTCAAAACGAAAAATGCAAGTTACTACGTAGAGAAGTGCTTTTTCTCGGCCGCAAACTTCCGGATAGTGGTTGTGAGGTAGAAAATTCGAAAATTGAACGTATTCTTACCTGGCCGACACCCACTACTGCTCAAGGATTTCGAAGTTTCATGGGGCTGGCATCGTAACATCGAAAGTTCGTCAAAGATTTCGCAGCGACTGCAGCGCCTCTACATCGATTGACAGTACGTGGCGGGGCATTTCTTTTACTAACAAGTGTGCGACCGCACAAGCAACGTTGGGGAAAGCGTTGTCGTCCCCGCCTATACACATTTCCTGATATCTCGAAGAACGCTGAACACTATATTTTAGACGCTGACGCAAGTGATACAGCTATAGGAGCGGTAATATCGCAACGTCAAGATGGTAAAAATAAGGTTACAGCTTACACCAGCCGTCAGTCAGATAAGCGAGACAGGCCATATTCGACCACACGACGTGAAATGGTGACCTTGGTTTACTTTTTGGCTCAATTTCGCTGTTATTTGTTGGGCCAACCGTTTATTGTCCGAACCGACCACCGATCACTCCAGTGGTTGCAGAATTTTCGCGACCCGCAAGGACAGATCGCGCGCTGGCAAGAGCGTCTACAGGAATACCAGTTCACCTGCCAGTATCGGTCAGGCCGACGACCCAGAAAGGCTGACGCGCTATCTCGACTTCTAGCAGACCTTGAGCAAGTCGCCGGAGGAAGGAGAACATTAGTGGCCTCTACGAGCTTCCGACCCCAACTTCGGGTTCATCTACTTGAGACAATGCACTGGCAGAACCAACCCGACAGGGAAAGAGATGATGATACAGTCAAAAGCAGCTAGAAACTTGTGGAACCTATGGTCAGACCTTGCAGTGTGGGATAGCGCGTTGTATCTCCGTTCGCGTCAGAGTGGTCCACCCAGGCTTATCGTACCCATGATAGAAGGTACACGATGTTATCACTCAAATACATGTGGAGGTCAGCGCAAGACCGAGACGGCATTCGTCACCGCTTTTGGTGGCCACTCATACATCACGACGTTACAGATTTCTGTCAACAATGTGACATTTTACCGCTCGTGAAAAACCTCCAGGTACACGGTAAATGGGTTAGAAAGATTGACGAGTGTCGATTTGGTGATTAGAATCAACCAAGTGTTACCACTCGGCGCTCATCACAGTTTTTCTCCCACCATTGCGTAGATTAGCTGGACAATGTTCACGTATTCACTCAGACAGCCTCCTAGTAGTTCTTCCGATGTATCTTGCTCGACATGAACAAGAGAAGGAATATACACAGTAAGAAGGACATGACCAAGGAAGTTGAGGTCTCACGATTGGTGTTGAAGTAAAACTTAGCCTCAAGCTCGCTGCATAGTAGGTATGGCTCATAGCGTCGGATAATCTTCTAGATGTTGCCTGCGCTATACCATCCCCCTTGAACGGCGACGACAAATAAACCGGTTTATTTTCTACCGAAGCTGGTTTAGCTCTCATTTCTCTGCATTCCATATATTTCCGAACAAATTTTTCTGGATAGCCATTTCTCTCGAAAACGCCACTTAAGAAACTGAGCTCGTCCGCAAGTGTGTCCTCACTACAAATCCTTCTGGCCTTTTCGGTTAGACATCTAATCAAGTTGCGTTTCTGATTTATTGGGACAAAACTGGCGAAATGTATATATTGTCCGTTCCAGGTTGCTTTTCCATGCACCCTCCGTTGGACCGATCCATCTGGTCTACTACTAAGTGGAACGTCTAGGAAGGACATCGTGTCATTGCCTTCAGTTTCTAGGGTGAACTTGGCATTAGGGTGCGCTGAGTTAAAATGGGATAAAACTGTCTCTGGGGAACAGTGCCTGTCTGTCACGTAAAATTGTTTGCGCTCCACTGCGTCCAATTTGTCCAATGTGACGGAATACGCGCAGCGATTACGATAGCTGGAATGTAATCGCTGCGCGTATTCCGTCACATTGGACAAATTGGACGCAGTGGAGCGCAAACAATTTTGCGTGACAGACAGGCACTGTTGCCCAGAGACAATCTTATCCCATTTTAACTCAACTCACCCTAATGCCAAGTTCACCCTAGAAACTGGAGGCAATGACACGATGTCCTTCCTAGACGTTCGACTTAGTAGTAGACCAGATGGATCGGTCCAACGGAGGGTGCATAGAAAAGCAACGTGGAACGGACAATATATACATTTCGCCAGTTTTGTCCCAATAAATCAGAAACGCAACTTGATTAGATGTCTAACCGAAAAGGCCAGAAGGATTTGTAGTGAGGACACACTTGCGAACGAGCTCAGTTTCTTAAGTGGCGTTTTCGAAAGAAATAGCTATCCAGAAAAGTTTGTTCGGAAATATATGGAATGCAGAGAAATGAGAGCTAAACCAGCTTCGGTAGAAAATAAACCGGTTTATTTGTCGTCGCCGTTCAAGGGGGATGGAATAGCGTAGGCAACATGTAGGAGGTTATACGACGCTATGAACCATACCTACTACGCACCAAGCTTGCGGCTAAGCTTTACTTCAACACCAATCGTGAGACCTCAACTTCCTTGGTCATGTCCTTCTTACTGTGTATATTCCTTCTCTTGTTCATGTCGAGCAAGATACATCGGAAGAACTACTAGGAGGCTGTCTGAGTGAATACGTGAACATTGTCCAGCTAATCTACGCAATGGTGGGAGAAAAACTGTGATGAGCGCCGAGTGGTAACACTTGGTTGATTCTAATCACCAAATCGACACTCGTCAATCTTTCTAACCCATTTACCGTGTACCTGGAGGTTTTTCACGAGCGGTAAAATGTCGCTTACTAACAGCGGCTGAGGCAATTGCTCTCCGCCACCAGAACCCAGACTAATGTGACATGTGCCAACACAACAAAATGACTGAGTAGTCTCCCAAAACCCCTCTGTGCCCAATAGCAGTAGAAGGGCTAAATGATAGAGTGGCCATCGATATCACGGGACCATTATCGCTTCCGGAAAAGGAGAATCGTTATATTTTGGTAATGGTTGACTATTTTACTGAATGTTGTAAGGCTGTGCCCCTAAAGCACCAAGATGCTGGCTCTGTTGCATCGGCTGTTGTGAACGAATGGATTTGTCGGTATGGCGCACCCAAGTTCCTTCATTCAGACCGAGAATCCACGTTCGAAATCTCCCTGTTGAAGGAGATCTGCAAGTTGTTAAATATAGCGAAAACACGGACTAGGCCTTATCATCCCCAAGGCAATAGGTTGGTCGAAAGGACGAATAAAACGCTAAAGAGCTTGCTGCGAGCCATCGTAGAGCGGGATTACGCTGGTGAGTGGGATGACTGCCTTCCAAAATGTCTTCTGGCCTATCGCTCCTCATTACACAGCTCCACCGGGTTCTCGCCAGCCTACTTACAGCTGGCTCACGAGTTACGACTACCTGTGGACGTCGCACTCTCGATTATTCCAGCAGAAGCAATTAACCACGACGAATACGTTCGAAAGCTCAGACAACAGCTGTGTGGCGCGTTCCAACAGGCACGCCAAAGCATCCTGTCATCTCAGCAACATCAGAAGACATGTTATGATCGTGGTGCTTATGGCCCCAAAAATGCGGTTGGAGACTACGTCCTCCTCCATGGACCGAAACCGCCGCCAGGTACACAAGCGGTTACACCAGCCATGGCAGGGACCATGTCATAGTGCACCGACAAGCCAGTAATGTCTTTGTGCTTCGAGACCCTGCCAAGCCGCACGCTGATATGTTGACGGTTCATTACAAGCAGTTGAAACCTTACCGCTACTCGAGTGAACACGTTTATCCCACACCCGTGCCTCCAGCCGACGTTTAACTCCCGGAGAATATAGTGGGGGTGCCTCCCGAAGGAGGGTTGGCTACTGATGTTCAGTGCACTGGGGACAGTGCTATTACAGATAGGGGGGAATAGTGTGACGGTAAGTGCTGAACTTATAACACCCATCGAATTTCATTTAAACAATGTATTTCCGTTTCTCCCTTTTTATCTTTAGATATCGCCAGTGTGAATGATGTGGAGGCTGAAGCCGAACATCACCGAGCTGACTGAACGTGTTACTGGATCTGCACAGTAACTCTGCTCCACTTAATATTTTTGTGGTGAGCTTGAACTTCAGTCTGTAGTGTACCGTTCGTCGCAATACACTGTATTTAGCCGCCCTCTCGTCTTCTCCCTTGCACCGTGATCCGCGTGTATCTGTTGTGTTCGTCCGTCGTGCACTCGTAAGCATTCACTTCGCTTCACGTTTTCAGGCAGACCGTATCGTAGGACTCACGTTACACTACCCGCTTTACGCGCGCGCATGTGCGTACGAGTGAAAAGGTTTCGTTTGACAAAAATGAATGACGGAAGTTCAGTCAGTGAGCCGTAGACAGCTTGAGGCCGACAAAGCATTATCATAGAACGCAAAGAGCTGGCTTCACCTCACTTATCACGACAGCTTCTGAGAAACGGAGAAGGGGATTAGTGTGAAGCTAATCAGAGCTCTATCCCGTAGCCTGATAATGGTATACCTTTATTTAGCGAGTAAGCAGGCGCCCTACTCGAGCAAGAAGATCGAGTGGGATGAAGATGCTTGGCAAGTTCACATTGAACTCACTTTGAAACATGTTCCTTTATTCGGGAATTCAGGGTCCTATCGGTTCTTCCTGGGTAACTGACTCCGGATTCGCACACGAATTGATACACACAATGTGCGTTGGACTCGATTGGCTGAGTTTCTTTCATTGGAGGTACCGGCAAATTTCGGGTTCGGTAAATGCCAACAACTAGGGCAGCATATTAACTATTTTTGCATAGAAAAGACTATAGGCCCAGCTGTTTTAAGTGTAGCGAAACCACCCCTAAAATGTATCTCTATACGACACTTCTTCATGGATTCTGTGTACACCCAGCAGCTGGCTGTGTATTTCTGCGGGTTCACAGGCAGAATGAGGAGGCATCTCTAAGGACCGCATCATCCAGCATGACGCTCAGTAGTACGCCACAAGAATCGGAACATAGACAACCACAAAAGACAGTGCACAGAGAATCCGTGATTTCGGCAATGCCAGTGAATCTCATTCATGTGATAGAAATGTGTTTTTGTAGGTCGGTTCAAAAACGGCGGCATCCATGTCCGAACATCACATATCATGTGCCATGCAGTATCTGACTAAACCGAAAACATATATCGGTATATTCCTCCGGAAGACGGTCAGCTATGTATACGCGCGTAGCGTCGATGTGCAAGAAAGACCCACTGCGCTAATGAACCATGTTGTTTAGCTCCAGTGGACATGCCCTACGTAACATAAATGCATAGGCTGTAGATTTAGGAAGACAAAAATGGAAAACAATTTGTGTGATGATGTTACAGAGCTGGTACAGGCCTGTCAGACTCACCTGGATTTCACTGGCGCCAGTGAACTATCGGACCCGAACAACACGGTCGCTATGTAGAGACCCAAGCTATCCAGTTCACAGCGGAGCTCTTCCTACGGAAACTGCCGCCAAGGGTCCACTCATCTGCGTAGATCACAACCGAGTCGTCCTCTGTGAGAACGCGGCTAACGTATCCCGCACAGTTTCCACTGAACTCGCCCCAGTCTCACTATCTTATCTCCCGGACACTCCTCAAGTCAACAGTCTGCCTCCTGAGCTGTGTTCATGCCAATGCCTTAGCCACCGAGCACACTCAGCAACCGTGATGTGCCTAACGTCTCAACAGCATCGAACCCGCCCATCTCTGCCTGGAGATAGGACCACTACATGGCAACTTATGTGCCAACAAGCGTACGCCTTCCCTTATACCTTATACATTTACTAGTGTTTTAATGAACTATAAATATGAAGGTGTAGAAAGCACGGTTGCCTTGGTTGAGTCAATAAAAGCACTGTTGCTACTGGCCAGTCTTCTTTCTGCGGGTCTCAGTACAGTCGTGCGGTGTTTACGCGTTCCATCTGCCTTCGCAGTCATGTATTCTCGTCTGCCAGCTAAGTCCACTAGCCGTTCCAATACGAATCGTCTAGGCTACTCTGCGCGTGGGAACCAACGAGTGAAAGAGTTCGTCCGTTCCGACTAGGACAGTCGAAACCCAACAAGGACGTTTCTAACAGATAACATCACGGGAACCTTGCTGGAGGTTCCATAAGCTATGGTATTTGACGTCCCTAAAGGGACAACCAACACACGTAAGCGAAAGTGACCGTGGTTATTGAAGTGATTCTGCCGATGATTAACATTTTGCTAGTTAAGCTTGAGACCACAAACAATTCAGCCATAACGGTGGTTGGCTAATCGGAGTGTTCACCTTGAAGTTTATCAGTGAGAAAGATCAACCTTGAAGTCCACTAGTGAGCGCTCTCATTGGACAGTCAATAAGCGCATTCTCAGATTTCATAGTTGTTGGAATCCAGGAACTAAATCACATATCTGGATAAATATACTGTTTGCCGTTTGCTCGATAAAGGTTTGATAAAGGCCTTTGTCTCCTTGATCCGAATAGCTGTATTGGTTATCCGTACGGTCAGCGGAAACTACAACAAATAGGTTTTGCGATGTCTAACTTTTTGTTACTTACGCTTAAGGTCACAAGCAATTGAGTCACAACGAGAACCATGCATCCCTTCTCAAAATGGATGAATACGCTTTTACGAAATGAATGTTTAATTGATGTGATATGCCAAGCGCTCGCCGCGTACGTGAGGCTATTGGCTGTCTGTCACAGCCGTTGATTCACGAACATACGAATGTCTCGTAATCCCTTTTTGGTGTACAGTGGTCCTTGCCGTTTACGTGAATAACCGTCTTACTACACAGCTCTATTTTCTGATTTCGTCTTGAGCCCACCCAACCCGTATGACAACCCATTAATGTTCGGAGTAGTAAACAGACACACTAGAGATGTGTTTTGACTCACCCTCATAATACCTGGACAAACACATAGATAAAAGAAACACATCATCGATTAAAAAAGACGCGAATGTCGCAACCGACATGATGAGCAGGCTATTAAGACAGCTGGCGAGTGTATCTCGATAAAGTAGAATGAGTCAAAGGACCACAGGCCAGCTCAATAGACATAATCGAAAAACCAGCCTACCGACCGTGAAGTATAAGGGTTAACAATTTGGGAGGGTCCTTCACATCCCCCAGGGCAGGTCTACTCTCTGAAGTGAAACGAATGAACAATTAGGTGAATCATGGGAGACGACCTTATGGCCATTATGCCAGTATTGTAGACCAAGGATCACCTGAAAAAGACACGGAACCAGCACTCGCAGAGAGGGGAATGTGTACATGCATTACATTAGGCGCGAATGGATAAAATGATTCCGCTACCGCCTCTCAAACCAGCACACGGGAGACGACGTATCATGACGATCCTCCGAATTACGGATTCCGAGAGCACACAATCAAAAGTCTCACTTTCAAGTGTCACCCAAGTCGTCAAACCGAGCCCAGGCCAAGGGATTTGAGTGCGACTAATCAAACCTTTAATAGTAATGCTAATGAGTAGGTTATATTTGTACAACAACGGTTGAGGGCTGCAACAAAAAAAAGCATACCACAGCAGGGGTTGCGTAAGATGCCTTTCCCGCGTGACGTATTTTCGCTTCCACGTTTCTGCCCGTTGTATGAATTTGTTTTGTTCGATATCACTACTTCGTTAAACAACTCGCTTAGGCATATACCACTT
>OX104062.1:10661716-10719719 GCA_944474145.2 Dicrocoelium dendriticum
ACCACTTCCCTTCTGCCTCCATGTCTACCAAACTAGGTATTCACTCTGGTGACTGTTGTATTTTACCTTTGATGGGCTGTGTCAGCGCTGCGTGCATTGATATGCATCGACAACAAAAGGTTTTCGAATAGACTGCACGATGCCCATTGTCGCTCTGTGCTATTCTACTTCGGGCTGGCTTCTATCAGTTTATAACTCCATAATTCTCAATTCAAGTTTATATAGTTCGCTGGAAACGGTCTACGACTTGTTCGATGTGAAGTGAGTAGCAGCGTCATTTGAAGCGTTTCTAATCTCTTCGGTACAGGCAGAGTGTAAACTCCAGTCACCATAACTCGGAAGGAACGCTCCACTGAAACTGTTTATCAACACACATAATCCTCTTCAGTCCCTTGGGATTCTACTTCATGACTGTACAACTTGTGATCAGTGCCACTGGGTCACTAGTGATGGCAATGGACTAGGTGCATAATTTATCAACTGTAATTTAGCATCTGTAATTCCTTACTGTCATGCATGTTGCTCCTATTCGAAGGTGAAACTGGTCCCCATACGTACGACTTACTTCTTTGAACTGCCGATCATTTCATAGCGTGTTATGGTGAACGCATGTCCCCACAAAAACGCGAAAGCGAAACCAAGCAAGGCGCTGACACTCGTCGTCATACCAATGCACATGATTCAACCAATCACCGTATTTGCAAGGATTCACTTTTTATTAACCAGTCTCGGAAATGAATTCACTCGTTTCGATCAGTTTGCATCATCACAAACATTCATGTTATCGAAACGTTTCGCTAAATATTGTCAATTCACTTGCCAACGCCACGCTTCGCTGGTTCTATGCGAGAAATCGCGTAAGCCACGAATCTTGGTGGAAAAGTGAGGCTCATCAATGTCGTATTCACTCTTTGCTTGATCAGTAAAAGCACCTGTTACGAAAGACCTGTTTTTCTTCTCTTTACCTCTCTCGGGGTCGTGCAGAAGCGTGTGTAGTCTGAGCTCAGTTCGGTTCGTGGGCAGAAAACGTTTGGCAACTAAGTCTCACGGGTCGTACGAACCGAATTCCGTCGGTTACTTTTCTGTACATGTGTACATCATCATTATCATTATACACGTCAGCCAGAGGTGGGAAAACACCTCCGCTATTGTGTCGCAATATATGAAGGAAATACATACATACATATAATACAATACACAAAGGAAAAATAGATACAACAGTTGCATGCCAGCTGAGCTACCAGCAACGGATAGGCATCGTTCCGGTAAGCTACCTGCCAGCTACTAGGCAAAAAGAAAAATATTTATTATGTTGTACCCTACAAAATGAGATCTTAGGTGAAGGGGGAGGATAAAAGGGATGGGGAGGGACAAAGAAACTCACAGCACAAACGCCACTGAGGTCGGCTCCTTGCCATGTCAGCAAGTGTATCCAGCCAAACGTGTTCACCGTCTTTTGGACCCCAACCAGGGAGCCGTGACGCTCCAACCAAGGCTAGCACAGAAGTGAGGGACTTCATTCCCCTAGACCAAGTCATCGCTTGGCCACCTCTCCTCTTCTTCCACTCACATCCCCGGTGAGCAAACAACGCACGTTGCGGGAGTCGGTGGGCTGGCATGTGTAACACGTGACCGAGCAATCGGAGCCTGGTGCGGGAAATAACGGTGCTGAACGGTTCAGATCCTTTTCCTGAGCCGTAAACAATGCGTCGAACACGCTCGTTACTCACGCGTTGTTCCCACCAGATGTGAGCCAAACTGCGAAGGCACCGATGGTCGGACCTAACTAGCTTCTTCATGTCTGCTGATCTTAGGGACCAGGTTTCGCAACCGTACAGTAAGGTCGAAGGTACCGCTGCATTGTACACTACCCTTCAGGGCGAGAGTAATGTCGCGCGGTCGCCATAGATGGCGGCGACTAACAAAAGCACTTCGAGCTTTTGATATACGGTTCGTGATCTCCTTTTCGATCCCAAGGGCGCTGATACAACTTCCCAGGTAGTTGCATTTCGGAACGAATTCTAGCTGATCCCCACCAATGGTCAGCGCAGGAGGCGATCCCCGCCAATCTTGGAGGAATACTTTGCATTTCGATGGTGCAAAGCAAAGCCCGAAGCGGCGGACAGCCAGTGTTAATCTGTCCAGTGCCGCTTGGCACGTCTGGGAGGTGTCACAGATGAGAGCAATGTCGTCTGTATACTCCAAGTCAAGAAGTCGTTCTCCTGGGAGTAGCTCCACACCTTCCAAGTCATGTCCTGTAAATACAATCTCCATGACTTCGTAAATAACGAAGTTGAAGAGGAAACGTGACAGCGGGCATCCTTGTCTCACACCGCTAGAAATATTGAAGGGTGGCGACAGCTCGCCGTAAGCCTTCACTCTGCCCATGCTACGCGCGTATAATGCGCAGATAATATTTACATATTTCTCGGGCACACCTTTCCTGAGTAGGCAATTTCAAAGGGCACATCGATCAACCGAATCGAATGCACCTTTGATGTCGAGGAACACGACTACTGTGGGCCGCCAATATGTGTGACGGTGCTCCAACAACTGACGCAAGGTGAAGATGTGGTCGATGCAGCCACGACCACGACGAAACCCTGCTTGCTCCTCACAAATCTGGATTTCACGAGCGCCAGTCAGTCTGTGAAGAACTATGGAGGCGATGGAGATCAGACTGATTCCCCTATGGTTGCCGCATTCCGAGCGCGAGCCGCCTTTGAAGATGGGAACTATGACGGAGCGGCTCCAGTCGGTTGGGGCAGTCTCCTGCTCCCACAGTTTCACTAGTAATTCATGTAAAGCATCAACAAGAACAGAGCCTCCGAATTTGAAGAGGGCTGGAGGAAGATCATCTGGTCCCGCGGCTTTGTTCAACTTCAACAGTCCGATCTCACGTTCGACTTCTGAGCAAGAGGGTGGATCCAAAGGGACAGCCCACGGAGCAGGGCGATCCGTGACCGGCGAATCGAACAATTCTAGCCGAGTAAATTGCTTTTCAAAATGCTCAGCCCAACGCTCCGAACTTTTTGACAAATTGTGGATAGGCTGTCCACTCTCATCACAAAATTTTTCACTAACACCAGGTCTCCTGCTGCCCGTTTCCCGTATCAGACGGAATAACTTACGATGGTCGCCAAGGGCAGCGGCCACTTCCATCTCTGACGCACGATGAGACCACCAAGATTCGCGGTCTCTTTTCAGGCTAGCGCGGAACTCTTTGAGAGTTTCATTGTGCTCGCTTCCAGCCGGAATATGCCGGCGAGCGTCGATAAGTTCCAGAGACCGAGAAGAGACCCAATGTCCATGTTGCATGAAAAAAGGTTATCGATGACTATGGTGCAACCTTGATGGTTTCCTCCCAAAACACATCCGTTCCATGCAGTATTGATCGCGGTGTTCTGATGCACCTGTTGATGAATCAAGGAGAACGAATGAGTGAATATATATATATATATATATATATATATATATATATATATATATATATATATATATATATATATATACAGGACGTATGTCGCCGACACACCAACAATGTATGAGCCGCAGAGAGCAGATGATCAGCTACGAAACGGCAAGTGTCCCGGTGTCGACGGGATCCCGCCTGAAGTATTGAAATGGCGGAACCGCGTTGGTGAATGCGCTGCATCACTTGGTGCAACGTGTGTGGTTCGAAGAAGAGGTGCCTCCTGAGCTGAAGGATGCCCTTGTGTTACCGCTGTACAAGGGCATAAGAAGTAAGCAATGTTGCATGAATTATCGTGGCATTAACTTGATGAGTTGTGTAAGGAAAGTGATCTCCCGAATCCTGCTCAACCGCCTCATCAGTCAGGTTGTGGAACCAAACGTGGCGGAAGAGCAATGTGGATTCCGTTTGGGCCGCAGCACCATAGATTTGCTGTTTTCGGTTCGTTAGCTACAGGAGACATGCAGAGAACGACAACAGCCATTGTACTCGCTATTTGTTGATTTCACCAAAGCATTTGATACGGTGAACCGCGAGGCACTCTGGCTGGTGTTTGGTAAGTTGGGTTGTCCGAGCAAGTTTATAAGTTGAATTGAATGTCTACACAGTGATATGCGGGCGAGGGTGCAGCTGAGTGGACAGACCTCGGATGAGTTTGTAGTTGTCACTGGTGTGAAGCTAGGCTGTGTCTTAGCTCCTGCCCTGTTTAATATTATCTTCATGCCATGATGTCGTGTGCTTTTGATGCTGCTTGTGCTTACGGTGTCTGTGGAGCACCGTGTTGATGGTGGTTGCTGAACATCGGTCGTTTCGGTAGGAGAACCTGAGTGTGTGAGACAAATATCCGTATGACGCTGTACACTAACGACTGTGCGTTGTTTGCACACAGCGCGGAGGAATTGCAGTACATGGTTAGTGCTCTGGCTTCGACAGCGGCCAAATTCGGGCTCACCATCAACACAAGCAAAACGGTCTGTCTCTTTCAGCCTTCACCGGAGGTACAATCTGCAATATTGCTACAAATCAGCATTGGTGACGAAGTACTGGAAACCACCTCCCGCCTCTGCTACCTTGAGAGTGTGGTTTCGACTGACCAGCAGATACACAGTGAGCTGCGTATCCGCGTATCGAAAGCAACGGCGGCATTCAGGAAGCTTGAGTACCGAGTGTGGAACAACTATCTGCTTATCTTTGACACGAAGCTGACGGTCTACAAATCTTTGGTGCTGTCCCTTCTTCAACATGGCAGCGAAACGTGGACGACATACCAGTGAGATGTGAGATATCTCGATCGGTTTCATCGACAGTGTCTGCAGCGGATTCTGCGCATCGGTTGGTGCGACAGAGTTGCAGACACGGAGGTGCTGCGCCGAAGTGGAATGTATGCAGTGGACTGCATACTTTTGCTGAGACACTTGTGATGGCTTGGTTATGTGTAGCGTATGGATTCGACGCCGATACCGAAACAGCTGCTGTATGGCCAGCAGAGTGTGGGGAAGCAGGACGCGATAAAATAGTAGTTACGTTACCAAGACATGATCAAAGTGAGTTTATCACGTTCCACTGTTGATTACATGTGTTGGGGATCGAAGGCCGTTGATCGGCGTGCATGGCGCGATCTGATCACGAAGGCAGTTGTCGAGGTGCAAGAGAAAGCCCTAGTGCATGCGGAAAAGAAGCGGCAGTTGCGGAAGCGGCAGGCGCCGATGAGGTGTACTCCATCGACGTCGAGCGCATGGTGCCGGAGCACATGCGATCGAGAGTGCATGAGTCAAGCAGGGCTAGCGAGCCACGAGCAAGGCAACTCGGGACCAGTTCCTAAACGACGACGTGTACTGCTGAGAACGTAAGCAGAACCGGCGCAGCGTTGGTAGGTATGCTACATTCATTTACTAACTGCGTGCTTGCATGCTGAGTCCCCTTATTTCAGGTGGTGGAGTTGCTATTTTGTTCTAACGCATTTTTTTTACCTCATTTAGCGTCTATCTGAATAATCTTCTATTAACTTGCACACGTCGCGTAAGCTAAATGTGGTAAGTTCGTTAACATTTTCGCGTTTGTAGCATTAAAAATTTTTTGACATTTCCAACTTAGTGCGGATTTGTTGATGGCCAATTTATTACGTATGCTAATTTAGCCGGCAGATCCATATGCCTTATCTGATTTACTTTACTTCATATGGTCATTCCAGGTGACTGGATGTTGCTTGACATCACCGATGTGGCTACGTTTGATGAGCCTATTGACAAGGTGCCTACCTGTCTATTACCCATCACATCGACTATACTGGCTCCAGGAGACAGTTGGTTGTTGCCAGCGGGGATGGGGTGCAAGGTCCTCGTGATCGCGCTGGGCTCGAAGAGTGAATCTATGCACACTGTTGGTGAGTGGAGCGGATTACGTTCCGGCCACCGCCTTGGGTGCGACTGATTCCCAACTACAGGGTGAATATGCCAATAAAGGAAGTGCGGGCCGGCTTCGCTGATGAAACGCGGCTTCCATCGGCATGCCTACCGGTCTTATCCCGTCGGGTTTTCACTGGATTTGGCGTATGTGGATGGAGCTGTGGGTGATGCAGAGCAAATCACCCATGGTCCATCTGGGTCCTGTGGCTGTCCTAAGGAGGCCACAGTGACACACAAATCCAGTAACGGATACCGTCAACCATATACAGGGTGTTTTATTAATCTGATCCGGAGTTAGGAGCGGCTGCACTCAGCTGCTGACGTACACTGACGTACGCTGAATTGCTATGTCCAATGGCGCAAATTGCCTTGCCGGCAGGGGTGAGATGGGACACAGAGACGCGACATGTGTGCCTACGATCGCAGAGCACACCGAGCCGTTCGGCTGTGAGAACTGAACGTTAGAAAACACCACATCCGCAGTGAATGCCTCATGCCTTGACCGCATTGCAAGACCAACGCACCGCTAGCCGTTCGGTCGTGAGAACTGGACCTGAGCCAAACACCACAGCCACACTGAACGTGTCATGCTTCGACCGATCGGTAGTCAGCCTTCATGCAGGTGAAAAGCCAGCAAAAGGGTTCCCAGCAAAGTGGTTAGTGGGGCGCTGTGCTCGCAACTGAGAAAAACAGCCTGGCCGTAGGTGATGACCTGTCGATGGGCGCCGTATTGCTAGCGCCACAAAAGTTGTTATCGCCTCATGACTGGCTTCCAACAAACACGTAAACTTTAACTAGCTACGGTCCTAGTGATCGAATGGCCAAGGTTCACTTCAATGGGAATCGCGGTCTACTTTGAGATTGCGCGTCGCAATCCATCCACACAACGTGTACTTCAAATTCACTTTCCAATTTAACTAGACTGCTTTTACTGCTCAAGGGAATCATACTGCCAGGAGCACAATGCAAGGTTACAGTGTTGTTCGCTTTAGCGTTTCGATCGCGTGTGTGTTACAGCTGAAAATTCACCCTTCATGAGTGCATAAAAACGATTTCTTGACTTGACTTGACTTGACAGTGCTCTTAGATTTCAGTCTGCCCCTACGCATTAGTGACACCATGAGACAGCCCACCAATTTAGTCATGAATGTAACTATTGCCCTCACAGTCAGACAATTGCCAGTTGTACAAATTGATCAGGCTTCCGATGGCGTTTCTCGTGTATAATGGAGAATATTTTTTATTTATAACTTACCTACTTACTTATATTTACATGAAATGTGTGAAGTGTCGGTAAATAGCAAAGAATTAGATGTTTGCAACATCAAACGAAGCGGACGGTCTCGCACCGTCATGGATGAAGTAGCAGCTTGCGCGGTTGCGCAAGAGGTACGCAGTGACAGCCATCTCAACATTCAATGAACAATGAATTTATACGGGTTAAGAAGCGCTGCTTTACAAGTTCCGTTGGATAGTTGCAGGGGATATCAACATAACAATAATGATGATAAGGATAGTAAAATAGTTAATACTTTGAATATGAAAATAAGGACTTATCGTTTGCTTCGCTGCAGTCTTGCGATCCACTTAGATTCACAACACCCACAGTTAACAACAAATAATTCCATGGTAAACTTTAGGTGTAGGATGGAGACGTAGTGTTAAGTAACAAAGTGTAAGTGGATGAGTGCTTCGTCCAACCGTCTTTTAAATACTGTTAGTGTCGGTGCAGAGACGACCGATTCTGGGAGAGCATTCCACGGGTGACAGACACGAATGGAAATGAAATTTCTGCGGCACTCCAGACGACTGTATTGTTCTGCGAATTTTAATGAGTGGCCCCTCATGTTTGTATTGCTGCTGAGTTGCAGTAACGGGCGGCACACATGATGTGGGTCTCGCAGAATCAAGTATGCCATAATCAGGTCGCCTCGTAGTCTGCGATAGCTTTCACTGAACAATCCCAATCGTCGCAGCCTCTCCTGGTAGGAAAGATTGCGCATTCCAATTAAGTTCTTAGATGCCCGGCGTTGTGGCTGCTCCAGTGCATTAATGTCGTGTTTCAGCCATGGATACCAGGCTTGAATTGCATATTCGACATTGGGGCGAACATATGTACTGAGCATTTGTCGAGATATGGAGCTGTTTATTTGTCCAAACGCCCGCCTCAACAGCCCGACGTGTTGGTTCCCAGTCTTCGAGGCCTTCTCGGATTGCCTGGAGCAACCCAAGTCATCTTGAACCAGGACACCCAAGTCACATTCGAGAGTTGATTGTTGCAGTACATCTGTTCCGAGTCGGTGTGAGTAGCTGCTTTGATGTCGGATGGAAAGCACCTTGCATTTACTGACGTTGAAATGCAATAAGTGTTGGGTCGACCATTGATACACTGTATATATGTCACTCTGAAGCACATGTTGGTCGGCGTTCGCCTGGATCCTGCGCCCGATCTTGATATCGCACAACATTGCGAAGCCACACCGTATGCTGTGCATTGGATGTTGAAGGGATAAATGTTTCGGCGGTACAGTGCACTGGAGGTGAAACTGTTAGACGCATGCGATTCACATCAGCGCATGGAATTCACCCGTTTGTTTTTTTACAGTCTGGACATGCATCCCATTTTGTTCACCGATGAGGTGGTATTTCCTCTGCATGGCAAAGATATGCAACATGTTTGCGCAACAGCCAACCCACGGCAATGCAGCGCTCCACGTGTGCAACATAGCGCGAAGCTCATGGCCTGAGCTGGGTTGACTGGTCGAACAGCCATTGCGCCCTTTTTCTTTTCCAGGAGTGTGTCCAGTAGGTTGCTGTTTAATTGTGCCAATGTCTGACACTTCTTAACATCCCCGTACATGGAAATGTTGCAGAGCAGTGTCATTCCGCAGCTACAGTCAGAAGGGTTGATGAACGTTTGGTGGCAGCAGGATGGCACACCTGTACATTCGGCACAATCGGTTCGTGCCTACCTGAACGAGACATTCGGTGCACGTTGGATCGGTCGCGGAAGATCGATAGCATGGGTTGTGCGATCACCGGATCTGAATCCCATGGATTTTTTCCTATGGGGATGTTTGAAGCGCAGAGTTAATAGAACGAAACCCAATAAACCTGGCTGAACTGAAAGAGAACACTGTGAACGAATATTGGCAGATTTTGTTGGAGACATTGCGAAAAGTGCCCGCAAAACCATTCGGCGAATACGCCACTGTAGGCAGAACGACGGTGAGCAAGTCGAAAATCTAATTCGTTCATATTTACCGACACTTCACATTTCATGTAAATATAAGAAAATAAATGTACCAATGTATTTTCGCTACTGTACACGAGAAACGCCATCGAAGGCCTGATCAATTTGTACAACTAGCAATTGTCTGACTGTGAGGGCAATAGTTACATTCATGACTAAATTGGTGGGCTGTCTCATGGTGTCACTAATGCGTAGGGGCAGACTGAAATCTAAGAGCACTGTCAAGTCAAGTCAAGTCAAGAAATCGTTTTTATGCACTCATGAAGGGTGAATTTTCAGCTGTAACACACACGCGATCGAAACGCTAAAGCGAACAACACTGTAACCTTGCATTGTGCTCCTGGCAGTATGATTCACTTGAGCAGTAAAAGCAGCCTAGTTAAAGTTTACGGGTTTGTTGGAAGCCAGTCATGAGGCGATAACAACTTTTGTGGCGCTAGCAATACGGCGCCCATCGACAGGTCATCACCTACGGCCAGGCTGTTTTTCGCAGTTGCTAATACAGCGACCCAATAATCACTTTGCTGGGAACCCTTTTGCTGGCTTTTTACCTGCGTGAAGGCCGACTACCGATCGGTCGAAGCATGACACGTTCAGTGCGGTGGTGGTGTCTAGCTGACGTCCAGTTCTCACAGCTGAACGGCTAGCGGTGCATTGGTCTTGCAATGCGGTCAAGGCATGATGCATTCATTGCGGATGTGGTGTTTTCTAACGTTCAGCTCTCACAGCCGAACGGCTCGGTGTGCTCTGCGATCGTAGGCACACATGTCGTGTCTCTGTGTCCCATCTCACCCCTGCCGGCAAGGCACTGTGCGCCAATGGATATAGCGATTCAGCGTACGTCAGTGTACGTCAGCAGCTGAGTGCAGCCGCTCCTAACTCCTGATCAGATTAACAAAACCTGATAGAAGGTGAAAGCTTGCACTGTTAGGCTACGGTTGCATGAGTCCACGAATAATCGCGTGTACAAGCCCAATGGGATCTAGCGAAGATCATGAATCTCCCGGGGGTTGCGTAAGGTGTAAAAAGTGGATGACGCCTGTGTACTACTGACAATATGGAAGTAATCCGAAACTGGTCGTAATTGTTAATGACAACGCTCCTAGTCATAGAGCCATAATCTGCATACTACGCTTAATTGCCATAGCGCAGTTACCTGCCTCAATTAACCAAATCAGATGCGTTAGTGAACACATTTTTACCTCCGCCTGAATGGTTTTATTGGCAGGTCACGAGTTCTATTAGTCGTCTCATCGATCCCGTCTAACATTGCGGTGTCGGAATCAGTCTGTGCTTAAGTAGAGCGTCCCTACTCTTTACTCACCCACGCCGGGAAGTAGCAGCTCGGGATTCAATTATCAAGGAGCTCAGTTCACCGTAGCATGCCTGGTGGCTTCAGAGTATGTGAATGAACGCACACTGTAGTATTCCATCGTAGAAATCAATATGCCATCAATTCGAAGCACTAAAACAACTGACGAACTAGGTTGGTAGCTAACTGACATTGAGCGGAAAACGACTGCTGAGTCGCAGACAAGTAACGGCGATGACGTACCCATTCAAACTGTACTATGGAAAGTAACGCATCCCTTCAAAGCTATAACTTTTTGACACTTGCATAGAGTTCAGCGTGCAGCGTCATTCCAACAAATTTACAGCCTCGGTGACTGGATCAACTGTACCGCAAAGTCGGGGATGTACAACCACGCTCGTCCGGGTCGGCAAAAGCACTATCGCTAAAGGCCGAGATAGTTCATTCGATTGGCTGCTCAGTCGTAGCTCATCCCTTTGTTCTCACTCTATTTCTAGTTTGTGAAAATGAATACTGGTTTCGGTCGTAGAGTGACGAGGATTCGTGGCACCGTTTGTTCAACGCCCATATTTTGTGCAATTACTATGCGCCTTAGTAAAAAGTGGAAAATGAGGGTTAACTTTTTGTACACAGGTATAACACGCTTTTTCAGGTTACAACAGTTGTAAACGCGCGTAAAGTCTGTAAAATATAAGAGCTCCATACACTATAATTCAGTCCATCCCTAACCCTCGGTTACCGGGGAGATCCTATCCTAACAAATAACTGAGGCAATTCGGTAATTAATGCTCTCGCAAAAGTAACCAGTTTACTGAACGGAGTAAGCTCAATTTGACACGTGCCACATTGGTAAGAAGAGATTTTTAATCCATTCAAATCGTCTTAGGTACGGGCACTCAGCACAGATGCAAAAGAGGAAAGCTATTCGCATTTCACGTCCACAAATCCATTGTGACAAGATGGTGCACGTGAAAAGAGGATAGTGAGAAATGGAGCAAAAGCTAACGTCCTCATTTTGTGAGCTGCAACAACGGTCTCGGATTGAAGATAAGACACGAAGCTAAGAAGCCTTCCTGATAACACCGAGGAAAGTGTGCGAGGGAAGATGTAGGTAACGTAGTTACGGACCGAAAAAATTGTGATGTGCTAGAAACTTACGGTTTTGTACGGTAGCGGATGAATATGTGACTCGTAAGAGCAACGGCACGGGTCGAACACATTACACCGAAAATTATTCACACATACTTTTGATAGATTAGGTGGACTTGTCGATGGAATATTGTTCCGATTTCCTCTGAAAAATTGCCGACGGAGGTGTTTCGGTGACGAGCGCTCTTAGAACTGTGCCCCCATGAGAGCTTTACCCCATACAACTTCTTAAACGAGGTGGCTGAAGTGAGATCTGATTTGTTATCCTCAATTACCCGGCTCAGCTGACTCCGCAAGCAACCCCTGTGGTAGCGAACAGGAATTCATCTGGAGCATGACATACTTTAATGCGGAAAATGGTCAGCACTAGAAATGCTTCAACTCTGAGAAAGGTCGCAGTAAACACAGCAATCACAGTCGATCACAGCGTGAGTTACCATCCCCATTGAGGTGTATCGCCGATCAAAAACGGTAGGTGATCCAACTCAGTGCTCACCGTGTTCAATGAATAGTCCGTTTTTGTGTGCATAGTAAAGCGTGTCCAGTGAATCCTTTAACCGCCGAATGATGGGGAAATTTCCGTTCAATATCCTAGTATGTATAGGATGAATTAGCAATTTGATTCAGCATCCTGAAAGTGAGATCACGAACGCGAGAATGGAGATGTACCCTAAACGCATGAAGACCATGTTTTCAGCGGTCCACTGTGGGCACTTGATCGTACATACCGCCCACACTGGTTCTTAGGCGGATAGTGGCAGAGATGGAGGTACACTCCATCATAACGGCGAGATTTAGCGCGCACGGTACTAAGCTGTAAATATCAAATTTACCGCAAAGAATTCACACGCAGCATACCGGGACCGGCTGTGTTGTCATCACAGGTCTACTCTTCCCATCTTTCTTTGCAATACTCGTGGAAGATTCGCTCTTCCAGCCGGTGCCTTGTATGACACACTGTTGATGGAATAGTTCAAAGCTGGTTTGCGCGGGTGGAGCGTGCCCCAACCTAGTCAGGCACACCAGTAATGGGGTAATATTCATGCAACGTGCAAGTAACCGGTGCACTTTCCATTAGATCCGACTGACTATGATTCATGTTCAGACTGCTTCATGCGCACACCTGCAAATCGGGAAGCGTTTGTGGGGGTACATTTCGCAAAGTGACTAGCTATCTTTATTGCGATGGGAATGTGTAATTGCCCTTCGATAGGTTGTTATCGGGTAACTGGAAACAAAGAAAGCGTATTATTGTACACGGGCACACATCCAGACACGATATGAAGTAGAGTGATTTTCGGAGTAATTAAGTCTTCATTCGACAATAGCCGCCAGAAAGATAAAGGACTAATGACTCTATGAATACATGTTCGGACCAAGTGAATTAATCAACGAAGAGGAAAACGAAACAATAGGGAACCGATCGTTTAGCCTAATAAATTTCAATACCATGTCATCGTAATTGCAAGGGCATCAAAAGGAGTCCGCAAACATTGACCAGCAGTTCAGGGGAATAGAGAGTTTGCGGGAAAATGAACTTCTGCAAAACATAGACACCTCGGTAGATCGGACAAAAGAGTACTTATCCTTGACTTCTCTTTTCCATAATACTTTATTCCCACCCCCCCACACACACATACACTTCGAATTTAACGCGACTAAGTGTATGAGGATGTAAGGGTGTTGAGATGTCTGCATCAATTTTTCCGAATGCAATGATTTCCCTTACTAGACTTACTCAGGGGAATAATCCACTGTGTCCATGAAAATATGGCAACATAAGTGTTACCCTTGGTTTTTCCGTTCTCGTTCGTTTGCTTGATCTCAATCTTCACTGAACGCAACGACTGATGGTATACAGTTGAGGGTTGAGCACATCAACAAGGCTGAACCTCAGTATCCAGTCTTCCGTTCGGTTGGGTTTCAATCGCCTCTAAGCTGTACTGCAACCTGACTTCTTTCACTAGAAGTATACCTCTTCAAAATGCTCCCATCACTGCAAATGCATGCTCAACTGTATGCTGTATCGCAACACACAGTTATTACGGTTGTGCCCTCACTGATAGCTATATTACCATACAGTGTAATCTTTGGCGTAATTTCAGTGCACTATAAACCTATCATAGCATAGTAACCTGCTGGCCAGTGGCCTAAAGGATCACAAGCCTGTCTTGTAATCCGAGGGCGCATGGAGGACCGGGGGACCCTCGCAGTATCCTTAGCCCACGGGCGACTGTTGGCGGTTGCGCGGCAGTGAAGCATCGGTACTGCGTACCGGCGTACTGCTGATGCCTTACCTTACCTCTACTTCCCCTTCTTCACCCTTGTATTTTCCAATGAACGTCGTCAGAACACCAGGGAGTGAATGTCCTGCTCTTAAACCGTGAGCACGTTGGAGCAAAGTTGTGCTGACCTCAATCGCTCCAAACTGCTTCCTTTCATTATCCAACGCGTTTCCAAATTACTTGTAACTTAGCTGTAAATTATTCCTTCAAGTATCAACGTGCAAACTTCTGTAAGACCTGATCCGTCCCATGTGATTATT
This sequence comes from Dicrocoelium dendriticum, assembly GCA_944474145.2. NCBI lineage: Eukaryota > Metazoa > Platyhelminthes > Trematoda > Plagiorchiida > Dicrocoeliidae > Dicrocoelium > Dicrocoelium dendriticum. The sequence continues at coordinate 10,675,853 of OX104062.1, forward strand.
GCCTCCAGTGATTTTGAAAAGGTACATTATTATTATTATTATTATTATTAAGAAACAAACATGCACATTTACAAAGCATCTCCATAAGGAAACATGAAGTTTGCATCGGCAATTAGCGTCCGCATGCTATAGCATCGTCAGCGGTAGTACATCGGTACCTTACACCAGGGTTTCGTCGCCGTACAATCACAGCTTAAGAATGGTTCCATCAATTAGGAATGAGAAGTGTAGTGGAACTCAAGGAAATGAGCAAACATGCGAAACCAAAATGTCCAGTCTCTGCGAATAGCGCACAGTCACAAGTAGCTGACCATCCTGTGAAGCCTAGTCGGTGTGCGTGACTCGTCACGACATGCAAATCACTAAACAACCAAGCATGCCACATGTGACGGCTGCGCGTCATATGATGTGATTTGCCGAACCAATCACAGAATGAGGCGAGACTGATCAACCGTGGTCAAGTTAGTTAGCGAATTCACTTCCAGCTGTAAAGTCGTAAGTTTAACGCACTGCACTAGTGTCAGAGGTCAGTCCTGGCAACCTCAGGATAGTAGCCGGTTGAAGTGCAAGTGGATAGTCAAGATAAGTCAAGAAATTGCTTTGTGCACTCTTGTGGGTGAATACTCAGGTAAACCACAAGAGATCTCAGTAATGTAGTAAGATGTAAATCAATTATGAAACGGTACCATAAAAAGCAGTTTCAGACAGAATAAACAGGATGAAGCCACCTCGTAAGCTCACCTCGGCAGGTGTTGACAAATTCGCTACGAGTAGACAACAGTTGTCGGAGATCTAAGTAAACAACGAAGATTCAGTATCGTTTGATGCGATGGTATCTCAGGACGGGTGTAACCAACGGCGAGAAAAGAAGCTAGGCACGGTTACTCCAATAACAGCCGGAAAGTGGTGGGTTCCAGTTTCAGAGACGACACGCGCACCAAGGTCTGCCCTTTGAAGTGTAGTTGTAAACGCAGCTTGATTTGCGAAAGTTGGAATTACTATAGGAACTCGGGTAGTTCAATCAGATTTGCCATTTCAACTGTTAGGAACTACTCAGTGAAGTGGTAATGTACAGGAGGATACAAAACTTTAGCGGAACTGCAACTTCGTGAACTGGGGTCGCAGGAGGAGTATAGATAGTGTAGATCGGCAACGGTGAAAGTAAATCGAACAGAAGAGGAAGAAAAAAGACAACAGAAGTAGCATACCACGGCTTATCTGCCCTACTGTGTGCTACAGATTAAGGCGACACCTTTGAAACGACGCGACGGTGGACGCAAGATGACGCTGTAATGGTCTGTTGTATGTGGGCCTGGGTGCTGTCATATAGCTTAGAAAATTTGCTCTCAGGAGGCCCTTGACTTAAAAGCTCAGCCACACACGCGGATCAGCTTTAGTTCAAATGGTGGATCATATTCACAGAACTAGGTGATCGAAGGAGTACGCTTCGTAGAAGATAATGCAGACGGGGAAGACGAAGTGCCGGAAACAGATAATATCTGATCGCAGCCAACATGATGCACATTGGACTCAACAATTAGTCAACAAATACACTCACTTGTGAAGTTAAAATGATTTCTGAGAGACCGTTTCACTGTAACTGTCTCAAACCATAAATCGAACATGGTCAAAGCATAGTTTAACTAGAAGGTGCAAAATAGATACAGTCAGTTAAGCCACAATGTGAAGGGCAGTAACGTCATTCGAGGCGATTCCTGATCAAGTTTGGTGGGTCTCATTAACCACGGTTTGTTAGGGCCTTGCGACAGGGGACACAACACAAGTTGCGCTCACCGGACGGCGAGGAATATCGAGTTAAATTTCCACGATCAAAAAATAAAAATTTCGATGGCATTCCAGTTTTAAGGAGTGACCTCAAGTTTGTGTTGTTTTTGAGTGTCAGTAAGGAGAGATATACGTTACTCGGATCGTGCAAAGTCAAGTAGGCCAGTTTTAAGTCACCTCGGAATCAGCGATACCGTCTACTGAATGCTCCCAAACGTTTCCGTCTTTCGCTGATATGGGAGATTGCGCATTCCGATGAGGTACTTGGATGCCCGACGTTGAGGATGTTCCAGTGCAATGAGGTCGTGTTTAAGCCATAGATGACAGGCATGAATGGCGTATTCAACATGGGGCGAACAAATGCACTGACAATCAGTCGGAACATAGAAGCGTCTATTTGTGTGGCCTTTTGTTTACCGAAGCAACGATCAATGAGACAGGCGGAGTACTGAAAAGGTTCACATTCAAAATTTAGGATCGCTGGATGGGGTGGTATAGAAACATCGTTTGCCGCTTTTGAACATCCTCATCAACCGAAGACAGAATGGACCAGTGAAGACGCCCGGCCAGTGCCTGCACCTCAACGGTTTCACTCCAATGAGATAGGAGAAAATGCTCATGGCGAATGCAACCAGAAGCACCGGGTGAACTTACCCAAAAGATTCATTGGCTGACGGACCAGAGTGGAATACAGCTAAGTTCGTGGCGAAGGGCTACCCAAACAACTGGGGTGACCGAAGACTATGACAACATGGTGGATGAGGATAAAGTTTCAATCCAGCGACATTTTAAACATAACCTCATGACAAGCGTAAACGATTCAATCTCTGTAACGAAGAAAAGTTACCACTCCAGCAAGGTTGTAGTCAACAATGATCTATAATGGTGCTACCAGGTAAAACGATGGAATCACGTTTGGATGAAGTCAAACTCCTAGCGCAGTGATGCTGCGGCCAACTGAAGTGATCAGCTAGCTAATAAAATATTACCCCAGCCTCCAGCACTACTACGCTGCAAATATCAGGGTTCTGTGGAAGTGTCAGTTACGCCTATGCCACTTGCTGGACTGGCTGTGTGATTTCGGTACAGTGGACCAATGGCTTACGACAGGTAACGAGCATGTGCCCAATAGGACCCTTTGGTTGGTATGGTAAATATGTGTAAATTCAGTCACTACATATGTGGACAGAATAATATGCGTATCGGCAAAGTGACGGGGTAACGGTACATTTTAATCAGAGTTGTGGGAATGAGATGGGACTGTGCAAAACGGTATGACAAATTTATGGTCGAAGTGTTCGCTGAACTCGGCAGTTTGGCTGCAAATGTCACATCACCATCCGAGGCGACATCATCAGTGTGCTATTGTGTAGCGGGGCAAAGCGAAGAGATGCGAAGCGTCAACGAGTGTGCGTCGTGGAATAACATGGTTAGTACTTTCTGTCAAATGAAATTGGAATGCCCACCTGTCTGCATTGATTTACGTGCAGCAGTGTGGATTATAGTTCCAAAAAGCGAGTTGGCCGGAACACATCTAGGGTATCCGTTCATGAAGAAGTGTAGAGAGCTGAGTGAGATATCCGGGTATTTCTTTGAAATAGCTGAACTGGGGACACAAACATCTGAGTTTGGAATAGCGTCGCAGCGTTGGAAGACTTGAAATGAGGAGTAAACTTGTCGACAATCTAAACGACTGTAGTGCTAACTTAATTTTAAGTTATTATTTCTCGGTTTTGTGTTCAGGTGCCGGTATAGATAACTGAGAGCTCTCAGTAATAAGTGTAATAATATGAGGTCCAAGTGTAGCTGTCGGCAACGTTCACTGAACACTGCAAGTTGCCTCAGCAGTTCTTGGTACGGTGGGTGGTGCAAAACCTTTGACGTCTTTGGTTGCACGACGTTGTGTTCCATGCTTTAGCCGAGGCTGCCAAACCTGGGTAGCGTATTCGACATGGGGAAGCATGTAGGCATTAAGCATCAGTGAGAAAATGGAAGAATTCAAACTCTAGAGTGCCCTTCGCAAGACCGAGATGCTGTTACTAATTGCTGAAGTCTGGATAAACCAAAGTCATCCTGTACGTGTCCACTGAGGTCACGTTCCTGGAAGATGGTCTGCAGATCGTGCTCCCCAGACCTGCATATGTAGGCCTGCCGGTTACGGATGCGAACAACTTGACGCCTTTCCACACTGAATGTCGGCACGTCCCGTATCGACCAATTCAAGGTCACATCAAGGTCACGCTGAGGGATCCCAATTCTTTCCAATCACGTGGTCGCCCGTCAAGTCGTAACGTCGTCCGTGACGAGTAGAAACTGTTAGGTAATAACTCACGATAGATCGGTGATGAAGACTAAAAACAGTCGAAGCCCAAGTACCGAACCTTGTGGTACGGCATAATCGACTCGAATTGGGTCGGACTTAGATGATCATTACGCGATGTATCCAAAAGGGAATGGTTGTCCTTCTTGATTGAACTGGCGGTAGGCGAATGACGCAATTCACACCGTCGCCATTCGTGATAACATTGGGGTGGGGGAAACGCAGCAGACCACTCGAATGGCAGGCTTAGTTACCTGAATACATATATTTTGCTTATAAAATCGTTCGAATGAAAGACCTTTCTTGTGTTGACGCCAATGGCAAAGTCTGAACTGATGGGATATAAAACTAGAATAAAAGATGTGGTTAGCTGGGTGTCATGCAGTATTCCAGATCTGGAAACCCGTTTCTAAAGATTCCTGTTACTTATGTCTGATGGACTTAGATCACCTGCTGGAAACCAGCTGTGCACTTAAAGTTATGATTTAACAAATCTACACATCCACTTGCCTCCATCGGGACCATTGCAATAAACCGAAGTTGGCCATCAGTGTTTGATAAAGACAATTGCTTGTCAGACTTTAGCTTGAGCGTAAGGCCAACACGCATGCCATTCCCTTCGTGTTTTCAGCATACACTTAGCTATCAATATTTGCCAACTCATAATAAACGCATGTATTAACCAGCATTCGCCTGTCTACTTTTGTGATAACTCGAAACAAGCGGTGCACTTTCCAGATCGAGAAACTAACAGGTTGCTCGGTTGTAAAATTTCCAGTGGAGTGATCGCCAAGTAGCGTTTTCTGGAGAAACTGGCTAGACAAGCGTGCAAAGGGGACACAAACGAGCAACGCTGTTAAATGTGCGGACAAATGAAGTCAGCGAACGCAACAATGGGCCGACTGAAATCGTTCCCGGCATGCTGGGATGGTGGGGTAAGAAGGAACAACTAGTTATCTTCGCATTGCGACTGACACCGGCACGGCCCCAAAAATGGGAGTAGTCAACAGCACAGCGAATAAAAAGTTGTGGTTCAAAAGAAAATGGTTTATCTCAGTTTAAACGAGTAACGGGCAAACCGAAGAGGACACAGGTTACCTAGCCTGTGCCTTGCCTCTGGAATACTTCCAGACTTGTAATTTGCTGCATCCACATTGAATGATGAATGTACGGATGATATTCGAAGCTGCTGCGTGATCTGATCTGATTGGATTGTGGCTACAAGATGTAACCGAGAATTTGGAGACCTATTGGCCGATGGCGGGTCAATGTGTTTGAAGGAACGCATGACGCGTGATCGCGTGGATACGGCACGGAGACGGTACATGGTAGACTGTTGTAGAGAACACTGACGCAAAGCCTTGAAATTTACTGATAGCCTTCTCAGTAGTTCAGGTTGGTCTAGGTTAAGGATTTTCCAGCGATATGCAGTGGACAATCCCCGCTCACCGAAATTATTAATGTAAAAAGCAAAAATTTAAACGACCTAAAAAGCGGCAATAAAATGGAATATATACCACAACGATGAGAGAAATAGCCATGAACAGAGCAGCAAATAACCAGTAGTTGGGTACTTCGACTGCATCATGTCAAATAGCGATTCGAAACGCTAGTGCGACCCCTACTTTTAGAGTGCTGTTTCGCCATGTCACCATTAAGCGAACTTAGTGCCGAATGCGGTTTCAGCGAAAAGCACATGGGGTGTATCAGAGATACACAAACAGTGTGATTCGAATTATTCAGAAGCCAAATGTGTCTGTTGCACAAATCATCTACAGATGGTATTCGAATGTAAAACGTTGGGTGCATGGTCTCCAATTACGCAATTCAGCACAAAAGCTACCGGCGCGCTTCTTGTATGAATGTTCCTTCGTTGCGTTCAACTGCCTTAGAGACGGGTGCAGGGGGCAGTTTCATGTTGGCGCCTATAAGCACAATTTTTTTTCTCCTACGTCGCCCAAAACCAAAGAAAAAAGAAATAGCTCAGCTAAATCCATCGTGTGCATCAAACGCGGGGATAAATTTTCCACAGGAAAGATGGCGCACTTCTTTGTGCGCCATGGTAACTGGTAACCACGTTGCTGGAACGCTATGTGGTGATATTTGAAACCAAGGCACCGGCATCCCGGCTATGTGGATTGCGAGGCCTGAAAGATTACTCCGGGTTTTAAAGGCAACAAACACAAAATATTATACCGATGCGTTTCTAATCGCTCGAAAGAGGGCAATGTGATAAGGTGTGATTATAATAGAGTTGAGAGAACAAAAACCTTGGAATAATTCCGGAATGTCTGCTGAAATATAGCCAAATTGCAGCGTATTTTAGCGTTCCCAACATGGCGCATTAAGGTTAGGCGGAGATCTAACTGCAGAACTGACGGACGATTGGACAGAAATCCACAAATTCTTCTTTCCTCGCCCAATCCGAAGCTCAAGATGTGGGGGGGGGCATCATGAAGCCATGCGTCAGCGCATGCGAAATACTATGACCGTTTTCTTCACATTGAGGCAACGATTCAGTTTTGATTTAGTTTATCTGGGCTTTGAGAAAGACGCTGTCATTTATATGCATGTTCCTTCGTTTAACATAACGGGTAACCGAACTCCCAAATGTCGCGTATGTTTTCTTGGGTGCAGGGATTCGCACCCTGACTGGCCAAAGGAGGCCATATTTACAAGAGAAGACGAAGCCTTAACCCTTGTGAAAATGACGGTTCGAAGGGTATTCTTCCAATGAAAATGTTCGCTTGGTGACAAACAAGTAAAGATTCGGAGAACGTCAGTGCCGAGTAACATACTATTGTATATGCCATAGCCTCCATTTCTTGTTGGGTGCTACTGTAAACCGGCATTCAAAGGATTAACCTGAAAGTTTGGATCTTGGAGATTTCTGTGGGCGCAGCAATCAGACATACGGGATCCCGCACAATGGCTTACGGTTCCGAATATCGCGCTAACAGGGAACCCTATTCGAAGAATCAAGGATGAAATTCGCCAGCAAAATTTTCCCAGAACTCAATCAAATGACACTGAAATGCACGTTGTCGAAGGAATATTGACGCCTGCAGAAAAATCCAATTCAGAAACGCGGTGCGTGCTGTCAATTAAGGTAGGAAATCTGCATGCATCAGGAGCATTTGAAACCTTCCGTTTTTGAAGATCGATGTTGCTTGCGCTCTTTCAATGTAAGACCGGATTTCAAAGACGCAGTGACATGTGCGGGCGAAAAGCTATCGGATCGGCGTCATTCTCATGCAACCAACAAAGTGTTCGACTTCCCCAGGTGTATCCAATACAACGGCCAACAAGGACAACGGAAGTTAACTGATCTCCACCCCCTTGCGTGGCGTAAATTATGTCAGCATGAACTGTCCAAATATTGGTTCCACCAACGACTTGAGCCGGCCGGTGGCTGTAAGGACAAGGTGTCTGCCTTGCAATCCGGACGTCACCGGTTGGGGCATGCGTAGGGGACTAGGCGACCCTTGTGGTATCCCTAGCCTACGCGCGACTGCTAGTGGTTGCGTAGCAGCGAAGTGTAGGTACGAAGTAGCGGTGTACTACTGATGTTCTCTGAGGCTGGCGACGACTTTGACTGAAACCGGTACACTTATTCACTCACCCTGATGCTCGTGTGGAGGTGTTCGACAGGAACCAACATCTTTTAAAATGGTGTTAAGGATCAAGATGGTGGAGTAGAAGTTAAGATACAGGAGTGTTGCCTAACCACGGATAGAAGCAGCCACCAGAAATGACAGAGCAGTGAGGTTGAAGAGGAATGTACTCAAGCGCAGAAGTATGGAAGAACAGTTCGGTAAGTAGAAATGATCAACTCTCCGCGATGTATAAACTTAACCGAGTAGCAACATTCCACTACGAAGGGGCGAGTATATTCGATTAAGAGCTAACAATCACATCAACTGACACCGCTTAAGAAGGACAGATTCTCTGAATTGGATGGAGTGTCCCAAGAAACGGAGCATCCGGCCACCGAAATACCGTCCATCCTCAATCTATAACTAAGTGAAAAATGGATTTTCAGTAGGGTCAGCCACGACTTCCGCGCAGAATGTGTGATCGGCTACTTAGTGACGTCGAATGCCGTTAGGATGGTCTCCTAGCTAAAGGTTTGTTGTGCAGGACAGAATCTATGGCAAAATATGAAATAAGGAGAAACGGACTTGGTCGTGTCTAAGAAGCACCAAAAAACAGTTTCACAGTGAAGTGTTCGGTGGTTATCCGGTTACCGATTTAATTTCCTCGGTAAATTGAACTGCCTAGAGGAAGCAGCCCCTTTGACCCTATAAGGAGCTTAAAACAGGATCCACTGTCTTGTTAAGCAGATGAAATGACTGATTCACTTCAAAATGAAGCCTATGAATGATGGTAGCCAAGCCTAGCTTCAAAGCGAATCACCATCCAAACTGAACTGAGACGCGATATATCAAGCACAAAGGGGTGTGCCCCGAGATGCCACAACTTTAATCGGATTTGGGTAGTGATCCAAGTTGATATTATGTTACGATGAAACACGCAGCGGGTATCCCAAAGCTTAACAGGGGATTCTTAAGCGTTTTGAAAAGCGTTACTAGCGTCTCTCGATGTTCGAACGATAAAGTCGCCAAACGGCGACCACTCGGTACCGTTGCCCATAGATCAGTGGCATCAGGTATTGTGATCCTAAGAGTAAGGTCACGGGTTCGAATGCAGCAAGATTTGACGGGTGTGCACTACTAACGAGTCCCAATAAGAGGAAACGGTCGTCTAGCGCCTTCCTCGATGGTGGCTGTCTACCTGAGTCTAGCTGCGACGACTTCTCACAAAAAAGAACAATAAACCCCCTACTACTCACTGACACGAAGTACCGAGTTCGATCCCAAGCCGAACCATCTATCGTCACCTGAAGGTTCTAAATGAGAACGAAGCTAGTTGTGAATTGCTCAGATGGGAGCAAGCAAGACAGCATTTCCATTACGGATGCGACCTACAGTAATTGGGGTGACCGGGGTTAACGTCCAGCCAACCAGCAATCTCCCGGCAGATAACAATTGTACAAAACATTAAATATCTTTGTGACCTCCCCAATGACGATTTATGAAATCATTCCCCTTGGAAGAAAAGCTGAGCGCAGATGAAAGCGTGATACCACACTATGAGCACCATGGATTGGAGGAATGCATCAGAGAAAAGCCTATTAGATTCAAGTATAAACAGTGGGTCATTTCAACCATCATAAGTTATGCTGGCTCTACGGATCTCTACCAAGGAGTTCATGCCAAATATGACAAGACATTAGTTCCGGAATATTGCATTGTCATAGCTTAGTGGACGAGACCTCGCAAGCTTTAACCAATAAATGCATAAGAGCGACAAGAACAGTTTGAGCAAATAGGACAGATAAGTGTACGGAAATTGGATGTTGCCTGCCCAAAAAACACTGCAATCCACTACGTGTTTCGATCTTGTTTGATCTCATCAGGTAGAGGAGGGTGCTCCATCGATACGAAGGCCTTGATAAAACTAAACAGGGTTGTCTAGGACTACATGTTTGATAGGTGAGATGACGTGTTTGTTTTGTCTTTGAATGACAATCCGTTGTGACTCTTGCCAGCAAGTCAGTTGGTGCATATCCTGTGACAAAGAAGTAGTAGGCAAAGGTGTAACAAGGAATAGCAAGTATAACACTTCGATGGGAGAAGTGGATGGATTGGACCGAAATGTCAGTTCTCGCAACAAAAGTTGTGGTGGCCACGCTTCGCTTTTCTCCCTGATGTTACGATGAAAATTGCCTGGCATAAACTTGGAATCGACCAGGAATTCATAATTCCGGAATGTCTTAGAATACAAATCGATTTTGTGAAGGATTGTATTGCGGTTACCTTTCGCTCTTGACATGAGAACCTGGTCTTAAGAAGCTCTTGTCATAAGAGGAAAAGGTAACCGCAATACAAGCCATTACAAACCCGGTTTGTATTCTAAGACATTTCGAAACTATAAAAATGCCTAACTTTTGTACAAAAAATCACCTGCATATGAGCAAATGCAACATGACCTATTTTCCTTCAATCGAGTGACGTGAAAATCTACCTGCAGATGTATAAAGCAGAGGCAAATATCCCTTATACGCCTGTTCCACCCGTCAGCAAATGACAAAATGTTTAAAACTGTATCAGGAGATCTTGCTTTGTGCATCATTTGGAGTCAACAGCAACACAACGAAGATGTCATCACTATGGAGAAAAGACTAATCCACTCTGCTCAATGTGTGATGTGTAACCATGTATGAACAATGAAACAATTATTCCCGTAAATGTGGCCTAAATAGATTTTTATAAAGAGTAACTAGCTGCTATAATATCTGTTAGAAAGAAACATTAAATATTATCACATCAAATTTGAAGAAGTTGTGTATATGCTGTGGAAAGGTAGTCTTTTGTTTGCTTCTAAATTCCCATGTCAATGTATCATTTGCTCCTAGAGTCCTTAGAAAGAACGTATTGAAAAATCACCATATTTCCTTAAAAATCCCAATTTTCAAAAGTTTCATTGTCCCATCATATAAAAATGAAGGAAATTTAATGCCTCAGCAGAATACTGGTTCAATCGGATATAGGGTGTGAAGATGATGCCGCGAGTAGTGTAATACACGCTATGCACGCCTCTTTTATAGGCATAAGTGGTGGCAGCCAATTGCAGCCACACTGACAGGCAAATACGAAAACGAATCCAGTAAACAAACAAATCGTTTTTCAACAATTCAATCCACACATATAGATAGGATAGTCTTGTGAACAGTGCGAAGGTTTAACTGAGTACGTGTACGCAGCGCAGTTGACATCAGCTGATTAGTGTACCTGACTGCTTGGGGTGCGGAATTACGGGGAGTAAGTTCCACTACAAGTATTACGTCAGTGGCATGCGGGGTCCAGATGGGACACCATGATAGTTAAGAATAGCGTTTAAAATCAGGCCACATAGGATGAAAGCCCCGGTGATACTTCTTCTTGAAAACTGAAGCAATGAATGCACGGCTAACGCAATTGCCGTTAAGCTCAGGCTACCAACTAATTGAGGACTTGTAGTTATACTGACCGATATACACATAGCGCACACATTGATACCACCTGTAGCAGCCGAGCGAGGACATGTTGCATATCAGCATGTAATCTGGACGGTATATGATTGCATGTTTGGAGGTAAAAAGACTGATTACATCGAAGCCACTTCCCAATCAAAAAGCCTCCGAACTTCCGGAAAAAGGATTCCCCGGATGGGTTGGGCATGATCAGGAAGTGAAATCAAAAGCTCCCTAGCACCAACACCGTCACACACGCCAGTGCAGAGAAATCGGACAGCAGATAGCATGAAATGATCGCTCCGAGAAGCAGGATGGTAATTTCAAGGGCTGTTTCTGGGAATGTGCGAATCTAATAGTATCGGTAAATACGAGTCACAAAGAAAGATTAATTGACTGGATCGGCTTCTCACTCGCTGGGTCAGCTGAAATAAGTACCTGATGCTGCGTAATGTCTTTTCGCCTCCATTAGGATCCTATAATACAAAACGAATTAACTATTTAACAAGCGGTTACACAGGTTTCATCAAATCGATAGCTAAGCCGACAAACGGACTGCCGGTGACTAGCGTTTAAGCCAGGATCCGATCGACTGATATCCAGTTAAGGAGGTCGAAATCTTGACGAATGCGCCAGATGGGGAGCAAGTTAGCTAACTTGCACCGGTATAACTATGGATGGTTTGATAAAATGATGATAGGTGTGGGGTTCCCCTAGCGTTCGATGGCGATTAGCTTGAGCGATGGGAGTGAGTTTGGCCAAAGTGAGTTTGGCACACTTTGGTCCCGCCCGAATGTGACGTGACCAAACGGAGTGTCGTTTAACCCAGAAGCGGCCTCATCATGACCGAGTCAGGAATAAATGAGGCCTTCATTAGCATACAGACTGTAGTATACCCCAACACCCGGCAATCGGTGATTGTATTCATGTACGTGCTCAAATGTGGGGTGCCGGAGGTGGCTATAAAAACTGCTTGTAGGGTGCTCCTTTATACAGTAATGATTGACAGGCCTGAACGGATGTCGGCTCAACCCCAAATAGACATGAGACCTAAAGGGTTTATGAGTATGATGACAATCTTAATCTGCGTGCTCTGTGTTCCAATCCAGCGGGGAGCAATCGACGTGTAAGAACACGTTGCGGTCAAACGGGACATGGAAAGTTTTCTGTTTCGCTACACACCAACAAGAGTGAGCCTGAGATGAAAGCCACACCTAGGTAAATGAATGCTGTTGTTAGAAGCCTCAGGGGGTGAAGTCCAATGTTCTGCCCCACAGAATCCGAAAAGTGAGATGATTTGTTTAACAATGTTCTGGTTGGGCATTCAATTCAAAAGTCGCACAGCCGTGAGGATATCCGATTGAGACTACTAGAAATGAGTGGGGTATCCATGCAGAAGATTGTTTCCAAGGTAAGTGGTGTGTTGCCACAGCTGCAATTTATTCAGCAAGCAAGGCACTGATGGTTAGATGCTCATTCCAAATGAGCTGTGAAGATCGTTGCCCGATTGGTTCGGTACGTATATCGGTCCCAGGAAATAAAAATACACAACCTCTTCCGGTATGAGTTAAGCAAAGCGACAAGTTGCGAATTAGTTAGACGGTGCGGAGTTAGAAAGCCAGTAAGAACATCTGAGCGGTTAGCATACGAAATCATTAGGGTTTGGTGCATGAAGGCTTGTGGAAGTGCTATCTGCAAATCATGAGCACCACTGGCTACCGTTAAAATTGTAAAATGATATAGTCGACCCTAACCTTCTAATACAAAGGGAGAAGAGAACAGTTTGCCTTCAGAACAGGGACACTTACAGCCAGATCTAGTTAGAATGTTTCGAAACGCTTAGCTTTCGAGATTCGCTTACAACGCCGCTCCCCCAACCTTAAGAAGGAGCAAAACAGCGCGCCCATCTTTTGCGAGACAGCGGCACAGAACGCTGGAATACAGTGCACACCGGCAACCGGTGTGATAGAATGGCCAGGCACCATGGAGCGCATCCGAATTCCGCTGTCACACGTGTTGATCCAGTGTTAGCGAGAACAACAGGTCCAATCTCTGCGCCAATATACCGCAGTTAACTATTGGTGTTATGTGCTAGTATGGGCATACTGATGTATGCATGAGTCCCCACCTGGGTGCTCATACCTATTGTTACGCGCCTCCGATGTTCCCGCCAATGGTACACTACAACCTTTAACGGTCCTTGAGACCGGAACACTTTTACAGATGGTACATACTGAAAACTATGGATCTATCCAAATAGAAATATGTCGGACAACCGATGACATGGTAAGAAAACGGTTAGATGGAGCCATCTCCGGCAAGTAGTGTGTATAAAGAGAAGGTGGTCAGTTTTGTTGGCACAGTTGATTCTCTGATCACTTTGGGTGAAAGCAATAGTCGGGGCTCTGTAATGCAAACCTGTTTCGCACCAATGAGGTGATGACTCCGAGCATCGATCAGCTAAGCGAATATGCGCAGACGTTTGTTGCTAACCTGAGTGAAAATGCTGTCGTAATATCTATTAACGTGAAGCTGTTCTTCAGTCAGGTCTCAAGTGCAATACACCTGAAAGCAAGACATTCGTGTGCAAGTTTCCCAACAGTCAGGTTGAGATAATCGAGGTCCCAGCTCCGTCCGCTGGAACGCAGTAGGGACAAGCTCCAGGTGCTGGATCATGGTGTCTTTTCTAAGCAAAACTAGTTTGCAGTATAGCAGCTGAAGGGCCATAGAGGAGTTCTGCTGCAAGTGGATGCATCAAAGTGGCTGTCGCCAGCTGGATGAGCCAACGACGACAGCTGTACCTGAACCTGCGCCAGAATTGGGTCACGTTTCTGCACGCATGGTGCCAAAAGTACCGGATCGTTCCTAGCTCAGTAGTGTGGCATCCTTTACGGTTAGTCAGACACTGGTCTAGCATAGCCCAAATAACAAGTGGCACAACTCTGGTACTGAAAATATGTTGTAACAGCGTAGTTACGAACAGACACGTTTGCAGGTGGATTGTCGGAAAGGTTGTTCAGCCCACAATGTGGCAGCGCATTGGGGAAAACACGTAGACTCCTAGGTGGAATAAGTAATGCAACGTAATCAATACCAAAATGGAGCTATTTGCCACCACAAAGTCAAATATCAAATGCAAAAGTGGCAAAAACAGTGTGAATGCTGCCTCCATAAGGCAGATGAAACTGTCCTACTTACAGCCTAATAGAACATACAAAGCTTGTGTTGGATACCGTGGAAACGTAGCAGTGTGTGCAAAACAGACTGCATGTGGTGACTGGTACAAGGTCATCGCCATCGTCATCGCCGTCATCCTCACCAACATCATCAACAGCAATACGTGTGACATTTGAACCGATGCTACACTGTCATACAACCACAATGACCTACAGTACGAAGAGTAGTAATAAGATGGAGAGAAGAGAGACCCAGCGTAAAACCAGAATTTCGTAGGCAAAAATTCAGGTGTCCCATACAAGCGTTCAATTCGCATCAAATTATCACAAGCAAGTGTCAGCCTCCAGTTTGATAAGCACGATAGACGGATGATTTTAATAAGCCCTTAGCGGAGTAGAAATGCCATATGCAACATTTAAAAGACACAAATTGGCGAGTATCTGGAAGACTACACTAGATCGGACTGAGTCGAAATGAGGAAAACACGAAACTTCCGACAGTCATTAGGCACAATCCAATTCGCAGACGCTCACGCAGCGAAACAGAGTAGCTGCAAATCCCCAGCCAATGACAATGGGAGGTAAAGCGGTCAGAGAATTGAGGAGCCAAAAGAAATCACGGTAGGAGGTGAATGGTTTCTTCATCAATTGGGAGCAGCAGTGCGTTTAATTAATGTAGCTGATAATAGCAAAGTGATTTCTAAAGCAAAGGGGAATGATTCACCGTTTCGATTAATTTTGGGGTACACGCAAGAGTAGAAATGATCAGAGGAGTACACTAACCGTTGGATGAAACAACAGATACGCGAATATCGCAGACGTTCCCTCACACGTGTTGAATAAGGTTACTCGGATGCGTTAGTCAACAGAACGTGATGAACTCTTGAATCGTTTCTATTTTATCCGTCCGAAGGTACAAGAGTCGTGGGTATTATTATTGGGTCCTGGAATACTCATCGTGTGTCCAGATTGCGACACGCAATCGCGATTGAGGCTACAATTTGCTTTGGAGCAAACCTGTCATTTCGATCACCGGGACCGCATCCGAAGTGGAGAGTTTCAGAACTGCTCTCTCCCAAAACTGCACTCCACTCGTCAGATAGAGATAACTTTAGCCGGCACATGGGTTAACGGCTTTCGTCGTAGTCATTAAACCAGAATACCGCAGCAGCGCTTGACACACCGGTTGGAAGTACGTTACCAGGTCTCGGAGCACCCGCCGTGGGTACATTCTAAAAGCACCGATAAATAGCCGATGGAAATCACGAGACCCGTGAATAGCTGCTGTGCAGTAGCAGTTCGGTCGGCTCAGCCCGATAAGCAACCGTGTTAAAAACCCCGGCGAATGATATGTATCCATCAATCGGTAGTTTCTGTCCGAACATCAAGTAAAAAGGAAACAAATATACAAGGTGTGCATAGAAGATGCACACGCCACAATCCAGATACCGTATGGTTGAATTGCGGTCATTTCAGCCGAAGTGAACAGATCCCTCGAAGATGCAGCAAGGCTGGAAGCAAACTGTCGAGTTGCGTTCCGTTTGGTAAAGTTAGGCTAAGTTCGCCATTCGTTGGGTTAAGAGGCCATGGTACGAAATGGCGTTAAGACAAAAAAGGTAAAGAAAATTATGGTGGAGATTAGATGAAAACAAGCCAGTTTAGTGAGAGGATTAACATCATAAAGGAGCGCCATCGATTCAGTGATTGAGCAACGTCGGTGCGGGCAGCCACTCACAGTTGAGATCGATTCTGTCCAGGAGGACAGTACGCATCGGCGTGATCAAGCTTTATGGCAACTCTTATTGTGTCATGTAATCAACTGGCCACCCCAGGAATAAGACAATTCACGCTAACTCAGGATTTGAGAGAGAACGCGCTGAGTATAAGTCAGCCGGAAAGGTGTCAGTGAAAATTCAACAAGTAATTCGATGTGGGAACATGCTCTCGTACAGTCGAGGAAGAAGGGTTTTGCTTATTTATCTAGCGCAGCACTACAGTGCGAATTCCGTGTTTCCAGCACTCATGAGCAGTGCTTTATGAGCAATCGTAATGAAAGGCATTGCACACCTCACCATTGAAAGACGGACTATTGTGTACTAGCTATACAAATAACTAGGGAGTTAAAATACAGCTTGGATTTATCTACAGACTCAATAAACCTCCTGGGGATCCATACATTGAAGTTTATACAAATACATACCACCACCTACAGTAGGAGTGTATTAGCCCAGTCATGAAATTCTAATCTCCTGAAGATGCAAAGCACACGCATCGGTCAATGCATATGTGTCTGTATGGTGATCAGACCCAACACCCAAGATCCATAATACCAAAGTCCATGACGTTTATTAATCATCCACCTAACAGAACTTCGTGTTCAGGAACGCAGACTGAATATGTTCATTCATGTTCGTTTCGTTCGTAAAGCTGAAGAGTAATAAATAAATCATCCAGTCTGGCATTGCTAACAGGAAGAGTTCCTTAGTCAAGTACAGGTCCACGAGCGCAGGGATAAAGTCATTTTAAAATAGGGAATATATCCAGCGCCGGCGGCCGACCAGAGGCGACCCGCAGGGAGTACGAGCATGGCAGACATCCTGTATGTGAGACGTCGCGCCAGCATCGAGAAGGCAACTAATTTCCACTTACTCGATAAATAAGCCACTGCCATATGGTGTTTGGAGACAACCGGAACGCCACGTTCTTAATGAGTTCGCATGGTGATCTTTGGCCCAATAATCTGATGCAACAACATTAACAGCCGGAAGGCATCTCTCTGATGCAGCACAAAACACTGTGACTACGGGTAATTCGCTAAATCCATCCAGAAAAGAGAAGTGAGCTCGTCAGATCTGAGCTTCATGTTTTGCATAGGCAACACCAGCTGCTGTTGTACATCATGGGTTTGGAGGCGCGGCATCGACATTCCGAGCGAATATGGGCAATTCAGAAAACAATGCAGCTACAACACAGTGGATGAAGTACTTTGAAAAGGCCTGTGTGCAATAGCCGATATAGTAGGTCTTCTTCACACACTGCTTTATTCACTGAAGCCTTAACTATACAGGATTTTAATACTCTTGAGCAGTACTCGGTTGTTTTTATATCAATTGCTTTGATCAGTCACACGGGCCAGTGCTACCTAGCAACGCGCCTACTAAGTCCGCTGATCAGAAACCGCTTTATTCGTCCCATACAGTCTGAGGCAGACACTAGGAGGAATCGCCTTCCTCCCCTCAAGGAAACCCATCAAACTCAAAGAAATCTACTCGCATTTGGAGCACCTGAAGCCAGACGAGCAAACGGTTGACAACATTTTCTCTATCGTGTATTGAGTCGGTTTTACTCGACATTTTTCGCTTTTATCGAATTCGTGAGTGACATCCGATTTTCCAGCTCGGTGCTTGCAATCCAAATAAAATTTTTAATTAAGTAACCGTGAGTGGAGCGGTTCGATCAAGTCGAAAGACTGCATCACGCTAGTGGGGAATATCACAAGAAACGCAATTAAGGTTTGTGCTCCGAATCGATCAAGAATTATGTGCTGACGTGCGTCGTCAGTAGCTGATGACGACGTAGATAGACTGGGTTCAGAAGGTAGTATTGTTAGGGAGACACCACGTGACATGATGAGAACGGTGGAACACCAAGCTGCATGGCTGACATGCAAACTGGCGTCGGTAAGCACTTACAAACGCGATCACCAATATCAACCTCAAAACGGCTTTAGTGGCTTGGTTTGGTCCCAGACAAGCGGAACACTTTGACACTCCTGTCCCTTGAAACGTTCCTACTGTCACTTGCACAATTCATGTGCACAAGGGACGATGGATAACGATGAAAGTCATCTTTCACGGCGCTCAAGAGTAAGGTTGTTGGAGCACACGTTGAAACAAAAGTCCACGCCTTATGACGCTGTCAATCAGCTCGGGTGAATGTTCTAAATAAGTTGCAAAGGTACAATTGTTCTGCGGACGGAGCCAAGTTAACAGATTTCAGTTTTTCGCGGAATGTAACATGGACACTATAAGTACAACTGTCATCAACTAGGTATCCAAGGAGGTTCGATGAAGAAGGAATCAGCAGTATGCCGGTACGCAGTACCGACGCTTCGCTGCCGCGTAACCACCACCAGTCGCACATAGGCTACGCATAATGCCGATGGTCCCCTGTCCCTTACGCAGGCTCGAAGCCGCGCCCTCGGATTACGACAAATTTGTGATCCTTAAGGCTACGGGTTGACAGCAAGTATGATGAGTATAGTCATTATTTTTATTGCCTTAATCAAATGGTCGAAGGTGTGTGTACTACCTTGAATCAACATTTCGGAGACAGCGCGTAGGGAAGTTCCAACAGATTACAAGCTAGAGCAAGAGTTGTTCGTTGACGGAGTTGACGAAGAATAGGGGCGCTGAAAGATGTAGTCCGAAATGGCTGCATATATTTCATCTAAGATAAGATCCATTCATTTATGTGGCTGACGAAATCTGAGTTGGTCTATTGCCGACTCAGTTGATACTCGGAGACTAGCCGGTGATTGAAAACAGAGGAAAAACGCATTAACATCACCAACAGCAGTACAGCAGTCAGTGGAACTGATGCTTCCCTGCCATACAACCATGATGACCTATAAAATAAAGAACAAGAAGGACAGAAGGGGACTAAACCTGAAAACCTTAATGCCCTAAGCAGATATTCAGGGTCAAGGAGACTACACCTTGTGTAGTCAACAGACCGTCACAAACAGCTGGCTATCGTGGCAAAGATAAGACAGCATCAGCGAGACAGCTTCCTTGCGGCATTCACTGCCAGGCGTCATAATTAGCCATTACCCTGCAGACAACTTAGCACCAAACATACTTTAAATAGGCAATCCGATTAGAAGACGGCAGCAGACGCGCCACTGGTGTCTACTGCGAGCCATGTCCTGTAAAGTCTCGAGCCAAGCACAAGGTGAGTCACGTGGACTCCAGCCCGGAAGGCGAGGCGGACCAACGGCACCCAGTTCATTTCCCGCTGCCAAATCAACTCCTGACCACCTCGAGCTTTGCGCCACCCTACACCTAGTAGACTAAACAAGGCCCTTCTAGGTAAGCGGTGACCAGGCATACGTAGCACGTGCCCGAGCCAACGCAACTTATTCAATGCTATCTGCTGTTCTGGGGAGCTAGCATGATTATCACTACCTAGTACTCGCCTACGCACATCATCGTTACGGACACGCTGGTGCCATCCGACACCAGCAATGCTTCGCAGACAACGGTGATCAAAGACTTGAAGACGCCTCAGAACTTCAGACCGAAGGGACCAAATCTCACTACCATAGAGCATAACGGCTCTCACTGTGGCCTTGTATACACAGCCTTTCAGACGGAGGGAAATTCCCTTCCGTCGCCAAAGATGCCGCAGCTTCAAGAAGGCAGCTCTGGCCTTTGCAATGCGTGAGCTGACGTCAGTTTCTATGCACCCATCGTTGCTGATGCAGCTGCCAAGATAAGTGAATTGATCAACCACCTCGAGTTCCTCGTTAGCAAGGGTCAAGGGATCATAAAGTGGCTGGTGGTCCTGCAGCAACACTTTGCACTTTGAAGGTGCAAAGTGCATACCAAATAATGGGACCACTCTAGACAGGCTATTCAGAGTTGACTGTGCCGCCGCAACATCGTCAAAAAGCAAGACGATATCGTCCGCATAATCTAGATCAACTAATCTTTCATCAGGCAGCACTTCAACGCCTACATCGTGAGATTCCGCAAGGGAACACTCCATGATAAAATCCACGACGAAATTGAACAAAAATGGGGAAATCGGAAAACCCAGACGAACGTCACTTGTGGTCGGAAAGGTATCCGATAGGACACCGCAGACCCTGACTCGGCCTGTAGTGTTCGAGAATAGAGCACGAAGGATGTTCACATATTTCGTGGGAACACCTTTCCGCGCAAGTATTTCGAACAGAATCGATCGATCGACTGAATCGAACGCACTCTTGAAATCGAGGAGCACAGCTATTGTCGGTCTGCGGTATGCGTGGCGCTGCTCTGGCACCTGCCGCAAAATGAATATATGGTCTCTACAGACACTTCCTGGGCGGAAACCTGCCTGCTCTTCCCTAATCCGAGATTCCCGCTCCACAATGAGGCGACGAACGATAATCGATGCCAATAATTTTGTCACAACTGGCGTTAGGTTAATATCCCTGTGGTTAGAACAGTCTGTGCAACTGCCCTTCTTGCATATTGCCACTATAATCGATCCGCTCCAATTAGCCGGGACACTTCCTTCCAGATACGTTCGAATAGGGAGGTCAGTGCTTTGCAGAGGACCTCACTTCCATCCTTGAATAGTGCAGGTGGGAGGGAATCCGGTCCAACTGCACGAAAACGATTGAGGGATGTGGTCCCGTTTCGGACCTCGGCCTCCGACGGAGGCTCTAAACTAACCGTAAATGGCTCGTCCTGCATCACCTGAGTAGGAAGAGGTAAGAGAGCAGGGGGCCAGCTGAACTGATATTGAAAGTGAGAGGAAAAGCGCACAGGTGACGCAGTCGTTAGGAGAGATTGTGTTTGCCAACTGGCCATCCAATAGAGGGATTTTGTTCAGCGGTTTGCCACTCTGTTTTCAGCTCGTCTGATTTACAATACGATGAAACAAATGAAGCTCTGCATGAATACTTCGCCTGGAAGGCAACGATTTCACAGTCTAAACCACCAAAAGTGGGGTGTAGGCACAATCTTTAAGTTCCTCGGCGAGCTGTTTGAGACTACCGCCTGATATAACTGGTGAAGCAACGTTTCCGATCCGCGCGCGATTACGGTCAACTGACTGTGAGTTTTGGGTTTGAAGTCCGCTATCTCGGACCTGAATAGGGCCCTAAAGGATCAGTGAGCAACGGATATGCTCTTACCCTGGGGAAATAACCTATGCTTTGTGATTTAGATAACACGGGCTTGTGATCAGTTAACTGTTGTGTCCTATGGATAAGTGGAAAAAACATGCAATTCACTCTTCTCCAACCGCCTGGAGGATGTTTTTTCCCAGAGGCTCTTGGAACTTGCCAGCTGGTACAGTTCAGTGGATAATGGGGGAACGAAAGTATCACAGCAAAATGAAGTCTAGTTTCATCAGGATGGATTAACACAGCCTCGCACTAAGCAATTCACCCAAAGCATAACGTCAAAGCATCAAAAGCGAATTACTTCCAATCAAAAGAGCCGCGTACACATGACAACAGTGAGGGTCATTCCATTTGATGGGAGTGAGACATGGCCCCTGCATTCGATCACCGCTACTCGTGGAGCATCGCTTGCGTCGAATGGCACCCTTACTTCTGTGAGCGATTTTCTCACCGGTTATAGGATGACGAAAGTCTTATGTGTGGCAAAATTTGACCCAGTAGCGGGAAACCTAGTCACTAACAAACTGGGTGCTGTTTTTCCGTCTTGCCTTTCAGGCCGGGTTTTACGCGACCCATGCTGGACTTGGCTTGTGTACCGCACTACCAGAACGACTGCTGTCATCTAGCTGAGGTATCTACTTGAAGTGTGTCTGATGCTGAGTTATTTGTGCAACAAAGCTGGCTATGAAGCGGCGTAGTGAAGGTCGAAAGGAAACTGCAGCCCCAATGATGCCCTACTGTTGCACGACAGCCAACTGGTTGTGAGGGAGTCTTGTTGATAAGTTGTTGGGTCTCTGACAACGGATGCTGGTTTAGAGTGTTAAGGTTTCAGACTAAACCCCACTTGTGTCCTTATTAATCTTAATCATTTAGATTATCATGATTGTGAGGTAGATGTCTCAGACAAAATTAATGAGGCGTTGCTGTTGATGGTGGCGAAGATGTCGATGAGTATCAAACAACCTTAACGCAAACGCCACTGGCAGAACCATGCAATCGCAGTTATGAGATCGCTATTTCGAAATGCTATTTTTTCTGAGTTCAATGGCATAAACATTTATGCTTTTTTATAACTAGCGTGTACGTGAAGCTGGTCTCCAGTGACCACTTCCCCCTCAATGCACCCGCTAAAAACCCACGATCAGAGTGTCGAAGTGCGGTGGATATAACTGCGTGTGTAACCGTTCAGTACATACTTGTATTGCGCACCAGATAAAATGTCTCCCTTTCCAATTTCAGAACAAGTAGCTGTTGTGGGGCAAGCTGCTAAGAAAAAGCTAGGGAATTACGAAGAGCAACGCGTGGATGGTGAATGGTTCACTCAATATCATTTGCACTCAACCGCTTGACTTGACTGTGACCTGCGTTCCCGGAATATGCTCCAAGTACTCGCCTTTGATTCCTCGTTTTTCCCACTATTTGTCATTCGTGTGACTATATTGGCGCGTCCTATCGTCGTGTTTTCGCTACTACTGCTTTCAAGTCGCTGCGTTGGATAACGTGTTAATACAACTCCCCCTCCATCCGGTGGTTCGCCCTCCACGCATCACTAAAGCGCTCTTGCCCGTTGTGACATTCTATGTGATGATCCTTTAGAGCGAGCGTCAAGTCATCGGACTATATTGCGCTTCCATTCGTGTCACCATGAGAGAGGAAAGGGAGACAAACATAGAGTCAAAAGTTATTGGGGAAAATAGTTAAGACACACATTGGGAACCCTCTACGTGGGGACCAGCAACCGAAAGTAAGAGATCGGATACGGGAGAACCGCCGATTTCTATACTATGTCTCACCGGATAGGGAGTATGACCGCTAACGCGGTAAACGCGGGAGTCCCATCCAGGAGGTTAAAAAACACCAACATAATTAACTTCCGCCAACAGTTTTTTCACGCTCATTTTGAGCATAATCATCCGCGAATCGAAGTTGAGCCCAGACAAAGCCAAATCTGATTGCGACAAACCATACATATGAAGAGGCCGATGGACGCCATGTGACGAAGTCAGTTAGGAGATTCGAGATCAACGAACAGTTCAGTGTGGCACCATAAGAGCTCCCGCCAAGCATTAATTAAGGAATATCAAAATTCTGCATTCAGTGCACCAAAAAGATGAGAAAGAATGCACAAACAAAGACGACCGGAGGTAGATTGCATCGAAAAATTCTCAGAGTGGAATGGACACATCTTTGATTCACGTGGTAGCGATTTCCGTACTGAAAAAGCTTACCGTAATCTTTGAATGTTGTGGCCACTACAAATACTAAGTTTGCAAAGTTGCCTGGAAACGATACAGATTGGTAGATGAGTAAACGCTGGTGACTTTCCCATGAACATGGGAAGCAATGATGTGCCGTGGAAGTTTGGCAACAATACCCAATAAGTGGAAGGTGTGACGGAATGTGTGGTATCCTACGCCAGTCTACACAACAAAGTTTGTGAATGGGATGTGTCAAGGCACAGAACATTATTGGACGCCGAGTACAAAACCCTCAGACACCGTAGTGTGGAAGTTGGAATGGACACACATGTAAGTCGTTAGGACACCGCACACATCTGCCTCAAATATCACCCCAAACGTTGACTGGCTTTAAGCCGTAATGGAATTGAGTGAGGTCTGCTGGGAAGATAGGCATACCAAGTCTCACCCGCTGAGATGGAGAATGGATTCCCGCTGTGTGTCCT
The DNA here is from genome assembly GCA_944474145.2 of Dicrocoelium dendriticum. Taxonomy (NCBI): domain Eukaryota; kingdom Metazoa; phylum Platyhelminthes; class Trematoda; order Plagiorchiida; family Dicrocoeliidae; genus Dicrocoelium; species Dicrocoelium dendriticum. The sequence goes on from OX104062.1 coordinate 10,699,790, forward strand.
CGTGTAATTGTCCGGAAATATGAGTCAGTAGTTTCAGGAATAGCGAAGCAGGTCAAAGCATGTCAGTAGAGATGAAGACAAATGGTGTGGTTCCATGTTCAGATTCCTCGTGATGACAGATCACAAGGTGACTCATTAAGAGAATTCGGTTTCTGAAGGATGGCGTACACGGACACACTTAGCTGAAGTAGAGCGTCAACAACAGGCTAGTCCCTTCGACGAGCTGGAGAACATGTGACATGATGCACGAACCGCCCTCCTGCAAACTTCATCTCCATCCTAAGAGGGTGGATTCAATTTGCTCAACTGAAGAAATGCACCGGCTCAGTATTGTATTCATTGTTACAAAGGAAACATGAAACTAGCTCTGTGGTTCCACTGTTGCGGTGAACAACACAAAGCCCAAAGTGTAAGCAAATACGACGAGACAGCACGCCAACTATTGCTGTGCAATTATGTACATGCGAAATTTGTATCTTATAGCTCTTTTCGCATGCAAGACCTCAGCTGAAAGTATTATACAGGTAACTGTTTGCAGACATGCGTGTCGAAATCTCAGTGTCGCCCAGTTCAGTGATGTCGAGTAACGCCTTGCTTGTGGAGCACCGCACCCTAAATACCACAACATCTTAATAAAAACAAGTCCATGTTTTTTTCCTGAGCGGGGAACTTCCATAAATCGAATTTGCGCTTGCCATAAATTTCACACTCTAAAAAAGTTCAACTGCGCTATGAGGACTGTCAAAACTGATGCGATGATGAACTCGAAAAACCGACTGACCCTCAGAGCAGTACCGGTTCCCATACAGAAATACGTAGCGGCCGGCGAAATCATCGATTATGTACACATTCGAGGTACCGCAAATGCGTGCACGATGAACTGGAACAGGCATATTGCTCCACATCCACGCTCAAAAAGCCTCTGACTAGTAATAAAGATATATCCCTCATTCAAGGACTGATGACCTATACGAGGTCATGGTTTCACCGATAGGTTAGTGTACCCTTCCATGACAGGTGAAAGGTGTCTGAAGTGTGGCCTATTGGCTCACGACTCCAGGCAAGATGACAATCAATTTGGACCGTGACTACGTGTTGCAACAACCAAGGTGAATGATCCATACCACTTGTGGTTCAAATTAGTGCCCTATGTGAACCATAAATGCGGAACCCTACAATGCCATGGTAATGCCGAACAATAGACACTGGTCAACCGAAACATGGAAAAGATACTGGAAGGTAAAATTCAGCACAGAAGAAACTCAAGTATCGAAACCCAACGGAGTTAGTTGGAACCAAAGCAACAGATGCAAAGCACAACATCCTCCACGAACGCGTCATGACAGAGTCCCCAACCGATGAAATGGTGCACAGTGTGGCATCTATACAAGCGGACGACAAACACCAGTCCGATCCAGATGCTCGCACTTCGTTAGTATGTCATTAACTGGCAGGGAAATAGGTGACCGAGATGTACAACAGGAAGGGGTTCAAGAATCGAGAGCAGTGGTTAGATCGGATAGCTCAGGGGACGCATGTCAACAAAGATGGGACGACGAAACTCTAAGTATGAGCGATGCTGCGTAATCACAAAAGGCCAACTCATAGTAAGCACAGTGTTCGCAGTATACACACAGAACTGATCGCAATGACAGTGGTCGCATCACAGTGCTGTGTAAACTGGAAACAATGAGATGATGTTTCGCCGTCGTCACGGATGTGACTGATGCACCGTCTAGACGGATCGTTAGGAGTTCACTCCCACGAATATCAGTGTATACCAAGGGGGTGGGCAGTAACAAAGTCGAGTGATACGACTCGGACGTTCTAGGCTCTTAATCTCAGTGCGTTATCAGCCTCCTTTTCAAGAGCTGAAGACCACATCTTCACAAGCTCCACAATAAGCCCACCGTACTCAACAGATACATACATCAAAAAACAGCAGTACTACACTAAAAGATAGGTTGCTAAAGTGGTGTGATTTCAACATTTAGGAAATAGTCCACTTTGCGTTCCGTGGCTAAATGCTGAACAAATTCAACTAGAAGAGATACGATGTTCCTCAAGTGGCGCGCGCATGCGCAGGTGAAAACTAATTCGCTGATCCATTCAGACGAGTGATATGATTCGTGAACGAACGTTATCTAAAAGTGCACCCGAAGGAGAGGTGGCAGACAGCCTAAATGGATAAGCCCAGAACTCTGCGCGACTAGCAAGGCTGTAAAGCACCAGCCACAGAAGGAGCTCGAATTTGCATCGCACGGTGTCTGTCAATCGATTCACAAAGCAAAATAGCGGAGTCACGGCAGCTAACAGAAGCCTGAGAATGGGAGAGATAGCTGGGACAGAACATATCCTAACACGTTGAATGAGAAACTGGGACGTAAATCAACAGAGGTATGCCTGAGGAGGAATTGTTCGGTGTTATCAACGTGAAGCATTGCTTGGTACTTGTAGTGCAGGAGAACGAAAGGAGGAATTGCTCGTTCTATTAAAGGTGTCCAGCTAAGTCAGCGGTAAGGCAGTTCATGACAAATAATGACCGCAAAATTTATCCCGGTCCAGCTGTTCAACTGCGCTTCGAGTATTATCATATGGTACAGCCAGATTGGAGGGTCATCTTGAAACCTCGTTATGTGAATGGATTGCAATGCTGACCGCGATTCACATTGCAGTGAACGTGGGCCACTTCGATCAGTGTGACCCTAACCGTTGTGCCAAGCGTTGCTCGTCGTGAACCGGTGGCCGGAGGGGTAGAGGTTTCGGCTAACAATTCAATGATCCAGGGCCTCGATGCTTGCTGTCTCTACCCGATGAGATCAAACAAGGTTAAAACGCGTATTGGAGTGCAGTGTTTTCGGGCGGGCAACACTCAATACGAATATGGTATGACCAGTCAGCATGACTCGCGTCGTCATAAAGCCACAAAGTTGCAGAGTCTGAAGGAATGAAGGAAGTGTAGATGTATAAAATATTCCAAAGTAAAATAGGTTAGAAAAAAAGCAGAATCGGCCGACCGAAAAGGGGACAGTAAATAGGACACTCACTCGGAGTGACTGTTCCATATAGGACCGCCGATGTAGCCGAGACTTGGGCCCTCTCCAATTAGATGGTATGCAGCATCTCGACTCGAACTTCATGTAACTCTTATGAGATGATCGACGACTTCGAAATTGATAGATATGTGAGAAACATGATTGAGCCAACGAAGATAAACTGAGCTCAGTATGTAGTCCGGTGGGTTACCATAATGTCTGCTGCAGATCACCAACAATCGGGTTTCACTAGTGCCTACTGAGTACTTCAGCCAGATAGGAGTACTACCGTGTATTATTGGTGGTCCAATGCGATTCTTCTTCGACTGACTTCAGGACATGGTTGTCAGGTCCCTGACCCATATAAGAAGAATGGGAACAGTGCTACCCAATACACCTTGAATCTAAACGACAGGCTGATATGGTGTCGTCTCTACAAATGACCGAGATACTGGAAAACGTCCATGTCACGCTGGTGCGCACAGTAATCACCTCGGTGGCACGAAGACCCGACGTGATGCAGTCAGTTTGATAAATGAATCGATCAATCTCCCAGAACGGTTGGTGGGGAACTGGAAGAATTAGTGAAGTGCAAGCTTGATACTGCAGTTGCCCATGAGGGCGACCCCATCAGTGGATAGACGAGATAAATGTTAGGTTTATTCGGTCCAGTCAAACTGGACAACCTGCTGCCCCACCGAACTACCAACAATACTTTTGTCTAGACATAGAGACACCATGCGCGTACGCGACGAAAAAATCCAGACTCTCATATCAGAGAGTGGTGGAAGGAGAAATTGTTCGAGGAGGAGCCGACACGGCCGCGGTCAGTGCACAACCAGGGAAGCACCAGGCAACCGTTCCACTCCTTCGGAAAATCGTAAACACTGTGTATTGCTGGCCGAGTGTGGTTGTGAGGAAGTAAATCTGAAAACTGTATACTAAAACCCAAAAGTGCAGAGCATTTATGCACCTATGACAGACTGTTATGGTAGCAAATCGGATAGGTTGGGATACTTCTCAGCCAATAAATGTAGAAAAGATGCCCGATCGTGTGACGAACATCGGTCATCGGTGCATTCAACGGAATACCTAAATGCCTTGGTATTGTATACTTTAAGAGAGTAATACATGGTCTAGATTATCCAAAAATAGCTCATCATAGTGAGGTCCAAGAGGATAGCAGTCGGGCAAAAAAGAAACACAGGAGTCGCATAGTCATTGTGAGGTACGTAAGCAAAGTGCGTCTTTGCTTGCTTGTTTGTGGATCGGACTGTGACAATGGTTAATTACTCTGAGTTCATGTGAATGCAAAAGGTTTCCTCGATGCACATCACCATCATCTTCATGCCAATGGACTCAAATGGATCACGGTTGCAGACCAGACTGGTCAGCACAGCAAGCAGTCAAGCGAGCAAAGGAAGAGAACGGAGATGTTCGCCTCCGCTGAAGGGTGTAAAGTGGTGCATTGCCGTACTAGTCGCGACAAAAAGCTTGAGATGATTCGCGATATGTACGAGTGCATTTGACCTTGTACACTATGGCACAATCGCAACCATTGGACCAGCGGCTGAAAAGCAGGTCATTAGCTTGGGCGCACACGAATAGAGGAGAACCGAGTTGTGGATCCCTAAAACACGATAGAGGTACTGGCAGTATACGATGACAGATAAGTGTCACAGTGAGTATCCTTGAGGTACGGGTGTCCGGAAAGATATCTGCTCGATTTTCCCGTGATTGGTTTCCAACACTGCAAATCAGTGAAAACAACTATGGATTCAAACTCAACAGAAAAAATGTAATTCTTTATGAAGACTTACCTCATCCCGTATTAGATCGAATAGATGGACCAAATGGGACATTTTGCGACTAACAGAGTAGGTTGATTGAACCTGACGGAACAGTGCCCGGACACGCTGCAAAAGCGGTTCGGTGGGGACTCGCAAGCTGGACTGTGAGTTCGGGAGATAGAAATAAAATTGCGGATAATCAACGCGAGAGGAGAAGGGTTGCAATACAGTAACGTGATTTGTCATTTCCTGTCGCGAATCTATTAGGTTAATCAACTCACTGCCGATTTAATGTCGATTCCAAACAAGCGATGAGAAAAATCAACCGCAGTACAGTGGTATCGGAATGTTTATGGTGAATGCAAGCCAGCATCTCCCGCAAATCTTACTGGTTGCTGCACAATCGGATGCGCACTATTTTACGCTTGTCGAAACAAAGTGGACGAGTGGGGGTGATATGTGGCAAAGGTAACAAGTGACGACACGTGTGCAACGCGAACTCACCGGAATACCGAACTCCTGGGGTGATGTGGCGCCAAGCCACTGCACAGTATTTTGAAGTGGCCCAAGTTCATTGTGTCTAATGAGGCAAAAAGTGCAAACAGATGACAATGTTAACAGGTGTAAAGTGCGAATTTAAGCCACCACACAATCTGAGTCAACCAGATGGCTAGCTCACAGCTGGGAAGACACGGAGTGCTGGTTTCGACGTCCAGGTATACGTCAACAGTCAACAATCCATCTGCCCTGTGTGAGGCCAGAATCCATAACCCTACTCTTACCATTTCACTGGCTAGGACTACTGGACTGCGATACGGGTAGGGTGTAGTGAACGGGGTAATATCAAGAAAATGGTTTGAAGTCACTTGATAAAGGAGTGAGGTTGGCTGAGTTAATTGCAATCCGGAGCAAGTCTGTGAAGTAAGAACCTCAGAGGAACTGCAGTCGGATAGGGGTGGAGGTTGGTAGTTAGATCAGATACTGACTCAGTGATTGATATCAAGGAGGAGGCGGTGACAAAACAAGTGATGAAGAGGGGTGTTCACACTATATGGTTAGGGTTAAGGATATTGTGAAAGTATGTAATGACATCCCCTCCCCACCCTCAAGCTCCAGTGTAACCGATCTCTGCTGAGTTCGTGTCGAAGGTAGCTAGACTCCCCACACCCCATAGGCGATCGATCTGCGCCGCAAGCCACGCTGCTGCATGTGAGTCTGCGTTCCACAGCCCCCTAGCGTCGCATTCCGTGCACTCATCTGATGTGTTATTGACTGGTTTGGAGTTGGTCACTCAACGATCGTTTGATACAATTTGATAGCGGTAAGGAGGAATATAATTTCCTCAAGGAATTATTTGAGCATGCTATGGAATCAATTAACTGAGAAACGTGATACGCTTTAAAGGACTCCAGGTTCGAGTTCCAAATCCGACTATCGTTACCGGATGACCTCAAGTAAGGACATAAAGCCTATATCATTTCTCAATTGATTGCATCCTTAACGCAATCGTTTTCATCCGTAGTGCAGCAACTTGGATCCTCAGCTCAAAAACTATAATCCGATAGTCACGAAAATTGCATCCACGACGCCCTGAGTGGTCAACCGCTGTCAGTTAATGGCATTCGGACAATAAGCTGGCATGGCTGTTTAACCTAGACGCAGCATAGAGCCATCGATTGATGCCCTTCTGCACGGAGCCCAGCCATCCGCTCGTCTAGATGCGCGCCAGCGTCGGACAATAAGGGGTTAAAAGCAGGGACTTGCTCACGAACTGGCTCGAAACCCAAAACTCTGGTTTGTGAAGGTAAGGCCAAGTTAGTACAGTTCCGGATGAATGCAGTCGTGGCAATGAACATGTCCGGAACACGGGATAACGCCCCCTGGATTTATCAAGCCCGTTGAGTGTGTAGACGAGATGTCCGTTTGAGGCTTTGGGGTTTGAAGCCAGCTCATGAGTAAGTCAATGCTTTTACCCCCTTATTGTCCGATGCTGGTGCGCACCTAGATGAGCGGATAGCTGAGATCCGTGTAGCATGGCATCAACCGATGGTTCTATGCCCAGCTGCGTCTAGGTTAAACAGCCATGCCAGCTTATTGTCCGAATGCCATTGACTGACAGCGGTTGACCACTCAAGGCGTCGTGGACGCAATTTTCGTGACTACAGGATTATGGTTTTTGCGCTAAGGATCCAAGCTGCTGCACTACGGATGAAAGCGATTGCACTAAGGGTGTAATCAATTGAGAAATGGTATAGAGTTAGGAGTGGGTAATACTTCGAATTTATCAAGTACACATGGTTATCGAATACGATTGATGAAACACCGTTATTATCTAACTGTCAGAGGAGCTTAACAAATCCGCCAAGGAAGAACCCAACAAGCGACACACACAGGATCTTCGGCTCTGGAGTCAGGTGTCTACCCCGAAAAACCCTGTACTTAATGGTGAACACTCAAATCATGCCAATTCGCACGCCATTTGAGCACGGCACAGTCGGTTCCCCGGGGCCTGACGTGACCCAGGGGTGACACGCCCGCTCGCGACGGCCATGTGTGGTCCAACATTAGCGTCACATGTTATTCGACCGCTTCGTATGAAGTGACCTGCTCTACCAAGCTCCAGTTGCTACGAAACCGAAACGATCCAAATGAGGATTCGACTTGGGTGACGTAATAACGATCGACAACTCACTCTGGAAGAATCGCACAACTGGTTACGGTGGCCGGCTCATGAAATATCAGTCCTAGTGGCGCACCGGTGAGGCTGATGTGAATCTGTACGTACGCCGCCACACGAGTTGAAATCAGGCTGTCTGCATATGTAGTGACGCGAGATGGAACGCCCATCAGAATAACTTGGAGAGCTTCAATCGCAAACAGAAACATTACAGCAGAATAACCTATATTCAGTACATTTCGTGCATTTTCATTCCGCCGTTTAGATAGTACTGGTGAACATTTTTAAACGAAAGGGAGTGGCAAGTAAGTCTATATCTAGCTGTTAGTGTGTCTATAGAGGAAACCACGCCAAAGCAGCGCAACACCAGCTACAAGGTGAAGTCGCTTGCATAGATTTGGCTTCAGACGCCGGATTGCGGAAGTATCAGCGAGCCGTATCAGCTTCGGAGTATTTTGTCTTCCCATAACTTTGAATGCCCTGTAGGGGGAGGGTTTGACACATTACGCAGTCCATCTGGATCCGGGCAACTGAGCTAACAGAAAAGTTAGCATCAGTCAAAGCTATATTCCGCGAGAAGTGCGCCGAATCCGGGCTGGCATACTTCTTCAAGTCCGGCCGATGTACATGCTACTGCATATACAGTTAAGATGGTTGACGCAAGAGACGGTAAGTTAAGGATGAGGCCTGTTTAATTGGTGCGGTAGGCTTCTGCGATAGTGCAACAACACGAGCTCAGCTGCAAAATAGTATCATTTTATGGACTAGCATAAGTGATGGTAGAACCTTACATCTTTTTGTTTCCCCTTATAGGACAGTGCAATGGAGAACCTTCTCTTAAGAACCCTAATAGATTTTTATTTTCTCACTATCCCTCCGCCATAACTGGCAATAAATTTATTGGGATAGTTGTTAGCGTGTAAGGTGGATGTAGTTCCTTCTCAATCGACTCTTCCGAACAGATTCGCCGGGTTTTCACAACAGAAGCACGGATCAACGGCCAGTTGTAGTTCCTGGGGCAGCAGTTGTTGAAATTCAGGTACTGATCCGTCAAACTCGGCTTATGGTAAACCGATTTGATGAGTTAGTCATCGAAGTTACTCCGCAAGACTATATTGAAGAAGTAACACAAATCTGATAATTCGTCCCCCATGGTGGATTTTATCTCTGGATGACAACTGTTGAATGAGTTTAGCATGTTATCCGTCTGCTGGGCGCCATCAGCAATCACAAAGGTGAATTCAGTGTAGCGGCCGTAAAACCGTGCTTCATGTATGGGCTTACATAAGTTAGTACTCTCCAGATGGATCATGAAGATATCCGTTAAACTGGGTCCAAGTGGGCGACCCATCTATACGCTCTCAAGTTGCTGGTGGTGGTTTCCATCGTAGCAACAGTGAACATCTTCTGTGCAGATGCGAAGATCTGTAGTCGATGTGCTGGGACGCCCACTATATCTGAGTGTCTGTCCATGACATCCAACATCTTCCCCAAGGGGAGATCAGTAAATAGTAAACAGGCGCAGAAGGACACCATGAGTTTATTGTTCACGCCTGTTCCAGAACTTATTTAAAAAAATTAAAGAGAATTTTTTAGAGTACACACTGCTAGCTCACGCCCGATGGACTCAACAAGTTGAACTAGTCATTGCGCTAACTTACGGCACGACGATGTCATCAATGAAAGCAGTAGATGCAATAGAATGCCTTCTTTTGTGTACTTTCGGCAATTCCTACATCCAAGGAAGTCTTGAATTACGAGGTCACAGTTGGGTTACCGCTTTAGCATCGATCAATCTTTGTACAGTCTTTGTAGTACATGGGTTAGGTTACTTCAATTTTTCTTCGCTCTAGTAAAGACATCTTGTATGGTATCGCGGTGTGGTAACCTAAATACGCATCACGCTGATAACTGGTCATTTGTACAGGGCGAAGAACAGCTCTACTGTCGCTGGAGAGTTACATGCGATTTGCAGTATGTCTGAGGTTCGTCGCAACAAGAGTAAATATTCTTCAGCTGACGAGGGGTGACCGACAAAACGATTCAATGGACTAGTTGTGTAGACAATAGTCCCATGCTGGACTACGTGGGTGCTTGAGGCTAGCACAATCCTTGTCGGCCAGTTGTCGAAAATATTACACACTTGGCTTGCAGTCCGGAGGTCAACAGTTCGCATTCGCGTTGGGTGCGGACAACCTCGTGGTACACGAAGCCCACACGCGAATGTTGTTGGTCGAGTGGCAGGGAAGCGTCGGTACGGTGTGCGGGTATAATGCTGATGCCTTAATGCCTTAATCACTGTACTTAAGACCATCTTACTTGAGATATCAGCGGAAAGAGCACTGAATCGTAAGAGCTAAGTTGGGCCTAACCTAAAGCACGAATGGTGAAGTGGCTCACATCTACTCCATATTAGAGCGATCGTAAAAGTGTGCTAAATTTCAGTTAGTTAATAAAAATACCGAATAAACAAGCTTGCTCTTCATTGCACATCAACTGAAAGTATACATGATTGGAAGAGGCACACCGGAAGCTACATGGTATCGTTCGTCCAAACTTCGTCTGGGATCGCATGACGAAGATGGTCGCATCACTGTATCACATCGTAACTGGTAACCTTGTCAACCAGCACCTATGCTAGGGATTGGTGGGGTCTATTGTCAAAAGATGTACAGTTACTTATCTGATAAGATCCAACTAAAGCGTGCAACACTGCACTTCAGAGCCGCCTATGTGGTCTCATGCAACGCGGGGATTGGATGTTGCGAAATCTACCGGAGCTCGAAGATAAGCCATATGCAAGGTTATCGTGACGCGGTAATAACGCCACACGACTACGAATGTAAGCTTGATGTGCGAAAAGGCTTAGGGTGTAGGGAAGTGGACTATCGTGGAGCTGGCATACACTGTAGAGTACAACATCGCAACAGATTGCATAGCTAGCGTTATGCAATTCAGAATCGATGCAGGAGCCTTGCACAAAAGTAATGAGGTCTGATGTAGCCTCCACTAACAAACAGCCTACCAATGAAGAAATGCAAGCTGTAGGTGGAAAATTCTTGCTTCTCCAGACTGGCTATACGCCCCGGGTAAATGTGTGAAGCCAAGAGTAGAATGCAGTTTAAGATTTACTCCAGACGCCTGGGCCATGAACAAGTGTTACCATGGTGCATGCCATGGCGAATGTCACTCACTCTCTTTCTCTGTCTATACATTTATTTATTTATTTATTTATTTATTTATGCTGTGTTGCAATTATCAGCCCTAATTTTATCTAGTAACAAACATACATGCGTGAAATGTGGTGGAGTACAAGTATCCCAGTAAAAACAACAACAGGTCAAATGAATTGTGGGAAAGACCCCGGAGGTAGGTGGCCTACTTCCGCTCACCTGATTTGCTCCTGTCTTAGCTGTCGAATAATGTGTCGGTGAAGCGGACGGAGGACGTATTTTTGCAGGGAAGATTCCAGCAGGGCACCCACGTTTACGAAGCCAAAATCTGAAAGCTAAGCAAAACAACGATCAAACTGGGAATGGCGCTCTCCATCGGTTGGAAGCTAAGCCAGAAAAGTGCGAGTGCGTGCGTGCGGGCGCACATCGACAGTTTGTAGAGAATAGGAATCCTTGATCAAATGGGTTGCCAATGATTGACTATGGAAGCCCCCTATAGGTCACTTTGATGTGCAAACAAATCAGGCAACGAGATTGCAGGAAAATATATGAGATGTTCGGACAAGTGTGTCCGTTGGATGCGTGTGACCTGAAGTTTGGTATGGAGGGAAAATGTTGCTACAAATTTGGCTGTACCTGTGGCCGTGCCAGTAAGTTACACACAGGGCAGGGGAAAAACAGGAATCGAGTAGCGAGTAGGGTGCGTTAGTGAACAGCAAAGATCAACGGACGAAGGAAAAAGAATGCGCCCTGATAGAGAAGGGTTGATTGTCTTGGCTTCCGATAATTTTTAGGGAAAAAAGCCTTAAGATTAGTGGAGCAAGACACAAGGAAGAACAAATTAGTGGCACTGAAATCATCGAGACAAAGCGTGTTGTGCTGCAACATGGTGGAGTAGATGGGCCTTACTCAACAGGGTTGAACGTCGACACTCGGAGGTTCGGCGGGCTATGACATTAGAAATTCAACGAGTCGCTTCCAAGAAAGTATAGATTTTGACAAATCGCACCGGGGTTATTGACAAGGCGAATGTCGTTTGTAGTTAACCTCACCTCCATTGTTATGATTATCACCAACAGCTAGGTAGCAGGAAGAGCCGACGACTCACGGTCCTGATACTGCAAGCGATGAAACAACCACGATTAAAAGCAGCAGAGAGAGGAAATGATGGGGGATCAAAACAAAGGACCCCAATAGCAAATGGTACCATATTTTCCTCCTGAAGAAGTCATGCATCGTGTAACGAAGGGTCCACTTTTGATGTCAGTAATTTCTTCCCTGATCAATCTTGCTACAAATAAAATTCAACGAGCAATCAATTTAGCTAATAACACGATCATTAGAACGCCTATGGTAGTGCCTTTAATGAATTCACCGGATTGGTCACGCCATTCACAGCGATATAATCATGCTCAAATGTTGAATGTAACCGTTATTCAGCACTATGTATAGCACCGCGACGCCAGTAGCCGTTTCCTCTCTCGAAACTTTCAGGAACCAAGTCAGAGAGATGCTGAGTCAATGTTGAATCCCACGCCACCTTGAGGATTGCTGAGTTAACGCAAATGTGGGCAGCATTGGGGTTGAGAACCACCCAAAAGAATCCTCCCAATTGAGAATACTCTGAATAACCTTAACAACTAAATGTTAACCAAGTTCAAAAAGAAGGCAGAACGAACTACGATGGTGGAAGTAAACAACACTGGAAACTCTTCTTGATGGAACTCTATCCGTAAACCTTGATGCCATGCATATACAGTGATTCAATCCTACAAGGACAAACTGAATAGGCAGACCTCCGCTATGAGAGAGCTGTTGAAGCCGCCGCACACATACCTTCAATGGTGTCACTATGTGAACAAGTGAAGTTATGAATCAGCTTTTACTGGATGATAAGGGAGGAAATAGATGGGGTCGTGAGTTCACAGTGATGACGACGTAGAGCGCACGCTGAATGATATAGTTATCACGGACGGTGTGGACAAAGTGCACGATGTCGCTTTGCGATCAGACGCGTGATACTAGCAGCAGAGTCTGTAAGTAGTTACTCCTAGAGGTAAGCGATTCCGGTGCCTTAAATGCGGGCGTTGACAGGAGATGCCATATAAAAAGCTAGTTCCGCCGTTCCGCGGAAACTGGACAACAACAGAGAGTATCAACAGATGCAGACAATTTTACCGTGAGGTCAGTAACGTCTCGAATAATGGAGTGCATTGCCACCAAGAAAAATGCCCAAGTGTTCAAAACGGTTACATAAACACATTGCATGTCCGTTGATGGTAATTTGGATAAGGAACTGTGAATGGTGCAGAGGAAATAAGTTGAGCGTGTTTCAGGCATGGGGAATAGAAGAAAACATATCAACCGTAACGACGCTTCGTTGCCAGCCAACCGCCACCAGTCGCGCTTGGGCTAAGGATACTATAAGGGCCACCCGATCCCCTACGCGGGCTCGAATCGGTGACGTCCGAGTTGTAAGGCAGACGTTTTGTCCTTACAGCCACCGGACGGCATCGGAAATACACGATGATCGACTTAGACACCGCGATTAGTAACTTGGTTACACCTCCAGATGGTAAAGTCTGGAGATAATCAGTCTGCCTTGTAATCTTGCGGCGCAGGTTCGAGTTTGCGTAGGGACAGGGTGACCCTAGCAGTATCCTTAACCCACGTGCGACCGGTGGTGGTTGCACGACAGCGAAGCGTCGGCACTGCGTACCGGCGTACTGCTGATGCCAGAAGGTAAAGCGGTGTGCAATGCAGTACAAGCTGCACTCAAATCACGTATCCAACGGCTAGAGAGCGACCACATTTAGCGGCGTGTTAATGTATTCACTTGTGATGCCTAGCCATCTGATCGGGATGCATGGAACCGCACCAGACCATGGTCCCATCACGCCTGGTGGAGTGAGGGGAAACCTGTTCAGTACGGGCCGATCAGATATGCATAAGGCAACAAGTTCAGCAGCTACTACAAACGAGCAAATGTGAGAAATGAGCTCCAATGATCCATGATGATGAAGTGGTGGACTTGAGGCATTAGTACGGTTCGCAATAGCGAAGTTCGGATACTAGCCCCAGGTTGTGCTAATACTCCCGTGTTGTAGCAAAGAGATAGCTCGGCTGACTACTCACAATAGGGTGAAGATTCCTTTTTATCACACATTAGTCTTGTCAGAAATACTAAAAGAGAAACGAAAAAGCAAGAAATGAGCACAGTGGTGGTTTCACACAGAGGGGACAAAAACTCCACAAGTTGCCAGTGAAAAGAGCAAAAGTGGTCGCCACTGACGTCGCCACCGCACCAAATCTGGCAGGCTCTCTAGTCATTGATTCAATCGATCCCAAGCACCCCATCCAGGAAGAGGACGCAAGAAAATAAGACTGAGTCTTTCGATAAGATTCATCGTTCCCTTTTTCCATGTCACCAGGCAGCCCTTTACCATTCGACTTGCTCGCAAGTGTCTACGGACTGGTCAGCGTAGGTATCCCTGGTTTGACATATATTCCTGTGTGGCACCACAGAGAAGATCGTTGAACTTCAAGTGACTGACTTAACACTACTCATCCGACGCTTCTACGAGCTAAGGGTTATAAAAACGGAAGGCATATAGAATACCGATAGGGAAACAAATTAAAATCAGTATTATGCGGTCATATAATGATGCGGGAGTGACGAGACTGGGAGACCGTTCATAAAACGCATTCCGCTGGAACTAAGTTCGGACCATGTCCACGAATGCTGCCAGCAACAGCTATTAACCATCTCCGGAAGAGCAACATGGCACCATTGGAGATCCACCAACGCAGGCCTAACGTTAAGCAATCATCATTTGTCAGACACGAGTCAGTGCATACCCATTGCGTAAACAGATAGGTTAAATGGGGAGTTTGGTGATCCGCACCACGTGTGTGGAATCCCCATGTCCAGCAGCGCGAGGATTTACTGTTGTAAAGCTGTCCGCGCATCTGTGCCTCAAGATGAGACGCATTCAAACAGGACGGAGTAGGTAGGGGTCATATGAAATACTTGTTGCGTAGGTGGATTTCAACGTAAATGTGGACTGCGATTTCCACTGAAGTGAACCTCGGTCAGTACGATCACTAGGACCGTAACTGGAGCAGATGAAAATTTGGTGTTGTCCGCTCGAAAACACTGCACTGCACGACCTGCCGGTTTGAGGGAATGCAGGTACATTGACCGGGGAAGGCCCGAGGTCGTCTGTGTGCTGATAAGTATCACAGAGGGCGGACGGTGAGGAGGAATTCCTACATATTGTGGGGATGATGACACCGTGCCATGAGAATAAGTGAAAGGGTGATTGGGTTACTCCATGATTTGAAAATGAAGGTGAAAAGAAATAGCGTAGGGATGAAGTGGACCAGTGTGAGCAGTCGCAGTCACAAGACAAAGAAAGGGTGGAACATACCTGTCGTTTCTCTAGCTCGATCGCCGATGGAAGGCCAAGTTTCGGATTCTGCAGTAGATAATTGGTGATACCACTAATGAACTGACGGACCTAAAAGCGTAAAAGCAGATCAAAAACCGTAACACTCTTCAGCATGATATAAATGTGTACATGTCTAACGGCACACGGATGAATCGGCCCGTGGGGACAAAGTAGCCAGATGAGAAACCAAAGAAAACAAAACTGTTCGTCAACTCTTCCTTTTGAACACCAATCGATCGTGAGGGGAAAAGAGGACTTGATCTAGTTTAACCCAGAAGTAGGGACTACCTCAGCCTCTCTGTTATTGCGGCACCTGTTTCATTCTCATTAGAAGAGCCCGGGGAGTGAAAGCCAGGATGGAGTTTGGACGAGGGATTGTACATAACCATCCGGTCAGCTAAACCAAATAAGTATTCCGAGGCGTACAAGCTGCGAACAATGCCCACTTGTCTTGGCTCATGGTAAATAGGTAATCAATAAAGGGCTCAGTCGTGACTACGATGTACTAGAATATGCAAAAAACGCTAATACCTCCCCTGTGTACCGCTGATCGCTCCGTAATTTGGAACGCCCTACGCTTGTGTGGAAATGAGCTCATCTATTCACCTATTTGGTTAGCATTTAGTTATTTATAAAAGAGAAGAGTGACTAGAAGATACCTACAGCAGAAGCCTACAGCTTTGAAGCAGTTGCTGTGGCAGCATCTATTGTATCGGTTCTGGTGATGCTGATGAGGAAGAAAATGCCCAATCGGGACCATAGTAATCGGCGACGTATGATTTCCTCCTGTGCTTGAGCTAGATTGTGCCCTCTGGCTTGTGAATAGGAGGCAAGGAAAGTGGTCAATGAAGCATACGAGCGAAATTGCGTCAAAGACGCAAGTTTAATCCTCGATGTGATGGAACTATTTTAACAAGGCATTGGGGCCATAATTCGGTCAACAAACATCTGGATCCAGAGACCACCTACGAAGTGCTGCAAAGTGAAACTCACGATGTCGCATAGGCCGGCGGCGAAACATTTGCAAATAGACCATTCATGTCGGAGAACAACTCAGCACCCTCAAGCGAATCCCGAGCTAAAAATGTGCCAAAAAATTACGAAAGTATCAGAAGGTATCAGTTAGGGAGGCATGATCAGACATCCGTTGTCTGCGTGGATGGTAATCCATCTAATAAACAGTAAAAGATTGAACGTCGTTGCCAAGTCAACCATTGCAGGGTGTTTTCATTGGGATAGAGCTGAGCGAACACAAAGTACGCAGAGGTTAAATCAGTTGATGGGGCCCAATTCCATTCTGTAGCCACATCACAGAGACAGAGGTGTTCGGTCACGCGCAACGGAATGATATATATGGTCATCCTAACAAATCCCGCTCTCGTTGGTTCCGCGGAAGTCATGCTGAGTGCGATTAGACTGTGACCGCGAAATCACATCCAAGACATACGTCAGGGTCGACATGCTAGAATGGGTCTTTAGAAACCCTAATGATGAAACCCAAGCTTCAACAATATGAGGTTCGCTATTCCCTTAGAAACAGGATTCCATTAGACTAACCTTAGCATCGTAACCGCCTAGTTGTGACACACTGGGCTCATTGCTGTTGTTTCGCAACAAACGGCATGGAATAACTTATGCAAGACTCAGTTCTTTTCCTATTACGCCGCAGAACCGTGTAATGGAAAAGCTTTCCCCTTCTATCCGCAGCGCCAGAAACCGCACAAAAATGTTTCCGATATGCCTTCGATTCATAAATGGAGTCTGGTATTACTTTTTCTACACGACATTTCTCTAATTCAGTTCCTAGTTCTTTAACTTCTATGCATAAGAGAATTAGTTGGTAAATAGGTTAAGTTAGATATGCAGAATTAGACTAATTGCTAGTTGATCGGTCCCATTTGAATGGTGCATAGCCAGACCACACTGATTAATTTAGATCAGTAAACACCCAAACATGATTTCGCATGCTGTTGCTGATTAACGACCAATTAGAAATAGAAGGCCATATGTAATTATATTTGCTTTGCTCGTGCAACTGTCTACTAAGTAATTGGTAGGTTACATAAACAAGCTTTTTCCTTAGCTTTTATATAGTGCTTCCTTTCTACTACACAGCTAGGTGAAAGGCATGAGTGCCTGCAAGACATGGACCTACTGAAAGGGTGAATTGTTGATGGTCTGCAACTAACCCACCAAATTTATGTACGCAATTCCATTTGCCTTGTGTTATCACATCTTACATCTTGTGTGGGGTATGTCGTTAATTCTAATTAATTTATGTTTCATGATGGATGCAGTTATCAGTTTTGCTGTCTGTCGTGTTATCAAGTCGGCTCACACACTTTCGCTATTTAAAAATTATTGTTATCTCCCAATGTTATGAAGTGTTATCTTGCATTTTGCATTTACATATTGTCACTCGGCTTCCAAAACTTTGTTATTTTACTTTCTTTTCCCAACCATCCGCCTAAACATAGCTGAACGTTTTGCAATTGTCGTGGATTCCGACGAGTTTTGAAACGAAAGCAATGGAGTAAGAATCAATGGAGTTGGAACCACAAGTGTTTTTATACAACAATTTTGTAAAACCAGTTGCATTTCCTTTGTACCTATGCTCAGACCAGCTTAGCCGGGCCGTGCCTCACCCATTTGTGAATATACCAATTATAATTATAACTAACTTTGCAGGGAGTAGGTACTAAGCATGTATGCGAAGAAAGCGGTGGATGCTGTGCCCCATGCACAGATAAAATAAGGGATCTGAATCTTATCACGATGTGACGACGGATGCAAAAAACAACTCGGTGGTATCTAATTGAGGAAAACTATGCACCCTAATGCAAACAGAGATGCACATGAGCTGATGTGGTGATACAGCCGGATTGACTCTATAGTGCCAGGAGGCTGTTGGTGAAGACCTCATCTTAGATCAGAAACACGTCGCTCCTAGATCACGCCATTTTCGTCACAATTTTCGTGTTCACTACACGGGAACGGTCGGGGAAAAGTCCTTGTGTGGATAGCCAGGGCGAAAAACATGGCTCATTCGGATCATTAGAGGCCGAAATCGCCAGTTTCAGACGATATTCATGGACCCGAGCCTTCCCAGGCTAAACCACAGTGCTGCAACCCTGAAGTGAATCTGCTGAACATCCCTCTTCTAAGGGTGAATGAAGGACATTCTTGTCTAATGTGTGTAGCCCATAGTTAGCCTCCGAACAGCCACATGTACACACGTGTCACATACTAATGGCCGTGAAACAACAAAGGGTGGGCGAATTTAATAAAAAGCCAACTAGCGCGCACTGGTTTGGTCTGTCTTAGAGGAGGCCTTAATCCCTTGTGCAATATGATTTACTATACGTAAAAAAGTGGCCTGATACACGACAAACTGGTGACTCACAGATTGCATTGTGCGGTACGGCCCCTGGTTAACGCTGTTTCGTGTGCATTCCAAGAACAAATTGATTTGATTTGCCAATGGGCTCGACTTTTCCCGCATCAGACTACAAAGGGAAGAGGGGGGAGGTGAACAAAGCACGGACGGCTGAGGCAGGAAACGACGCCGGTAAATTAGAGAGACAAAATGGCATCGATCTGAATGCTTGAAACCATTGGCGAACCGTGTGAACAGTAGTTTAACCGGTATACTGGATCGCCATTGTCTGTGAAAGCAGCCAAGCCCATTTTTGGAGGTTGGTAGCACACACATACAAAAAAATAAATGAGATCCCTAATGAAATGGGGGTGTGCGCTCATACCGAAATACCCATAAGAGCCTACCATGACCACTGCTGAAAATGGCAGCAAGTCATCTGTGCTTGGTTTGTACGATCGCTAGGTCGTGATTGGTGACTGTAGGCTATCAACGCCATCACGAAATTTCGGGAGATTTCGTCCGAAATCCACTGTGGCAGCATAAAGGACACTCATTAAAATTCTTTCGCTGCCACTCAGTGGCAGCTGATAAAATGAAGGCTGACAGTGAGTGACAGAATAAGTGCTAGAGATTCTGTTAGCAAACAGCAGCCGGAGTCGAGCACACAATGTGGCCACAGAGTATGTCTGCTACATCGCAAATGTTGGTGGTCAAAAAAACTCAACCTCTTATTTCCTTAACAAGCAGTGTTTGCGTCCGGCTCGAACGAGAGCGATAACCCCAATGACTAACGAACCAATATACCGCTGTATCCGGAAATGACTTAGACTTTGTGAGGCCATGCGGGCTTTGTCGGTGCGCACCGTAACGTATTCATCGATGAGTTGACCGGAAGATGGGAGATCGCCACTATGACTAATGGACCGCCTAACTACTGCGATCGGGTGTATGGTGACAGTGATTATCGGTGGCACATCAGCTCCTTTCTTCAGCAGCACTCTGCATTTCGGAGGTGCAGAGCATACAATCTGGAACCTGCATTGCTCTGTAACAGTCTACCTGGTAAAGCTTGTATACGAGCTATGCTCGAATATGAATTTTAACTCGAACTTTACAGCCCGCGTACTCTAGCTTTGATCATTGATCCCGTGACGGAATTTCCAGTTCAATAGATAGATATCAGGACAAAGGTATGCCTAATTATTTCGACCACAAAATTGCAGAGGAAGGGAGAGATAAGGAAACCCTAGCACAGCAGATCTGCGTTAAGTGGCAGCTTCCCGTGAGTAGGGGCAAAAGTTCGGAACCGGGTACGTGTCACTGAATCGCAGGTAGTTTCCGGTGTAAGAACTATTGTCATGATAATGTACATGTTAAATCTCTCTGGTAGGAGAACTCGCACGTACAGAATTAGAAGTAGACTTA
>OX104062.1:10719816-10812931 GCA_944474145.2 Dicrocoelium dendriticum
GGGGACAGATCCTTCAAAGAGTGATTTATTAAATAGGTTTTTTTACAGCTGGTGAGATGATAATCGACAGGGACTTAAGTATTAGTGGGTGAAGTCCGTCTGGTCCGGGGGCTGTGCACCATCGAGGTTGACGAGTAGCTGATACACTTTGATCGCATCACATTTTAGGCTGTCGTGCAAGACTAGCGCAATCTGTGCCGGTACTGAAACAGCCGCCGGTTTACTGGAAAATACAACGAGGAAGTGCGTAGCCAAGGCGTCCGCGCACTCCACGCTTGAAATGAGCGTCTTTCCGTCTAAGCTCTCTAAGACCGGTAGGTCGCTCCCAGGTTTCAGTTTACGTTTCAAGTAGGTAAATATTCTTTTGGGTGCAGTTGTGACCGAGGATGCTAGCTCCTCTTGAAACTGCCGGCGTTTCTTGATCTTTGCGGCGTTACATAACTTACGCTGTTTCTTGTACACCGTGTAATCTTCATCACAACCCGAGTTGATGTATCTAGCCCAAAGTTTGCGACGCCGTCGCGCTAACTGTCGATATTCCGTATCAAACCAATGCGGTTTGACAGGTCCGATTTTTGAATACTTCAGGGGAACGAACCGAGTGTACAGCGAGTTAAGCTTCCCCTTCATTAATGACCAACAGGCTTCAAGTGACGCATCCTGTGGTAGTGACCAATCAGTCTGACTTGCGGCTTGGACGAGCCCGTTGAAGTCCGTTTTCCAATACTTGAATATCGGCTTCCGTTGATTGTCATATCCTAACGGTAGTTCTAAGCTTGCCATACTGGAGCAGTGGTCACTGTTCGCCAGAGGTTCGATGACTCTGATCTCTTTCAGCTTTTGCTCGCAGCCCGTGAACATTAGGTCCAGACAAGTTGCCGAGTGCGGAGGTACGAGCATCGGTTGGATGACATGTTGCGTTGCCCCGATTTCAATAGTCATTTTAGCGAATTGAGCCTCAATGTTGTCATGATCGGGAAGAAGTCGAACGTCTGGTCAAAATATCTTAGGTAAATTTAGATCCCTCCTCAGTAAGAACTGAAGGTGGCTCATGTGCTTCTGTACATGTAGTAGTCAATCGCAACAACCGTTTAATGGGCCCCGGTAGATAACACCCACTATTAGTTCTGCGCGCCTGAGGTGGATTGTGCACCACAATTGCTCGCATAAACTATCCTCGTTCCGATAAGTGCTGGTAAGTTTGCTAGATGGTGACGATTTTCTGTACAACGGAACACTACCGTGAGCCTTTGATTTTCGGTCGCATAGGAAACAAGAGTATCCTGACAACATGACTTCTTGGGGTATGATGTCGGAGTTCAGCCAAGTCTCTGAAAGTCGTAAAACGTCAGGTTGCTCCGAGACAGCGAAGCGGCACAGTTCGTCACGTTTGTCCATTAGGCTGCAGACGTTGGCGACTGTCACAAAGAGGTCCTGGGAAGTACTGCGGGACGTGCCTGGAGGTTGAGTAATCGGTTGATACGGGTTCGTACACTCTTCTTGATCACCCGACTATTTACAATCTGTAAATCAGTCTCACCTTCTTCTGTACGGTGTTTGAGCTTAATGATCGCAATCTTCAAACGATCCCTGACTTCGGGTTCCAAGTCTCGGGGGATGTGAACCTTTACGCCTTTCAGCCTTGACAGACGAGACAGTATGAGTTGAGACATATTGGGATTTGCAAAGGTAACTCTCAGAGGTCGACATGACTGGTTATTTTTCTATCCAAAACTGACTACTTGTTTAATCGTCACATTGTCTTCACCCATATCCAAGAGTCCATCGATGAGACCCTGGAGGAACTCAACATCGTGATCATAGAGTATCTAAGATTTTCATCTTTTGACTCTGGTACGTGGAAGACCATGAGATTATGACGGCGAAATCTGTGATGAACCTATGGAAGCGTGACTAGTGGCGCTTATCGATTTGGGTTATTGTTTACCAGCAGGGGACGCCTGAACTCGATTACGTGGGCCCTTGCGTTTTTGAGTGGTCCATGGATCCTCGGTGTTCAGAAGTTCACAGACAGCCTCTGAGAAATCCACGGACCGATCAGTGAAGCGGCACTTTGTAGCTTCCAATTGGTGGGGAACATTGAATCTGGGGCTCGGAAGGGGTCGAAGACGCTGGTGGTGGTGCAGATCGCGGAGTGATAATAGAAGGCGAGATGACAGCGGTACTTTCACGAGGGCGTTTAATCCCACCTGGTGGACGGTTTGTTACTATCTGAAAGAGATTTTCCCTTAGTTGTTTGCGGTCGCTACGTATTCTGATGTCTTGTACCGTGACATTTATCCTGTATAACTTGAACAAAACCGATGTCGGATATCGAGCGATTTTCGAAACACGTCAATGGATAAGCCAATGCACGAAATATGGTACAAAACATTACAGCCGAAGCACCGAAGTGCATGAGACTTATTTCTCATAACTTTCGAACACGAACCACAAGTAGCTTGAGACGGCAGCACAAGCTAGAGCAAATACAAGATGGCGGACAGAGATGGCAGTAGGGCAAATCAATGAGATCTCCGGACTTAGCCAAAGAATAGCCACCAAATTTGTACCGCTCGGAAAATACGCCAAAAGAAGAATATTGGTGCACGATTCACACAGATAAAATGTTGATAACACAGTAATCTGAGGTAAAAATAGTATCCAGCACACGCTGATCCAAAAATACGCGACGTCCGGATCGAAAAACGTAGTTTACTTGGTTATTTATTTATACATTCCTTCGTCTGTTCACAAGCAATTTCAGTAAGGATTAGAGGGGCATAATCAAGTCATTCCATTTCTGTACCAAACGAGATGTCATACGGAGGAGCAAATCTCGCATATTGTGGTTATCCAAGTTTGTAGCAAAAGGACTTTACTGGGGATGAATAAAGGAATACAGGAAAAGTATTCTGGAGTGTAATTAATCAATTTAAGTAAAACAATACAAAGATGGAGACAAACTCACAGACATAATTCCGAGGGGCTGAACCATCACCAGTGCCAACCAATGTATTGGAACCATCGGGAAATGCGCCACACTTAGATGATGGAGCAGCGTCAAGCTGGATGAGATTCACTTTGCCAATTGGTCCATCCGCATGTTCTACAAATGTGTCGTCATACACACCAGTAGGTTCACCTTCATCCGCATTCAACACCTTGACGTCTTGCAAGAGTTGCTTCGACGTTGCTTTCCCTGATCCAGCGAAGCTATCATCATCGGGAGTCGCATCCGTTGAGCAAGTTACAACGGCGTACGGCTGGTGGAGAAACACAAGACAGGTGCATTAAGTTAAGCGTCTCGGTGGATAGCAGGAAAGAACAGAAGAGAAAGGCATCAGCAGTAGGTCGACACTTCGTAGCAAATATTCGCTGCTACGTAACCACTGTTAGTCACGCGTGGTCTAAAGGATACTGTTAGGTCGTCCGCATTTATGCAGCATCGAACAGGAGGCCTTAGAATTGAAATCTAGGCACTTTTCGGTCACTGACCGAGAGAACAGGAAAGAGCTTTTAATTTATTTGCAAAAGAAGCAGATTTATACCATTTGGTTCAGGAGAACAGAGGATGATCAGCTTATTTAGACCTGGGCACGTTCCTAGCAGTTGACCGAACAAACCCCACTGTAGGTACAAAAACCCGAACGTCCGAAGCGGTGAACTTGGTACCACTGCAACATTGTCTCATCCAGTCGATTCAGGTGACGATCGGTGTTCAACATTCACAATGACTGAAGGCTACGTCCAAACGCGTACGAAGGAACATATGTCACCAGTACTGCACTCCATGACTGATTTCGACATTAGCTGCACTGTTCAGTACAGATAGTCGATCCGGAATGTAGCTTCTCGGTAGACGTCATTGCCACTAAACCATCAAGCCAAGTAAGTAATGTTTACCACATCGCAAGTAACAGCAGTACATCGGTTATTTGAACTGATGAATCGTTACTGCACAACCATGACGGCTTGCGGAATGAAGTTTAGAAAGAACAGGCACAAACGGATCTAATGTGAAATTTAAATACACCAAGTAAACACCCAGAGTAAAGATACCCACGCATTGTCAAGAACACACGGACACAAACAACTGTCTATCGTACAACGAGAAGGCGGCTTTGGCGAGGTACATTCCTTACGGCTTTCATTGCCCCACGGCATAAGCATTCCATGTTAGGTGAGCGATAAAAATGCAGGTATACTCGTGTAAACGACCATAACAGCAGGCTTTCGCTTTGTTGTGGTCATTCACTGAAGTTAGTTTTAATGCGTCATTTCTTCAACCCGATTGACTGGTTAAGAACGTTGTTTTGGAGTGCAGATCACAGTGCCATTATGACGCCAACCCTGTCACTTTCCGTCCACTGTGCGCAACGGCGTTCATTGGTTTTAAAACAACAACAACAACGACGACGACGACAACAACAACAACCACAACAACGGCAACAACAACAACAACAACAATTTGTAACGCACGGTAAGAAAACGAAGGCTGGTACATGCATGCATTTTGTATTGGCACTTTAGTACCATTACCAATAACCGATATGCATATTTAAGGCTAATATTGGGTACGGCCAGACAAGCTTGCGGTGCAGAGTGAATGACGGAAGTTCAGTCTCTACATCCATGGCGACCTTAAGCTAAGGAAGGATTGTTTTTGAACGCACAGGACTGACTTTAGTTGTTTGTAAGCTTTCAGCGCTCTGGTTGGCTTTTACATTTACGAGACTACGTTTCCCCATGAAAAGAACCCTGAATCATGTTCCCGCTCATTCGTATTCGCACTGCCGCTAGTGGGTGGACACAGTCTCGGGGCCAGACACAACACCCTAATCCCACAGATAAATAGGCATCAGACGAGTAAAAGTTAGAGACAGGTTGTTTTGTTTGGAGTATGTAGCGTTGAGTTGCACTGGGAAGCATAATATTAATCTGGACCGCGGTTTACTTTGAAGTAAACATCGGTCGGTTCCATCGACGAGTCCGTAACCGCTCAGTTCAGATCAGTAGAGTTGAACAACTGTAATCCGGGCACCGAAATGTGGTGGATACTGTTGTCATGACACATCGCCACATTAACGGTAGATACCAATGAGGAGACTAGATGGAACGCTAATGGCATAGAAAGGAAATGGAATCAATATAGAAGTAACAGAGACGTAAGCGGAGCTGAAATTGGGAAGCGCCTGCCTCAGTGCGGTCGAGCAGGCGATCGATCGAGTGGGCCAGTGCGTTTTTAAAAACACAGCTAGTTGTACATCACCTCATACTGGTGAATGGAACGTTTGTGTGCAGAGCGGTGTGAGTTCTTTCTCTGACGCGGCTGGGTGGCAGAGAGGAGAGGTAAAGAAAAAGCGTTTACAACAGTGGCGACAGGAGTCAGAAGAACATAAAGTCAGTCAGTTTTGAAAAATTGCAGGCACTTTTGCGGCCGCAGCAGCAGCAGTTGTAGTTCGAAAAGTCACAGACGCACTTGATCGAACTGCGATCACACAAATTAAACATTCAAGTAGTATGGGAACTGGAACAGAAGCTGACATCGCAAAAAATTGTTTCAGAATGCCAAAGGTTGCTCATCTGGAATCCTGGTACATATGTGGTCGCAAATTCTGAAGCCAGGGAACAACAACACTTCTGCCACACTGTCACTTCAAAAGCAGATGTGCCCATCAGACCTGAGGATGCGACGGTGGAAATCAATGGCAGTCAGATAAGGTAGATGAATAGACGCCACGAAGCAATACTCCAACCTGGTCCAGAATGTTGCAGAATCACCAGTGCTTCCCTGAACTTCAAGTCAGTCACTAAACCAGTATCCAGAGCAAAGCGCTTTGTGCCAAGCAGGAAAGAGAAGCATTGCAATCGTCATGGGGGGAGGGGGGAAGCGGACAGACAGCGTCATTTCAAAATTGGGAACATGGTGTGCGCACGAGATATCCGAGGACCGAGGAGGTGGTCGACAGGAAGAGTGCTCCACAGAAATGATTGGGTCATCTACGAGCTAATGGTAGGAAAGGAGAAATGGGTCAGGCACACCAATCAGCTGAGGCCGTACCACGGCAAGAGTCAAAGTCCTCCAGAACCGCCATCCCTGCCATGGGACATTCTGCTAGACATGTTTTGTTTGGAAGACGAAGCTGAGCGATTACGTGAACCAAAACATAAAATGCAGGCAGGAGATGACGCACAATGCAGGCAGAGCTGAAAGCGGAGACGATCATCATGGCTAGAGTTAATCCCCAAAGCGGAACACAGCCGGTCGCTCGGGTGCCACACGACCTATCATGCAGACCAAGTCGAGGACGAAGTCAAGCGCGATGGCTACAAGTCGACCCATTATCCCGACAAGAGGAAGGAGCAATAAAAGCTCTGAAATGGGAAGAATCAATGGTTATCCTACCTGCTGACAAAGAATGAATGACAGTAGTTATGGACAAAGCAGATTATCTCGAGAAAGCAAAGCAACTCCTGAACGATACTACAACCTACCAATACATAGAAACGACCCAACATCACAGCTAACAAAATAAACAGAGCGTTGGCAAAGCTTAAGCAGTTGAACGAAATAACGGAAGAGGAACGATATAGAATGTGGGCTCGAGGCTCGAACATTGCTCAATTCTATGGGTTAAGTAAAGTACACAAGGACGGAGCCCCCTTACGACCAATTGTGTCACATCCAGACGCGCTCATCTACCATCTAGCAAAGGAACTATGCAGACGCTTCAAGCACCTAATCAGTAAATCGCAACATCCCATAAACAATGCCCAAGAATTATTGACGAAGCTGAGACCTACGAATAGAGCACGATGAAACCATGGTGTTTTTCGATGTAACCGCCTGGACAACACCGGAGAGAAGATTGGGAACATGACGACCAGGAGCGTATGCGAACTTCTTCGTGCAAGAAACATTGGTCTTAGCACACGTGGATGAAGAGGGGCACAGCTTCGACTGGGACAAAATAGAGACCTTGACGCTAGGAGAAACACAAACAGGGAGGGTTTCTCGTAGCCTGGTTCTCAAACACGAACTCAATCAACATGCCTATCGACATCGATGCAAAATACCAACCGCTGAGACAGAGAGGGTTCAAGAGGAGTAACAATCACTGTTCCACACGTAGACAATGAACAGAATGGTCAATGTGAACCCAGACTGCTCACCCACACCCATTGCACCAATCCGAGTGAGATTTTCCCAAATACGTTACAACGACATTTGCGCAGCCAATGGCACTGACTCGAGCACGACCACAGAACACAAGGGATCACCAGTCAAAACAAGGCGAACTTAATAGCCCTGTGCCTATGTAAGGAACGGGATAGTTTTTGACAGTGTGCTTTCTAACAGCTCCTGCTACCTGACTGCTATCAATCCTGCACTGAAGATGCCACGTGGAATGGTGGCTAAACGTTTGCAATCAAGTTGCTCAGCTCGGCGAAAATCACAACAAATGTACACGCTGAAGAGGGCGGTCAATGGGCATCCCGGCGGGCCTGACCTATCCAATGTAATCGGTTAAACTCCGCTCAACACTCGATTGAGGCACCAGTGGGTTTCTTACCAAACACCAACGGGCGGACCTCAGCATTGCTCACCATGTGATCCCACCAGATGTGAGCAACATTCAGCAAGCACCGGTGACCAAACACAGCGAAGTGTTTAACGTTTTCAGCCCGAAGTGCACATATTTCTTATTCATACAATAACCCCGACTTTATCGCAGCGTTATACACGCAACCTTTCATTGGCAGACTGATATCACGTTGTCGCCATAGATGGCTGAGCCTCTGGGAAGCCACACAGGCCTTACTGATACGCAGAGTAAGCATCTCAGTGATATGATCACCAGAGGTGAGACAGCTATCAAGGTAAGTGAACCGATTCATCAATTACAGTTGTACCATTGACAGCTAAAACTTGTGCCGTGTTAAATCAGTCCAGTGACAATACTTTGCAATTTGAAGGTACAAAGCACATGTCGAAGAGTGAGGCGATACGCATCAGCCTATCCAGTAGTGCTTGCATAGCCACCGTGTCAGACCCAAAGAGAGCTACGTCGTCCGTTGTCCGTCGATCGCCTAGCAGCACTACCACTCCCGTACAGTCTGAAAGAGCCGGGTCATTGATGATCATTTCAATCATAAAGTTTAAGGAGATTTAGGAGAACCCTAGAGAACTCAGGAGACAGGTTTCCGTAGACCCTTACAGGCTTCGGGAGTTGCTGTGAAAAACAGCAAAAGGGAAAGCAGCATATATGGAAGACCTCTCAAGGATAAGCAGTACCACAGGTTGTCTCGATCAACAGAGTCGAAGTCGGCTTTCAAGTCAAGGTAAACCACAATACTCGGTCGTCTGTATATATGTCTCTGCCTTAAGACTTGGTGAAGACTAAATATATGGTCGATGCAACCGAGACCAGGGCGGAGGCAAGCCCGGCTTTTAGTGATTCCATTCTCACGGCGCCCAGTAAGTCGTGGAAGAATGATACCTGTGAGAAGTTCGGAGGCAATGGAAATAAGGCTAATGTCACGATAATTTTCGCACAATGTCTACTGATGCTTTTTGAAGATATGGGTACAGCAGTTGACAGTTTCCAGTCTGAAGATACCACTTCAGAGTCCAAAACAATGTTGAATAGAGCAGCAACTGTAGTCAAGAAAGAGTCACTTCCATCATTCAGCAAGTACGTAGGAAGGTCGTTAGGTCCAGAAGTTTTGTTTCGTTTCAATACGGATCCCTAAATGTTGTGACAATCGTTGCGCTCGGAGCGCTCTGGTATAGCGGTAGTGCAGACTGGTATTTTGTTCGTCGCAATCAGCCGACAATTCAGATATGTCGACCAGCTGTCGGGAAAAGCACCAGACGGCCGTTTCGCCCTATTGGGGCTCATCAGTGGTGCGCATCCTTCGGTCCTCTGTGGAGGATCGAATCCATGACTGCTAGTGGCTCTTGCCAACTAGCCCACAGCTTATGCAACTGCGCCATGGAGGACGGTAGCTAAATATCGTGAATTGTTAGCTAAATGCGATATAGCCCGACGCATCCTCCACTGCCATGCAGGCACCTGCCATGCAGATGACAGCGGTCGGCCTTCCGGCGTCAGGACTTCCCGATTACGGCAGCTATGAATCGACATAGCATTTTGTGGAATCCGTACGGGCGAATTGGTATTACTTTTGAATGGAAGGATTTTGGTGAGTATTTTGTTCGTCGCAATCAGCCGACAATTCAGATATGTCGACCAGCTGTCGGGAAAAGCACCAGACGGCCGTTTCGCCCTATTGGGGCTCATCAGTGGTGCGCATCCTTCGGTCCTCTGTGGAGGATCGAATCCATGACTGCTAGTGGCTCTTGCCAACTAGCCCACAGCTTATGCAACTGCGCCATGGAGGACGGTAGCTAACTATCGTGAATTGTTAGCTAAATGCGATATAGCCCGATTCATAGCTGCCGTAACCGGGAAGTCCTGACGCCGGAAGGCCGACCGCTGTCATCTGCATGGCAGGTGCCTGCATGGCAGTGGAGGATGCGTCGGGCTATATCGCATTTAGCTAACAATTCACGATAGTTAGCTACCGTCCTCCATGGCGCAGTTGCATAAGCTGTGGGCTAGTTGGCAAGAGCCACTAGCAGTCATGGATTCGATCCTCCACAGAGGACCGAAGGATGAGCACCACTGATGAGCCCCAATAGGGCGAAACGGCCGTCTGGTGCTTTTCCCGACAGCTGGTCGACATATCTGAATTGTCGGCTGATTGCGACGAACAAAATACTCACCAAAATCCTTCCATTCAAAAGAGCAGACTGGTGTTCCGGGATCGAGCCTAATTGAGCTGACCAAAAGTTAAGAAAGAAGGCGTCGGCAGTATGCCGGTACTTCGTGCCGACGTTTAGCTATCATGTGACTATCAACGATCGCGTGCAACTCAATGATACTGTGCAGTAGCTCGCACCGATGACTTATGGATTACTACCTAGACCCATTATCCACTTGGACACCTGGAGGAAAGTAAGCGCACTACTTGGAGTAGGCGTTTGTCCGCTTCATATGTGACCGACGTTCAATGGAAAGTACAACACGGTTCATAATGATGTTACATACTGCAATACATTAGCATAAAGAATGGTTCACACAAACTATGGCACGCGGCTCCTGATGGTACGTAAGCTACTACTACCGCTCGAGAGTGAGCCACATAATGCTGATCATTGGTGTTGAATTCTTCCGGCCCAGTACATCGAAGTAGATATATGCGATAGAGAGCTAAACCCGTGCGGTCACAACATGATTATGGGCAACACATTGACAGCTGGTGTCGAAACCAAGTTGCACTACATATACGCATGATCAAATAGCTTTGTGGTGGCAATGAACTGGATGCAGGAAGCGAGGAAATTCAGACAAACAAAAACTGATGATTCAGAAGGCGTTCAAATTTTGAAACGAACACAAGCAGTAGGATGGGCAGTAGACCACAACGTGGCAACTACGCGACATGTTACCTACCCGGACCTCAACACCCCACACAACCAACGTCGTCCAGCAAAACCCAGCCACCTCGCACGCAATGGAAATCCGTGGTAGCGTTCCACCAGTCTACTGGCTGAAAGCCTACTAAAATATGTAATTTTTCTCATAAACTCTAGTGTGCAGACGCATTTAACTAGCAGTTAAGATGTAAACAACAATTTATTGCGCCAACTTTTCCTTTACATACCCAGATCTAAATAGTTATGTTTTAATGGATGATTTCTTGGGTACCGTACGTAAAGACTAATTTCCTGTCTCCAGCCTTTATCTCCAAATTTTGGCAACCAGAAGGTATCACATACGCTTATTAGGCTATGTGCAGCCATACACACGTATATCTTTGACGTGGGAAGCCGTTCGCTCATCAGAAAAGTATGCTCTTAATAGTTTGCACCACCTTCCAAATCCGATAGTCCTCCACATGCTCGGGAAAGCGCTAGATTGCGGTTTCAGCCTGTTGGGTATCATCAGTAGTGCGCATCTATCGAATCCATCAGGATTCGAACCTATGGACACCAGCCGTTTGCACCGCCAGTCGGCAGCTGGTGCAACGAACTCCCGATTGATTACATCAATATCCCCTACTTAGGATTGCATTTGCAGTTAATTCAACGAAACACTATATCGTTCCCACACACCAGTTTGTGTTGTCTTAGTTTTACACAAACTGAACTGCATCCTCGGTAGCAATTCCATCAACTAACATAAGCTTATGGCTTATAACAAGATATGGGTTATGCGTTAATATAAACAGATCTGTTCTAGTATTATCCGGTATTTGAATTTGAATTTTCACGTGGCAGATTAGCGAAACGCTACTAAGGTCAACAGCACTGCAGATAATTGATAAAAACAATGCCACCGGTTCAAATCTAGGTGGAAGGTGGAGTGAAAGAATCAAAGGCCGCAGGATGCTGGACAGTACTAGAATGCTGCATGGTCAATTCATTAAGTAGCCCACGGAATCTACAACAATCAGAAGCCAGCAGTGCGGCCCATAGCTTTAAAGATCACACGCCTGGTTTGTAATCCGGAGGTTGCGATTTCGGGCCCGCGTAGGGGGCCAAGCAACATACGCAGTATCCTTAGTCCTCTCGCGACTGGCAGTGTTTACGTGGCAGCGAAGCGTCGATACAGCGTACCAGCGTACTGCTGATATCTCCTACAGCGTAGATTACAACTCGAATTACACCGTTTGCTACAATGAACAGAAATTGCCATAAGTCGATATTTTTAACCTTACCTTAACCGCGCAAAGTTAACACCAAGGTGCACTTTGAAGTAACAATTGCTGATCAAACAGACGGTGAAATATCTAGGGGCATTTAAGGTCCATAGTATAGAGTAGACAAGTCTGTTGGCTTCATAAAATAGAAAACCAAATCGTACTCTGATCTACAAGACCCCATTATGAAACTGAAATCATTTTTGCGTGCTTTAGACGAAATAGATCACACCGCGCCCCACAATCCGTGCATCTCGGAGAAAACGCGCTCCGTCGTTATACAGATGCCACTCCAAAGAGGTCTGCGCTGACGACTGGGCTCCATAGATCAATCGCTCTAGATGTAAGGGTGTACTGGTAAATAAGCCCTATTATTCGCCACATATAGCTACTTCTGCTCATTACAATGAGCATTTGGTTATCGAAGTAAAATAAAAGGTGAAACGATAATCCACGCAAATAAGTACAACATAAATGACATACATTAATGTCAGCCGACTCGTCACTCCGCGCGGATCGTGGCGTTGCAGTAGTGGATAGGCTCGTTTGCAGATGCTTCAGCCGCGGTCGCCGTTGTGGCACTGGTGGTGGTCCGTTGGTCGTCAGGTCTTCAGAGCCACCTTGATTCCGTGGCTGCATGGGGGTAGGTTTTCCGTCTGTCACCGTATTGTGTTGCATCCACAGCCAAAGCAGACGCTGAAACTCTAGCTTGCTGTTGTGTTGACCGAGGTCGCCTATGCTGGCTGGCCTTCCACTGAACAATCGGTGATCCAAACTTGAAAGAGTGCGGCGACGGAGGTGTGAAGGTGGTTCTCTTCGGTTGGCATTGGCAACGCCTCCACCGGTTAGCTGGATCAAATCAGAAAGATAAACACCTGTTGGAGGTGCGTCCCAAGGTGTACAGAACACAGTGCTCGCGCGACTGCTAGTGGATGGCGAAGGGTCTGTGTTGACATCTTGTTTCTCCGATTGGGTTGAGCGAATGGATGCGGAGGCAAGGGTTCTGCGACTGCGTGGAATCGGCGGTTCTGAGACAGCAGACGAAGACACTGTGGAGGGCGGATGACTAGAGGGAGCCAGTGGTGTTGACCCTAGAGTTAGATGCGAAGTGAGAGAAGATTAGTTGCCTAAACGGAAAACATAAGCTACAACGCGGCAGTACACTGCCGAAAGTTCTAGTTTTGATGGAAAAATGGGAAAGTTCTCCTACAGCATGAAGAAGAAAGCGGAAAAGAAACAGATGAGTAATCAGCAATTTCAACCAAATTCTGAGTTACAACGGCAGAGGAAAAGTGTCCGAGTGGAGTACCTAACCCGAGTTTAACACAGGGACACGATCGCCATTAGGCCAAACGCAAAATACGAGTGGGCGCACATAGGTTTGACCTCAAATGAAATAACAGGGAGTAACGGAGACCGAAAAATGAGAATGAAGATGGATCTGAGTGCACCAAAGCCTATACAACAACAAGCGTCTGAAACTAACATGCAGAGCGATGGATGGATGGACAGAAGCGTTAGGAGTGACGCGAGTAAAATAACTCGAAAAGCATCCAAAGGTTATTGGGAAGACACAGCATTTTAGAAATCGCTCGCACGATCATATACACGCAATACTTCTGAGTTGCACAAAGGAGCAATCAAAATCTTTAGAAATCGAGTACAGTTTTCTCCCCGTGATAAGTTAAAAAATTCCACCGACCCCAAGTGGGGGCCCTTCCAATGTGGCCCTTTTTGTCGAATTATTGACACACATGCTTTGGTTTTTATTGAGGAGATCATGGTTGCACCTTTTCTTTATTTTTATGCAGTAACTATCTTACCAGCATATATGCTGCTTAGTCTTAAGGTACAAGCCAAAGTGGGTTTTCGCCTGGCAAGCGTTCTCCCTATAAAAAGCCACATATGTCCATTTAACAACACTGTGACGTGGCGGACGTAACTCGCCACTAAATAAATTCACTGCCACTTGCTTCAACCTGGCGAAGCATTGTATTCCGGCAACTTTATGCTGTAATTCTGGGGAGCATTGGGCCCCTGTTTGACAAAGGAACAAACGAAAGGTGTATAAACTGAGCAATCATCCCCGGCTCCCAATGGGCGCGATTCCCTGAATTCGCTCCGCTGCCTTGCGGGCAGGCTATTCAGCCAGAGGCTGGGGGGGGGGGGTCCCCTAATTCAACACCTTACTTCGACTTAGGCAACCGGGTAGTATCTCGCCCTCTGAAGAAACCATGGACTTTAATGTGTTCCGTTGTGTTTTCTTTTACTATTTCTGTATCTTCTTTTGAGTCCCACGGTTTCTGATGGCTCAATGTCTATTCATAGGCTGTTGCAAATACAAGCCAAGGTGTATGACTTTGTGCCGCTCAATCCTACTGTCTATCATTTATATTTCCCCACATGTCCAAAACCCGGAGCATTTTGTTAGGAATTTACTGTGGCTGTCATAGAACACACCCATGGATCCCCATGTATTTCTGTTGGTGATTTTAACCGATCTGCCACCACTTTTTTCACCAATTCTGAGCTACAAGACACAGTAAACTGCTCCACTAGAACCATTGCGATTTGATATATGTAAACAGCGTAAAACTGTCCTTCTTGAGTTACGTGATGTCTATTCGTTGTACTACTCACTCAACAGTCAAGCAGTCCTGTTTTCTACTCTAAGACAAATCATAAGAAGACTGCTCTTGCAACGATCGCAAGTTGTTAGAGACAATATGCCGACCAGCAAAATGACGGGCTACGAGAAATGGCATCATCCACCGGCTTTACTTTGGTTTTGACGCTGATAAAGCCACGTACTGCTATCAGCTGAAAAGCAACCTGGATTGTTAAGGCTTTTAGTGCCCATGCGAAACTTCATCCGTACGGAGAGGTACTTTTCTTCCCATATGAAGCGACTGCGTAGACAAAAAGAGAAAGATTTCAGAGGTAGACACCACCTCAGTAAAGTCACACTGTCTTTATAAAGGAGGAATTGCGCCGTCTCAACCAAGTATACGTTCAGGTCTTACTTAGGAATAGCAGCTGTGGTGAAGTCTAAAGTATGGTGAAACAATTAAGCTGGGTAACTCGATTTACATCAACCTCTGATGTATAAGAAAGACTGCAGCTTGACTTCTGCAACTGACAAAACAATCCATTCTGACTCATCCCTTGCCCAGCCTAAATTGCCTGCAGACTCGCTGCCAAGTGTCCACAGTGAAAAGGCGCACAAGATACTGAAGCAGCTACACTCAAGAAAAGCAAGTTTTTCGAACGGACTGTCACTAGTTGTCTTCAAGGAATATATATATATACATATATACATATATATATATAGCACTGCCAAGTACGATATAATTGGCTGAATGCCACAAGAAAAAAATTGGTGCGACCGGAAGTATCTTTATTTGCAATGCGCTTCTGGAGACTCGGAAAAAGGCGGAGTTGCCAAGTACAGGAGGGTTGAATAAATGTGGAACGAAGAAGGTAGTTTGCAGTGTGGTATAGTAAAGCTTAGCATATCCGGTTGCCAACACCTTGGACGAAGAGAGCGAGTCCAGAGAGCAAGAAGCATGAACAGAGTTGTAAATCCATCATTTCATGTGCAGATGTCTTGGTCAAACCTCTAGCCACCCTATATACATTGTGCATTCAACATAAAACCGCTGACTTCCGGAGAAGAGTCAGTATTACACCAACACCTATGGGATCAAGTAAATATCTTCAAGTTTTCTACCGCAGTTAAGTCAGCTCAAGATGCAATGGCCTGCCTTGTGCACCCGGTTCTGTCATTGCTGCGCGATAGAATAAACTGTACGCTGCTGCACTTCAGAATATGGTATTAAAATCGATTCTGGGGTCAACAGTAACGAGCCGACCTACTACCATCAACACAAGTTATTTCTACCGAACTCTCCGAACCGATGGCAATATCTTAACTCAACTCCATGAAGACAGAGGGCAATATACAACCAAACCAGTGCACCTTACCTCATTATACTCTTTTGATTCCGTTATTATTCGTTCGCTAGTACCTAAACTGGATATTATTACAACGGTTATTTTCCTTAAAACCCCACATTGTATCACCGAAACATGGTGCACATCAGCTACATGTGACTCTCAACTGGATATTTTGGGTTACCAACTGTTTCAGAAGTATCGTCTGCACAAATGCGGCGGTGGATGTGCCATCTACATACGCCATGACATAACAGTAATCTCAGCTGACTAGTTAGCCTTCAATAAGTTGGATGATTCACTATGGTTGACTATTCCGGCCTATGATCTGCTACTGGGCTGCGTTGATAGACCCTCTGATGCCACACTACATGAATCTCAGCTGTTCATGTCTGACAGTAACATTGCTTCTAGCACTGCATACAAGTGCAAAGTCCTATGAGGAGAATGCAATCTGTCAGATATAAATTGGATGTCACACAGGCCTACATTAACCAGAGGACTTGCGAAAATGATACAATGTGCCTTTATCAATGGGTGGATTGACCAAGTTAAGTAGCTTATCAGGTTAGATAACATTCTAGATCTGGTTTTCGCCATGAGTATTCCACTGGTTTGTGTATTAATTGAAGACCGATTAATGGGATGTGACCACAGTACGGTGCTTTGCAAAATGAATACCAGGCCATCTGAAAAGACCAGAACAGTAAGGAAGACAGTATCCCGAAGACATCCTTTGTATGAAGCACATTTGACAAGCTGGGACCGATTCTTTTCCACATCAGATTCGGCCATAACCGAAGGAGAATTCGCGAAAAATGCCTTCATATGTATGGACACTCTAGCACCTACGGCCGACATTAAAATTTATCCATGGTCGTTTCCAAGCTAAAGAAGTTGAGATCACTGCACAGTAAGAACAAATACATCGCTACATTAATACAAATACACGAATCCTTACTGAAAACTGAACATCAAAGGCAACAGGCCAGAAATTCAGAGGAAACTCGAGCCATTAGGAGTACTGAGATAGTTCGTGCTCTGATGCAGTTACTCAGAAGTAGAAATCCGAAATGACACCACTAAATTTCATGCATACTTTTAAACGACGGTACAGAAACGGACAATATAATAAAAATATGCGATTCGATGAATTCTTACTTTGCCGCCTTTACTACGGCATTATCTGTAAGTTCTCCTCTCCTTTCAAGAAAATCAGAAGGATGGTACTGTGTACCAAATAACAGTCACTAACAAGGCAAAACCTACTCAGCAATCACCAACATGGGTTCACTACAAAATGTTCCTGTGTCACACATGCCAAGTACAATTCCTCGATCATTTTACAGCAACCCTGGATGTGGCATGGCCATCATCATTATCATCCTTCTGGATAAGCAAAGAGCATTTGACTGTATACCGCACAAACTGTTGTTGGCTGTTCTTGAATCCTATGGAATCAACAACCCTCTCTTGAACTGGT
Source organism: Dicrocoelium dendriticum (assembly GCA_944474145.2). NCBI lineage: Eukaryota > Metazoa > Platyhelminthes > Trematoda > Plagiorchiida > Dicrocoeliidae > Dicrocoelium > Dicrocoelium dendriticum. The sequence goes on from OX104062.1 coordinate 10,737,026, forward strand.
TCGAAGCATATCTGAACGACCGAACACAGAGATTACAGATTGGTCAATATTGTTCTACTTCCACAAATGTTACAAGTGGTGCCGTTAAGAACAGTGTTTTGGGCCCATTAGTTTTCCTCATTTACCTAAACGATACATGGGATTACAATAGACAGAGGATCCCATTTGTAATTGTGGATGATATCAAACTAGTGTACTCACTTCTATCTGATCACCTGGAACTATGGCTAAAGAATATACGTGAAGACTTATCATCCCTAAACAGGTTTTCGGCAGATAAATCCCAGATAATCTGCCACAGAGGCATTATGCCAGAAGGATCCATCACTCTTACTGGTACCCCCATCCCAACTGTGTATTCTGTTCGAGACCAGGGAATTGGATATTCGAGCAGCTTTAACTACGCCAAACACTCCTTACATCAAGTAGCAAAAACGAAGCAATCAACAAGCTACATTACTAGGTCATTTTCACTACCCCAAACACGAGTTGAAGCATTCAAACTCAAAGTGGTAGTGCCACAACGCATGGATAACAATAAAAATTTGAAGAGACATTCAAGAGAAGGGATGCGAAGGTTCATGCGTTGTTTGGGCAAAGACCTTCCCGGTTGCCCAAGCCGAGGAAGACAGTTGACTTAAGGGACCCCACCCCGAGCTTTTGGTCTTAGAGACCTAACCCGCAAGGTACCGGAGCGATTAACGTATGTCGCTAGAACATCCAAGCAGCCGCTGAATATGAAAACCGTTGACAGACAGGTGATGCACTCACCTTCTTAGTGTCCGGTAATAGTCCACACAGAAGCCGATAGTCAACAATGCTGTTCAACCGCCCTCCCTTGGATACTCACCCCTGGTTATGGAAATGAGTGGTCAGTGACCTTTTAGTCGGTCACAATGGTTTAGACACAGTGCCGTACGAGCTCTTTTGGTATTTGATGGAGAACCAGGAGACCAGCCCAGAACTCCTCATACTCTAAGACGCTGCCGCTGATTATCCGCGACTGCTTATACATCTCGCTTGCGAAGCAAACGGGACTTATTTGTAATTGCTTCCACAAGGAAGGCATTCCCTAGTCCACAATTTGGGGACGCACCCGATGGCGTACAAGTCTGGCATGAGGGATCATTATCCTAATGTGTGCCGGACTCGTCAGCCGGACAGAAGTACGAGTCTATATTTGCCTGAATAAGAGCTTATGGTTCGTCAGTGACTTTTTATGCAGTGAGACATTTCAATACGCCCTAACAAAGTAGTCCGGCAATTAAGCAAGCATTTTACGATACCATGGAATTGCGTTTTCCATTTAATAACCCACCGTTTTAAGTTACATCTGTATATGCACCCTTCCTGGGTTCATAAAGCACTTTCTTGACTTAATTGGGGGTGTTACAAAAGGGTCATGTGAACAGCGTCGAGACTTTGTGTTACAGTGACGGCAGCCCGCTCAGCTATGGCGATAGCTCCAAATGTGGTATTGGTAAAGGAACAAACCTTTCGAAAATCACATAGTCCGTAGCGGAGACAAGTAGTGCCTATACGTAACATTCGACCCGATAACGAGGATAAGCAGAAGAAAAAGGCACTAGAAATAATCCGGCGTGCGGAATTGAGATACCGTGAAGTCATTCGTACGCATATGCGAGAAATCGAACAATTGACCTGTGAATTAGTAGTTAGAGAGATGAACCACGCAGCCGCCAGTCGACCTGAGTACGTGACAAGTCAGTAACGGTGGTTTTGTGCTGTCCTGATGGACCTGGTTCCCTTAATTAACAAAGGTTAGATTTTGCTGTTGTGCCTAAATATACTTGTGGTAATCAGTGTTCAGTCTCAAGTAAAACAAATGAGAGGTGGATGCAACACTGAGCTTGATGATAATTATCCTTCGGAGTATCGGTTTTATCGAAGTGGAGAAGTCCTGAACGCGTTGAGTCCGGTGCAACTGCTTGTTATGTGGTTGGAGTGTGGTGCGCGGTACAGAAATGTGAGCAGCCCGCGAACAGATAACACACTACACCACCAGTTCCACAATGTGGGATAAAGTTGGAAAAGAAATGTAATGGATTGATCGTGTCGTACGTTAGCAATCCCGGAAAATGCGTTCGAAGCAGCGGCAAAACACCTCAGAACGCGCGCTTTGACGTTAGGCACATCATAAATCTTTGCAGCAAAGATCGGTCAACTCGTCAGCTCCAAGCAGATGGCACTGTTGAGTAGAGGATGAGCGTGCGATAGAGAACAAAAGCTCTCGTCCGGCAAATTAGGTAGAATATCACCATTGTCATCCTAAACTTGATGTGCGGTAGTCATATCGCAAATACAACGGCCAAATCCCCGATCGTGACATAAGACCCGCAGTTCGCCCAAGAAATAATGGGCGGCTTAAGGTGGAAGTCGTGCCTCAGGAAGGCAATCCTGCTTTCTGTGTCCGCTATTACGTGCACCGCAGTGAACGGATGATCACCAGTATATCACAGCCAACACGCATCCATGGCGTTTCACCGTCGTCACTCATGACTCAGTGGTTTAAGTCGTTAATTTATGTAAGGGAAGTCATAGGTCCGAATCCAGAAGGGTCCTGTGACCGAGCGCTGTTGACAAGCCCCAAAAGAACGAAACGCCTGTCCAGTGCTGTCTCAGAAGTGTAGTGCATGCCTGACTATAATGGTCCTTCCCATAAAATAAAACAAATCCCCATAAAAGTCTGTGATAAATAACGATTTTGCGTTTTTCTAACGACGCTGTGCTAACAAGAGGATGAACAAATATGCCCAATGCTTACCAGTGAAAGGAACGAATCAAACCGACCATATGAATATGCGACAGACGCGCAGAAGTAAAGAGAGTTCTGTAGAACAGAATCCCCCATTGATACAATTTATCCACACTTACACAGCAATGCGGTTAACCGAGACCCAGACACCATTCAGAGGCGAAAACAAATGGAGTGGTGGATATGGGACGATCAGATGGGTAGTGCACATTCAGAAACAATGCGGTAAAGGTATTTCTACATTTTACCGAACAAACCTACTCAGCGAACGGTGTTTAAAACCGTGTTATCTTCTCATTGAAAACGGGACACGTGTTCTTATTGGATCTTGGTGCGCGATTCGTACGAGGGTGACCAGTTAAGCATACGTATGCCTGTCAGAGTCGTGGACTCAAGTTGCATAGAATTGTCTTTAATCGATCAGCTCGATGATATAAACCCTGTGTCGTTACCAAAGCGAATATTTTACTGCTTGTATTTGGTGGAGCGTCATTGCGCTGCTGTGGCACAATGGCATACCTGGTTTGCATGGCCCTTTCAAGGCCAGTCGCTCGTCCTTAGGGAATGCTTTCAGAAACTGCAACGTTCCATAACTAGCTCCTATTGTAGTTTTCTTTACAATGAAACTGTAATTAGCGCAGTTAACTATAACCTCTAGCTCGTTAAATATTGGGCCAACTGACAAAACGACGGCTCTGGCGTATTTTAACGCTTAAATCTCACCAAATTCATGCATTTTAAATGACGGTCGAACTAGCCTATCTTGTACACAGGGAGCGCCGTCATTGCCGAATAATTCGTGAGCGTAAGTTGCTGCTGCGCTCGTAGCTGCCATTATCGCTACTGCTTCGACGCGAGCAAAGTAACGACGGACTATAGTTTGCCTTTCATTAATTAGATGAGGATCCGTAATCTAAGATTCCATAAATTTACGGGGTTATTTGCCAATTTCTACGACAGTCATGAGCAGAGCTTTGTGTGTACAAATCGGAGGCCCTTACTAACTGTATGTGAAACACATGAGTCGATCGTCCCAAAGAATTCGCATTTCTGTACAATAAGCCCGAATGAACTGTTATGAGTGTCAAAACAGCTATTTTCCCTACAGAGGCTCATACGGGAGGTATACTACTTAGTCTAGGGGTGTCAAAACATATTGCAAGGTGGACCAGATATTGTGAGGTAAAAATATCTCGGGCCACATTCAGTCTGACAGCAAGATTATGACAAAAAGTACACATGCATGAAAAAAGTCCAATCCTGAATTCATTAGTTCATGATGAGGCCGCGGGCCAGGTGTAATGTTTTTGCGGGCCGCATTTAGCCCGCAGGCCGGAGTTTGGACATCCCTGACCTTCCCCTTCCGGCTGTTCAGCCTGCCAGTAGTCTAAAAGCTCACAAGCCTGCTTTGTAAACCGGAGGTCACGGGTTTGAGTCTGCGCAGGGGACTGGGCGACCCTTGCAGTATCCGTAGCCCAAGCGCGACCGTTGATGGTTATGCGGCAGCGAAGCGTCAGTACTGTGGAACGAGGTACTCCTGTTACCTTCAGCTATGCTGTCTGGCATACTCAAACCAGGCTAGGCATAAAATGCTTGATATGGTCAATCGTCGCGCCAGAATCAGCACAGCGAAGTCACAATCGATAGCGGACATCATGTTTGAAAAACTCGTTGTCAATCAACCAATGGTGCCACTTCGAATTCTCGCAAGATAGTGATTGTCATGTCCCATAAGGTTACTTGCTGAAGTTTGAATGTGGATCATATGCTTTGCAGCTCCTGAAAAGTGCAACTCAAATATGCTGCCCACTCTGGGGTGCAGTCTAAACTGTCCACCACACAAGCTCCGCTTTCGAAATTGTGTACGCTGGTTCCTTGTAAACGCCTCTCATATGTGGATAAATTCAGAGTGGGAAAGTATGCGCTCCCTTTTAACCAGTAGATTAACCGGTCTGAAAATGTCCAATGTCGTGGCACGAGCTTCGTAAACCCTACTTATACGACAGACAATGGTCACACATAAGATTGACTGACGGAAGGTATAGAGTGCTACCAGGAAGGGCTGGTTAGACAGAAACGATAGTAAACGTACCAGGATTCGACAGGGGTTGATCTTTTACGGCGAGAGCATCGCCAACACTGTCATGAATGTGGTCTACATGCCATGGTAGTTGCTTGGCCTCCAGATTGACTAACTTCTGCCTGTAAGCCCTCGTTCCGATCGACGGCAAACTCGATGGCTGGGATGCTGAAGGATCGACCACGGGGATGGATTCTTTGTCACTCAGGTGTAATACGGGATTAGTCCGCCAAAGTTTGCCAGGGGGGTTTGAATCATTCAAGAACTGAAGACAGAAAAATGGAGTAATGGTACTTTTACAACCCACTTCCTCTGTAACGAAGTGTGACTCAAGAATATCTTTAGCAAGTCAGTTTTAAGAACGAATATGTAAGGGCAGCAAAGAGCACAGGACTACAGATGGCCCTGATTGGGAACAAATGGTGATGGCACCGGGAACTGCGTGGTGTAACAGTGCAACCACTAAAAATCCGTGCCGTTTCAGAGTAGCCATATAAAATAGTGATTAAAAGTCTGCCCATAAGTGTTGTGATCCGAGCAAGGTCATTAACTTAAGAAGACTATATGGAACCCACACACTTAGTAAGCACCGTCACAAGGAAAGAACTATCACATCATTTCACGCAGCGAACGTAGACTGAAGACATCAAGTAAGCCACGACGAAGGTTGGGAAAGTCTAAGTGAGAAAAGAATTTATGAAATGGTTCATCTGTCACATGAAGCGAACAAATTGAAACAAAATCTGATCACACCCACCTCATCATTCAGGCCTGGATTGCGTGAACCAATTTCCTCGGACGATTTTCGCCATCCATTCACATCGTCAAGGAACACGGCGTATCGACGCTTGACGTCTTCACCATCCCGTTCGGCTGAATCCGTTTCCGGAACAGCCTTTCGACAAGAATCGCGTGTCGTATGAGCCCGCCGCAGTCGACAAGAGCCTACCAATGGGACCTCATTGATGCATCCGGATTGACTAGTCTCACGTTCAGTGGGCCATTCCTCCTTTGCCCCGAGCCTCTGGAATGAATTAAGCATAGGCGCTAAGTGTGGTCTCGGACCACTCATACTCTCGGACAGCAGCTCGTAATCATCGTTGGAATAAGTTGCAGCCTCCATCACAAACACTTTTCCAACTGTCTTCGGTGAGGGAAGCTGAATGGCTGGATGATCGGATGTTTGGAGGCTGAAACGAAGGATATGAGAATATCAAGTCAACCTGGGAATGCGCTTTGTCCAGCCAGGAAGGGGTGATTTACGAGCCATGCTAGAATTATACTTGTGCAAACATGGTGAATATGATGGGGTTGGCATTTATGGAATCACTGATAGCAGACTAACGGCACAGCTAACATAGTGGAATGAACTGCAAGCATTAGAAATCCTGCACGGACGGACAGAAGCCTCATATTCCACAACAAAACAAAACACACCATAGAGCTTCCTACCGGACGAACCTGGCCTATCAAGGCTCAGATCGCGAACAGGTGGTAGGCATATGGTCATCTATCTTGCGGACAATCAATGGTTGCGCTTCCGGGTAACGCTTTGTGCGGCACACGGAATACCCATTGGATCGAGTTAATCAGTATAGCTTTTCCTTGGGAAGAACGACAGCAAGTACATCGTGGGAGGGGAAAACCCGATGTTTTTGCAGTAGTTGAGCTGGGGAAAGTATGGAACGATCAAACGATCTTTCCCCCATTTCAAATGACATCAATTGTACAGACAAAAAACAGAAATTTATTCAACCGAGGCTGCGTTATCGATTCATTTAAAACAGCATACCAAATGCTACCGTTGTCTGTAGCTGGGGAAGCCACGTGATGTAACTCGTTGACGAATGACCGAGTTCGATAACATCGCTCACAAGCGCTAGGTGTTCAGCTTCATCCCATCCGTATTTGATACAGGGGAGGGAAAAAAGGGCTCCAGCCATAAATAGATAAGCATTGTTCCTTTGCCGTGTGAAGGTGAGCCCTCAAAATACATAAGCAGTAGGCGCCGTGCGCCGAATTCCCAAGGTATCGACAGTTAGTCCATTCTCGGGGATGCCCAGGAGATCGTACTCGTAGTGGCTGACAAGAACAAGATTAGTGTCCAGATGTCACTGAACCGCGAGGATCCACAACATGGCAGAGTTCCCTAGCGAGGCCTATATGAGCATCGGACTGATCCTGTAGTCCATAAAGTTTGTGATGCATCAAGTGAAGGACGCTTGCCGCCTGTACCCCTTGGTGTGAATGTTGACTTAAGCTGATGAGCGAAAGACGCTGAACTGTCTAGTAGAGTAAAAGATGACAAAAGTTTCGTTATAAAGGAGTATATCAGTGCTCTGCAAAGTGTGCAGATCATTCGGCCTACATTTGGATGATACATCCGTAGTTGACTAAATTTAAACGAAGTACCATAAGAAATGTTCCCCAATTAACTCTTGGTAGGATTAGATAAGAGGCGACGCGCATTTGTGTGGTGGTGTTGAGGAAAAGTCCTTACAGCCAAACGCTCACAAAATCACTGGACGGTAACACTGTTCTTACAACCCAGTAGGGCTGTTAGCGCTGTGCAGGAGCTGATGCTTGAAAGCGAAGAGGTCAGCTGAGAGATAGTGCACCACATTTTCCAGTGCCACACAGTGATGCTGTGTATGGGGAATGTGTAAGCACAATGCAACGTCTGCTCAAACTACATCACCAGTGAATACATCAGATCTAACGCGAACCGATGAAGTTGGGCCGGAACATGTCTAAGTATCTACATCTTCAGTGTTGGAAAATGGGGGCTTAATGTGATTGGCCCGGAAACCATGTTTAACGGACCTCACTCCTATTCATCGGACATTAGACTGACTTTGCTTTTGTAGGACACCTTTATACATTTTGTCACATAAGCTTTGCTAGAACATTACCCTAAGCAGCTGATATTGTTACCCGCTATATTGACCGTCATTGTAAAAGCTCCATACAACATACCATCGATCATCGAATTTTGAACGGTCTACCAGCTAAGGAGCATTACTGCTAAGCTTCCTCTGCTCTTCCGTGCTTACGTTGTGGGAGCACTTAAATACAACGTCTGGAATATATGTTTTCACTTCCTTTTGGCATCCGAGAACGACGGGGTATTCATTCCGAAATCCGCACTTAAGAAGCGCTTCAATAAAGTGGTGAACCCGACGTGGGCTCGGTGTTTCGGACTCAGCCCACATCATCCGGTGAGTCGTACTCACTTTCGTCGTTTTTTTATCATTTCATGTATGCAAATATGCCTGATCAGCAACCAGGGGAAATTAACACCGTAACTACCAGATATTTACCAACATTTTGGATACAATATCCCCAGCTTTGGTTACTTCAGGCCGAGTCATTTTGGTAATCAATCACATACATGAGGATGCCTTAAAGATTCATCATGTAATTTTCAGACTCCAACAAGAATTATTGCTCCTGTCATAGGATATTCTGAAAACTAGCCCTACGTACCAACAACTAAGGGATTTGTTGGTTCGCGAGCTTAGCCTTAGTGAGGGTAAGAGAGTACAACGCCTACTTAATGAAGTGCAACTAGGCGTTCGCACCCCTATGCAACTATTGCGAGCCATGCAAGCTCTCGTAAGTGAGAACGCTCCAGAGTGTTCCACTTTTAAGCAGCTATTTATGTAACGGCTCCCTAAACATGTACAACAGATAGTGGCTAATGCACATTAGGATACCGAACTGAGAGACTTCGCTATTATGGCTGATAAAATAACGGAGATACAATCACTAATGATCATAACTATATCGTCTCGTGCATCTGACGACCCACTCGTAAAAGCCGTGCACTCCCTGCAAGAACAACTGGCTTCCATTAGCATCATCAGACGAAAGAGCAACTCTCGATTTAAACAACGGCGTACTCTGAGGGTTAGTCGTTCCTGTGGCATTTGTTGGTACTACCGGAGGTTCCGTAACAGGGCTCAAAAATGCGTAGGGCCGTGTCGATTTTTCAACTCGGGAAACGAACATGCCAATACGTAATGGTGACGACGCAAGCTGGCATATGTGAGCCAGGTAGCCTCTCTTAGTTGGGGGACTTAAGATCTGGCTTGCGATTCCTCGTAGACTGGTGCCCAAGTTAGTGTGATTCCCCACGCCCGGAGGACTTGAGGTACTGTTCTGTATACAGCCTTCAGGCAGTAAACGGTACGCCAATCCGTACCTATGGAGAACGTTCTATCGCGCTGAACCTTGACCTCCGTAGGCTTTTCCCTTAGATTTTCCTTGTAGCTAAAGTGTCCACTGCAATCCTAGGTCTCGATTTCTTTCAGCATCATGGCACTATCGTAGCTCCCAAACGTTGTCAGATCATCGATGGCCTAACGCAACTAGAACAGACTGGCTTTAAAAGTTCCATTATGTCTGAGTCTGCAACCTGTCCTACCTCAAATCTTTCCAATGTATTTGGATCAGTCACGAGAAGTTACCATCAAAGGGTAGCCCGGACACCAACTTGGTGACACTAAGCATGAGATCGTCCACAGGATAACGACAGAAGGTAATCCGGTTTTCCATCGACCATGGCGATTAGCGCCAGAGAAAATTTCCGTAGCGAAAGCCAAATTCGACCGTCACAGTTGAGCATACTACGTCCATCCAGCAGTATGTGAGCATCGCCCCTACATATGATCACGAAGAATAAATCTGGAAATTGGAGACCTTGTGATGATTATCGGGGACTGAAGGCCATCACTGTCCCAGACAGGCATCCCATTCCGCATCTCCAGTATTTCTTATCCTCGCTGTACGGAAAGCAATAGTTCAGCAAGATAAATTTAGTGCGGGCATATCATCAAATACCCGTGTGTCCTCAAGGTGTTTCTAACACTGCCGTCACTACTCCCTTTGGCTCATTTGAGCTCTTGCGAATGCCATCTGGTCTCCGCAATGCGAATTAGACGTTCCAACGTTTCATGGACCAGGTCATTCGCGGGCTCGATTCCGTTTTCGTCTATATTGTCCATGTCTTGGTTGCAAGTCGGAATCAGGATGACCATTTGCGCAATCTGCGACAACTTTTTGAACGATTTGCGCATCATGGGGTAGTTATCACCACCGCCAAGAGTCAATTTGGAGTTGATATTGTAGACTTTCTTGGCCACCGTGTTTTCTCCGCCGAAACTGTACCCCAACCTGACAGTGACAGCCATTACTGAGTACCCCATCGCTGATTTCCTCGAAAGGTTACGCATGGTTAACTTTTACAGAGGATACATTCCGCACCGTTCAGAGTTAGCACAGTCATTTACTGAACTACCCAAAGTGAATGCTAAATCATTCAGCTTTACGGAATCAGCTAAACAAGCATTCAGTGATCTAAAACACTAGCTAGCAACTGCCACTCTCCTCGTGCAGTGAAACCCTAAGGTCCTCTTGCATTTAACGGTGGATGCTTCAGATGCAGGAGTAGGTGGTATGCTACAACAGCGACAGAGAGGTGAATTGTACCCGACTGCCATTTTCTTTAAGAAACTACAGCCTGCCGAACGACTCTATAGTCCGTTCAGCAGAGAACTCCCAGCTATTTACCTCAGTGTGCGTCATTTCCGGCATTAGTTGGAGGGACGTTCATTCATGATATTCACCGATCATAAGCCGTCAAAGTATGCACTCAGTTCTAATTGTGATCGTCCTCCCCCACGAGAAACTAGGCAACTAGATTACATTTCCCAATTTACCTTTAACATACGGCATTTGTCCAGTGCGAATAATCCCGTAGTAAATGCCTTATCCAGGGCGGAAATCAACATTTTATTTGTGTATTCCCCCACTGATCTCCAGGAAGTAGCAGCGGCACAGCGTCAGAATAAACAGTTCTTCCAACAACTGCAAAGAACCAATTTACAGATGAAACCCATTCCGCTGCTGATAGTTCCAAAGTCGTGACCTTGATTTGCGTGGCTTGCTTACCGCACAAACCTTGCTATGTCACTCTGTTGATTTGCGAAGACAATTTTTGTCTCACAGCCAAGTTCTTATATTCATGCGATTAAGGTGAACGAGTGCTATCCAGAATTACCAATTGATTGGATCTAAGATCAATGGTTCGTTATTCCTGATCCTCTTGCTATTTTGGGGCTTTCCCTGAGGGTGCACAGTTGCCAAACTTGATCATCTCGGAGTCCTACAAGGCTATTTCTTGTCTCATCAGCTAGACCATGCTGGGGGCTCTACAACAAACCCGTAGCTCTACAAGGCTGATATTGGGGAAAAGCACCACTTCTACCTTTACCGCGGCACTGCCTGCAACCAGCCTTGGAATTCCTTTGACATCCACCCTAATCTCGTGTCACTGTAATACGGTCTATAACAACGCGCAAGTCTGTGCGTGAAATCTCTCTACTCACCAGTGACCCACATCGGACTGGTGGCTGGACCCAATACGTGAAACGATCAACTGTCCTGACTAACAAACACTGTGGAACATGAGCCGGTAGTTCTTCCTGTCGTGTATTTGAGTCCCAGATGCACCTAGCCATCTCATACTACTCCAAGCAGTAGCCGTTCTAGAAGTTTTAGACACCAACAAGCTGTGCACTTATTGCAAATGGCTGCTAACACAATAAAAATGAATGCCTCCTCAACTAAAGAAAAGAAAAAACAGGAAACCGCAAGCAAACACGTTGCTAATACGTCCAAGATCCTGCCTGATATGATCAAACGCATTAACCTCGTCGAGGAAGAACTCAATTCAGTAAAAAATAAACCCAGTGAATTTGACAATAACTACGACCAAATTTTGTCATTTTGTGAACTAATCAAAGAGGCGGCTAAAGTTAATTTGAACAGACGATGTACGGCTGGTTCATTCTTATCACTTATCACCTCTGAAACCCAGGGACGCGTGCGCAGATCAAAAAACGTGATTATGTTCAATATACCCGGTAGCCTGAGTATCGAAAAAATTAAAACCCTCCTCCTCACCGCCTGCAACATGGATCGGTTTAACTGCGTTTGTATAAGACTTCGGAAAAATGCAAAAATGAAATCGTGTCCGGTTTTATTGAAGTTCTCCGATGAATCAACTGCTACTACTTTTCTGAGATTCAAACGGCTGATTACTGCAAGAACCGAATTCCAAAACGCTATAGTCAGGAAAGACCAAACACCGCTAGAAAGACGCCTAGCTCTTAAAGAAAAGCCTCCAAGTGTGTTAACTCACTATCCACCAAGTCATCGAGTGGACAGTGAAGTAGACCATGACAGAACACCGTTAGTATCCCTGAGAGATGCTCCACGTACTAAAACCTTTACCCTTGCCGCGTATACACTGAACAGCACTACACCTACTAAATCGCCGAATAAAATGAAACAACCCCAGGAATTAAATCTCACCGAGCTAATAACTGTAACCAACCCTATCTCGGCTGCTCCGTCTACGAGTAATGTGCGCAGAAAAGATGGCGTGTACTACATCTGTATCCCCTACAGTGCAGAATCATAGAGCGAAATTCTCAATTAAGGCTGTGAGAAACAACCGTGTGCGGAGCACCAGTCGTTTCTTAGTAGCACTGGTTTTAGACACAGTGGGCGCCGAAGTTGGCCGGGACAGCCTCCTGGCCTGGACCACCTCCTTCGCTGACCCATTTTGGCGATCAGCTGGAAGTCGTTCATAAATTCAACTACCTGGGAAGTTGTATCAGCGCCCTCGGAATTGAAAACGAGATCACGAACTGTATAGCAAAAGCTCGAAGTGCTTTTGCTAATCTTCGCCACTTATGGCGCTGGCACGACATCACGCTCGCCCTGAAGGGCAGAGTGTACAGTGCAGCGGTACCTTCGACTTTACTGTACGGTTGTGAAACCTAGCCCCTTAGATCAGCGGACATAAAGTGGCTAAATACGTTCGACCACCGGTGCCTTCGCAATTCAGTTCAAATCTGTTGGGGAAACCGCGTGAGCAACGAGCGTGTTCGACGCCTTCTTTACGACACAGGAAAAGGAACTGAACCGCTCAGCACCGTTATTTCACGCATCAGGCTCCGATGGCTCGGTCGCGTGTTGTGCATGCCAGCCCACCGACTTTCGCGACGTGCGTTGTTTGCGCGCCAGGGGTGTGGATGGAAGAAGAGAGGTGGCCAAGCGATGACCTGGGCGAGAGGAATGAAGGCCCTCACTTCGAAGCCGGCCTCAGTTGGAGCGTCTCGCCTCCCTGGTTGGAGTCCGAAAGACGATGAGCACGTTTGGCTGGATACACTTATTGATATGGCTAGGAGCCGACCTTAATGCCGTTCGTGCTGTGAGTTTCTCTGCCCACCCCATTTCCCTTTGCCTCCCCCTACAACCAAGATCTCATTATTTCGCATTATAAATAATTTTTTTCAGTTGCATAGTAGCCGGCAGGTAGCTTACCGGAACGATGTCCATCCGCTACCGGTAGCTCAGCGGGCTTGCACCTGTTGCATTTTATTCTCCTTTTTCTTTTAGGTATCGCAGCACAGTAGCTGAGGTGTTTCCCACCTCTAGCTAACGTGTATAGTGTGAGTGTGAGGGTGGGCGTCGAAGTGCCACTTGACGTCCTCCTGTAGCTGGCCAGCGATGGAAACAAAGTGACCACATAGTCATAAGTCACAGGTGGCGTGGTTCCATCCTGAATTGCCGCTCGTACTGGAGTACCTGCGTCAACTCTGATCATGCCTTGGTACGCTGTCGTTTCTCCATGAACTTTACCGGGAGGCGCATCAAGCGTCTGCTACGATCGGCAACTGAGAAGTTGTCTCAGCCCGCGGTCAGACAAGCCTATCAAGACGCACTGCATACCGAAATTTCGCTGTCTTGTCTTAATGATACTGAGATACAGTGGAATAGGATCTCGGTCGCAATGCACGACGCATGAGCACCTGCTTGTGGCACTATCCATCGTCACCGCACCAGTCACTGGATATCTGACAGGTCGGTGAACATGTTGGGATCTAGAAGAAACCTCCCGGCAGGCTCTGAGCACAATGGGACCAGACGGGCTATTTGGCGCAAACTAAAGAGGAGCCTACGTGCTGACAAGGAAGCCTGGTGGAGCACTCCGCTCAAGAAATGGAGAAGGCAGGAGCAGTAGGCAATTACCGCAAGCTCTTCCAGATAATCCGCACCACTGGTCCCAGAAAAACAGGCATCAGTGAGACAGAGACAGCGCGGGTGCGCTGATACACAATAAGGAACAAATATGGTTCGCTGGGCGGAACACTTTTAAGATCAGTTCAGCTGGCCCCCGCTCCCGGACCTCTTCCTACTCAGATGATGCAGGACGAGTCATGGACCGTTAGTGTAGAGCCTCCGTCGGAGGCCGAGGTCAGAAACGCGGTCACAGCCATCAATTGTTTTCGTGCCGATGGCCCGGATTCCCCCCCCCCCAGCTGCACTATTTAAGCATGGAGGTGAGGTCCACTGCAAAGTACTGACCTCCCTATACGAACGTATCTGGAAGGAAGTGTCCCGGCTAACTGGAGCGGATCGGTTATATTGGCAATATGCAAGAAGGGCAGTTGTACAGATTGTTATAACCAAAGGGGTAGTAGCCTAACGCCAGTTGTGGCAAAATTACTAGCCTGGATTCTCGTTCGTCGCCACATTGCGGAATGGGAATCTCAGATTAGGGAAGTGTAGGCAGGTTTTCGCCCAGGACGTGGCTGTATAGACCATATATTCACTTTGCGGCAGGTGCTAGAGCAGCACCACGCATACCGCATACCGACAATAGCTGTGTTCCTCGATTTCAAGAGTGTGTTCCATTCAGTCGATCGATGCATTCTGTTCGCAGATAGGTGTTCCCACGAAATATGTGAACACCCTTCGTGCTCTATACTCAAACACTAGAGGCCGCGTCAGGGTGTACGGTGTCCTATCGGATAGCTTTCGACCACCAGTGGTGTTCGTCAGGGTTGTCCGATTTCCCCATTGTTGTTTAATTTCGTCGTGGATTCTATCATGGAGGTTTTCCTTGCGGAATCTCACGATGTAGGTGTTGAAGTGCTGCCTGGTGAAAGATTAGTTTATCTTAATTGTGCGGACGATATCGTCTTGCTTTCCGACCATGCTGCGGCGGCACAATCAACCATGAATTGCATGTCTAGAGTGGTCCCATTATTTGGGCTGCACTTCGCACCTTCAAAGTGCAAAGTGTTGCTGCAGGACCACCAGCCACTTGATGACCCCTTGACGCTAGCTAACGAGGAACCCGAGGTGGTTGATCAATTCACTTATCTTGGCAGCTGCATCAGTAATGATGGGCGCATAGAAACTGACGTCAACTTACGCATTGCAAAGGCCAGAGCTTCCTTTTTGAACCTACGGCATCTTTGGTGACCGAAGGGAGTTTCCCTTCGTCTGAAAGGCCGTGTATACAAGGCCACAGTGAGGGCCGTTCTGCTCTATGGTAGTGAGACTTGGCCCCTTCGGTCTGAAGATCTGAGACGCCTTCAAGTCTTTGATCATCGTTGTCTGCGAAGCACTGCTGGTGTCGGATGGCACCAGCGTGTCCGCAACGATGATGTGCGTTGGCGAGTACTAGGTATTGATACTCATGCTAGCTCCCTAGAACAACAGATAGCACTGAATAGGTTGCGTTGGCTTGGGCACGTGCTACGGATGCTTGGTAACCGCTTACGTAGGAGAGCCTTGTTCTGTCTGCCAGGTGTAGGGTGGCGCAAGGCTCGAGGTGGACAGAAGTTGACTTGGCAGCGGGAAATGAAGTCACTGACGACCAAACTGGGTGCCGTTGGTCCGCCTCGCCCTCCGGCCTGGAGTTCACGTGACTCGCCTTGTGCTTGGCTCGAGACTTTACAGGATATGGTTCGCAATCGACACCATTGGCGCGTCTGCTGTCGTCTCCTAATCGGGTTGCCTGTTTAAAATGTGTTTGGTGCTGAGTTATCTACGGGGTAAAGGCTGATTATGACGCGTGGCAGTGAAAGCCGCAAGGAAGCTGTCTCGCCGATGCCGCGTTATCTTTGCACGATAGCCAGCTGTTTGTGACGGTATGTTGTCTAAACAAGGTGTAGGCGCCTTGATCCTGAATGTTTGCTTAGGGCATTAAGGTTTTCAGGTAAGTCCCCCTTCTCTCCCTCTTCTTATTCTTTATTTCATAGGTCCTCATGGTTGTATGGCAGCGAAGCATCAGTTCAAATGACTGATGTACTGCTGTTGATGATGACTTGTATCGATCGTTACACTCATTGGCCCGTGGCAATACCCATCGCGGACATTGCTGTAGAGACGGTAGGACATAACTTCATGGTTCATTGGATCGCGCATTATGGTGTATCATCTACCATAACAACTGATCGCGGTGCACAATTCGAATCGACGCTCTTTCGTGAGTTAAGCAATACTCTCGGAATCAAACGAATAAGAACAACTGAGTACCACCCATCAGCGAACCGGGTTAGTCGAAGGTTTCCACCGCCACCTCAAAACCTCTTTGATGGCATGTACTGACGCTACTCGTTGGACTAAACTTTACCGCTGGTTTTACTAGGTCTTCCAACGACACCTAAAGCTGATTTAGATTGGTCAACCGCGGAGCTGGTATCCGGTACCACGTTAAAGCTTCCGGCTGACCTCGTTCAACCAATCGACGCCAACACACTAGATTCTTCAAAATTTGTCCATCGCCTACGTCATCCATGCGTGGACTGCATTTTACTGTCACATGCGCACAAACTAACAAAGGTTATATACCAAAAGATCTGACAACTTGTTCACACTTTTGGTTACCAATTGATGCAGTCCGTATGCCACTACAGCCACCGTACGAAGGGCTAATTGAAATGATCTCTAGAACAGAAATACACTATAAAATCGACAGGAATGGTAGAGTTAATGTGGTTTCTTTAGACCGTCTTAAACCAGCGTATATCGAACAACCTTGCAGAAAGCAATTATCAAGTCCTCAAAATACAGTACGTATGCAGCAGTCATCAAAGCTCGTTGAAAGCGACGCACAGCTGTTGACACACATAAAGTTAAGCCACAAGAGAACATTAATACTCCGCAGACACGGACAGGAAAGAGTCCATTTTCCAGACCGCCTAGTGCATCATGAATCGTGACAGTACCATATTGTGCTGATCACTTGGCTGTACAGCTTGCTGCCAGCTTTATTCCGCTTATTATTCTCCAGATTCTGCCAGGATGCGAGAGAGTATCTCTAACAAGACGAAGAGGAAAAACAGGATGTGCCGCCTAATAACAACAAGACTACCAGTACACCATTCACCATCATTACTTTGCTATCAAATTTTTCAATGTACCTTAGATACGGAACCTTAGCCTGCATACCACCCATGCCTCAGCCTCGGGCATTTCTTGAGACGCTGTACCAGGCAAAGATCCGTTATTACCGGCTGTTCCCGCCAGGTTTTTTACTCCTGGTCACTTGAACATCGTGCGGCTAGCGCACTGGTGGGGAGGTATGTAGGAGATCATTGTACATGTTGCCATATAAGCTTTGCTAGAACATTACCCTAATCAGTTGACATTTTTACCAGCTATATTGACCGTTATTGTAAAAGATCCATACAACATACCATCGATCATCGAATTTCAAACGATCCACCATCTAAGGAGCAACATCGCTACTAGGCTTCCTCTTCTCTTCCGTGCTTAATTTGTGGGGGCATTGAAATAAAACAATTGGAATATATGCTTTCACTTCTTTGTGGCATCCGATAACGACGGGGCATTAGTTTCGAAATCCGCACCTAAGAAGCGCTCATGAGAAGATGAAGTGGTGAAACAAGTTCATCAAGTATTGGAATAATCAATCAACTATGGTCATCTTCCTTGATAATAATCGCAACCAACCGAGTTGGTCGCACCACCTTGTGATACCAAATGATTTTGGAGGATGTGGCAGGAAAGCTCATGTCTGTTCGGTAATTTCATCCCGACCCCCAGATCCGTGTGGAGTGCATGAATACGTCAGGCATACCTAATTTTCCCCGCTTGTGATCAGAATGAATGTGATAATCTACCGTAGTTTTTTCGAAAAGTAAGTGCTATCAGATAAAAGACAAACAAACAGATACTACGTGGGCAATCTAGTTCTAGGGAAATCGATTCGTGACTGGTGCGCAGGCCATTTCGAGGAGACCGCTGCGGAACGTTACATGCTACGGCGCGTGTCTGGCACTCTCATAGTGCAGGCTATCACGGTGACGCCAAGACAAGACTACGCCGGTTTCCAACATCACCAAACAACTACTCTAAATCGTTGCTCGGTAGATCTACCAAGGTATTGCATACGGCGGGAAAATCGGAAAGACATCACCGTGCTTATCGGTAGGTCTCGGGTTGAGTACAAATCTTCAATCATTGGTCGTTTTTGCTGCTGTTGCCGTCCATATATGGCAGGGGCACTGAATTAGTGATGTAGAGATAAGACGTCTAGTGATTAGTCATTGAACTTGACCTGCTTGTGGTAGGTAGGTCAGGTTTCTTGTATGCTCGCCGGTATCCTATGACGTGCATTAATGCCCGCTGTTGCATCTTGATGGGCAACGTCTTAACCAAGTGGTATGGCATGGTACAGACCCATGACGAGATCTCACAAGATTTGTTGACGGTCGTACACACTGTCTTCAAGGAGTGGGACATCGGAACCAGTAGCGACACTGGCTAGACGTCTCATTAGATATGGGCTTGCTATGGAACCAATAGCACCTTCTTACGTCGCCTTTTGCTTCATATTATTCTTCTCATTTGACAATTATTCCATCAGACGACCTCGCTCCACCTCTGTAAAACGACCTCGGGATATGCTGGCGAATCCTAGGAGATAGGCGTCTCGTAGTACGACCTACATATAATGCACCACAGGCACGAGTATTGATAAACAAGCATTGATCGTGTCAACGTAGGCAGTCTATCCCTCAAGAGTTTTGCGAGTAAAGGCTTGCTATGGTCTGCTATGCGCAGGTGAGCCGTGAAACAGGTCTTCTCAACAGTGCCATTCATGTGCTTGATCAGGGCATCAGCCGCAATGTTGACAAGACCTATTTAGCGGCTCGCCTGCGTATAGTATACTACAACAATCCTTTACTCGCTTACGTTGACCCGATCAATGCCTGTTAAAACTCGTGATATCGTGGTGCACGAAATGTGGGTCGTACTACGAAGCGCCTATCTCACTCATAGGATTCGCGAGCACATACCGAAATGATTTTACTGAGACGAAGTGAGGTTTTCTAATAGCTCCATTGTGTCGCATCTCCTTGAGTACGGTCACCTACGCTCTGAAAAGGACTTCGAGTTATCTATTCCATTCCTGAGAAATTATTCCATTTCCGCTTCAACTTCTCTGTTGGATCCCCATTTGTAAGTATCCTCGTACTTCCCGCGCTTTACACCCTCCTTTATTTTTGGACATATCAAGCGATGATAACTGCATGTTTGTACTGCGACTATAGCTGGTGTAGTGGATGGAACTGAAAATGCAAACTCCCAAGCCAATGTGACCGAGGGATGGCAAGTTCCTTTAGTTCTTAAATTAGTGTGTACTCATTTCTGAGTGCATATCAGTGGCAACTGGCTTACGGACCTAAGGTATGCAGTCGTTCTCGTCGAACGTTGGCAGATTTTGTGACCCATCAATCGGTGTACAATTCTGCGACGATGTACTGTTCTACTTGCTCTAAGGGAGATGGTGATCAATCGGGTTGCAACGTAACGACGTGGTTAGGCATTCATTGGTCGCCTACTCGTGTAGACAGATGGATAATATGCTATCTGTCTGTTAAACAATACAATCGACTTGTTGATGGGTGGAAACAAGCTATGACAAGCTTCGTAGTAACTAAACTCAGCGTGATTCAGCGCAGTGAAGAAACTCTGACCGGAAATAAGGAGACGCTTCAGTGAAGTCAGGACTGAAAGCAACCTAAGAGTGGTCGGTGATTTTTCAAGATTCGGCACAGTCAAGTCCGAGTTCATTTGGGACTAGAACAGTAGGAAATTCTAGTTTATGTTCTTCCATGAGTGCGTCATTGAGCTGGGGTATTTAACAACGGTAATAGTCCGGAATTAAAGTATGGGGAAATCATACGATTCTGATATGATTAAGTCCAGTGATGTGTAATATAGGAAGTACGATGCACACTGAATTGCAATAAGCAACGGTTTCAGAAGAACTAAAGGTGGATACTTGAGCTAATAAAAGTTTTGATGGCGGTAGTAAATCGCAGGTCCAAAGGCTCAAATCTATAGCTGTTTCTGGTGAGAACTTAGTTCAGCGATAGTGGGATATTTTGATACCGTTCATTTACCGTGGAACTGCATTCTACACTGCTTTAAACAACAATGAACAATGAGCTATTCTGAATGGACATGCGGATCAGATAAACCAGCATATGACAAAAAAAGACGGTAAATGCTCTTTGCCACCCGGGGACTCGTGACGCTTGCCATGGTTATCGGTTAACTACAACCTAGACTGTGATATGAAAAACTGGATATGGTCGATAGAGACCTCTGTACGTACATTGGGGGCACACTACCCAATACTAAGGACCGTCTATAAATCGAAAGCAGATGGAAAAACACACATAGAGACAGCAACGGTGCCCAGCCTGGGATGCCATTTGGGTGGACAACTGTCAAATAGTTCAGCCACCGCTACAGACTATCCCGATGCTCTGACGAACCACACAAGTTGTCAACCCTCGGAGGAGGGTTTTGCATACGACTGCAATGTGGAGTACTTACCTGTAAATCGCGCTATGATGATTGGCAGGGGCGATTCCGAACGTACCTTTTCTACGCCCAGTAGAGCAGAACGCACCACGTTGCCGCATGCCTCGTAGCACACGTGACCGTATACGACCTACACTGAAACGCATTTCAACCTGCGTTTTGATTGGTCGGGTACGCAACAAATCGATCACCTTGGCCATCGGCAGTGATGCGATTCACAGTCGCCGCGTTTCGGGTCACGTGAACCTAACGCCAAGTGTGTTGACTGCATCCTGAGGTTGGTCTCAAGGCGGAAGCTAAGCTATCCTCAGGGCGTTTTGGCTGTGTGCAGCCGTTCCAGTGGGTACAAAGCCGCAACGGATGTCGGGAAAGGCACGCGACCTGTTGTTAGGCTGCTATCCACTAACTGGCTCACTTGTGAACCACATCTAGGCAGCATTGCTTCATCTCGCGGGTCTATGGGTACAAGTAAATTCTACCGCCTAAGATCGGACGCCCAGACGGCAATCGTTGTGCGTGTCCGGTGTTCACATCTAGTACGTTTTGTTTTCAGCAGGGATAGTACGGCATCGTACAAGGGTGCCCTGACGATACCGTGAATGCGCTACCCTAGACCACAACATAGACGTAGGTAAATTTGTACAATGTGGAGCAACCGTTGCTGGGCAAAAGCGGGACCCGGAGTGTTTACGCTCAGTAGAATGCGTAGAAAAAAATATGCCACGAAAAGTAGCAGAAGTGTGCCAATGGTTTGATGAATACCAGCTTTGATGCGCTTATTACGCGTTGGCCAGAGAATTTTACTTCTCAGGCAGACACTTCACGTTCCATTTCTTCACACTCAGTGAAACGGGAAACCCGTAACCTAGGCGGTGAAACTATTGCGCGTCCTCACTGATACGAAGTTAAAACGGATGTCAATACGAAGGACTAGCTACGGAGAAAGCGGAAGCGAGCGAACAGCAAGCAGTGAGGCGTGCAGCCTTGGCGGCGTGCAAACAGGACCTAAAGCGCACGTGTAGTTTAACTCATATACAACGTTTGTGCAAACAAATTTCTTAACTCACCTAGGTACCCGACAAACTAAAATTAAAATGTTACACATATGGCAAGCAAACAGAGAATTGTCTAGCTGCTGCATACTAACCGAGGAGTAGTCGCGAACTGATGTGAAAATATGATGCAACAGCAGACAGACAGTCGGGAGAAAACGTCGGTATATCCGTTTTCAAAAATGGATGTGATAAACGCGTGTACCGTTTGAGGAGCGACTTGACGCAGTTGCGTTTTAATGCATGGCGATTAACTTCACGGAAAATATCTGATAGAGGCGAGCCATCCGGCGTAATAATCTCATAGCATGTCAAAAGATGACACCTCTGTCGTGATATTTGAAATAGGAGAAAGCACATGAAATAGCGGTTGCTTGAAAACAAATTCCATCGGAATTGATCAGAGAGCATCAATAATGCCAGGCGATGTGGAAAAGGAACGAGTTTTATGCAACAAGCGGCCCATAGTAATGCAACGATGCACACTGAGCAAACAGGTCTGTTACTGACGCAAACGTGCGCTCACGAAACGATGCTTAAACACTTGTTACTGAAAGTAAGTCACGTGCAAATTTGCCTTAGCTTTCTGGAACATTGCGTACCGAGCAAGTTTATTCGACCAAATTATGACGCACGCGGAGTTGCGGATGCTGCATGGGTGCACTCCTAATGCGGAACGGCAAGTTGTGATATGGCGCATGTGAATTAAAAAAGATGCGATTCTGGTATCTTGTGCGTCAACACCAGTGGATAAAAATAAATCGCACATTCAACAAATATGCTGTGGTGTCGACTGAGATGACCAGACGATGCATCATGCCAGCATCCGCTCAAAACATTCGATACAAGAGGCCCTGATTCAGAATGACAAACACACACACACGCATCCACAATCCCCTCTCGGACAGATGTGCCAGCGACATTAATAGAACCTTGCATTGATGGGATAAAAATAGTCTTCGTTACATGCATGTTTGAGGCAATGCTCCTTATGTTCTTGGAGGAAACCGGACATAAGTTATCAACACGGTGATTTAATATCCTCATGAACCAAGCACCAAACATGTTTTTTGAAGTGCACCACATTTGGCACATCAATGTCGACTGAAGCTCAATACACCAGCTGATTCACCTCTGTGCGTATGGGATCACCCAGGAAACGGAACACTGTGTCTGGCTTGCCAGCGGGGGCATCACGAGTTATCGTGTCACGGGCGCAACTACAAGATAGGCAATGATTCACTTCGAAACTTTGAACAGGTGTCATGAATGCTTACCCGTTGTGGATTTTGGCGTTGTAGCTGTCATTAATTGTTACTGCCACCCCCTTCTCAATGCACTTGGTCTCGCTCGCGGTAACGGAATTTGACGGCTCTGAGTTTACAAAACCCCCGTTCGTTTGGACACGCTGTTCGAGTAACCACTTGTCGTGGGTTGTTTTGCGCCAACATGGAGCCTGGTGATTCACGGCTTTCTTACCATGGAGTTTTAGGGGACTTCGCTCCTGGATAGCGTTTTCCTTTTGGTCTTGTTTCTCAAGCGATTTCAGATGTTCGTCCAAAGTCGCTAAAATAGGCCGCTTGGTGTTTTCTTTCCCCCCGCCTGCCCGGTCGATCCCATGCCCATTGTAGTCCTGGGATTGGAGGTCGGAGTTTCGCAGTGAGTTTACTGTTAAAACACTGGGACTGTAGGGTGGGGGTGTCGGCCATAGTTTGCAACGTTCCTCTTCCGCTTCTCTTTCATAATGCGGTAGATCTAGATGTCTCGATCGAGTCCCACTAGAATCCGAGCTATTGTATGTAAGGTTCACACAGTTGCCCCCTTGTCGATGCGCCACATTAGAATCGTCGTTTGAATTCGATTTTAACGAGCGCCAAAATTCACTTTGTTGATCTTCGTATACCTGAAAAAGCAATGGGTTATACGGGAAAATTCGCTATCATCATTCGAATACCATCTTTATATTAACAACAATATGAAACAGTGTTTGGATATGATGGGTCCAATTTGGATTCAGTCAGCTAGGCATGAAAAGGTAAAATATAAAGCTGACTACATCAATTTTCAAAATGGAGCTTTTCAATCGCTATCTTCATAAGGTCTTGATTCGCGACACACGAATAGGGTGTTAAATCCATTAGAAATAAAAGCAGCAGTGGTTTAACGACCACGGTTGACAACGATGACAGTCAGGGTGCCTATGCAACCGGTTGTAATACCGTACAACCCACTCACCGTTGTTCTGCAAGTTGCTATGGCATAATGGGTAGAGTTAGCTTTCGGAACAACGTTAGCTCTCATCAGACAGAGCCGGGTTGCTTCGATATTGTGAGCCTACTGCTTAGAAAATTAAACTACGTGCATCCGCCTTGTACCTTCACCTACGCGAGAAAATACACACTGCATGAAAGGGCCTGAAGCAGATTTCCTTCAAGTTGTGATATATATCACTTGGATGACATTCGGTAGGCATAATAGTTGGGGTGCACGCCAAATCGGCTGCACACAGAAGATGGACGTATCATGGCGAGCGTTCATGGAAGTCCTCTGAGATAGTGGGGCGAAGCTGGTTCTTTGTAGATATAGCGGTACAGGAGCCACTCCAACTTCTACGCTAACATACGTCGTGTTTACCACTCCGACCGCGTTTTTGACGCTGGCAAGCTAAAGGAGGTTTGCCAGTGTGTGGCGGGCTTCTGTCTACAAAAGCTATCGGAGAGGACCTGGTGCTTACAACGGACCTGACGGAGACATACTATTTCGGCCGTCTTGCAGCAGGGTACTTGTACCAATTAAATGCATTGTGTCAGGACAAGTATGCTCAGGCTGTAGCTGAGATTTTCGATAAGCGAATTTGGGTTCACATACCAACGTTCCTTACCAAAACAGTCGGTAAATTGTCAAGGCGACATATTGTGGTAGACTTTAAGGGCTGTACTGCTCAACGTCTGTCGTCTGCGTGCAAACAAATGGACTTTCAGCGCTTTCTATCACTTCACTTGTGTCGACGATGCCGTACGTACTGTCCGATGGTCCGCACATCAAGACTGCTGTTAGGCATGGGAAGAGAATAAGAACCTGTAACACCCATTTCTACCGAATCGGTTAACTCACTCAGTTCGCTTATTGGATCTACATCCCCTTCATCTGCCCACGATGCTGTTGCGAAGGGGCGGTGCTGAGGGTCTCGTTTCGCCCGCACATGAGCGTACAGAAGCACACGTTACCTACTACTGCCTGTGCCTATTGAATTGGTTGCTTATTGGATGTTGATAAGTGATCTTACATCATGATCACTAAGCTTCACAACAATGCGAAGCAGTCGAAGGCCGAAAAGACGCGAGCGCTCCTCAACAGAAGGTAAGGATAAGGAACTGAGTACGCAAAATGTGATCCAGCGCACACGAACGAGTGTGCGGCAATGATAATTTGTACGTCCTTCCAGAATGATGTGCTCTGACAGCTGTTACTCCCATACGGTCAACAAAGGAACAAGTGGCAAAGTGCATGCTATGAGTTTTGCCATCTGATATCGTCTTGCTTCCTGCGTCTGATAAACATGGCACGTTCACTGTGCAGTCTGCTTCACCAAATCTCAGAGTGGCATACTGAAGAGGTCCGATCTGAATTGACAAACACTCACTGTGTCCTAAGCGACGTTCCCCTCTGATCATTTTTTTAGTGAAGTGGTATATGTGGTGCTAGTCATCGGCCTAAGGTTCGCACTTGCTGTACGCTGCCCAAAACTATCTCATACGGACTCGCCCCGCATTAGTCAAGGACCTTAATAGTCCATCAACAATGAGATCATTTAAGGTAGACTCAAATATCCAATTCTATGTGCCAAACCGAAAACACATTGTCAGGATGGGTGCTGCAAGATGTCATAAGTCCGTGACTTTTAGTCGTTCAAAGGCTAATGGTGTACCCTAAGCTCAGATAAGAAAGCGACACACTGAAGGCGCCCATTAGTTACGCGTGAACGCACATATACACAGCTAAGCGCACGAGGGATCCGTGAATGACAGTATTCCGGTGTCTTTGTCGTAGTAGACAGCTCTGAACCCTGTGCTTTTGACTAAACCGGTGACCATTGCAGAACAGGTGTTTGGCGATCGATTACTTCGGAACATGGTGCATTAGTGCTTGTGTAGTTAATTTGTACCTGTCCAGACATCGAATCGCTGGACCGATGTGGTTTCTCACACTGTTTCCTCTGTACCTGCTGGTCGGCGAGGAAACGGCCTAATTATCCCCTCAAATCTACTCAACCGACCTCTACCACCATCAGCTGCTTTTACCACGTCTTCTGCAGAACGGACAAATATAGGTAAACGCTGGCTGCGTTGTGTTCCAATAAATATACGATGATGGTGGAACAATCAACTTAACCGGAACTTCGGTGCACGAAGTTTCACGCCACACGCTATTCCGGAGCTTTCGTAGGATACTAGTCACAGCTGAAGTCCGTCAAACAGCCAATGGACATTCACAGAAGCCGTGAGCCGATGTCCAGTACTTCACAGTCATTGGGACGACAGTGGATTTTGGCTTGGTTTACGTGACTTAACGATCCATTGTGCTGTGCTGGTTGGGACTTTCACGCCTTCAGATGTGTTCGTACCAGATTGACCATTAGTTAGAGGCCAAACATACTCAGTCCCCTGGCCCTGGAGGTGGAATGAGGATGGTTCCTTACTACGTAATATAAACCCTGTGTACCACAGTTTGCAACGTTTCTCTTCCCAGTGACAAAACCTCGCTGCCTTGCGGTAAGCGTTTTGGGCCTAAGACTTGAGTTGAGAAAGCTAACCATTGTTCTGTCTGGGCCTGAGCAATCTGAAAGTATCCTGCTCACAAAATACGGTGACTTTCCTTTCAAACAATTCCCTTATGTTATGACTGTCACCGAATTTAATCAACGGTGTTCTATCTGCTGCATTAAGCAGGGTGGACAGGGATTTAGATGCTACTGAACAAGCCTTCCCGTCTTCTTATTTCCCCACTTGCGCTTTTTCATCCTTATCGTCTCATTCCAACTTAACTTTAGCCACCCCGCTTTCATCCGTGTCCCAGTTATGCGCCCTCCCCATCTTGCTTCAATAATCATTTGTCTTCTCGTTTCGACTCACACGCTATCGCAGGGAGTCGCTCCAGCCCAATCAACAATCCATCTTCAATCAAGCGGACAACGTCAGCACATCCTTTTCTATTTGGAGCCATGAATCTCCCCTATGATTGGCATACCCGAACACTAGAGACAATATTGACTGATATCTGCTGTTTATCAGAGACGTGTCTGCAAGATTCGTGTTGTGTGTTTACCCCGCGAACCCCCACATGCGACACTGGCGGTACCTTCGCATTGCCCTTGTCCGGATATGACGCAGCTACAAATGCGGGTCACGCCAGTGGGGGCATTGCTGAGCCCTTCCGCGTTGAATCTGCTCTGATCGATTAGACCCCAATCACTAGCCGGATATACGCTGTCAGATTGGTTAATTCATTCAAGACTTCAAGTTTGCTTGGGGACAAACGGTGTCTGTTTGTCATTGCGGTCTATACCCCCACAACCTATAGTGTAGACTAGGTAAAAGACAAGTATAGTCCACGGAAGGAGCTGTACCGTCACAGTGGAAGTAGTGCTTCTTGGTGATCTGAACGCCTAAGTTAGAAAACTGTCCACTGATGAGCTGCATCTGGGTGGTCAGCACTGTGAGCGGTTGATACATCTTTGTGAAGATACTCGTCTATTTTTCGAGAGCTCTAATCTGGCACAGCACCTGAAAAATGGTGACATGACGCCCACCAACCTCAAATCAGCCGTGGAGCAAATTAATCGCATCGCGATCAGTTGCAGTCGGAAAGCTTGTGTCCAAAACTGTCGCCCGATTTGGAGCATCAACTTGGATCCCGACCACGCAGTTGTATGTGTCGATCTCAGAGTTCACTTTGGAGAATGCCGGCCACAAAGCTGACGAAGCCAGATGCTCAGATCGCTGGTTAGGACCATTAGATAACAAGAGGTGGCTGCTAACCGCTGTGGTCAATCGACTAGCTGTAAAGTATGACAGTGCAACTCTAACTGTCATGCTCGTTTCTAACGCATAAAAATTAAATTGGCTCCCAGAGATCCAACAGCGTTCGACGGCTTTAGAAGATAGCTTAGGCTATTATCGATTTGTAAATGATGTTGAAATGGTTCATTTGCTTTGACCACTACTGCTATAATAAAATGAATCAATGAGAAACAGAACCTGAGTAAAGAATTCTTCTCGGTAACTCTCATTGGACTCAAAATTACATGATGACTGGTAAGTGCTAACTGTGCCGGATAAAGCTATGTATTGATTAGAATGTTTAATTAAAACGGAAACGAACAAGAAGACAATTAATTCCCTTCAGCAATTTGAAAGTACAACAAGAAGACGAGTTACTAGAGGCAATCTTTTCGTATTGTCCCCTCCATATCAAGAACAATAACCGATGAGATGTGACCAAATAAAAGCAAATTTGAGGATCAAGATGAATGAAAACGATTCGGCCGCTGTGGCCACGGAAGCATGAGACTGACGAATAACTGTTTGCGTACGCACAGCTTTGGGTGCATTCGACTAATCGCGATAGCCTCAGTGGACCGAAGAAATCGTGGATTAAAACGTCACAGCAAATTTTGAATGTGGTATCGAGCCGGATCCGGTGACCAGTAATCAATAGGTGTTTACCTATCGTGGATGCCGGCGGCTTACGCAAAGGTAGAGCTTGGGTAGGATGAGGCTGTTCATTTATCCCACACAGGATCCACTTCGGTACGTGTTCTTCATCCGAGGACACAATGCTCTATCGGTTCTGCTAATGTAACTGGCTTCGCAGTTACATGTGAATTGGCATAGGAAATGAAAACTGGCGCCGACTAGCAGAGCTTGCTTTGGATGAAGCACTGGCAACTTGATGGTTAGCTTGATGATAACGACCTAAGCAGCATAGTAGGTCCTACGCGCAACGAAAATCAAAAGCTTTGTGGTCCTTAAAGTGACGAAATCAGCCTTGAAAAGTAATTAGATACAAACTTGCTTCTTGGCTGCCTCCTGTCCCATGTCTTTTGGTCTCCGTGATTTGCTCTGCTTCTCTATAAACCTTCGAGGGTAACCGTGTGACATCAGTTGGTTGTAATTCGTTGCAACGCATTGGTTAGACAGTCTGTAGAGTATAGTCGTCTGGCACCACTAAATAAAGCCTTCACAAGTGTCCGCTTGTACCGCGTTGGTGTAGAGCTTGTGAAATGCGCGTACTGGCCAGACCATGTTGCGTTTCGGTAGACTGATCTCTTAACGTGTCCGTTATCTCTGCGATTAATACGAGGATCCAAGAAAGGCAGACAATCTTCTCGTGCTGGCTGGCAGGTGACACGTAAATTGGTAGGTGCACTGTTGAAGCGCTCAACCAACTGAGCGACATGCTGCTCTGATGGACAAAGCCAACATGTCATCAACTTAGTGCATGTAATATGGTAGCTGCTCTATCTCTGTGAACATTCTTTTCTCAACCATGAGCATAAAGAAATCAGCCAGTGGGCTGCTCATTGTCACCCCACCGAGCTGGCGGCATGGTGTGTTCTGAAAGCGGAAATAAAAAAGTAAGGGATAGGTGATCCAGATCCGAGCGGTGCATGTCTGATTGGCGTGTCATCCCAAGGATGTCACCCAGGAAAAGCATCTGGGGTTATCGTGTCACACGATCTTAGAATATCACACGACACGATGAGAAAGGTTACAGCCGCCAACAGGATGTTGTATACTTTATGAAGATCGTTCTTCCGTAGAACTCCGGCAATTTTCAGAAACCTATTCATTTCAGATGTTCGCGCGATACTGGAGTATGGACTTCCAGCTACCTATCCCCTCTCAAAAATTATAAACGCCCTGTTAGAAAAGGTTCAGAGTGGTGGCTCGAAATCTCTTACAATGCCTCGAAAACTTACATATTCTCTTCAAATCCAGAAGCTAAACTTCCTCCCCATGGATTATTGTCGTCATCAAGATCTCATCTGCACCAGACGGATCCTAAGAGGCAAACTTGTGTATGAGCTGCAAAAGCATTTTCGGCTCAAAGTGAAGAGCTCGACACGAGACCACAAATAAAAGTTATACAAGCGAAGAATACTTCATGTCCGTCCAGAGGCTGCCCTATCAACCTGTGCGATAAATGATTGAAAAAGTCTACCAGAGGTCATTGCTGATGCACAGACAGAGTAAAGTTTGATACAGCTGTTAGATTGCCATCTGATGATTACAGCAGGATTCAGCTGCTCCTACTGCAACAGTGACGATCCCCAAAGGAATGCCGCTTCGCTGCCAGTTGTACAAAACCTGCACTGAATCGAAATCGACGAAGCTGACAAGGGTCTTCCCTCCTGCTCTCTACATCCCAGTGAACCAATGTAATTCGGGAGCTGGTGAGAATGTTGAAGTGCCTTCCTATATAAGTGTTTGTTTGTTGTCCGTTCCTCTTCAAATTGAATGACATTAGCAGCGCAGCTTTCAGTGAAGCAATTTGGCTTTACACTGCCTTGCTTGTAGTATTAGACGTCGTCCTGTCGGTTGAATTGATAAACATAACGAAAGGAGCATGCAACCAGCAAAACGTGATTTTATCCAGATCTGGCGATCGTGACAGAATTCATACAAAAAGCGTTTAGGCCTAGAAACCGAATGCACAATGCACAGTGAGAAAAACAGAAAACATAGCACATGTCATCCTTAGGAAGAGGGTAATCGACCCGATGTCACAGCAGCAACACTGCCCGACACGGTAACCTGCTGAGGGACGCAGCCTAGAGAGCGACCCAATACATGCCGATAATGATTAAGCATAGATCGCTACTTGACCCTACATGCCATTATAACCAACAGGTAGCGAGGTAGCGCAATGCATCTCGCGAGATCTGTGCTTGCTGCCTCTTTACCGGGGCAGTCTTTCACACACGCAGTCGAAAGAGTCGCTCGTTTGCGTTCCGACTTGCCCCGTTTTGAGTCGCTGTAGTCCGCTGGGGAGTGAACCACTCCCCGGAGCATTTTGTCACATCATGTTGCGGTCTTGGTGACGAAGATACGCTCTGGAATCCGGAATACGGGAGATTGGAATACGAACTCCCATTGGTTATCTTGTCCGAACTGCTTCCGCGTCCGCGATCCACAATGGACCCACCCAAAGAACAGGCCCTCCCGCGAAAGATGGTATGGTTCTTTGTGGATGTCCGCGGATCCCGAGGGCGGCTTCTCAATCGATCCGCGTTAGGCGGGTCATTGACTGGCGATTGGTTCTGTACGTTCAACCACCGGTCAGCCGAAGCAGTGCGTGGGCTACATCTTGAGGTATTCGTTAGGTTGCGTGTGGAGTTTCGCGTTTGCGGTCCAGCTGATTTACCCACGTTGATTCGCCAGAAGCCTGCAAAGGAGAGGTGGGGAGAGCAGGAAATTGTATGTGCGTTCATTAACGGTCACCAACAAGGATACTCGATCAATGTGATCACAGCAAATGTCAATGATGTCGTGTAACGGGTAAATCCGAGCTAATCCGACTGATCACTCAAAGTACTGATACATACTATCTGTGTCCAGAACAACATACTCGGATTACCAATACCAGGGACCACACAATGGATAGTTAATAACATAAAAAATGTGTTGCTGTTTCGGGCGACCAGCGAAATTTGGCAGCAGATGTTAAGCCTCAACCAATCAGAAACAAGGATGGCCAAACTCTAGTGTGTTAAGACCGATGGTGGCACTTAATTTCTTTCGCTGTATGTAGCGTGCTCCCGCCTTCACTTGCTTCTGTAATGATAATCGCTGCAACTGAGTAGCTTGCCAAAGTGAAATCTCTTGTTAAACTTATCGGGGCGAACAATGACCGATTCCTGGTAGACACTAATCAGGCTCCACCATTAATGAATGCGCCTTAGACCATACCGGTATCTTTAGGCAGTTTAAAATATCTTTATGAAGTGCGAAATGCGAAAAGTATAAAATTGTATGAGTAGTAGCTGGAAAGACTGATAGTGCATCTCAACGGAAAACCCACTAAGTAGAACAAAAAATCATTTGTTATACCTGGACATCCTCATCAGTCGTAGGTAGGATGGTTCTTTCAAGCGGTCTGTTTATCGAAAGGCGATTTGCTCCGGCAAGTCCTCCCACTTTACCAGCTTCACACACGTGCAGTACAAGCGAACACTTGTAAACACGCCATTTAGTGGTGCATGATAAATCTGCTCGACTGACTAGGTAACTGATGAGCTAGTGTAATTGTATCAACACGCATGTCAGACGGCTGTCTTGGAAGATTTACGAAGAAGCACAATCAACTTTGAGGGCCGAAAAGTTGGAGCACATGACTATTAAGGAAAATAATTTTGCTGAAATATCTTTCATAGGGGACTCAGCCATGATGGAGAGCAATTTGCGTGTAGTCCTTGCTACAAAAGGAAGAAACCAAACCGAACAAATGAAGCTCAGCCTATCGAGTCCAACTCTCACAGTGTTTATCAATTCGTGTGTGACTCTGGAGTCAGTTACACGGGCAGAACTGATAGGACCCTGAATTCCTGCATAAAAGAGCATGTTTCAAAGTGGGTTCAGCGTGAAGCTGCCAATCTTCTTCATCCCACTCGATCGCCGTGCTCGAGAAAGTTGCCTGCTTACTCGCTAAATAAAGGTATACCATTATCAGGTCACTGGATATAGTCCGGCTTAGCGTTCAACGTTGTATAGCTTTACACTAATTCCTTCCACCGTTTCTCAGACGCTGTCGTGAGAAGTAGGCCGAAGCCAGTTTTTTACGTTCAACAATAATATTTTGTCAGCCGCAGGCTGTTGACAATTCACAGACTGCACTTCCGTAATTCACTTTACATCTCAAGAATCTCGGATCAAATATACGGTTGAGCACATAGGCACGTCGGTTACTGTTAATGGCACTGAGGAAGCAATACCAAACGCATGCATCTAGTGGCTTTCTTCTTCTTACCTTGCTTTCCAACTATCCATTTAGCGTCTAACTTTTGTCCGCTCGATCTCGTACTCTTTCCAGCTCATACTTACCACATACATGTATTTGTTACATAAACATCGGTAAGATATTACCCTAAGTCAGCTGACTATTTTACAAGCTCTATTGACTGTATTAAAAATGTAGAACTAGCACACAATCGATAATGTAACTTTGAACGACTTTGCACCAAGACCTTTCAACATCACACAGCATTTCTTCACAGGTTTACTTCTGTTCTTAATTACGTTCTCAATTTATGGGAGCATATAAATACATCAATGGGAATACATGATTTTATTTCTTTGCTGTATCCAACAACGACGTAGCTTCATTTCTAAATACAGCATTTAAGGAGCTCTCTACAAACGGGTGCCCCAGGCGTGACTTGGTGTATTGTCTTGCTAGTCCTTGTGTAACAAATATACACGTTGGGTAAGTATAAGATAACATTACTACACATGTAATGTGCACGGGCTTGATAGCAGGTTGGGAATACTAGTATTCCAATTTTGAAGCTGCAATTTGTCCTCATTTTATCGAACGAAACCTTTTCACTCATGTACACACGTGCGCGCGAGTAAAACGGGTAACGCTTCATGAATCTGCAGCGCGAAAATTCAAATTCAAATATTGGATAATAATGAAGTGCACTTGTTTATAAAAGCGTATAACGTTACCGGCGGTGCAGTTCAGTATGTGTGTGGGAGCCATAGAGTTCCCCTATACATTAGGTGTAAAAGACATTGAAGGAAGCTTCTGACGAGTGAAAAACTGCCAACGTCAACGATATACGTGCGTGTGGCTACATATGGCCTAGCAAGCATATATATTACTTTCCGGACGCAAAAATGGAGAAATAACGGCAGGAGACAAAAAGTAAATCCTTACAGTACCCGATAAATCGTCTGTCAGTGTAAACATATAGAGGTTTCGGCATTTGGAAGGAAATTTAGAGAAATAAACCACTGGTTACATTCTAAAGACCAATTGGATGGGTTTGCATACCAGTGACTTTATGAAGCACACATCTTTTAGGTTTTTCATTTGATAAATTCGTGCAACTCTATACACAAATCGAATTGGCAAGTATAATTTTTATACTATGTTGCGTCGGTCCAAGTGTATACTAAACAAGTCCGTGCACCACTTGCAGAGAAGAGAGTTGTTTTGTTCACCTGGTTTATTTTATGAGACCCGGGGCTCCTCCCCTGTTAATCTCTCAGCGGGAATTAACCACTGACCTTTGAGCACTAATGATCCGTTTCGTCTTTCAGGTTGAAGCCACTACTTGGACTCAATACTGTTAGGAAACTAGTACACTTGGTCATCCTTGGCAAGTCAAATCAGCATAAGCATTATATACCTAAATAGATGTATTTTCAGCACAGTACACTATTAACTGTAAATTTACTAAGCGAGCACCATCAAAAATGCTCAAGTTTACAAATGGGTAGAAAAATGAGTAGGGTGTGGTGTTAACTCGACGAAGCAACGATCACATAACACTTCATTATATCTTCAGCATCTGCGTCCATTCTAAAGAACAAAGTCTCAGTAAAATGTTTCCTCCTAACTCGTAACAGCCGACTGGAAATTTTGTGTCGTAAGACAAAAGATCGGGGATGGTGCGCGATATCCCAGGGTTTATATGCAAAGGTGGATGGATTAGATTGATCTCAGTGACCTTGGATGTTGATTTTAAAAAATATCTGTCTGCTTATTCTTACAAATGATATGGCTACAGTGGATGATGCAAGAAATGGTTTACGGCAAAATGGCAAAGGCTGATTTAAAGGTCCCACCATGTGCACCTATGAAGCAACAAGTAAAGACACTCCTAAATCCAGTACGTAAAGTGACGGATTGGACAAGTAATCATTTGATCAGCACACTTGTTGGACGTAGTCGATCCAGAGATTTAGGAGTATAATGTAAGTTGCCGCTGTCACGAACTGCCTATTGCATCCGGCCTATTTAGGCCCTAGACGATCAAGTAAACATAAATGGCCAGATATCGTTGTCGCACCTCATCCAAATTTACCGACACCAACTTCCCATTGTCTGTTTCGTATATGAGTCAGTCCACATACGCTTGATATTTAGGATGAAGCATGGAAAACGTGCCAAAGCAGGATGAGGCGTTGGAAATTGCCGCAGTCGACGACTGCGTGATTAGAATGGATGAGTTAGTTGTGAACAACCCTAATGCGGCCAGTTTGATAAGCATCGATGCGCTGATCTGGTTGTAAATTGTAGCTCAACTCTCCACCGTCCCCACTTAGATGTTAATGCAATGAAGCACAAGGGAACACCTGGACTAACCCCACTGTGGCTGAACCACTCGAAATAGCATTACGATATTTGGCCGTAACGACCTCTTGGCTCATCTCTCTGTTATCGCGATAATTGCCCCCGTCCACTGTACAATACTGCTCTAATTGTAGCAACAACGACGCGGCAATGATGCACAATCTTTATTGGCGCGATCACAAACTATCCCACCACTCACGCAAGCGTATATTAATGTGTCACGTTTCCTCCCACAACGCACCATTTGGCTTTCGCTGGCGACACCTCTATGCACTTTCGGGACCTTATGATGGAGTATTCTCCGCGCGTTTCACCCTCGTATCTCCGCTTCTACGCGTCCCATTTTGATCGGTCTGGACTCGTTCGATAGCTTTTGATTTGCTTGACCGTGGATGCATCACTCTGCTTGGGGTTGGTCCGGGAGGCTGCTTTTGTCTGATTTATTGCGTTCTCGACGAATACCCTCTGGGTTCTGCCTGGCTCAGACTCACTAGCTGACGCCGCTCGTGACCCGTTCTCGGCTCGTTCCTCCAGGCCAGCGTCGCACCGTCTGCCCTCCCTCTTAGTGTCTGTTCCCCTTTCCGTCCGACACAGGGCAACCACTGCCCTCCGTCTCCCTACACAACTGCATACTGATTCAAGTGGCCTGGTGAAGTTTTGGAGTAAAAAGCGAAAGGTTGCCCTAAAAATATCCCAACCGGTTGTTCCCAAACTTCTCTGAATCCATGACTTCTCGATCGATTCTAAGTATATTCTACGATCTTGCAAGTAAAATTTTTCAGGTTATACTTTACAGGCCATTGAGCTAAAAGGAAGAGGGGACCAATGCAACCGCCTCCGTCCGAATTCAGTGTTAACTGGATGCGTTGGTTTTGAGGCTACAGACCGCAGAACAAATACGGACAACTACATGACTATTCGAGGGCAGAAGTAGAAGCAGTACAATACACGGGCACTGACGAAAACTTGGTTGATTCAGGACGCCTAGAAGCACAATTCTAAGGATGGGTGTGATTCGATGGCTGCAAGAAGTCCTTGTTCATTTATCCTTTTGCATACAACTGTTGATTTCTCTAGTTCAGAACGTGCGCATGCGGTGGACTGCCAAACTGACAGAGACGTAGAGCAAGACTTTTGACTCAAATGAAACAAGTCGTGCACGAATGCAGACAAAACGATTAGCGGTAGAGGTTCCAATCCTTCATTGCTAAATGAAGTATGTCCCGAGATACCTATTGACATAGGATAATCGGTGACAACCTTTCACTACACCTGGACTGAGTTGGTAAGAAATAGCTGTCACTCACTATATACAATGTCATGCGGCTTAGCACGACCGTGATTGTTATCGACGACTGGTGTAGCTTCCACTGCGATACCGTGTACCCCGGATTCGCAAGTTCCTGTATTTACAGGGAGGTGCCTGTGGAGTCCCAGCGTGGAGCTTGTGGCAGGTTCACCAATGTTGATTGGGTCAGGCTATTCGTTGATGGGGATCAGGAACAAAATGGGCCCAAGTACTGTGCCCTGCGGGTCGCCACTTGTCGGGGAATACCACTCGGTCTTGTCCACCTGCACCGTCCATGTCCTACCAATAATGAAATCACTGATCCACTGGTTCAGTGATCCACCAACACCACACATCATTAGA
Organism: Dicrocoelium dendriticum; assembly: GCA_944474145.2. NCBI lineage: Eukaryota > Metazoa > Platyhelminthes > Trematoda > Plagiorchiida > Dicrocoeliidae > Dicrocoelium > Dicrocoelium dendriticum. The sequence goes on from OX104062.1 coordinate 10,773,673, forward strand.
TTCCGACGGAGAATCTCATGGTTCACCTTATCAAACACCTTATTGAATTCAATATAAATAGCGTCAACTGACTTCTCTTGGTTTAGCGCTTGCAACCATTCGTGCCTCGAGAGCTGCAGGTTTTGATGCATGACCGGACTTTCATGAAACCATGCTGCAAGGACGTCAAGATGTTGCAGTAGACCTCGCTTCACGATCTTCACGAGTGCCAGAAAACTAGAGGTCAGGCATATCGGTCAGTAATTGTCCACCTTGCTCGAATCGCCGCCTTTCGGAATCGGTTTCACCACTGAGCATTCCCAGTCGTTCGGCATTGAACCAAAGGACAGCGTCCTGTCGAATAGCTCAGTCACTGAAGGCGAGATGATGGCCGATAGCGATTTGAGGATCAGCGGATGGAGCCCATCAGGCCCGGCAGGCTTGGTACCGTCAAGACGGGCGAGCAATTTGCGCACATAACGCTGCAATCCAGGCTGTCCAGCTCGGTAGGGGCGGTATGCATCGAATTTGGCACGGGCGCCTGGTTAGCAGCAAAAACGGAAGCGAAGTGTGTCGCCAATGCGGAACTACGCTTAGTGCTGGAAACTAGGAGTTGTCCATCCGAACTCTCCAACACAGGCACACGTCTGAGGTTAACCGTAGAGGGGTTGAGTTTGTTTCTACGTCACAGTAAGAGCACTGGACGAGGATAGCGATGCACGAAAATGCACTTCGGTAGAAACCATATCTCCACACGTAAGCATACCATTTTGCACCTCAGGCTGACTATGCGATGCAACAAGCTGACTGTTTCGGAGGGAATTCGTCGTTTCAGAAATTTAAAGCAGTTAGTTTCCTGCAACAATTTGAAAAGCACGGAAAGAAGATGAAGACTGGTAGATGCATGCATTTCGTATTGTCTCGTCCACCGCGCGATAGACTTTGATACATTTAAAAGTTTGAAGCCGAGTGGTAGCACTATTCCACAATTGTATGGGTCCCAAAGACACATTATAATGAAGTGCCACTCAGACCAATCATTTCAATGATGAACGCGCTCATTGGTTAGTGAAGTTGCTAGCTCCGCTGAAACAACAGTTCAATCCGTACAGTCTTAAAGACTCGTTTCAACTCATCGATGACCTGGATGAACAACCTGTCAGACAAAGTCATGTGTTCCTTGGATGTCGAATCGTTATTTACCAACGTGCCGCTACATCAGGCGGTTGATTACGTGTGCGAATTGGCTGAAAACGGTGGCTGTTCGTTTCCAGTTCCGACTGAATTGCTAAGAGAATCTCTACTATTGTGCACGGAGAATGTGGATTTTCACTTCCGGAATACACCATACCGTCAGATTGACGGCGTAGCAATGGGTAGCCCATTAGGTCCTGTGCTCGTTGATTTCTTCATGTTGATGGTAAAAAGAAGCATTTCTACGGAAATAGCCCAGGTGCCCTACTACAAACGATATGTTGATGATATCTTGGCTTCCTGTTCGTCGGAGCAGAAGCTCACACATTTGGTAGAACGGCTCAATGGTGCTCATGCTAACTTACGGGTTACATGCGAAATAGAACAGAACAATTGTCTGCCATACCTGGACATACTCATAAGTCGCAGGGATGATGGGTTGCTTAAGAGGTCCATTTACCGAAAATCAACTTGGTCTGGTCAGTACCTGCACTTCACCAGCTTCACACCAGCGCGGTACAGACGGACACTTGTGAAGACTCTAGTTAGTCGTGCCAGACGAATTTGTTCAGCCGACGGTCTGGACGATGAGCTAGCGTAAATTACAGCAACACCAATGGGGAACGGCTACCCTCGAAAATTTATCGAGAAACAGTCAACCGCGAGAGCCAAAGGACTTGGTGCACACTGTAGCCAAGAAGAAAGTGTAAATCGAGTTACCTTTCAAAGGTGACTTAGCCACGCTGAAGACAACTAAGCGTATAATTTCGGCTACACAAGGAATTTACTGTGCTGCAAAAGTTGTCGTCATCAACCGAACCCGAAATTTGCCCATACCTCCAACGAAGGAAGCTCAGCCTATTGGGGCCAACTCACACTGTGTATACCAATTTGTATGTGACTGTGGAAAAAGTTACATGGGCAGAACTAATAGAACGCTGACTTCCCGAATAAAGGAATATGTACCAAGATGGGTTCAACGTGAAGTTGCTGAGATTGCCTACCCTCGTCAGATTCCATGTTCGTGAAGACCGCAGGCTTCCTCGATAGGCAAACACCTATTAGACTAGGGTCACCAGACAGAGCTGGGCTCAGCGTTTCAAGTTACGTCACACTAATCCCCGCTTCCTTCGTTTTGCTGAGGCTGTCGCAATAAGCCGGATTAAGCCAGCCTTGTGTGTTCAGAAACAATTATTTGTCAGTCTAAAGCTGCCTTAGACGTAGGTGCGAACTTCCGTCATTCGTTTTGCACCTTAAGCTTGTCTGGTTGCACCCATTGTTAGCTATATCTATGCGTTTCGGTGTTTGTTACTTTTCGCGCTATTGCAGGCATTTCGTTGCCTCTTGTAGGTCTCGTAATCTTCGGCAGAGCCCGCTTGCACGAATTTATTCCACTGCTGGCGTAGCTGTCGAGCCAGTTTGTCATACTCATTTTCAAAACAGTGTGACTTGACTGGTCCAGCTTTGCGATATTTAAGGAGCGAGAAATCGGGCGCACAGTGATTCTACTCCCCCTTCTACGATAGATCAACACGCTTCAACTGTTGAATTCTGTGGTAGAGACTAGTCACTCGGTATTCGACCGGCGTCCGATTCCTGACCACAGTCTTTGGCCTTCGAGCAGAGAATTTCTAGTTATCATCGATGTAATAGCGTAAATATCATTCCGTAGAGAGCAAAGGCGCTCAGTCAGATGCACCACCGGCTAAATCTGCATAAATTTGGGTGCACACATGCGTATCATTGCACTGACCAGTGCTAGAGCCAAGTCAAGAATGCGCTATATACACCCACGATGGATAAATTTTCAGCCGTACTACACATGCTATCGATATGGTAAATAACATAAGGCAATAACTACAGAACAACGGCGAAATAAAAGTTCAATGAATATCATAACCTCAGTAATGAAAGCGCCGGCCAGTTCTTGGATAATAGCGTTTTGGTCAAATAGAAATCTGGTTAGATAGGGATTGACCGATTAACCATATACCTGTGTGCGGGTCATGTATCCTCTGTAATTTTGTCTGGTCGACGAGGTGCAGTTGAACAGTGCAGTGTGCAGAAGAGGGCTAATATCGGTGGTCATTACGAAAATAAGCTTTTTGCAGTAATTAGCTTGCGTCGATTCAATTGTTTGAGCCAAAGTTGGCTTTGGAATGCCGCTGCTTCAACAAACTGTCAAGCAGTTTGAAATGCCGACACATTAGGCCTGGTAAAACCACAGGAAAGCAGCAAGTCCAATGCGGTGGAATGTACGCAGTAACGAAGTTTAATATCAAAATATACGGTACGCAGGATGACTGCGATCAAACGACGTAAAACGAAGTTTGCCTGACTTTTATGGATATGACTCCAACATGCCTGACTGAGGTAAAGAAGCTCAAACTGTCATCATCTGTCTGACGTTCGGGACATTTGGTGACAAGTTCGTGATAACGAAATGAAATGAAATGAAAACAGAATGTCATTACACTTGGATGCGTTCAGCATCAAGCAGCGGGAGTTCGACCATCGCACAGCTTTATAGAAGAAGTTGAAGTTGAATAAATTCACACCGACGATAACCGCATCAGAATATTATAGCAAAATAGTATCTTCGGGGACAGACATGAAGTCAACGTAGATAGTGAATATTAATGTTGGTACCTGCAGTAGTGGTAAGTGATGAGGTTCTTATGTTAACAAATCTGGTGATCTGAGTACGTTTGGCGAAATTATTCTTTGGCAAGAGGACTAGATCTTGCCACAGCAATTCACGATTAATACGCCGGAAAGACTTGTTGCTGTAGTCAACAGAGCAGATGCGAGTAAATCCGCCCTTACTGTCTAGCGACGATAACACTGAATGCACTAGAAAAGCCGATGAACATGTTTGGCTAGATACACTTGCTGACATGGCTAGCAGCCGAACTCAGTGGCGTTCCTGCAGTGAGTTTCACTGTCCCTCCCCATCCCTTTTAGCCTCCCCCTCCAACCACGATCTTATTTCGTAGCATAATATAATTTTACATCATAATTTTTTCTTGTTGCCTAATAGCAGGCTGCTAGCTTTCCAGAACGATGCCCATCCGTTGCTGGTAGCTCAGCTGGCATTCAACTGTTGTAGTTAGTTTCTTTTTTCTTTTGTGTATTGCGGCACAGTAGCTAAGGTGTTTAACACCTCTACCTAACGTGTATAATGATGAATGAGGATGACTAGAAAAGCCGTTGCATCTTGTATGGACCTTGAATTTCTATGTACAAAATGATGAGTCATCTAAGCGATTTGGCTAGCATTCTTTCGAGAATAACTTTCTCAAATACTTTCACTTGAAAGTGATTGAATTTTAGGTATTGTGTATTTACCGCCTGAAAACACCGAATTTTGTTTACCCGGCACAGAAACCCTGATATGTGTAATGTTGGTGAGTTACAACAAACGGGGTCACCGAGCGATCAATGGCATCACAAATCCACACGAATAGTTCATTCAAAGTAGCCTGGACGTACGTACGCACCGGTTTCGATTCAAATATCTTGATACGCGCCATCTGGGAAGCAACCGCGCAGCCGGTAGGATGAATGTCAGCAGGCAAGCTGCGGCCACAAGAACAGGTGATAAATGGCGGACAGATGAGGTTTCGATGGCATGCGCTGCCCTTGGAGGTGAAATCCCACTGCCATTCTACTAGACAGTAGAAGCCGGGTTTCGGCCAGCTGGTGAATAACCCTTCGCTATGGAAAAGGCCATGATCTTTTTTCATAAAATATAGTCTATGTGGTCCGACTGCAGGGTGAAAACGTGACTAGCGTTGGCCGTCGCCACGACGAGAAATCGGAAAATCAGTATCCGCACATGTTTGATGTCCGTCGACAATTGGCAAACCTATTACACCAGCCAACACAAGACCAATGTTATGAAATACCGACCGGTGGCACGTTGCACACATGGAATTTGAGCGTACTCGACGACCCAAATATTGGCTGATTCTAAGCGGACAATGAGATTTCCAATCCCTTGTGTGTTGTAAACCTCTCACCAATAAGACCGAGTTCCCAACTCAAGCAGGACATTGGATGAGCAGTTCGGCTGTTTTATCGCATACTGGTGGACAGCAACATATTAGATTGATTCGAAAATAATTCCCCAAGTCAGAAAATGAAACATTATGTGAGGAAATAAATCAATCGCTATCTACCCGAAACTCGATAGCGTATGCATCGGCCTGGTTGTTTACGAAGTAGGGGGACAGCAGGCACTGTATTCATTGTGTTGAATAATACAGGGAGACTTAAATGGCCTAGATGAAACTCGTTAGGACAACGTTAGACAGCAACCAACATCCGGAGAACTAAAGAAGGACTAGTTCTGCATCGTTGGATTTGTCAGCGATTCACTATTCATCGATCAGCTACTAAATGCTTCTGACAAAGTGACTGAGTCCACTTGTGATAAACGTTGTGTACAGCCTATAGAAACTTCTACCCTTCCTACATAAACGGTACTTTGCTCAAACCGCTCAATATCTGGCAAATTAATTGGATACTGAAGCTCGGGAAGCCATAGCTAAGGAGCTACCGAGGCACCAGTTTGAGCCGAGTCATATTGCAGCCGATTAATTAAACACGCTGGCTGCTTCAACCCATTGCTCTCAAAAGACTCTGTTGTCTAACTGTAAGGCTTAACTCAAGGTTTCGAGCCTCTCACCTAATCCAGGGAATCACAACGCCAGCGAGTCCCGAGATGATAAAATGCCTCCCAGATTTTTACATCCTTAAGTTAAACTCGTCTCGGAAGCAGCGCTGTTCGGTAATGCATGAAGCGCAATATTATCGGGTTCGACTCGAGAATTTCAGTGAGATATTGCGAAGTTAAAAAGTTTAAGTTAAAAAGAACTGGATCACTTTCAGGAATTTATGTGCGATTGATTAGAGGCCGAAGTAATGAAACACAGTACACTTTATTTCTACAAATCACAGTGATGTAGCAACTCAATTCCAGGAAGTTGCAGAGATGAATCATGCTATCGCCTGACAATAAGCGTAACCTGTGACCGCGAAGGTTAGTAATTAGACTATCAGGAAAGCGTTAAATATCGAATCGATGATAACGTTAGTTGTAATATTAATAATGATAATGATAGTAATAATCATCACCATAACGGTTATGTTCCTTAAATGTTTGGTGAGCCAAGCCTACAATCCGCTTGATCCTGTTTTGGTGGTTCAAACATACGCATCAGTAACAGGAAATGGTAGTTCACCTGTGCAACTGTTGCACATGTGATATAAATGATATTTGGTGCTTACAATAGGAAGCCGTATGAATAATATATTGCTAAGGGTTGACCAGCTTATGTGAATGGGAATCTACTTGCGCATACATGCAGGCAGGTGCGTTATTAGTCGGTGCACCGGCTTGTGGAGCGTGCTCCGATTGCTTCCGTACGAAAGTATTGGATAGAATTTCGAGTTCAAGAGCGTCAGTGTGGAGTAGATTCAGTAGTCAAACATGTTAAGGAAGGTCACACCAACTTTCACAAGAGATATTCCTCGTCATCATCAAAAGCTTCATGCATCACGTACACTTGCAAAAGACCCAAATAACTTCGTTTTCTGGTGTTCATGGCGCATATTTGACCGCTAAGCAATCACCAGTTTGAGCACTTACGCGTTGCTACCCCCATCTGTTCCTCGCTCGCATAGTGACTTCCACTAGTATCCATTAGGTGTTCCCCATATGTTGTTAAATCACGCGCACTTCCAGAAAGTGTAGGTTTCATCCGCAGCCCAAGTGATGCATCCTACCGATTACGGGGTGTTGGCTTGTAGGGTTTTTACCCACATCATCTGCCTCATGAGAAGCAGCGCATGCCCCGGTACAAGTCCCTTGTATTTCCATTATTAAACACAAGCACCCACTGAATCTAACGAGGGCGTTTAACAATTCATAGATACACTCAACCGTAGCTACGTCAGAGGAAGAGAAAGGCATCAGCATTATGCCGGTACGCAGTACCGACGCTAGGTTCTCGCGCAACCACCACTGGTTGAATGTGAGCTAAGGATACTGTGATGGGCGCTTAGCCCCTACGCAGACTGGAATCCGCAGCGTCAGATTACAAGACAAGCATGTTACCTTTAGGCTGCGAGATAGCAGCAGGGCTATAAGTCACTAGAACTTCTCTATTTCAGCCGGAGAGCTACAAACAGTATAAGTGAAAAATGTTTTCGTTAATCATCGGGGCCGGGTGAGAAGCTTGCTGCATAAAGGCATTGTGATGAGCCGCTTTGATTGGGAAGTTAGTGATACCGTTCACCAGAAGTTTGGAAGCGATCTAGTGGGTATTAAACATGCTGCTACTCACTGCGTTCTCTGTGTTGTATGACATGCTCAAGGTGTTGTGCTCTCGGACCTGTGGATCCGGTTTACGGCCGTGGAGTAGTAGCAGAAGTACCACCTCGTCACTTCCTCGTAAACGAAGAACAGTACCAAAAAGTTACAAAACGTGGTTTGGCATGTTGCTAGTTTGCAGAAGCCAGCATGCCGTTCAAACTAATGCTTGGGTGAAATACTTCAGCCAAACTTTTACATAGAAAGTAATCCGTGCTCCGTTCCCCCGTCTAGGCTCATGATATAACATCAAAAGAAGAAGCGCAAATGTTTTCAGCCTCACTCATTGTACACAAGACGCAAGTTGGTTTCCTCTAGAACACGTACACATACTGAAACCTGCACACGGTTTCTACTGAGGTTGAGATTTACCCTCATCTGGAAGTTGCTCACACCTCTGGGTGCCCAGCGCTCAGACTGTGCATGGATGGCTCAAGCTTGCATGTTTGATTCGTACCTGTCACACAGTGATGAGATGGTAACCAAGAGTACATCATTTATGGCTGAAATCGTTACAGCTTCGAACCACACATTCAAGCAGTGGCATACCTAAAACATACGAAAAATACACCGGAAATCGTTACGTCACTGTGCTGTCTTATTTTCGATTCAATGTGGCACTATATTTATGTTCTGGTTGTCAGTATAGAAACTAGTTGATTTGGAACACGTCAGCAAATATGTTTATAGATGCTGGATGTGAAGCCACAAAATACGACCGTCTATTATGCCAACAGGATGTAAGCGGTAAACAGATTATTTGAAGAGAACAACCGAAAATCCCTCAGCAAAGTACTGCAATGGAAAACAGTGTGGCTGTTTGAACTTGAGCTGTTTAAGGGTGCCACCTTTGAAACCACTTTCACCATACACAAGTAGTACGCACAATTGAAACAATTCGTCCCACTGCAAAATGAAACACTGAAGTGCAGAGGAGATGATCACCCTTCATTCTGATTTACTAAATTCGCTGAGCTGAATTGACATGGTGAGGGAAAACATTTATGTGCCAGCTGTCGATACATGCGAAGTTGGTGCTCAATCTGGTGCCTGCGTCCCTATCACCGATCCCATAGAATCGTGCCAGTTCCGTTTCAATTAAAACCTGACAATAGGAGGGCGAGGGCAATTTCGACGCAAGACAAGTGTGCCCGACATCAAGGTTGACATGAAATATCGATTCGCTTCCTCTCTACCAAGTAACGACCTGTACAATGAATCGGCACACACTAGCCATCGCACTGTTGTGATCTTCTATCCACAGATGTTCTGTCTCATTTGCTGGTGGGGACCGTTTGAATTCAGTACACACTGTAAACGGAATTGTGATCTACAACATTTTCGTGATGTCCTGCATGAAAAAGTATTTGACTCCGAGGCATTTTTTGGGACAAGATAGTCTCAGTTTGGGCACGTGAAGTGGAATTAAAGAGGTGATGTTTTTAATGAAAAGCCAATTTCGGATGTGCCACCTGCTGCGAGTAATGATTTCGAGCTCAGTGAATGCCACAAATTTGGCAACTTTGGCACAAACTATTTGCCACGCCGAAAATCCTCTTGACGCAAAGAAGCATTTCAGAACACCCAGGTCCTGAGTTATATGTGTTAATATATACCGAACAGGGCATTCACAGCGTGTGTGCTTGATGAAGCTGCGTCGACAGCGCACTGGTACTTTAACCACTCTGAGGCCATAATTCCTAACCTATAGTGTTAGAACCAGGGATTATCCCGAGTGCAACAGAAAGCCGGTGAAAGACAGGTAAGCCGCGTCAACTATTGTGTATATAAACCAATAACAACTACTCCGTAGTTGTACGACGCTGGTCGATTTTAAACGCGAAAACCAAAGCTACACTACTAGATGTCTGGGTTAGTGTTGAAGATGAAACCGTACTACCTAGTTCGCTCATACCGAGATGAGCGAACTGCCTCAGAATCTTCGATCACATTGTTTCGTCGTAATTGACGAGTGGAGGTGGATAAAAATGGATTTCCATGCAACATGCATGGACACTCGCTATCACACCACATAGCTGGCTTTATGCTCCTGTGACTTGTTGATGTAGTTAGCAGGAGCCGACAGAGATACACATGGGTTCCCGGAGTTCTGCGACCAAGCTCCGCAAATGGCGAGTTTGAAGGCGATTGGAAAGTGATTCTTGCGAATGCGACCACTAAGGTTGACTTACAGTGTACACCGGTCCTGACACGCAGTCTGAAGCATTTCGCTCTGCCCAATAAAAGCATCCATTCTCGCCCGTCTAAAGGTCCTAGTTGTGGACTGAAGTGCAAGCAAGACGTATCCTGGATTTAGTACAAGCAGATAACGCCATCCCTGCTCATCTGCGTCGCATACACACGAAAACCGTTGGCGTTATCTGCAGGTGGGCGTTCACTAGCCACCAGTCACAGAAATGATCCAGACTCAGTGTCCAAAACCGGGCTATACAGCACTAATCATCGCCTCCTAAGCTCAAGTGAGAAGACTGTGATCGACCGGTTACATGTTGCTGGCGTTACGCTGAAATGTATGCAGGGAAACAAATTTGGTCTTTCACTCCACATTTCACACAACCGGCTTCAATCATTCCCTTGGAAATATACTACCGGGCTGTCATCGAAATGATGCCTACCAATTCCGTCCTGCCACCTCGATGGCCGGTTCCAGGGGGCTGATAACCGTTACCAGTGGAGATGGGGGCGCAGTTTTCATTCTTACAGAGGACCAGGTACGATTCAATTAACAGGTTCAATGAGTCTGAGGTGCTTGTTGTAACCAGTCCCCGTGTATGTGAGGAATCGGTAAACACGCGAATCAAACCCGCAGGATACGCGGACACCCACGTTAGGCCATTAGGCCTTGCCATGATCCTGGGGTGCCCCACGCGGCGTCACACACATGTGTGGCATAGGCTTCCGACAGTGCATGAAATCAAACTAAACTTCCATCAAAAGTCTATTTGGCATACAAAGGATATGCGTTCCTTTAGGATCAAATCATCATACGTCACTTCCTTTGGTATGGTTCACGGATGTAGTTACTTCGTAGAAGATGCGATTAGAAGTGCAGAGCGAGGCACCATTCATGGTCCATCGCCGGTGATAAAATGTGTCGCCTTTTTAACAGGAAAATCCGAAAGTGAACGTACCCAACTACGTATTGCGGCTTCTACCTAACAGATAGTAGAAAGGGTGCATATCTACTAATTTATGCTTCTACAACGCATGTCACGTAGGTAGGTCATAATCCCGGTAGAGTGCAAACGGCCCCTTGCACCGCGTCTGTTCAATCAAGCTACAGTACTGTTGCTCGAAACCAGAGAATCCGTTTCATGACGTGCGTAAACAATAAACGCGCAAATAAACACTTCAATAAGTTTCACAGAAAACTTTCCCTTCAAAAACTCAAAATGGCAAGAAAGACCAACATTTCGATAGGATAATGTGTACTTCAAGGAGTACGCGGTGTATAACAACGTTTGTGCGAACTATACCACTGGAGAGGATAACTTACCACACAGTCCAATTGAAGGCCGAAGCAATCTCGGTGATGAACATCGAATGAACCGCAGTTTTCCTCTTAGCTCAGGCATCACGCGCATGCAATGACCGAGTGCCGGTTATAATGTCGCGTGCTCGACAGAATGTTTCCCCGCGTGTGCACGCAACAATTCCGCCATCCAAAAAGACCCAGACGTAAATTCCCACCGGAGACTGGTTACGAGACGAGGTCATGAGATATACCCACACACGCGCGCATAAGGCCACCCCAAACACGTGTTTGCTCTACCTATGAAGCCTCGCGCACAACAGCCACGTGGTGAAATGCGATAGTCCGAATGATGATTCACCTTCGAAGCAATGCGATAAAGCTCTTTGTCCCGTCTTGGTCACAACAGCCTGACTACCATGTGGACGGATAATTTTACGGAAGACTTGGTAACGAAGGTATCCTGACTAACGACAGCTGAACATTCACCGTTTCTGGGTGCACAAAGTGCATCATTGACTTGAATTGACGAGTAACTTGAAAACTTCCATTTATGCACTGAGGACACAGGACTGGAGGCGAACAATCGTTTTCATCGTTTCGTCAGATATTTACAACTATATCAACGACAATAGGGGCCAACAGAAATTGACCAGATAGGTTCAACTGATATCGATCGCCTATTAGTCAATCGAATGGAGCAAGAAGAAACATACACCTCTATACACTGTTGCATAAACGTTGTGGCAGTGTTGTCAATGTCTCCTGTGCTCATTAACCGAGGTAGCGGTAGAGCGAACGTAAAGGAACGTGAAGTTTTAGTTGTCGCAGTTGTATGGAGGTGCAGGCCCTCCAAGCGGACAGGGGTCACTGTACGTTATCCTCAAGCAGCGGTTTAGGTCCGATTGACGGATGTCAAACAAATCAGTGCTGGCAATATTCAATGTGCCACCTTGACGTGACCAACTTGGCTAGTGCTCATTTGCGCGCTTGGGCAGGCGACTAGATTTTTAGCCGGTATACAATATGCCAAAGGCGCACTGGAGTAGTGGTGGGCATCGGTAGCCTGTCTTTGTTCCGTGTACGACTGAGTGGTTATGGCCAAACGTGCAGTTTAGCACCGCTAACGGAAAGATCGATCTTTTGTGTTTGAAATGCTCGCTGAGCTCGGCAGTTTCGCTGCAAACGTTTCGTCGCCAGCCGCGATGACGTCATCAGTGGGTCTTTATGTAGCGGAGTAGAGCGTAGCGAAGCGAAGCGTTAGTGTGCGTGCAACCATGCAACAGCTACCAATAGTTGCTTTTATATCAGAGATAGATTTTGCTGTAGAGAAAGGATATTTCCATCGCAACGAGACTGGACGTTAACGTAGTGTGATGGTTTGTGTACCCCTGTGACCCATTGAGCTATGCTGGGTGCCACTTTCAAATGCCTTCAGGGCTACTCATACTAGATGTGTCAATGGTTAGGGGTCAGACTAACTCAGTCTCACATTAGCCCCGTTGCCTTGCGGGTAGGCTAATTAGCCAAAGACTCGGGTTGAGTCCCCTAAGACAACTCCCTACTTCAGCTAGGGCAATCGGGTAGTTTCATGCCCACTGACAAAACCATGGGCTATGCAACTGCAATATCGCTCTCAGCTGCCTTTTCTCCTGCTAGTCACTTACCTTCACACGCCACCTGTTCATTTTGTTACCAATCAGTATTATCCGTTACCAAATGATTCTTGTTTACATGATTCTACTCCGGATGGTTTCGTCGACACCCAGAGAGCTCGCCCACTTGCACTCCTTCGGCATCGGTCTTCGTTCCGTCTAGCATGCTTCAAGGTACGCACACTCATGCAGATCGGGCAGCAAGCTGGTCTTGCGCGCAGGCTGGAATTCCTTGCCGTTGATGTTTGCTGTCTTTCCGAAACGCGTTTACAAGATCTCAGTACTGTGATTGAGATCTCCCACCGACCACGGAGCCATATTTCACCTACATCTATCTGATGACGCAGAAGCAGCTGCGGCAGGCTTGGCTGGCGTTGGTGTAACGCTAAGTAGAAAAGCCGAGGCAGCACTGCTGGACAGGTTCCGACTGTGCAGTTCGGCTTCGGGGATCATGCCAGATAAACCGACGTCGTGAGGAGAGAGGCAACTTGTTTGTTATCTCAGCTTGCGCTCCAACTGACTGTAAGTCCGACCTCGTCAAGGACGATTTCTACCGTGAAGTTCACCAGCTCTTGAGCACAGCCTGCAAATCCGACATTGTTATCCTTGCTAAGGATCTCAAAGCACGAGTCGGTCGTCTATTGTCATGCGAAAGTCACCTCAGTGGTCACCATGCGCTCGATGAGAGCGGCTCAGATAATGGTGAGAGACTTCTCACACTGTTCGAAGATAACCTTTTTCTTTCGAGCACCAAGTTTCGGCATTCGAGGAGACGTTCTGCTAATTGGCGAGTCCCTTCTGCTCCTCAATCATGGTCTCAAATTGATCATATCGCAATCAGTTTCTGATGGAGGGGTGGTTTAAAGGATTGCAGATCCATCTGATCCACTTTTCTTGACTCAGACCATGCTCTTGTCTATGCGAACATCTGCATGAGTTTCGGAGGGTCCCCGAAAATGAAGCGCTGTAAGATAGACACAAATAAACTATCTACTGTTTCGGTTCAGCCGAGTTATCAAGCTTCCCTGGCTGGTGCATTTGGCTGCGACCCGCCGCAAGATATTGATGAACACTGGACATGCATGCAGAGGACCATGATCTCTTCCGGACAGCAAGTGTGTAGTTTTACTCAGCACCCTATGAAGGCTTGGATCTCGACGTGCTCTTTGGATTTATTTGATCGCTACAGAAACATCCCAGTGGAGTCTAAGCATGATGAAGTGCGCCGTTCTGTCAGTCGACAGCTCAAACAAAGCCTACGCAGTGACCGTGAAGCCTGGTGGTCCCAGTGTGCTTCAAAAATGAAGGCCGCTGCCCTCTCTGACAATACTCGTAATCTCTTCCAGCTCATTCGATTCACTGGCCACAGAAAGCCTGGGGTCAGTGAGACCATATGCGAAGCGGATGGTTCACCGAACGCCAACTCACAGAGACGCTTGGACCGATGGGCCGAACATTTTCATTCCCAGTTCCATTGGCCCTTAACGTCCACTTATATCCCCTGCGAACCCAGCTGCCCGCCCTGGGTCGTCACATTTGATCCACCCAGCGAAGCGGAAGTTTGTCTTGCAATTCGACACCTAAGACGATTTAAGGCTGCCGGCTCAGACGGACTTCCTCCGGAGCTATTCAAATATGGAGGCTCAGTTATCATTAGCCAGCTAACCTCATTGTTCTCCGAGATCTGGCATGAAGAAAGGATGCCTTCTTCCTGGGACAAGTCAGTTAGTGTCCCGGTTTTGAAGTACGGTGCTCACACTTCGTGTACCAATCACCGGGGGATTAGTCTCATTTCGGTTGCCTCCAAGCTATTGGCATCCACTCTACTCCGTAGACTATCCCCCATTCGCGAATCGCAGCACCGGGAAGAACAAGCTGGCTTCCGACATGGCCGCAGGTGTGTGGATCAGATATTCACACTCCGTCTAATCATGGAACACCGCCACTTTTACCAGAGGCCTACCATTGTTGCATTCCTGGACCTCCGTGCCGCATTCGACTCCCTTGATCGATCTGCACTATGGCGTTGTTTGCTAAGGAGCGTTGTCCGAGAAAAGTACACTGCCATCCTACGCGCGCTGTATTTCCACATCTCCGGCAGAGTGAAGGTGTATGGCAGGCTTCTGTCGTTCTTCGTTGTCAATAGCAGTGTAGAACAAGGCTGCCCTATGTGCCCGTTCCTCTTCAGTTTTGCGATTGAAGACATCCTGTCGAGAGCTCTAGACGGTTGCCAAAATTTGGGTATACAGCTATTACCGGACAAGCGAGCAACCGACTTAGATTATGCCGATGATATCGCCTTACTTGGTGAGGACTCACAGAGCATGCAAACCATTCTAGACCGCTAGGCGATTGAGGCATCTAGGTACGGAATGTTTTTTGCCCCGTCAAAATGTCAAGTGCTGCTTCAGGATTGGCACTCAACTGTTCCCGTGCTCAATATTGAAGGTACACAGCTTGAACAAGTCGATAGCTTTGTCTACCTTGGCAGCTGTGTGGCTGCTGGTGGTACAATTAGAAGGGAAGTTTTCGCATCGCCAAAGCTCAGTCCGCGTTTATCAACCTGCAGCAATTGTGGCGTTGCCGGGATACCACCCTCTTAGTAAAGGGTCGTGTTTACAATGCCACCGTTGTTATATGGAAGTGAGTCATGGCTAGTTCGCGTAGACGATATGCGCCGACTCTCTGACTTCGACAACGGGTGCTTGAGGAGGATTGCTCGTGTGTGGTGGCAACAACACATTTGCAACAGTGAAAGCAGACGTCGTGTCTTAGGGAATGTGAGTATTCTCTTCAGCAAGCTGATTTTGCTGCGCCAGTTAAGATGTCTCGGTCATGTTCTGCGTATGTCAGCTGAACGTTTGCCCTATCGCGCTCTGTTTGCTCGTGCAGGACTCGACTGGAAGAGATCACGTCGTGGTCCACCATCCACCTGGCGACAGCAGATGAAATCATTAACGCCGTCTTACCACCATCGGATCCACACGTCTGACTGGTTGAGGACCAAAGGATGAGGAGTGCCGATGGCTGGAAACAATTCACGATATGGCGCGTAATCGAAACCAGTGGAAGACCTGTGTATATAACTGCTTAGATTTGGGGAATGTTTAACGATTAAAAACGATAAAAACTTAAAAAATAACGTGTGTAAACGAACAAAAATGCTCCCTTGTATTTTATATTGCGGCACAATAGCTGAAGTGTGTCGCTCACCTTCAGTTAATGTGCCATGATGCTGAGACTGTGTTCAACCTGTCTTCTTTCAGTGATTTCCATGGTTATGTTTGGCTCTATGTCTATCTGATAGACCACTGACTATACTACTATTACTACTACTACTACTACTACTACTACTACTACTACTACTACTACTACTACTACTACTAAAGGATATGTTGCCAAACTTTCAGCCCGTATACCTCTCCTTAAGAACAATTTCATCAATGGCTGTACAACGGTTGTCACGACGGTTAATGCCAAAGTGGGTTGGCCTCTATTTTGAAAGCAGTTTGGAAAAACACAGAGCTCCCGTTTTAATGCAGCCTATCACAAGCAAAAGTTAATTCGTCATCCGATGCAGCTGCTGTAGGAATTCACTCTCCCTAGGGATGAGATGAGTAAGCTACTCCTGCTGCGAATATTCGCATACGAAACACCTCACATCTTCCTCATGCAGCCGTGTCGTTGGATGAAGCTTTCCATCAGTTTAACTCAGAGGACAGTAAGAAACAATTCGGTTTATTTTTCCTCAGTAAACTGCAGTACAACGTGAGCTCAGTCAAAGCAGATGAGAACATCAGCCAAATCAAATTGGTTACCGTCCACAACGAATATGTTATCCAGTAGTATTATAAGATGGATGATTTCGCTTGCATTTTGGTGATCCTCAAGTAGAATGTAAAGATTTCCGCCAACAACTAACCGTTAGAGGATCCCATAACCGCATTATCCTTCTACCGTACATTTAGCATTGAACAGGGACTGTGCACTCCAGGTGCAGTAGAACCATGCGATTTTGAGCACACGCATCGGTATGCATACCTTCGCGTATGAGTTTGTTATATAGATACAAAGGTACTGAATTGTCTCAATCAGTGCATCATAGGGCGAGTTACCCAGTGACAAAATTGAGCGAATGCTATCATTGATTTCATGGGTTTTGACAGGTTGTAGAGCTTTGCAACATTCCTACCGCTTGGTCTCATGTTAGCGCAAGGGGCTTTTGAAATGCATTTCATAATCCAGAGCTCTCGCAGGGTCTTAATAATTTGTCTCTTAAGATACTTCGTTTCCTCTCTCCTCCCCATATCAAGGGAAAGTATGGTCTTTTCGCTGGAAAATCTCGCGAGTTCAGCAATTTGGTCCTTTCTACCCAAATAGCACAATTCCGCTGCCCTTTACCGCTATGCACAGGACGATCTTACCGTTGTTACTTCAATGATTTCAGACGAATTCATGCGAATAGATCATGAGTACGATTAGGTTATTTGTGATCCTGATAGCAACATTGCACTAGAAGGCATTTACAGCACTTCAGATTCATATTCTTCAATACAACCAACGCTTTTGTTTTGTTAAATAGGCATTCGAATCGCGACCCCTATTGGAGCTGGCTGTCTGCACCGATGAAGGCAACATCTGAAAGTGATTGACAGAACTCGGACTAAAACGGTGTCCACTTTCGGGACAGAAATTTTGTGTACTTGTCCCTAAGGTCGATTATAGAACATATCTTGCAGTTTAAAGTGGCTTAAATTCCTTGTTAAATCCAAACGCCCTAATCTAACGCGGTTGCTGGCAAGAGTGACTGCTCTTCTTTAGTGGTCAAACCCTCTATTGGCAGGAAACGAGGTGCCTACTGGAAAAAACTAGGTGAGCCTATGTGTCTGCCTTGACAAGCGGAAATGTGAGAGATCTAGGCGGACTGCAACGACTCGACAAAGGTGATGCCACCATCAACGTAATGGGACCTAGAACGTTTATTATCATTGAACTAATACGGTCAGTATCTGTTTTTCCCTCTTAGTAGCTTCCTTAAATGTAGTGAAGGTCTGTGATGGATCGGCGAAAATCACTTTATGATGTGTTTTTGTGTCACTACGACTTATAATGCGGAATAATATGAAAATGGTGGACTACTGAGTTAACAATTCGCTGATTTAACAGGCCACAGTGTTCCACTATCTGTTGATCTATGCAAAAGAAGAACAAGGTATCTTGTTTTCCCTGACTTAGTTTACAGTTAAAACTATAGTACTGGTAAAAGATAGGAACAAAGAATCAAAAACAGCAATATTATGATTAAGTAATCCAGCAGACGGAAGACTTACGAGCCAACAGCAAGGGGAGGAAAGCAATAGCACAGCTGACTTAGAGATTAGAGCTTATCCAGTAGTGTACTGCACCCCCGCTGTGTTCGCCCCCGAAGACAGCGTTCAGACCTTTCATTGGCCCTATCAATGTTGTTGTTATAATTACCATAGCCTATTATAACCTCCTTGGTGCTGCAGCCAAATGGGCAACATTTTTATAATACAATACCTGCTGAGCTATACGATGGGTAGGCACGTGAAACCTATGACCCACTCAGAGTAGGTGATTGGAGCTCAATATACACTGCAGTGTAGTGTTAGGCCCGTTTTCCGCTTTCTCAACACTCATGTTTGTGGAACTGTACATTCCATTTAAGCTACACGACAAAGCCTAATCCCCTATAACGTGTCAAAAGATTTGGCAAACGACCGGTTAGTGTATATTTTATACTGTGCAACGTTTCGCTTTTGACTCAAAAGCTTCATCAGGCGAAGTGAATTATCTTATAGGTGACTCACGCAACGCGAATTCCCACACCGCACTGAAATGCTCGTATCGGTAATCTGACACTGCTAGCAAAGTTTGAATCTCTTGGACCATGACAGATGCTGGTGGCTAAAGTGACTAGGTGTAAGGTTGTGTTGTGATGCAGCCAACCCACTGCTATCCTTCATGTTATTGTCATGCAGAGGAAGTGGAAACTCCACGAGTCAATACCTACCGAATTTGAGCTAACCAGCCCAGAGAAGGTAAGGTGGTTGGTGGTTGTGGAGGGTTTCGGTGTTGCTCTCTACCACTGCTGCACTCCACGACGCGTTTCGTCCTTACTTGGACGCACCAGGTAGAGATAACCTGAATTGGGAGTGGAACTTGGCACATGGTAGTTGGTGGCTATCGCCGTGATCACTAGACCGATGAACTTCGCGAACACAGTTTAGCACACCGGTAAAAAAATTGATTGCCGGGATTTTGAGTACCCGTGTGTCATGGATTCCGACACGCAGTCATAGTGATAGCCGACAACCACTATGTGCCGAGTTCCACGCCCAGATCAAACTATTTCTACTCGATGAGTCCAGATGAGGACGAAACGCATCGTGGCGTGCGGGAATGGGAGAGAGAAAAAGCGAAACCCTCCACTTCGAATAGGGTCCCAGTGAGTTGAATGGCACAGGCCGATTTCAAACTCAACCGCAGCCAATATTGAGATTGCGTGTCGCAATCCATGATATACAGCGCGTACTTCAAACGCCGGCAAACGGCTGCTCGTCGCTTTTGCTGTTTAACCAGCTGTATGACTAGAGTTGGAGGAATTGGGTGTGATCAAACCAGTTGAAAGGCCTTGTTATTTCGGTCACGTGAAGAAAGATACACACCAAGTTCATAATGCTCAGCAAATCAGAAACTGAGCCTATAGGTCTGAGATGGAAAGCGCGTAACGGGTGACGGTAGCAAGACCACACTGTTACGTTCATAAAATTTGCCATACAAAGATCAATGCACGGAAACTGAATCGCCGGTGGATATCACGGACGATGATCACGGATGATAGTACATTTACACCAAAACCACCATCTGGTCGTAATACGCGGTGTCAAGACTAAAGGGGATGCTAAACTAATGTAATCATGTTCCCTGAATTCCCACCGACTAAAGTTTACCCAAATAGAAAGAACTGTGATGGTCCACAGTTTCAAGAGCTTCACAGATTTAACCACCTAGAGATAATCTATCCTACGGTGTTTTGTGGCTGCAATTAGGAAGGCCAACAGGGTGAAAATAAACTTTACGAATTTATAATTCACTGATTATGTAAAGCTGCTCGAGGACGAGTAAAATGGCGTCACAGTTATTGCCTTAGCCTGTTGCTGTGCCAGTCTGATTATACTACACTTATCGTGCGATAACGAATGATATGGGAAAGGTGAGATGGTGTCTCTGATTCACGAACTTGGGATCCATCGACCAAATTACCGTAGGATATCAATGTGCTTGGAATTAGTGAATATAAAGGGATTGGTGAAAGCAGCTCCGGACAAATTTGGACCTCAAGTTCCTATAAAGGGGTGACATAGATACCTAAGTTGAAATAGTAGACTAGATGCGTAACAACTCGTCTCCAGAAACTAAATCATTGATGTTCTACCGTGTGAAAATTCCAACAGACACCAGTGTAGTCGGTGGTTACAGTGAAGTGTTGGCTTATAAGAGTCAGGTGATCAGTCGACACAACAGTTGACTGTGCATTTGAGTTGCATCCTGTCGGGAATGTTAACTGGTACTGTGAAAACACACGTGCCCGGTTGAACCTTATATACAGTCCGTTCGCACAGAGCGTTCATCGGCGTACGAACGAAACCGCAGAGTGGAGGTATATGGCATATAATCATGCTATACTGTCAGCGATTTCATGAAGGGTACGCGCAGTTATCTGTCAGTTATCTTGTGGTAGAAATCCATTAGAGAGATGAAACTGTGGCCGAATGGAAGAACAGGGATGGTTGAAGAGGAGTAGGATAACTGAGATCGATTAACACGGATGGAATTAAGTAGTGTAGTACATAGGCCAAAGACTAATAAGTGACAGTGACGGTTCTGGACTCGTAATTCAAGTGCAAAGGTAAAGTAACTATTCTGTGTTAATGCGCCACCGGTGGCATAGTTTGAAAGGCATCTTGCAACCGTATCCGAAGTGGAGGGATTTAGTCCACGTTTATACTCATCGTGTAGAGATAGCCTGAGTTGGGAGTGGGGCCCAGGGTCTAGTAATCCACTTACTTATATTCGAGTAATTACGAGGTTGATAGTTGATAAGAATGATAAAACGTATGTAGGTAAACGGATAGGAAAATGTGTAGAAAGGCATGGAAGAACGTTGGAGTCATCAGAGTTAAATTAGAGACAATGGACTGCAAGTAGACAGTCATCCAGTTCTTAGCTGTGTCACGTTGCATAGGACTTCCAATGGGTAAAGCGATCCATCTCTCAGTCGTTTAGGAGCAGCAGCATCAAAGTATGTAAACAAGTTCAGGTAACGGACAAGATTGCATAAAGGTAGCATAGTTAGTATACGCGCTCCAGGTCAACCGCTGTCCAATGAGATACAGAGGAGATCTTGTCGGACACAAAGTGGCACCTCCACCGAACATGTTTAGCAAACACCGGTAGGCAGGAATTTCTGATTTTAGTGCCCTTGCCAAGTGGTGGCCATGTACTTCAATGACAAAACAACACTGATCGAACCACATTTATGCATTCCATGTTTTCGACTGAGAAACTGGTATCTCGCCATTTCAAGGTTGGTTAGCAGAAGTTCCGCTGCCAATGCCGATAGACACAGTAATCTTTGCGATGACACAGGCAGATGTGATGTATGCGACTAGATAAGTTAACGGTTCATCTGTGGTATCGGAACATAGTGATGTGGCTGTCTGCATTACCCCATGCATTTTGAAAGTGCGAAGCACATGCCAATCACAGCTGCGTCTTTCTATCGTCGACTTTGATCTGAGATCGAGGCCGCGTTGGCCGAAAGTAAGTTCTGTCATAGTACATTCGATGATTCAACTGTCGCCATGCATGCAGCAAGCAATCTAAACTATCTCTGATACATTAGGGTTAACAGTTGCATCCTTTCGAGATAGCGTAGACATTGTAAGATACATGGCAGTTATAACTTATAATTCGGACAGCTTTTCAAAGCAGTGAGCCCTTCCTGGAATGCATCAAAGCATCACGTGAGTGTGGCTCCTGGGAATAATTTCAGTAGGTCATCCCCACCAGTTTCAGCGCTCAGAACATACCCCTAGAGCTATCTGATGCATTAAAAAGGCACGCAGCTTCATGTGAGGGCGAAAGTTGTGCTCTTTATGGGAGAACAGAAACGAGGAAACAGTTCCGAGGTGTGGTATGTTGCTACGCGAACTGCTTCACCTTAGACGTGATTCATGCGAAAAACGCGTCTGCATTCAGTACAAATCAAAACCCGAGTTACTTTTCACTTAAGGTAGTCGGCCAATTTAATCATCGTGTCTTAAAACAGGCTACATGTGCTGCGCCTGAGTTGGTTATTAGCAAAGCGACAATTCAGAGTCACACGGTAGTTTCTCGAATCCACCCAGGAAAAATTTGAATTTGCCTTAACCCGAATTACCCGAAGCTTGTTTAACTATTCCGAGAAACTCAGCGTCATTTGGCTTTTAGAAATGAATCAGAAATGGAGTATTCGAGCAGCGTCGGAACGCCAGCATTTTTCCTGAAGTGATCAAAACCAGTTATCGTCTACCGTTTCCCTACTGAACAAGGATCAATCGAAAGACTGATTCATCACCAATGACTTTGCTATGCCATGGCAACCAGAGGCCACTTCGCACACTCCATGGACAGTGAAACCTGGGTGAACGTCACAATGACATGATTGAAAAGTATAAGGTCAGCCTCGTGTACATAATTGTCACAATGATGACCTACTGACGACCCTGATAATGCACAAAGAATCGAGACGTGACCGTGGCGTGAACGAACTGAAGCCAAACCAGAGGCCTTTGTGTAACGATTTTCGATGATGAAATGTTCACTGAGTGGAACGAAATATTAGGATTAGGAGGAATCTTTCCTTACAGAGTAATCTGCGTGTGCCGTTTGTGAAAAGTCTAGCCTTGAACATACAAGTTGCAATGAATGATGAGCAGTGATTTATCACGGGTAAAAAAGCATGTGCTTGACAAGTCCGGTAGAATGGTTGGAGCAAAAATTAAAATTTGAACTATCATCGGATAAGTAAATCGTTATTTCAAGTATCCACCGAGTTAAAAGCACTACTGCATAATGGTACTTTGAAGTGCGAATGGGATGTGCACACCCAAAGTAGGATAGATAGCTGTTATAGTTCAGTAGGTGCGTGAGAAATAAAATAGAAAACGACAACGCTCACTCCTTTGTTTCTTCAGTTGACAGATGTGATATGTTAATCCAGTTTGGCTACATCCAGGCTACGCACATGGACACTTCTGCATGCATGCTGACCGTCACTTTGCGGAGAGGTCCGTTAAGCACATGGTTAGGTTTGCGTTATTTCGTCCTCCAAGTGCAGCGGACTATATCAAGTAATGCAAGTTTGAAAGCGTTTCATCAAGGCCTTTTTGAATAACGTTAACGTAGGGGCAAGGATAACGTGAGTCGGTAGGGCATTCCAGGCACGGGACCCACGGAGAGGAAAAATGGTTTCGTCCACAATCAAGCCGACTGTAGTGCGCAGTCAGTTTGAGCTGATGGCCTTTCAGGTTGGTATTTTGGCTCTGCTGCAACAGATTGCGACATGGGTGAGTTGGGTTCGTATTAAGTAAACCATGATGAGGTCTCCTCGCTGACGTCGATATTCACCACTGTAAACTCTCAGGGACTGCAGTCTGCGTTGGTAGGGGAGGTGAAACAATCCTCTAACGAGTTTGGTCGCCCTACGTTTTGGAGGTTCAAGTGCATCGACGTCGCGCTTGCACCAGGGATGCCAGGCCTGGATCGCATATTCCAAGTGAGGCCTTACGTAGGCGTTCAGCATTTGCGGAAAGATTGATGGCTCAAAATTCCCGAAAGCCCTCCGTAAGAGTTCAAGATGTTGACTGGCTCTTTTTGATGCCTTTTCAGCCTGTCGCGAGCAACTAAGGTCGTCCTGCACGATCTCCCCTAGGTCGTTTTTTTGGGAAG
The DNA here is from genome assembly GCA_944474145.2 of Dicrocoelium dendriticum. Classification (NCBI taxonomy): domain Eukaryota; kingdom Metazoa; phylum Platyhelminthes; class Trematoda; order Plagiorchiida; family Dicrocoeliidae; genus Dicrocoelium; species Dicrocoelium dendriticum. The sequence continues at coordinate 10,797,386 of OX104062.1, forward strand.
CAAGTTGTAATTGCTGGTCCCCAAGTCGATATTCATAGATAAGCTGATGGCGTATGTTTATGACTTTGCACTTGGTCACGTTGAACTGGAACCGGTTGTCGAATGACTGTGCACAAGCAATGTCGAGATCGCTCTGCAATGCCATGTGATCATCCGATGTCCTAATATCATGCGAAGTTTGGATATCATCTGCAAATAGTAAGAAATTCGACTGCAGTACCTTGGCAAGATCGTTAATGAATGTGAGGAACAAACGTGGCCCCAGTACCGATCCTTGAGGCACATCACACTGGACGTCAATTGGGTAGGAAATGGAGCTGCGGACTTTCACATTCAGCTGACGTCGAGCGAGGAAATTGCCTATCCAGCCGAGTATAGGGTCACCGATTCCATAGCTTCGAAGCTTTTGAGAAGTCCAGGTAGACAACGGCGATTCCCACTCAGGCATCGGCTGACTCTGTCCAGCTTGCTCGGGCTAGCGGCAAGTTTGTAGTGCATGATCGATTTCGGCGGAATCCGTGTTGCTGTGACACTAGGATGTTGTTGCTCTCAAGATATCCCATGAGCGCCACTGCAATTATACGTTCCATTACTTTGGATAAAACTGGGAGGAGAGTGATTGGACGGTAGTTCGAAGGCTTCGAATGATTAGCAGTTTTGTAAATAGGAGTGACCAGGCCATATTTCCACATTCTCGAAACCTGCGTTTTGTAGAGACAACATTGAAAGAACCGAGTTAATGGTTCGGCAAGGTTCATGGCCGCTGTCTTCAAAACCTTCGGTTTGATGTCGTCCACGCCACGTGAGATGTGCACGCGTAATGACATTAGCGTTTTCATCACATTGGCTGCCGTGAACCATACGTGCGTGGTTTAACCCTGGTTTAGATGGAAGCTGTATAAAAAGCGGATGAAATGATGATTCACTCCGGAAAGTATGGATGATATGTTGGGGAACCATAGTGGTTGCATCTTGTGCAGTTTGCGCAAGACCATCTGTTGCACGTAAAACCGGGATCCCGTGCCGCACTCTGCGGAGTTTGTTGACGTGTCTATACAGAAACTTGGGATTTGTACTGAATTTCGCCGCTAAGTTCTGTTGATGCTGGAGTTTGTCTTCGCAGATCCACTTGACGCAGTGGTTTCGTTGAGTTGTGTAAGCACTCTAGGTCCGGTTACTTGGACAATTGTAAGCTCGCCAGGTTGAATCCCTTAAGGCCACGCATTTTCTAGTACGGCGCCTCAGGAACGAATTCACTTGCTTCAGGCGAAGGACTTGCTTTCTGACGCTTTTGCCATTAGCTCAGTGAATTGGGTGAAGAACAACATCCAGGTGACATCGGGCGGCTTCTCGGCCAGGAAGGACCAGTCTGTTTCTTGAACGAAGTTGGACGTAATATGTAACGACATAGTTTTTCACGTTGTTCTGACTGATGTACTCCAAGTAACAGATGTAACGAAAGAGCAACGTCACGTGATAGCTACGGCCAAGTGGTACATCTATGCTCACGGGGTCGACCATTAGTTCCTCCTTAGAGAGCACAAGGCCCAAAACAGAGGGTGTGTCATCCATTCGGAATCGCGTGGGAGAGGTGACATGGTTGTACAGAGGTACATCGGCGATCACCTCTTGCAAATCCGCCTTAAACTGTTCGCTGTGCGATGCTGGAATTTCGATTGCGTGCAGGTCCCCACCAGAAGGACGTGGCTGTATGTTCATGCCAGGACTCGTTTCATCGCAGAAGCTAGGCGCTGATCCATTTCCAAGGTGCACACTGGAGGGCAATAAACTATCGCTAGTAAACACACATCACCATGGCTTAGGTGCCCATGACACCAAAGGGAATCGACGACTTTCGTTTCTGGGTCCTCAATGACATCAACATGTAGGTCGACCGCTTCGTTTGGAAGTTCTGCCGGGTAGTAAAATCTCAGCATTCGTGATCTCTTTGTGCATCCATGTTTCGGTGACCATAACTAGGTCCCGAGGCGTGGAGACCTGACGAATACAAAGTTTGGTTAGCTTGCTGAGAAGACCTTGTGCATTGGTATACAATCAGGTGAGGGCATCGGTGGGCAGAAGCGTGTTCGTGAATGCTGGCTTCCGGTGAGGGTCTACGCTGACCCTTGCGGGGTCGGCTGCCGGTCGTCTTTTTGTAGGACCGATGACGCAAGCCCTAGGGCCAGTTCAGGTTGTTGTATAGAGATCTCATCGCCAACAAGAGGGTGACCATCCTGTCCTCCTTCAGCTGCCGGTGTGTTATGGCATTGTTTCGGTTCTGAGCCACACGGTGACAGAATTGTATTGGTAACTTGCTTGCTCAGTGTTACCTTGTCTATCTATGGCCCGGTGCCTATTGCCTTTATACGTATTTCGGATGACAGTATTTTACGCTTTTGCGCCACATTCTGACCACATGTTTTGCAGTCAGTTCGGAGTGCAATGATACTTTCATCACTCGGGGACCACACCTTTGGTAGGTAGGTGATAGCGATAACCTTGATGTCGAATTTGCGATAACATTTTCGAGTGAGAGTACTTCACGAATAAAACGCTATTCATCCCAGTCATGCGCTTTGAGCTCTAGCTCGCTTAGTGATTGGAGCTCGGGGACACCGTGAACAGGGATAGATTTTGCGTCTTGTTGTTTACGGAAGTCATCCGGATTTTGTTTGCGTTTCTGGCGTTCGTTCCAAGGAACATCTGGCAATATTCGAACAGTGCATGTGGTGTTACGGAGGCGAGTGGCTGACAAGAGAACTGCCTCTGCATCATTACCTGACTGAAGTGTTACCTGGAGTAACCGCGGTTCACCGTAGTGTACGGAGTTTGGGTGACGGACGAGACGCACCATACTGACTGGTTTAGCTTGAACCCCTATTAGTTGACACAGGGAGTCCCACTGTATTTTGCCGTCTATTAACTTATCTTTTACGGAGTTCGCCCCGGATGCAGACACATTAGAGCATATAACAGTTGGAGAATTGTGGTAGTGTTTCATGTTCTCCTTTTTGGAGGGACCAGTGGCTGCTTTCTTCGGTTGGACAAATGCTGGGGCCTTGAGTCCCTTGGTGGTATTGGCAGTAGTAACTCGTTTGGCAGCGGGTGGGGTTGCAATGGAAGGTGCCTCCGTCACATAGGTAGCAACAACGGACAGGTAGGTTGTTTGCCCTCTAACAGTCTTTAGTGTGGAGGGTGATTCTGTTGAGGAATGTATGGCGAACGCATCTTTATGGGCAGACGCTAGTGTCGGGGTCGCTAACTCTGGATTGTTACTTTTATACTGTGCTGAAATGGAGCATGATGTTGAGCATCGAGTTCGAGGCACTGATTTGTCTGGTTCATGTGGGACACCTTTCACGGCTGCTACCTGTTCTACAATCTTTGTCATCCTATCGTACTTCTGCGCCAACACAGCTATACATCTGACGAGTGGAAGAGACGTACACTTAGTGCTGAACCAGAGAGAATGAGTCGTAATATTAAGCTATTTAAATATGGCTGGGACTAAGGCGAGCACATAGAGAATGGAAGTATTTTCGGCAGTTTCTGCATTCTGTTCCAAATCGCACAAGTTTTACACAGCTGTCTATGCCGCAAATAATGCTTAATTCGGAAGCTTTGGGCTTAGATTTCCGTGGGCAACCAGTACGCGCCATTGTGATTGTCAGGTCTGCGGAAGCCGTTCGTTGCAACTTCTGCACTGGTATGCTGAATCCAAATGCCGTCGGTCAAGTTGGTGGACTGGCAGACACTTGTTCGATTGCTGTAGAACAAATCCGAGATGGTGGACACAAGCGGCAGTTGGGCCAATCAGTGAGATCTCCGACAGTAGCCGGAGGATATCTACCAAATTCGCACAGATGAAAAAATACACCAAAGGCAAAGTATTGGCGCAAAATTCATACGAAAAAACGTGTATAACACAGTATTTCTAAAGCAAAAGTAGAATCCAGCACGGTAAAGCAAAAATCCGCGACGTCCGTGGGTACAGCCTGCTGAAGTGAAGAAGTTCCAGCACCTAAACAAATTGCTCCAAATGCATCACTGGGGCCAGGAAATCTAGTAATGGAGGTTATGTTGAGATTAATTTGCAACGTACATAGCATCAGGGATTGCGATACCAACTGCGACTGCCCGTAGTTCAGTTCAACGCCTTACATCCATCTCCTAATTGAGAGCTAATGGTCGAACTGACGTTTAGCTAGTCAAGCGAAATCGAGTCAGACCTGGATCTTAACGCATATACGTTAGAAAAGCACGGAAAGAAGACGAAGGCTGGTAGATGCATGCACTTTGAATTCTGTTCAGTACCATTAACAATAACCCATATGCATATATATAGCTAGCGAGCAGACAAGCTGGAGGTGCGGAACGAATGACTAAAGTTCTCCCTTACGTCCAGCGCAGTTTTAGGCCGACAAATAATTTTGATGTAGTCATGAGTGGGGGTTTTAATATAAATAATTGAGGGTGCGTCGCAGCCAGTTTCACATGTCCACATGCCGAGAAAAGCACTAGGCTGCAGTTTCAGCCTGTTGGGCATCATCAGTAGTGCACATCCATCGGATTCATCAGAATTCGAACCCATGATCACCAGCGGCTTGCACTGCCAGTCGTTAGCTTATGCTCTCTGGGTCAGGGGGGACAGCTTCAGACAGTCATGATTTGTAAGCTAACTGTGATATAGCGCGTCTTATCTTCCACTGTCATGCAACCTACTAACGTTGCAGAGGACAGGGTTGGCCTCGAAAGACACGAGGTCCACTGACAGCAGCGATGTCCACATAACATTTAGAAACTGTCAGGGCGGATATATTTTGATGTAGTAAGGTGGACGACTATCTGATTTGGAACTGACTGCGACGAACCCTCAACTATTTACATCAAGATCCCCCACTCATGACTACATCAAAATATATCCGCCCTGACAGTTTCTAAATGCTATGTGGACATCGCTGCTGTCAGTGGACCTCGTGTCTTTCGGGGCCAACCCTGTCCTCTGCAACGTTAGTAGCTTGCATAACAGTGGAGGGTAAGAAGCGCTATATCACAGTTAGCTTACAAATCATGACGGTCCGAAGCTGTCCCCCCTGACCCAGTGGCATAAGCTAACGACTGGCAGTGCAAGCCGCTGGTGATCATGGGTTCGAATCCTGATGAATCCGATGGATGTGCACTACTGATGATGCCCAACAGGCTGAAACTGCAGTCTAGTGCTTTTCCCGCCATGTGGACACCTATCTGATTTCGAACTGGCTGCGACGAACCCTCAGTGACAAATAATTGTCTAAACGCACATAGTTGGCTTAATCCGGCTTATCGCAACAGCCTCAGCAAACCGAAGTAAGCGAGGATTAGCGCGACGTAACACAATCTTGAACGCTGAGCTTAGCTCTGTCTGGTGACCAGAGATCAAAAGCTACTTGCCTGCCGATGAAACCGGTAGTTACGCGAGCGCGGAAGTTAAGGTTGGTACGGAATCTGGGCAACTTCACGCTGAACCAATCTCGGCACATACTCCTTAATTCGGGAAGTCAGCCCTAACAGTTCTTCTCAGGTAACTGTTTTCGCAGTTACGCTTGACAAGATATAACCTAATTTGTAGAGTTTTCAAATTAAATTCCGCCTAGCAAGCTGTGGTTTTGATGAAAAACACGCTGAGCATGAAACACCGAGGAACCGGAGGCACTTTAGTGCTAACCTATGCTCCAGTGAAGTGGCTCTCAACCTGGGGGCAATTACTCTCAAGGGGATAAAATGGAATTCTACGTAGAGTAAATATAAATCCAAGGATTGGGTCATCAATCTGTCGCCAAACAAAATTAATAATAAAATCATCTGTAGCCATACGTTTAACGTACTGTCCAATCACTATTGATCAGAAATCAGTGACTAATCATTAGTGAGTGGTCAGTGAATTAGACAATTTTCAGTAACAATTTTATTGCTTAAAATACGGATACAATCCAGCATAGTAGCAAAGTTAGATGGTGCCTCTATCGGTTCGCTCGTCTATCCCTCTTATTTTGAGTCGGGTATTCGTTCATCTGGTCGAATTACGGAGTTAAGCGAACATTAAACTGGAAGCATAGGTCGGCAAACCAGGTATAGGAGCGACCGAATATGTACAAGGTAGCTCAAAACGGGCGGTTAGTGTTCAGGACGTATGCGTACAGAGTGCTGGTAGGAATCTGTCATCCGGGACTGACTTGGAAGGGATGGTTGAAAGAAATGAGAAGCCACTTACATTTGTTCATGTGTGGTCAGGGATCAACACCAAGGCAATGAACTGAATGAACTTCGAGCACGACTTATGATGTGTATTAGGTGAACCCGTACCAATTACATAACGAAAATTGTTGGAACTAAGCATTAGCAACCATCGCATTAACTTACATCACCACTTGAGTTAATAAAACGTTGCTCTGAATAGTTGTTTTCTTTATTTGAATTAAAAAACACTTACAAATTGTATTCATTCTCCATAGTTTGAAATAAAATGCGAATAGTTATTAGAAAAATAGCAGTTAAACTAAAAGTTTTTGGGGCAGTTGCTTATACTGAACCCGCTTTGGGGGTAACAATCACTGAAAGGTTGAGAACCACTGCTGCAATGAGTGTGCGGTCATGTAACCGAAGAGATTAAGTGAGCACCCCTTGCATACGCGTTTTTTATCTGAATTCAAATGATATCGTAGTTAAAAACCTAACCATTCACACAGTGAATTGCTGCCAGCAAAGAGGAGGTGTCTGGGGTCCGGCTTGGTAAGTTTTGGTTGGAATGTGCACTGTTATTGAGCCCCAGCGTTATTCCAGGATGTCGATTCACGCCGAGAATTTGCAGCAGGTCATTGTCTTTGGATATTGATTCATTTACAGATGAGAAAGACCACGAAAGAGCCGTACGTACAACGGGAGAAATTAACATATCTTAAATACAAACCGTTGAGTTGGAACATACCATTTTGTGCGGAAAAGCTAATCCTATGTATCAATCGAACATGCTTTAGAACATGGTGAACAAGAAATTTTGACACTGAGGTGACAACGTGACAGGATTCGACACATATACGGCACAAGTAAGTTCCAATCGAGTACGCTTATAATCATGCAGTTACTTTCAGCGTCCATAATACGCCAGTAGTAAATACTCTAGATATTGTAAAACAAACTCCATGGTGATACAGAAAACAAAAGGCATCGCATGGTCTTTTGCTGAAAAGTAGGGATTATCAAACGGATACAATTAAAACTTTAAGAACCAGCTCCCAAGTTCACTAAACAGTGCAGTGAATACGCATGAGGGCAGGTCCTGTTTGATGGAAGGTTAGCTGACATTGAGTATGGAGACGATATCGTCTTGTTGTTTAACGATGTTAGGGCAGCATAATCAATCCTGAATAGGCTCACTACAGTGGTCTCATTGTTTGGTATGCGCTTCGAACCTTCAGTGTTCAGTGTTGCTGCAGAACTACCAGCCAGTCGATGACCCCTTTGGGCCTTGATAACGAGGAACTCGAGATAGTTGATAGATTCACTTGCTTTGGCAGCTGCATCAAGGATGGGCGCATAAACACTGAAGTCAGTTCACGCACTGCAAAAGCCAGAACTGCATTCTTGAATCAGCTACATCTTTGGCGACAAAAATCAGTTTCCTTCCGTCTGAAAGGCCGTTTACAAGGACTCAGTGAGGGCCGTACTACTGTATGAGAGTGGGACTTGGCCTCTTCGGTCTGAGGATCTGAGGCGCACTCAAGTCTTTAATCATCACTGTCTGTGGAGCATTGCTGATGTCGGGTGGCACCAGCGCGTCCGCAACAATGAGACGCGCAGGAGAGTAGTATAATGTTAACTAATCTGGTCCCTCGGGACAACAGATAACACTGAATAAGCTGGCTGGATTGAGCACTAATTACGTATGCGCTGTCACTGCTTACCGAAGAGGGCCTTGTTAAGTCTGCCAGATGTAGGGTGGTGCAAGGCTCGAGGTAGACAAAAGTTGACTTGGCAGTGGGAAATGGAATCACCGACGACCCAATTCGGTGCCGTCGGTGCGTCTCGTCTTCTAGGCTGGAGTCCATGTGACTCGCCTTGTACTTGGCTCGAGACTTTACAGAACATGGCTAGCAGTCAAAACCAGTGGCGCGTCTGCTGCAGTCGCCTAGTCGGACTGGCTGTTTAAAGTGTGTTTGTTGCTTAGTTATCTGCGGGGCAATGGCTGATTATAGCGCAGGACAGTGAAAACCGTAAGGAAGCTGTCTAACCGATGCCGCATTTGCACGACAGCCAGTTATTTATGATGGTATGTTGTTGACATGATGTAGGCGTCTTGACCCTGAATGTTTGCTTGGGGCGCTAAGGTTTTCCGGTAAGTCTCATCCTCTTGCCATTCTTCGTTCCGTAGGTCGTTATGTTTGTATGGCAGCGAAGCACCAGTTCAACTGGCTGATGTACTGTTGTTGTTGATGATGATGATGGTGGCGAAGAAGAAGGTACGTAGCATGTCACACCAAAGACCAAACGGGTGTCCACCTAAACGATTTGTGAAGAGCACCTAGTAAAAGACTCTTGTTTAGACGTTTGGTGCAATGAACTTGTCGGTTTTTAGTCAAGTAACTGTAACCCCGCTTAGTAACACCCGAAACCGAAGTGTTTGAAATACGAAGCAAGCTTAGATCACGTGAACGTAATATTCATTAAAGTCAAGAGACTCGTTTTAACTTATTTATCTCAGCGCATCCTCGGTACCCTGTTTTCCGATCCTACGATTTATCACGGCGTGCGCATTACCCTATTGCACCTACTGCTCCCCAGTGATTCTCTGGCTTCTTGAGTAAGGACAGAGTAAGTACCAATTCAGTGAGGCGGTCATAGTGATTAAGCGACATTTCAAGGCCGGCAAATGTTAACGTTATTACATCCAATTATGGCAACTTCTGCAAAACATGTGCACCAATAATTCTGAATGATGTACTCACCATCTTCACATGACCTTGCTCGATTGTTTATCGAATTCCTCGACCAGACAGATGTTCAAATCCATATATGCCCATACCCAGGCATATGGTGTGCACATTGTCCCTATTTATCACGTTTCTCGATTGCTCAAAATTTAGCGAATCATGCGCTGGTGAACAAATTACCCCACAGATTTGGTCTTTCAGTATTTTTCAGTGTTTTTATGCCCATCATTTCGTAGCATTCTATTTCATTATTTATCCAGGTCCAGGGTATGTGTGTTTCAGCTGAATATTCACCATTCATGGGTGCATGGTATATTTTTTGACTTGGCTTTACAGCTATGCATTTACAACTTTACCGCCCCCTCAGTTAACGCTGATGCTTAGCTTAAAGAATCACCATTTTGTTGTGATCTATTGTATTGCTTCATAACTTGCTAATGTTTACACACAACTTGAAAGCAGTCAATGGTCAGCCACCCCTTTGTTTTGTGCCAACAGATTCTCTGCTTCGCAAAAGTTTGGCACTCGTTCCTAAGTAAACCAATTAATTCTATCGGCATCACGAACGTGCCAGTTGCTGTGTGCATGTTGGTGTGCTTGCAGCTACAGTCATGAGCGGAACGGATTCGTTGAGCTTACAGTCAGTCAATTCCGGCTAAGATCAGCTGACAATCCACGTGGTCTAGTCGATAATCAGCTGATCCGTAGATTGGCTCAGAAACGCAAGTCAGTTCCGTACTTTTTACACCCATAAGGAAATGGATCACAATGGTGTGGATGGACTCACTTTTACCCATCCGGTTTAGTTGTTCCATCGCCTCCAATGTCGGGGCATCCATGATAGGCCTCGGGAGCTGCAGAAATGGTCCACCGACGGTACTGTACTCCCTAGGGTGCGTCCGATATGTGTCCGTGTATGCGAAGGTTGCATCATCCATAGAAAAATTTGCAAAGAATACGGTATTAATATGCACTGAAGCAACAGTGATCACAAAAATGATTCATTGTTCCAAACGAGCAGTGTGTTATTCAGGTGGTGCGCCCATTTTGTCTAATTAAGTGCGTCCATGTGCACTTGTTCCTTAGCTTAGGCACACACACTTGTGACCGGCTGTTCGGGTATCAAAGAATGATCCATCGATTTGGGTTTACGCATGCAGGCACACACACTTGCGTGCATGTCCCGATGTAGCCTCACCGGATTCGCCAAAACCAACGCTGCGGGATGAGTGTGATACACGGGTTTCAATGTTTGGCAATTTGACCTGACCTGATTGATTTCGGCTGTGAACGCGTCACAACACCGGGGATATCGGATGGCAACAGCTTAGAGCTATGCGAAATACGGTGGAGACATTACCACCTATATGAACATCACACGTCTCTCATCCATGGACGTCTGGGACGACCATGTGATTTAGCTATAGAGCATCTACTACAGTAACATCTCCCTAAGTGGACCACTCAAGGGATTAGACCAGGGGTCAGCTAACTTTTACCTGGCAGGCCGGGTGACTAGGACAATGACACGCAGGCCGGATAACCGGCAAAAATAATTTGTGCGGGCCGCATAACACAAAATGTTTAGCGTAAACTCGGAGAAAGTAGACAAAGAAGACATGACACCGCCCGCTTTTCTTTTCTTAGTAGTCACTATGACGGTCGAGATACGGCGGATCGGGACAATAAAAAGATATTGGAAATCATATTGAAACAGAAAAAGTAGACCAGTGGTCATTCGTGGAACTACGGCTCACCAGAGGTACACGTAAAATTCATTGGCACTCTCGGTAAAATATGGTATAACGATACTTGCAACAAATTGATATGGTTGGCGGCTTCCGGTTTCGGATTTGCCTGTCACTGTGGCAAGCCACAGGACGCCTGCGCCTACAGAGGGACCATGGATGGCTTGCGCTGCACCACCCACAGCTCCAACCACACACCTCATATCCAGTGTAAACCCGAAGGAATAAGACCGGGAGGCATGCGGATGGGAACCACGTTTCATCAACGGAGCCGGCCCACACTCCTTCACAGACAAACACAAGCACACTGTATTTGGGGAATCAAGCGCACACAAGGCGGTGGCTGGACCGTAGTCCGCTCCACACTGAGTGCATGGAACCACTCTTTGATCCTAACACGGCCACAAGGACCGTGCACCCTGTCCCCTCCAGCAACGACCAACTGTCTCCTGGAGCCAGTATGGACGAGGTAGTGGGTAATAGACAGGTAGGCACCTTGTCAACATGCACATCAAGCGCATCCACACCGGAAATATCAAACAACAGCCAAACACTTAAGAGAGAGAGAGAAAGAAAGAAAAAGGGAAAAACTCGATTAATGCATAAGGAAACGGTGATATAAACCTTAATTAAATAGCATATGTAATAAGTTGTTTACAAACAAATCCTAGCTAAGTGCACGAGGTCAGGAAATATAGTTCACGGAATGCCACGAACACAAATATGCTAAGGAAATCGAATACAACTGGCTTAGGCGAGGTGTGCAAGTTAATGGAATAGAGTACTGGTAGACATTCATATGAGAGAGAAAAGCATTAAGGCACAAACTGTAAACCCACCACCTGAAATAAAGAGACTTAGCATGCAAGCACGCGGTTAGTAAATCGAATTCAGCGTGCCTACAAACGCTGCGCCGGCTCGCCGTAATTCTCTGCAGGACCCGTCGTCGCTTCTGTAGTGGCCCCAAAGGACCAAGCTCATGGCCCACTAGACATTTATATGAGAAAGAAAGGCATTAGGAGAAAATCGCAAACCCACCACCTGAAATAAAGAGATTTAGCATGCAAGCATGCGGTTAGTAAATCGAATTCAGCGTGCCTACAAACGCTGCGCCGGTGCTGCCTACGTTCACTGCTTGATATACATGTATATATATATATATATATATATATATATATATATATAGCGCGAACATTATTTTCGATAAATCTCATCAGACATTTACAATTATAGAGCAAAATTAGAAAACCGATTGGCTAGTGAAAGCCAGGTCTAAGTTAGAAAGAACCACGAAATCCACACAATCTATTGCTTCTCATGGCTGGCCATCGATCAATGTGTTAGTCAGTCGAAGTACGCTGCTCCGACAAAACACACACAGGAGGTGAGGGCAGACCGATCAGTGGTGACAAATGCTGGTCACATGTCATGTTTAGGGTGAGAATCTATCGCCAGCGTGCATTCATGGCCACGGTAAGACCAAGGTTTGCACTAGCATCCGTAGTTTGCACAGTTCTGGTTTCAAACCCTTGATTGCAATGGCCTCAGCTGTAGTTAACAAGCGTTTCTTAAGTCCTTTAGAATGTCCTTTCGGGATAGTATATATGACTTCGAATGAGTCATTTGCCTGAGTCTAGTGTCCTGTGTCAACCAAATGCTCAAGTATCGAAATGTTGATGTTCCTCACGCTGCCTTTTCGTTGCGAAGCCGGGCAGTGTTCAGCGTTCCTTTTGGCCAGGTGTCTGGTCGTATGTCGGAGGTACCTTGCATCTGTGGTGCATGGGAGGTGCCGTTCTCTGGTTAGCCTGAATTGTTTCTGATCGAAAGAATAACAATTTACGCTTGACATAGGTTTTTCGCCTAAAAATTCCATCACAGCATTGATGGCATACTGGTTCAGTATGACGCTCTACCGATTGGTCGGATTTAGAAATTTGGGCTAGCAAGTATGCGCCAAGAAGACAAACTGAACGACCAGATTTTGACAATGGAGCTTCATGGTGGTGACAGGTTGAAAATGACAAGAAGTCTATTTGCTCCCTTCTTATCATTTCACGAAGGGCACGGGCCAACCGACGTAGTGTGGGTGCTTGAGAGCGTTGTCACGTCGTTACTAAATGTCAGAAAGATGGGGACAAAAACACAACCGAAAAAGTGTCTTGGATTTGGTTTAAAAAATAGGAAGGAAATCTTGTCGTGTTAACCGACTGCGCCTTAGTGTCTGTCAACTTTGGTCATTGTTTCTTCCGGTTGGTGCAGTGTCTGGCCTCGGTGGATGGTTGTGTGTAACCGAGTTTGACGCACCTTTAGCATGCTGCTGATATTCACTTGGTACTCTAAGTTTTCAGTTTGAACCTGCATAAGAAACTAAACAAATCTTTTGTATACCTGGTCAGTTTCATAATGGAAATCAAACCTTGTTGAGGTAAGGTTATCATCTTGACTGTCTTACTTGAATGGTCTTGGTTTCCGATTTTACCAAATTGGATGTTTCAAGTTGGCAAACTCAAACATAAGTCAAAAACGCAAGGGTCACATCTGAACAACGTTTTATCTGACCTTATCCACTGATGGCTTAGTTGAACCACTTCGTGTATGCTTCGGTTGCAATGCAGTAATACGTTCTCTAAGCACTCTAAGCCAGATAAATGCCGCCTGGATGTACCGCGTGATCAGGAAGACTTGCTGCGATATAATCATTCTTATAAAGGCCCAGAAAAGAGTATCATAAGCAATAGAGTGCCCTTCATTTGTTTGCGTTCAGCACGACGATAGGGGTCAGGAATACAGCGGCTGCTAGTTGAGGTGACAGGTTGTTCGTGAACCCTCTTTTCATCCAGTGGCAGATCGCTTCTGCAGATCATGTAGTATCGATTTTAGGCATCGATACGTCTTAGACTGAAGCCCTAGAGGAAGTAATATTAGCAAGAGCAGGTTGACGTTTTGACATTTAATTTGTTTACGTTTCTCCAACCCTATAACACCCTGTTCACCTGCTTGTCGATAGCCCACTTCGACTCTTCTTTTTAGCTTGGAAGCGCCTCCGTTTGGATTAGGCTGAAAGCGAACCAACTAGTGAGATGACATGTATGCGTGAAGGATCTGAACTAAAGGCTGACTCTCATGTACATGGAGGTACGCTTCGAACAGCTAAAATGTTCATAGGCCCACTAAACAGAATTTATCCAGGGGTACAACAATTGTCATACGTTCTATACAGCCTGATGGCAACTGTAAATTTTTCCATATAAATTCATATTGAATGCAGAATTGTGAATCTGGAAGATTAGTAATGACCATATTCCTTGAAAATGAATGAAGTTGAGCACTGACTTGCTACCTAATACCTGTAAGAAAACGAGCTAGCCACAAGTTCACTAACGCTGAAGTGGTTGTGACAGCAACGATCGATCCTTTAGCTTCATTGACTGTGCAACAAAAGTAGGAAACATTGATGCTAATTCTATGTTGGGACGTCCTGACACAGCCATCCTCCAAGTGTTCGTTAAACGAGTGTACCACTTGAGGACGAATCAGAACGTTTAGCTGTTGATCAGTCAGACAATGCTGTCGGAATTTTCAAAACGAGTTTATAACCTTCCACATGACAAATTTGTCTTGTAGAAGTTTTTGTTCGGTGGGGGCAAAATCTGCTGATGTCTGATAAAAAGCGCGCCAGGCCGGTCCCGCTGGCCATGAACCTAGTAATTTGTGAAGCACATCCAATTGATATTCTATAATATTTCTTCACTGAATGGAAACGTTGGGTTCGCTATGGTAAGGCAGAGAAAACCTCTTCCTTACAGTTGGAGCACGCGGCTTCGCTTTTGCGAGAACTTCGGAGATGGAGTCATCAGCAGGAAAAACGATCATCCCCATCTTCTTGGAAGCAAAAACTATTGTGTTTATTGGCTACATCCCAGAAGGCCATTTATGGATGGAAACTACCATACGAACTTGCTGAGGCAATGACAGAAGAAGGTCAGATCGAAACATCGAGGAACATTGAGGGAAAGCATCCTATTGCACCAGGACAATTTTGCTGCAAGCAGGCTTTGGTTTCAAGGACTGTTCTGCATGACTGTGGCTTTGAACTGGTGGATCCCGATCCTTCTTTAGCCAATGCGGCCACGAAATCGTGGTTGTAATCTGCACGTTTTAGCCTACCTTCGTAAACTAGTGATTCCTCAGTAGTTTCATCGGAAAATTCCCGTTCTCTTTGAACTCGGTTATTTTGCACATCTGACACGAGAACCGTATGAGATACTTCTGTGCTCATGTTTTCCAAGTACAAGGAGCGCATGTTCACGCATTGTCTTCCAGCTACGGATCTTACAAGACAGGCAAAGTGTGTCCTGGGGCACCGTCGTTTACTAGCTATTCCATATACAGCATCCAAGCAGGTTGACCTACCCACTTCGTCTAGTCCGCTTGTTGTTAAGAGGTCTACGCGGTAAGCAGTGGAATATTGTAAGGTGGGCTTCTAGCTCAAACACAGCACCTTGGAAACGGACGATTGGTGTACTTCGTACACTCGGCGGTGTATTGCTTGATAAAACATACATTTTTATTACACGTGGATTAGTTGGGAATTGTCGTTGAGGAGATTTATCGGTTGTGGGCGCATTAAATACACTGCTTTGCCTTGTATTTTCGAATCCGTTTTATTGCGTGTGATCCACTAGATTAGCCTCCGCGCTTCCGTTTGACATAAATGTCATCTCTCCCGTGGGTTCCTGGTGCGTGATGACCAAAAGGTGAAGCTGGTGTGCTAGGACTTGTAATCCTCGTTGGATAATTGAGTGCACATGGTGAACATGTCTAAAGTAACT
>OX104062.1:10812983-10842930 GCA_944474145.2 Dicrocoelium dendriticum
ATTGTACCTTTATATACAGGGAAAGTGATGGCAATATTACGGTGAAAGATCTGAAGGTAAGATGCCTGAAAAACACAAGAATGGTGATGTTTATCCAATTTACTTGAGATAAATTATGCAACCATTCAGATGGTTATCAACACTGAACGATAAACGGGTTATTTCCCTTCAAGAAGACGAAGAAAGAAGACGAAGATTGGTAAATGCATGCATTTCGTATTGTCTCCTCAGTACCATTAACAATAACCGATATGCATAGATGTAGCTAACGGTGGGTGCAACCAAGCAAATACTGGATAGAGCTGGGATCAGAGTTTGAAGTTTTGTTAAGTCACACTAATCCCCGCTTCCTTCTGTTTGTTGAGGCTGTTGATATAAACCGGATGAAGTCAGCCTTGTGTGTTCAGAAACAATTAGTTGTCAGTCAAAAGCTGTCGTGGCCTTAGGTGTGAACTTCCGTCTTTCCTTCTGCACCTCAAGCTTGTCTGGTTGCACTCACTGTTGGCTATATCTATGCATATCGGTTATTGCTAATGGTACTGAGAAGACAATACGAAATGCATGCATTGACCGACCTTCGTCTTCTCTCCGTGCTTTTCCGATAGTCAAACAGTGGGTCTGTTGAGACATCGGAGTAACTGACTTACAAATCATTGTGACTTAAAAGTATATCATGAGCGCCTTGATTCCCATGGGGCAGTCTGCTACCATCTTACGACGCGTCTACTTCTGTTGTCCGCAGAAACTTGAGTTTTATAGTTTACCAGTTGCGTCTGCACAATTTTCTCAAAATATTCGGCAGACGGACATATCGACGATCATTGCTTGTACAACCCAAAGTAACATTGAATTAGAAGCACTAGGACGGTTACAGTCGGCCCAATCACACTTGTTGTATCCTTGGTGAAGCATTTCGGTAAACCTGTGAATTGCATTCAAATGAAGTTTGGGGGCTCATTGACCGAACATACAAATTTTCGTGCTGATAACAGTGACCTAAATGTACTCACCCGGATTTTCATCAATACGCAACAAAATAGCCCAGTGAATGGCATGACTCATAGCAGAGTAGACAATGATGACCTGCTTGTGCCTTACAGCTGTTATACTTCGCATCCCACCCAGGAAGTAATCCAAAAAAGTAGATATTTTATTGAGATTAGAGCGAACTACGTATAAATCAAAACCCTCCTCATCGCAGTTCAACATACTTTGCCTCCATACAGTTAGACATTTGAAGGCCTCAGTGGTGAGGTAGCGAAATAAGGAGATAGCGAAGCGGTTACATTGTCAGAGGAATTGTTAAATTGAAAACTAAAGCAAGGTATAGGGAACAAAGTAAATTCATTACTAATTAGGGTTTCGTATAGGGAAATAAGAATGCCTATTAACTGTGATCGCTTTCAGTGCATTACGCGTGAGCTATAATACATGATTAGGATAGTCAGGGACTACTATTGTTCTAGCATGTCAGACTGTGCAACAAAACCCGGTGAACCAACTGCGATAATCAACATCTTTTAGCAATTAGTCAAATTAAGCCATTCAAGTCAAACTACTCGTTATACACACATATGGGCCATTTTCAGCACTTCACACTAGCCGTGTGGATATAACACAACGAACCATCAATGAGAAAGTAAACATTGACGGTGATGAAACGGGAAAAGGTGCAGTTTGAATCAGGCATACGATCAGGCATGCGGTGTTACATTCAGGATGGATCGACTAGTATATGTGAGATATAAAGCAGGATGGAGTGGCAATTCGACGATGTGACAGAATATAAGACTGAATTTCGACCGTGCAGTGGAAGTACATATGGTACTGTTGTATCAAGAAAGCCGTAGGAAAGGTAAAAAATATGTATCTCGCAAACTTAACAAAGTACAAGTGAGTCAATCCCTTGTTAAACGGAGATCAAGTGGCGGACACACGACCAATAGTAAGGTAGGAATGAGTCAGCAAGCTAGCCAATGAGATTGAGCCAATCGATGTTGCTCACATGCTTACCACAGGTACTGGTTAAGATAGCATGTAAAGGGTGTAAGAGGTCGTTTAGAATCCTTAATGGTAAGGTGATGCATGCATCGTATTTTGTGTCAACTACGAAATCCTCACTCTAGGGCAAAGAGGAGTAAATGTTGGCGAGCAGGAACGGAAGGATATGGTCTGTGTGAAAAATTCCGAGTAAAATTATTTGGGAACAGTATAACCAGTGAGGGAGAATAAGTAGAATTAAGAGCTTAGGATTAAAGCAGGGGACCGGAATGCATTTTTGACCCATTGGGTATAAGAAGATAGCCTACTGACATTTTAAACAGATTTAAGAATATGCGTAGACCAAGACAACTGGTGAGAAAATTCCTAGGCGCTTTACGGTTGGAGAACTATGCATATTTTGATCACCCACAATCAATGGAGGGAAATTTGTACAAATAAACACAATCTGTTAGGACGTGGAAAACACACATTGCAGCACAACACTCGGAGAGGTTAGGAGAGAGGAACAGGAGCTCTACAAAATTAATGTTTCCGACAGTCCTCGATGCTTGATGTTATGCAACTCGGAATGAGGTCAACTGCATAGTTACAGCCAAAGAAGTTAGATGGGATGGGGAACTTTCGACGTTGACGTGGAACAGAAAGTCATATAGGATGGTACCCTGCAAATCATCACAATTGGATGGGAGCGCAGAAGTCTTTCTACTTCATGGCTTCGTGAGGTGGGTGGGATTTATGAGGTTATCATGCATCACTCTACATACCTATACAGGGTGACGCCATTTTCGGACGAAATATTGAGCAGTAATAATCTGTTGGTACCGCGAAAGGAGTTGGTAGAATAGGAGCCGTACGGTTTTGCCCTTTTTATTCAACGCAAACACAATGCAACGTAATAAACTGAAAGCAGAAGCAAGTGAACCCGGGACTGTTACGGGGTCCCACAACTGATGGGAAAAGTTGTTCCTAAGGCTATCTATACCTTTTCTTAGCTATATGAATCCACAGCGCTTTCAAAGCCCTTAAGAAAATCATGTTCCTCCATAGATCTGTCAAGATTGTCCATGACGCTTTCAAGTTGAATCCAGCTGGCCCGAACTCTCCTAAATGTTACGGTCCATTGAGTGGTCGAATTCAAATAAAACAATATAACCTTACTGTGTGTAATCCTCTGTTATAATATCTGCTTTTTGGGATTGGTCAACTGAGGAACAGCGCGTTCATTTTAGCAGTGTTTGCGCTCGTTAGAATCAACTTGAAAATGTTCTGGACCATCTTGAAAGATCTATGAAGAAACATGATTTCCATAAAGAGGAATTTGAAGGCGTCATGGATTCAATTCCCTGAGAAGGTATAGACGATGGTATTCGTCACTCCGCTTCAATAAAGCAGCAGTAAGTTTGACGTCGTGAATGAACTGAAGTTAATGGCTACTTACCTAACTTAGGTCCTTTAGTAAGCATAAACAACATACCATAATACTAATTTCCTGGGCCTAATCATGCGGTATTTAAATAAGAATCTGTTCTATTCCGTAAACGAACTACAGGCTAATTTTCATTCTCCAGCCTGATATTCATATGCCTGAAGGCTCGCGATACCGAGCGTATGATTCTCTAATTGCAACGCACTCTGTATGCCAATTCTGCTCATTCAAACAAAAGTTAGTAACAGTCCGTAAAGTCTTATCTGTCACGCAGTGTGCACCGTCACCGGTGCTGTGAAAACATTCGTTATTATGTCTAGTATCACTAATATGTCGGCTGTAGCATCAAAAGGTCAACACACACTAGTCATCGATAACTTTCAGTACAGATCTTAAATACATTTCACCTTTGGTGGCATGAAAGATGGCGCAACTACCTGACGTTCTTTGCTAACCGGCGACGTTGCGTTCAAAGCGCAATAAGGCCAAACTTGAGCCAAGGGTACAAAGCCTGGATAGTGTATGCAACATGAAAGCAAAAGTTGAGGACATGGATAAGTGTAAACTCATGAACAATATTCACAGACGAACAACGGCTTGTACACCACTCCTGGTACCAAAATAAAAGCCGCGAACATCCTGGGTCACCCTATGTAAGCAAGCTAAGCCCGGGTTCCTTTGAACAATGCACAATGGTTTAGCATGGTTTTAAAGGCTGTGA
The DNA here is from genome assembly GCA_944474145.2 of Dicrocoelium dendriticum. NCBI lineage: Eukaryota > Metazoa > Platyhelminthes > Trematoda > Plagiorchiida > Dicrocoeliidae > Dicrocoelium > Dicrocoelium dendriticum. Next base: position 10,817,135 of record OX104062.1, read on the forward strand.
TGGTTAAAATGTTAAGTCCACGAGTTGTATTCATCAATTCCATGAACGTGGGTGCATTGGGAGCGTAACTGGAAAAGTCAGTAGTTGTCAACAGTAAACGAAGGTCCATTTTAATCGGTGTGATTAAAACATCATCAAACTTTTTTGAGTACCACCTTGTGGCCCTTTATACCCCAAAACATGATTTCGTTAAATAAGTAGAAGATTTGAATGTGAGGGACAAGTTGATGCTCTCTTTCGGGGTAGAAACACCCTTCACGAATGTTCCCTTGATAGAAACTGTTAACTTCATTTGCGAATACCTAATTAAAAATACCATTGCGATTGGTATTCCGGTCCAACGAGTAAATGAACTACTTTACGTTGCAAAGAATTTTTGTTCGATGGAACATACTACCGACAAATAGATGGCGTTACAATGGGGCACCCTTTAGAACCACCACTTGCCGAGTTTTTCCTCGCAAAAATTGAGCGCGGCCCTACTCGGAACTTGATTGCTTCTCTCGATTTCTATCGACGATACATGGACGACACCTTCATTTTATGCGACCCACAGATTGATCATCTCCACCTACTTGGCGGGTTCAACTGTGTGCATCCATCGTTAAAATTTACTTGTGAAATAGAGAACGATGGTGAAAGGTTATTTATGGATGTGTTACTGCGGCGGCGAGCTGAAGGATTGTTTGAGAAGAGAGTATTCCGCAAGTCTACGTGGGTGGGCCAGGATATGCATTTCCTTAGTTTTGTTCCCATGAAATACAAGAAAAAGCTTGTGTGCTGTCTTTATTATCGCGCCGCAAAAATCTGCAGACCAGAAACACTGGAGGTTGAGAAGAATTTCATTCTCCCAACGCTACAAAATAATAGTTATTCCACGACATTTATCCACAAACATACTGCTTTTTCTGATCAACCTAAAGAAACACTAACGGTAAAAAAGGACATCTTCATTTCGGTTCCCTTCATAGGAGATTTCGCCTACGAGTTAATGAACAAAAGTTTGTCTGTCGCTGTGAACCAAACATATCCGATTTCAGGAGCTCACCTTCTTGCTGAGATTGTTCCGCTTTTCCCTAAAAGTCTTAAAGACATACTCCCGGCTCTTTCCGAATTTTTCTTTGTATATCAATTCATGTTCACCTGTGGTGTCAGGTAGCTCTGACACACGACTAGGCGTCTGTCTAAGAGGAGAGCGGAACACTGGCCCGCCTCTTTACGGCACGGTACAGTTAAAAATGCACATAGCTCCGTCGTTGTACACCTGATTAGTAGGAGGCATCATGTCCAGATGGCTGAGGTTTTCAAACTTCTTTACGCTGTATCTAAACGTAACCCAAAAGATCTGAGGAAGCACTTGTTCGCTACTTCGGAAGCAATGGCTAGCACGCTGCCTTGGCCTGGACGATTGACGCCGTCCGTACTTATCTTTGCCCAGGACTAACTGTGAGTTTTGAGGCCGAAGCAACCATTTCATTCTTGTTATGTTTGCATTTCAGTGTTTGGGGTGTTAAGACGAGTGACGTCTACCACCTAATTGCATTGATTGATCTATCGATTGGCTCGCTGACTTTCCGTTGAACTGTGACCTAATCAGTTACTACTGTAGCTTTAGATAGCTTATCGTGTTGTATCAATTTTTCTCAAAGTTGCAAACGCCTGAGGAGAAGTAGCGAAAAGAAATCTCTTCGTAGCTACTCCTCTTCTACGTCTCAATACCAGTACGAATAGTGAAATCTTTAGTGACCACTCGCAACAATTAATCATATACACCAAGAACATGCGGGACCCTAGTACCCAGTCTTGTGGCACACCGGAATCTCGTAGGAGTGAATCGCGATGGGATCCTCGGAATCGCAGATGATCCGTATCACTGGTCTCAGGAAACCAGGCATCAGTGAAACAATCCGAGACTTCGGCTGCCCTGATTCACAACAAGCAGCGTTGGGTGGAGCATTTTCGAGAGCTATTGGTGAATAGTTCAACGTTATTCAATGCCAGACGCGCTGCAACATTCGCGTCTGTCGCAGCTGTAAAGCGAAGACATAACCGAGACCCCACCAAATTAGATCAGCTGCAGACATCGCTATCCAGTGCTCCTAATCAGCGGTCGTTGTCATACTGAAAGTATCCACCAGTATACTCGCAGAGATGGGGTAAATGCTGAAAATGAAGGTTATTTTGACTTTGACCTTGCTTAGCAGTTAGACCCAAGTTTCTCGACTGTATTCCGTAGGCCAGGGCGAGTAAACCAAAATCCTTCCAATCGTTTGCAGTAACTGGCCTCATACTGCAAGTATCCCGTGTAAAGACATGGGCGGAGGTGGAGATATGTCCGAAAATACATATTCCCAACGCCTTGCAACTATTGAAGCCAAAGAAAAATAAACGTACCAATTCCAATCAAACAAATGTTTCACGATCACTCTGGCGTCTGGAGCACGCGATCCCACGAACCGGTCGGTGGCAGCAAAGCAGGATGCCACTTTGTGGGACATAGGTTCAAACCTCCACGCTCCGGTGGCCGTCGCTTATCAAGGGGATGTAGTGACTTCCCAGCACTTTTCCAACTTTAGGGAAGTTAAGCTGTGCGCCTTAACTTCCCCTACTCGAATTCAAGTCAAGTCTAAATAGGTTACATGACCCCCATGGACTCGTTCCCGAAGTGGTCACATTGAGAGTAGTCAGTATGTATTTCGTTCAACGCACACAAAATAACTCTTAAGATTGTTGAAAGCATCTAAAGGTCATTCTTGTTTGCAGCCCTGGCTATCGGCACCGAACCACAGAATACGGCATCCCTATCGTGAACCTAGGTGCCCAAGTGTATCGATGTACCCAACCAGATCAGACAAGAGGGATATGTCATGCTAATTTAGCGTTTATGTATCGGAGGTATCAAATGGGCCAAGTTATTGCACGCTTTAATCCATAACACTGACCATTCACCTAATACATAATAAAACTATACACCATGTTGAAACAATCACACGAAATTTGCTCTTTGGCGCGAGAACTGGTGAACCCTTTTCCCTTAGTCACAGATTGCATTATGAGTGTGCCAACTGCCTCCGCGAAATGCAAATCAGATTGTCCACAGTTTTCAGTGTAGAGTTAAGCAAAAACAAGCAAACAACTCGCCAACAACACTTTGTAGCCAAAAGACGCAGCACAAGTTGAAGCGCTGCATAGTGCTGTAGGCTACAGCAGTGGCTATCACTTGGGCGCAGGCGTTTGGTTCAATACGCTTTAAACGGTCGATATCGCTGTTGTTCATGCTAGTTAGGATGTGTACTTTACAGCGCTGTTGTAAGTGAACATGCTTCATCATCAACATTGGTTACTCACAAGTCTTGCGATATGCTAGTACAACCCTACTCGTTCTAAGTCAAACTTAAGACGCCTAAGTCTGATGCCTTTGCCAATAACAATTTGACTTTATGCACTTTGCAGATGGTAGGAATCCCTGCGGCTGTCCTTACTAGCAAGTGTAAAACTACTGCGCCAGCGAAATCTCAAATGCGTCAAGTAGTGAGCCGCGTCTGTTCATTATTTATAAACGTTTCATTGGAAGAGACACTGAACCTCATAGCCAGTTACATAAGTAGAGTGGGGTTTCCAACCCCGACTAAAAAAGTTACTTCGTACTTGTACAAAAGATGGTTTCTTTTGTATTACTGAAGACCACTATCAGCAAATGGAGGGTGTAACGATGGGTAGTTCAGGCGGTCCCAGTTTAGCTGATATCTCCATGGCCTACCTTACAAACACCCAATGGTGTCGGACCATAGAGGAAGCACACTTTTACGTTCGACAGCTTGAAGACACTTTGTGGTGTTAGATGATGTTTGCCAGGCGCATGCTCGAAACATTCAAATGATGCGACCTTAAAACTGAGTTCACCATGGAAACTGAGACATCAGGAAAGCTCAATTTCATGTATACAGGTCTAATGCAAAGATCCGATGGCTTACTCGTAATATCAGTTTACCACAAACGGAGCTGGACTAGGCAATACCTTGGTTTCAAACAGCTACCCTTTATGAATTACAAGCCCTCTATGGTTCGTGCCTCTTTTGTGAGGGATCCTCACATCTGTTCAGAAGAAACCACTGAGAAGGAACTACACGGTGCCGTGCACGCCCTAGGTAAAAATGGTCACCCTGACAAGTTCATTACCAGGTATGGTGGGAAAATCGTGCAGAAAGAAAAACAGGCTAAATTTACAAGGGAAAATATTTGCACATTGCCTTATAAAGGAGAGCAGAAGGATAGAGATTTCTGTCATCACTTACGCCACGACACAAGGAAGTGCTATTACGCAGTTGGGTTTGTGCCGCTACACCAAATCGAAAATAATGCTACATAAAACCAATTTCGATAGGCCTCACCCTCAAGTCGCTGTCTCGCGTTAAGCAACGTAACTGTACCTGTGGTAGTATGGACAACTGCCATCCAGAGAGGAAGTTGTCTACCCCGATTTCGGAACACATCGCGCAAAATCTAGCTTACTGGTACAGCCTTGCCTGCTAGGTCTGTTGACCAGTACTGATCGTTAATCCCCTTGTACTTTCCTATTGCGATTTCAACCATATGATTGTACAGGTCTGAAGATGAATCATCGAAAACAATTGTTCACCCTCGGTCTTTCGTTCTTGATAATGAAATGGGAATTTTCCACTTACTTTCTAGACTATTCGATGTGCCAGAACCGTCACGAGGCACAAAGAAAAATGAATAAATAAGTTCGTATATTTAACAACAAGCGAGAGAGATCATCTATGTCAAGAAGTAGCGTCATGGTTTATGTGGTTTAAAACACGATAACAAAAGTAAAAGATAAAAAGTAGAATTTCGGAGCGTCAATATTTCCTAGGGTCACTGACCCAATTATTCGAAACGCAAAACGTACTAATATTTTACCCCCGTTTCGCATTGTCTAGGTAACGAAGCTCGGCAGCAGTCAAAGTAGATCAGGGAAGAGAAGGCTGCACAGGCATATGCTTAATTTCATGGGTAATGAAAAAGAGAGGGTGAACTGACTGTAGGCTACTGGTAATCCAAATGTTGTTCAGACCAGCTTCCGTCATTGCTTTTAGCGACTGTTATACATAGTGTCTTTAACACATTCGAAATAGTGCGAAAAATGTCTAGGGAATTTCGGAATGCAGCATCGTTAGTACTCGTGCGTGTTTGTAGTGAAACTCTGTTACACAGATTAGCGTACCTCACTAAAAGGAAAGTCGATACGCTTTTATGACTTACAGGCTACGGGGGCAACAACTAATCGCCAGTGCGGGTGAAGTAGATGGCAGTTTTCCGTTGTTCGATAGCAGTACTATCGGTGAAAATCCGCTTGTTTATAATGTTGGATAAAAGGATATTGTTTTTCAGTCGTCTCAGCCAAAGTGAATCTATTCGTAGGTGGCAACAACAGTCATAGTAGCTCAGCGTTGGGCAGCGCCCAAGATTAGCTTGGCAAGTGATGGTTGGACAGTTTTCAAACTGTTCTCTTTCTTGACTGACTGGGGATGATAGTACGATACTCCAGGGTAAGTCTTAGGGTTATTTGAAATAACAAGTGTTTGAGGAAGGGAAAAGTTTGCAGTGAAGTAACCAACTTGTCTTCCTTTGTCTTGCTTTGCCTTTGCCTTGTCTTGCTTTTACAACTTGGTTACGTATTTGTCCAGAAAAAATGAATGAATTAGTATGCTGAATTCCTAAGCACTGAACTGAATCAGAGGTTGGGATTAGGATACCAGCTAGCGTGATGGAGCCTTCCAGGCTGCTGGGTGTTTGTTGTGTTGTAGAATAAAAATGACCTATTCTGACGCTTTGAGTTCGATCGTTTAGGTATGAGTCGAACCAGTTTAGCAGAGGATTTCCAACGCTCTGCGATTCTAACACGGACAACAGTGGCTAGTGTCACACGCAATTAAAGGCTTTTTGCCTGCCCAAGCGAATTATGATGATTGCCATACCTCAGTTAATCATAGTCGAAACATGATCAAAGAATTGTAGCTTGCGGGTAATGCAGGAGCTTTTTGATAGAAAACCATATTTTGAGGGATTGAGCAGGTCTAGTCATGTAAGAAATTGGACAATGTTCTTCTTGGGAATTTTTCTAAGACTCTGCAGGCAGCAGGCGTGTTATTTATCTAGCAGTAACTTGATAGTTCATTTCGCGGGACACCTTTGTGCTCAGGAATTATGGTAGACTGCCTCTACTGAGATGGTAAGTAGCCGGTAGTTAGCGAATGAAGTACTTTAATCATGACAGATATTTTTCGACCGGGCTTTGTGACAACGGGGGATGCCATCTGAACCCGAATGTGTTGATGGTTTTATAGGTGGGATGGCATTCTGAACCTCACTCAATGTCAAAAGATTATTACTAACTTGCTCGTTTGTTCTTCTTGGAAGTGGAAGGTGAGACAACTGAGCGTCAAGAATAAAGGGGCGGATATCTACTAACAGAACAACCTAATTTGCTGCGTCCTGTTAAGGTTTCTACCATCCAGCGTTTGAAGCCTAATCTATACAAGGAGACTGAGTTTGTTATATACCACAACAAGAGCACTTTTGTTATTGACCTGTCACAATCAACTGTTTGTCGGCTGCTAAAAATACACGATATACTGGATTCAGCTTATTCCATCGAAATACTGCATGCTCTTGAGTTGCTTAAACGCAATATCCTTGTATTATCGTCGACAGACAGAATTAAAAGCTGAAGTGTGATTACACCCTCCCTGGATTTGTTCCATAGAATAAGGAGTCCAGTAGACTGGCAAGAATCTCTGGTCTACGTGTTGGTCCCTTTCAAAAAGATTATGGTAGTTGTGATAAGTTTATCGATTGAGTACACTGGTTTGTTGCACGTCCCGCTTTGACTAGGGCGTTTGTACAACTAACCGTCTTGACAATCATGGGTCACCGTGATGTTTCATAATTAGCAACATTCCAGAGCAAACGTGTGGCTTCGGAGAGCGGCAGGTGAATATCACAAGATTGTTCGGTGCAACCTGCAACCGTGCTCTGGGACAATCGCATCTAGACCAAAGGTATAGAGACTTGATCTAGACCCTTCCATATTAGAAAAGCTGCTAGTATCGCCAACTAATGATCACAAAATTTATCGTTTTCAAGGATACTAATAAAACTAGACGCCTGCGAATTGAGTGAAGGTGAAAACTAGCTACTTCACACCGTCTGTTTACAATGTTCCACATCATTTAACCTGGGACGCTGGTTGCAAGGAGATATGATTCAGGATCCGCAGTGATTTTATGCAGCCTCAGTTGAAGCAAAGCTGCTAAGTTATTAACGAGTGCTTTCAGTTCCGGTGGATAACTCGATAGTGTCCTACTAAATGGTCGAGTCAACCACTGATTACTGAGAAAGTCAAGTATTGTTCGGTAGAGGCAAGTGAAGAACGCACGGCATACGTGTCAGCTGCAACACCCACACAATCCCATAGGATGGTTAAACATGCACCCGTAGTTTTTACCCGTTGTGTCTCCAACAGCTGAACATCAACGGCAAGGGCTCAACGTGAGTTACTGGTGTCAGGACTTATAGTTCATTCGCACAACTTGAAGAGTGGCCAACACTAAAGCGTCACGTATAGCTGCTTTCAGTTTGCGCGAAAAGATGCATGGGCATTGAGAACAAATGAAGTTCAGTGTGGTTCTGGGCATAACTGGAAGATCTTACAGTCATATACACTGCTAGTACAGCCAACGAATGAACTGATAAACTTCTGTTCGTCCTGGTGTAAATTCACAGAGCTACCATGTTATGCAACTGGGAACGGTGCGTAAAACTTCGAAGGATGCAGGTGCAGCGAACAAATATCCCGTAACCAGCTCGATCGACTGTGGGTTAGTTGTCTACAGTTTGTTCTGTTCCAACCAGGATATAGCATATTCGATTCTTTTAGAGAAATAAAGATGTGTTAGCAAATGTGTTGGTGCTGACAAGGGAAGCTGAGGAAGTTCCAGGCAAACTGTATCCAAATGGTTAGATGTCAACTCATGATACTGTGTCCATTGTTCCTACATCGGATCAGCTGAGCCGAATTTAGTAGACCAATATGTGAATGATTAATTAGCAGGATAATGGGTGACTCTGCGTTTCAGCTTTGAACGGAAAGCAAAAAAGCCTTCAACTCCATGGCTGTACACTTTTTACGTGACTTACAAAACCGAGTAGTAAACTTAACGTGTTTAGATGTTAATGGGGTCCTTAAAGTTGCGACAAATGAGGTCACTGTGTTTCCACATCAACTTATCTTGTGCACTCAAGAGAGGCTTATACGATCACTATAACAATCGGAGTCGTAACTTGCCGTCAATAAACTCGCGTTCACTGACCTCTGCCAATATTGATCTAGCGAGCGGTAAGAAAGGTGTATCGGTTGGCCTGGTCAAAGCAGTAGACAACTTAAGATCTGAGTTCAGAGAGGTTTGGAAACAATCGGTTGGTATAGTATTTTGGTAACGTTTCGCCTTTAAAATAAAGGCTTCGTCAGACCAGGTGAATCAGTGTGCAATTGGTGTGGGATTTTATAGCGAACAGGGCCGATAACCGCGGTACCCGAGTCTTGAGCCATGAGTCATTACAGGAACAGTTCGGGATGTCACCTCAGGTGGTTTAAACACAGTGGGAATAGTCCAGGTGTTCCTTTGTGCGTCATGACATTGACGGCTAAGCCCATAGTGTTGACAATGGGAGTCGGTTTGCACTTTTCAATCTGATCCACGCATCGATGCTCGTCAAGCTGGCCGGCCTAAAACCGCCCGCCATGCATTAGGGAATTCTACCCCCTCAATTCTATTCACGCAGTCATCAGATTTGGCAATTTCCACCGCCTCGGCAATCAACCGCTGGGATGTTGATCGTATGCCTCTCCTAATGACCTCTACGTTTTCGAGGTCTATCTGGTGACCCGTGTCTAATGCATGCACAGCTACGGCCGAGTCTCTTACTATCGCCTGGTATTCGAACTCGTTTCTTGGTAGTCTTGCAATGCGCCTCCTATGCTCCGAAATTCGTGTGCGTAATTCTCTCGCTGTTTGGCCTATATACACATGTGCACAGTCTTTACATTTAATTTTATAAACACAGTTAGTCGTCCTATCCTTGGGAAGGGGGTCCTTCAGGTGTACCAGCGCCGAACGTAACGTTCGACCTCGGTGAAAGATCACCCTTATATTTTCCTTGTTTAGTACCCTCCGAATTGCCTCGGAAGTGCCTTCCTTGTACGGGATTCCGACCGTCCCTATCCACTCGGCTGTGGGTCTTGACTGCCGGTGTAGCACCTTATGCAATTGATGTTTAACTAGTCGCCGTGGGTAACCGCTTTCTAATAGTTTGCTCATTGCCACTTTCCGCGCAGCCTTTTTGTCCTCCTCCATCGTGCACAAGGCTTGTGCCCTGTAGAACAGCGTTGAGGCTATCCCAGCGTAAACCTGTTTCGGATGACCCGATGTGTAGTGGAGTACGCCGTCAGTATCCGTTGGCTTGCGATATAGTGGCTGGACTTGAAGCGAACTGGGAGAATCATCGCGTTTTCAACATGAGATGTCTTAAGACAAACCTGATCCCAAAATGTCGCACAGTGAAACCTCCGGACAGCACATACACCTCTGCAAGGATTGCATTTAATGCTTCCAAGGCCTTTCTGAAACAGCGGATTTACCTAGTGACAAAACGTTTAAGCGAGATCCGCATTGACGCGAGTCGGCTGAGCCTGGATCTACAAACCGCCATAACGCCTCTCGACTACAACAGAATTTTCAATAAGGCTTCAGACGTCAAATTGAAACAAGGGCAGAATGCAAAGAAAAGACAAATGCGTAAGTTCGAACGTTTAATGTCTGAGCATCCTAATTTTACTGGTCCTAATCACAGTTCAGCGTCTATTACTACCTATTGTAATGTAGTTAATAGGTCAGATAGGGTTTTGAATGAAACGGAATGTAGATTGTTGGAGAAAGGTGTGACATTTACCATCAATAAACCTAAGATATATGCCGAAGAGATTATCCCAAGCATTGAGAGCGCGGTGACAAAGTTGCCCGCTACGAAGGCAGAGAATATTCGAGCACAGTTAGTAAATATCATTAAGTTTCAGCAACCGGGTGAGCCAAATCTTCCGCAGACTGAACGTATCGCATTAAATTCCTTGAAGGAAGATCGCAGCATTGTACTTACAAAGGCTGACAAGGGAAAAACACTGGTTGTAATGAATAAGTCAGAATACTTGGAAAAAATGGGACAACACTTGGAGACGGGTCCATATAGAGTAGTTGTTGATAAGACAGTGGCGTCGGTAATGAACAAGAGTAAAACGGAGGTTGGTAACTATTTAAGAACCGTGAAGGACGATTTAGGGGCAGGCAAGTGGTACAGTCTCTATCCAAAATCGACTTTACCTCCGAGGGTTTATGGCTTGCCAAAAGTTCACAAACCCGAAGTCCCCGTACGGCCCATAGTCGACGGTATTGGCTCCCCGACCCATGAACTTGCTAGATACTTTGCAAGACTATTGCAGCCTCTAACAGGACGAACGAGTGCATTCGTGAAAAACTCTTATGACTTCGCTCAAAAGATAGCAAGTCTAAAAATTGAGTCAGATGATTTGATGGTCAGCTTCGATGTCACATCACTTTTCACAAATGTACCCAAAGAAGAGGCGCTAGGAATAGCAAGACGTTGTCTAAATGAAGACGTCACTCTGAATGATCGGACGAAACTAACAGTTAACCAGATAATCGAGGGAATGACAGTGTGTCTTAACATGTCTTACTTCGTTTTTCAGTCGAAGCTTTACAGTCAGGAACAAGGTCTCGCAATGGGATCGCCAATATCCCCTGTACTGGCGAACCTGTATATGGAAGACTTCGAGAACAGGGCGTTAACAAGCACCATTAACTCACCAAAAGTTTGGTGGCGTTATGTAGATGACACCTTTGTACTTGTTAAAAAGGATAAGAAGGACGAATTGCTTGATCACTTAAACTCCATTGATGAGAGAATACAATTTACTATTGAGTTGGAATCTTGTAGCGGTACAATACCATTTCTTGACTGCCTAGTTCACAGGAATGGGGGAAATTTAAAGACGACACTATATCGCAAGCCAACGGATACTGACGGCGTACTCCACTACACATCGGGTCATCCGAAACAGGTTTACGCTGGGATAGCCTCAACGCTGTTCTACAGGGCACAAACCTTGTGCACGATGGAGGAGGACAAAAAGGCTGCGCGGAAAGTGGCAATGAGCAAACTATTAGAAAGCGGTTACCCACGGCGACTAGTTAAACATCAATTGCATAAGGTGCTACACCGGCAGTCAAGACCCACAGCCGAGTGGATAGGGACGGTCGGAATCCCGTACAAGGAAGGCACTTCCGAGGCAATTCGGAGGGTACTAAACAAGGAAAATATAAGGGTGATCTTTCACCGAGGTCGAACGTTACGTTCGGCGCTGGTACACCTGAAGGACCCCCTTCCCAAGGATAGGACGACTAACTGTGTTTATAAAATTAAATGTAAAGACTGTGCACATGTGTATATAGGCCAAACAGCGAGAGAATTACGCACACGAATTTCGGAGCATAGGAGGCGCATTGCAAGACTACCAAGAAACGCGTTCGAATACCAGGCGATAGTAAGAGACTCGGCCGTAGCTGTGCATGCATTAGACACGGGTCACCAGATAGACCTCGAAAACGTAGAGGTCATTAGGAGGGGCATACGATCAACATCCCAGCGGTTGATTGCCGAGGCGGTGGAAATTGCCAAATCTGATGACTGCGTGAATAGAATTGAGGGGGTAGAATTCCCTAATGCATGGCGGGCGGTTTTAGGCCGGCCAGCTTGACGAGCATCGATGCGTGGATCAGATTGAAAAGTGCAAACCGACTCCCATTGTCAACACTATGGGCTTAGCCGTCAATGTCATGACGCACAAAGGAACACCTGGACTATTCCCACTGTGTTTAAACCACCTGAGGTGACATCCCGAACTGTTCCTGTAATGACTCATGGCTCAAGACTCGGGTACCGCGGTTATCGGCCCTGTTCGCTATAGAATCCCACACCAATTGCACACTGATTCACCTGGTCTGACGAAGCCTTTATTTTAAAGGCGAAACGTTACCAAAATACTATACCAACCGATTGTTTCCAAACCTCTCTGGACTCATGACTACTCGATCAGATCCAAGTATCTTTCAAGAATTTGGAACTTACGATCTGTGTCACCTTGTTACACAGCTGTGCAGGCCAGCTGACAAATAAGCACAGGTGAATCATCATCATCATCATCCCCAAACCGCCAATTAACCGACGCGGTGCGCTCCTCAATGTGAGAGGAATGCTCAGAGGACATTTAAATTTTGTTACAATCCTTAATTTCCTACTTTCGTTTCGCCGTCTTTTGTTTCTTGACGTGTTTATACGCAGCTTGCTTTTGCTTCGATTGGCTGGCCTAAGTCGTCTATAATAGACACTACCTCAGGAAGCTATTTCCTCTAATGCCGCTTCTTCGGATTCGCAGGATTGCTTCCTTTTTTCTCACTTCTCATTTGCTCGTATAACTCGTCATTTTCTACCATGTTGGTTGGCTCCAACCTGCTTTAGTAGCTTTGTTTGATAAACTATTTTACCGTATATAAGGAAGCCGTATTCTCATGCGTACGCTTTGGTACAGGCTCATCTTCGTGTTCTTCTTGCAGTGGTGGGATCGTGGACAGGCAGCGGTGATATAACACAGCGTTTTCAACAGTGACAAGGAAGCAGTATAATGTATAACCAGCTCCATTCTCACTCTTTCATTTGACAGACAGGAGCAGACGCACTGGTGCCATGAGTAAATAGACTGACAATCCGGAGAAATGCCCAATATGAAAAAATTCTGCCCAATGAAAGCAATCCGTCGGATGCATCACGCAATGAGCAGGTATTGAGCTGAGTGGTCTCTCAGTCCAGACACTTAAGAGTAAGGTGCCAGTGAACAACGGTCCGGCTTGCTTTTATGAGATAAATTTTTTCTGAAAAACATGAGTAAATTGGGTTGTTACTCCGCCACATATTCCCCAACCTTGTGGGGAATTTATGGTGTATTCCACTGCAAATATCTGTTAATAAATGTGCAGTTTGGCTCACGAAAAGAGGTTTGTGCCACGTTGTTGTGTGCAGGCATTCGGACTGTGCCCGTACCAGGGTCTTGTTTACAACGACTAGTCACACGGAGCAGGTCAGATTGAGATTAGCTTAGCAAAGTATAAATATGTTCCTATGAAACCATAAGTTGTTAAAGAAAATATACATCAACAGTAAATCAAGGATTAACATGTGTTTAGAGATTGAGGTGCCCATTTCTTAGGCCTGTAGTTTCCCTCTGTGCGTGTCTGACTGGAATCCGATTAGAAAGGGGACATGTCACAATACCGTAGTACGAATAGAGGAACAATGAACAATGACTTTATGCGGGCTAAGAAGCGTTGATTTACAAGTCCTTTTGGACAGTTGGTGGGGAGATCCAAACAATAATAATAGTGGTAGTAATAATAATAAAACTGTTAGTACTCTAAATATGAAAATAAGGACTTATCGTTTGCGCCGCCATAGTCCTGCAACCAACTTAGATTCACAGCACCTACAGATAACATCAAACAAATCCATGTTAAACTGCAGGTGTAGGATTAAGATGTAGTGCTAAGTGACCAAGTGTAAGTGGATGAGTGCATCATCCAACCGTCTTTTAAATACTGTTAGTGTCTGTGCAGAGACAACCGATGCTGGAAGAGCATTCCACGGGTGACATCCGTGAATGAAAAAGAAATTTCTGAAGCAGTCCAGACGGCTATACTGTGCAGAGAGTTTGAATGAATGGCCCTTCAGGGTTGTATTGGTGCTGAGTCGCAGTAAAGGGTGGCCCACATGATGTGGGTCTCGAAGAATCAAGTATGTCATAATCAGGTCGCCTCGTAGTCTGCGATAGCTTCCGCTGTATACACCCAATCGTTGAAGCCTCTCCTGGTATGATAGATTGCGCATTCCAATTATCTCACTGCATGTCCGACGTTGTGGCTGCTCCAGTGCATTAAGGTCGTGTCTCAGCAATGGATGCCAGGCTTGAATTGCATATTCGACATGGGGGCGAATATACACACTGAGCAATTATCGAATTATGGAGATTATATTTGTCCAAAAGCTCGCCGCAGCAGCCAGACTTGTTGGTTTCCAGTCTTCTAGGCGTTTTCGGATTGCCTGGAGCTACCCAAGTAACCTTGAACTAGGACACCTAAATCACGTTCGATAGTTGATTGTAACAGTACGTTCGTTGCGAGCCGGTATGAGTAGATGCTCTGATGTCCGATGGAAAATAACTTGCATTTCCTCACGTTGAAATGGAGTAAATTTGGGGTTGATAATTGATATACCGTATCTAGGTCACTATGAAACAGATGGTGTCGGCGTTTGCCTGGATCCTGAGCCAGATCTTGATATCGTCGGCAAACATTAGGAAGCCTGAAGCGATACCCTGTGCTAGGTCATTAATGAACACCAAAAACAAACGTGGACCTAGAACTAAGCCTTGCGACACACGACACTCAACTTGTATGGAGTCCATAAAGAGCTCCAAACTTTGTCCATTTATCGCCGTTGAAGTAAAAAGTTGGCAATCTAGCTTAAAAGAGGGTCGCCGATTCGGTAATGCTATAGCTTGGAGAGTGGTATCCGAGAGTCTAGAAGATCGAAAGACTTCGAAAAATCCAGGTAGATCACATAAACGCCTCGCCAGGGTCAGCTGTCTCCGTCCAACTACTTCGTGCCATTAGTAAATACATTCTGCATGACAGCTGTAGGTAGAAGCTGTGCTGCTCAGGTGTGATTGTGTTACAGTTTTCCCTATAACACACCAGTTCATCGGCAACGATTGATTCCATGAACTTGGAGAGTTATAGAAGAAGTGATACTGGGCGGTAGTTGGTGGGCTCAATTGTGCTTCTGCCTTTGTGAATCGGGGTTATTATTCCAAGCTTCGGCATGGCGGGAATGTGGTTCTGGTCTAGGCAGCGCTGAGAAAACCAAGCTGAAGGTCTTGCCAGTTTGCTTGCTGCCGCTTCCAGTGCCTCTGGGCGAATGGTGTCGACACCCGGTGAGCTGTGTTTGCGTAGAGGCGTCAGCTTTCGCAATACATCCTCTGCGTTAAAAGTGATGTGGGTCAGTCCTGGCGAGGAGATGACAAAGGTTGGTTGATTGCTTGGTGGCAAGACTGTTTGAAACGTGGGTGCATATTGCATCCGCAGCGCGTTTGCTGCTTCCACAGCCATTCTTGTTGAGCCATCGGCCGTCCTGAGTAGGGAAAACCTTGTCTCCCCTTTCTTAGGCTATTGACGTGCTTGTACAGCAGCTTGCGGTTAGCACTGAAAGATTTTGCGATCTTCTGCTAATATGCGGCTTGGTCTTCTCTGAACAGTTGTGTGCAGTGTTTACGTTTGACTGCATAGTGGTTCCAAATTGTTGGTGCTGGAGCCTCTCCATACATTCGCCACGCGTAATGTCATCCATTTTCGCGTTCTCCTCATAACGAAAGAAACTGAATTACACTTCTTACAAATTCTTATCTCTGAAGCCTCTGCAATCAGCTGACTGTAATTGTTGACGAAATCGAGCCAGGCAACTTCTGGGAGCTCTTCGGCAAGGAACAAACAAGTTGTAGCGCTGACGAGCTGGGCTAATCGATCGTAGCTTGTGATGGTTCGCACAGTCTCATCGTTCTCATTCCGATATTCTGCATAGCAGACGAAGTTGAAACTGATGACTGCGTGATCACTGCGACCCAACGGGCAGTCTAAAACCAACACATCAATCATATGCTCCTCGTTGGTAAGCACAAGATCCAGCACAGATGGCCCGTTACCTGTTCTGAACCGAGTGGGCAAAGTGATGTGATTGTAAAGAGGAACAGTGGTTACGAGATCTTGTAGATCGGCTTTGAATTGTTCTCCGATCGTGGCAGGGGTTTCTAAACAATGTACGTTGAAATCACCCATGATAAGTATGTGAGTGTACTTTCGCTGTAAACTGCATCTTAAAGCAGTCGCATGCTGGCGGTCGGTTTCGGTCGTAGAGTTAAAGGGGTGGTATCCCAAGACAATTAGGCAAGCATTTCTTAATTTTAACTGCCAGCGGCACCGAAGAGAGTCGAGGAACTGCGAGTTGGAAGCCTCCATGGCTTCGCACTGTAAGTAGCTTTGTAATACAGGATTACTCCTCCTCCTTTTGTGAGCCTATCGTTCCGGATTAGCGACATGCCCGGTAGCGAAACCTCAGCGTCCGTCAGTCTCGTGTTAAGTCACGTCTTGATGACACCAATGACATCATATGACCCTAAAGCTTGCCGCACTGTCAGTTCGGCCAGTTTATTGAAAAGACCCTGAGCATCCGTATACAAGCAGACCAGTTTCTCGGTCTCTAGTAGCCCACATAGGGCTAAAAGGCTTTAGTGTGGGAGAATGTCGACTGATGGTAGGTCGGCAGTTATTCATTTTTTGTTCGGCAATGATGAATCGCCTGAAGCTTGAATCGGCAAAAGTGCATCTTAATCTTCCTTTAGACCTACCTCAGAGTCAATTCAAGCAGCAGTCATGTCAACCACCTGTATAATCATCGGTATGTTTGCTGCTTCAGTTGCTTTGGTATTTGAACTTTGCAAAACTAATGCTACCTTTAACCAAATTACAGTAGGGAGACTTTTCCAATTTCTCCGCCATCGATCTAAAACATCAGTTGCTACTTGCTCTGACTGAACCACAATTTTTAAGATTCTGCGTCCGCATCCCCAATAACTTTGTGAGAAAGTTATCCTGGTGAACGATAGCACTATAACATTATCCACGATGGAACCGCCACTGTTCTAAAGCGTGCTTTCCGGTATCTTTAACATCGTTAGAAGCAGGTTTTGGCATAGTATGTATGAAGATTGTCTTTTTGCGGTCTTGCTTGCTGTTTTCCTCTTCGGTGTTTCTTTCTGATTGTCGCGCGCTCTTAGGGACATAAGGATAAATGCGTATACCACATGATCCGTGTTTTATCGCGCTTACGGGAACCAAAGCGTTTACTATGTTGTTGGAGGATTCCAGTGTTACTAGAGTAAGTCTAGGTTCTTCATAGTGTGGCGAGTTCGAATGGCAAGTATTTCGTAATAAGTTTATAGGCTTGGCTTTAACACTCATCAGCCCATTGGCCTTGTTTGTGCGATAACGTATCCCGCAATGTGATGGCGGTAGATTCAGGGACATTTGAGCACACCACAGTCCGGACAATATTGATGGATCTCTTTTTCGTCGATCTACTAGGTAGGGTAATCCCTTGTCCTGACCTGCTGACAAGTGTTGATTGTTTATTGTTTGTTTTTCTATTCGCGTTAACGGTATTTACGACAGAAGAGGCCGCAAGCGCGGCCTCTCGGCGGACCTTTGCAGCAGTCTCTGCATATGTAACTGATGTTCTGGGGGTGCTTTGTCTCAACAAGAGACATTTGAGCTACAGGTACCGAGGGTTGGTGTTCGGTTACTTCATCCTTGTTAATGCTAAATGGCAGGTCTAGTGGAAGTTGCTTAACCAGATGTTTCGAGTGGTGCCTTATTTTCGTTGCCAGGAGTATTGGTCGACTCTCGTAGGTACGGTCAGTTTTCGCCCACAGTTTACCAAATTTGGAGAAGACAACGGAGAAGGGGACGTGACCGATTGCGGTTCCAGGGAAGGGAATTGTACAGCATTTCGTTGCTTAGAAGCCGCTAATCTTCCTTGGTGCATACTCGTTTTCATTGAAGTACTCTTTTCGTTTATCCTCTGCTCGGCTTCTGTGGTTAGCCAGTCACACTTCTGAACTAGGATAAGCAAGCATTTAACAAGTGGGATGGTGGAGCACGCAGTACAGAACCAAAGTACATCTTGGGAGCTATGTTGCTCTCGTACCTGTTGTTAGGACTCGTTTGCACATTTCGGATCATACTTTTCCAAACAGTATGAGCAAGCCAAACGCATTTTAACTACTCGATGCCATTCTCCTAAACCGCAAATGCCTTTCGCTTGGAGCCTTTTCTGGTTCGCATTTCTCCCGTTCAATATGGTGTGGTTACCTGACCCAATGTGTTGTTTGGACCCTGATTTGATATAGTTATTGCATTTTGGGTGTCGCCGTAGATAGATGCTGTTCTGGACTGCGTAGCTTCAGATATTTTAACCTCCATGGGGACTGCAGCTGCCTAAAGTAGTTATCGATTGAATATATCAAGTGGTCATTCGATGACTTTGAAAGCTAGTGATGGGTTGGCTCAGTCTCGCAACGACGCTCTAAATTTTGAGATTGCAAAGCCTATGCCGGAACATACCTATGTACGCGTCAAACTGTTTGGTGGAGCTTGCACAGCAATTAAGTCATACAAAGTATGTCAGTATCGACCACCGAATTCAACTTATATAGCATGCCGAAGTATTCGCAAATGCCTTAGAAGTGAGACTCTTAAAAGTGTCACTCCAGCCCAATGTAACCTGATAGTGGCAACAAGGCTGGGTACTCTGTTTGTCTTACTTTGTCAGCGCGGTAAGTGACAGTACGAGTGCGCGATCCGCTTCACTCACGGGGAGATGATGAGCTCCTGGAGTACACCATTGTGAATTCTCTCATCGCTCACCATAAGTGGATTGCTTACTTCAATAGGCAGATGTCAACAAAATACATATAAAGTAAGCTTTTCCATCGGAAAATAGGTGTCGATGCAATTAAGGGTACTTTGGTGTGTTCCTAACATTTTGTATACTGCGTAGGTTAAGGGGCGGTATTATTACACACAAAAATTTTATCATAAGTGATTGGAGAACAGAACACGCATGCATCAACGGAAGCGCAAACGCAATTGAATTTTAAGCGACCTACATGTGGCACCAAAAGTATCTGTGGTGTAACCCCATCTTATAGGATAGAACGGTCGTGTCTCATAATAGTGCAATGTGCAGTCTCGGTGACTGGCACACGGCCCATTAAACAGCACTAGTTTCAAGACCATAATAGTGTCATCCTCCCCAAATTCCTTGGCTGTTTCTGACTTCTGATCGGGACTCCCACCTTTCGAGTGGCCCTTCGGTAAGCAAAAACGAAGTCTGGGCAACGATTCTAAATCCTTATTTCGAAATATCGCGGTTTTTTATAGAGTACATACAGTATTCTGCTGTCATCCGTCTATTGGGTGGCCCTTGCTAATTGGCCTGTGACGATATCGTCATACAGTTGCTTCGGGCTCGTTCTTCAGCTGGACTTATCCATGCTTACTGAATACAGGTTCGCGTCGAGCCTCGTTGTTGCCATTTCGGGTAGACTGCATCGTGAAGTCTGATTATCCGTCCACCCATTTGGTCGATGGTCGCAAGATTGCCTATTTGCCACAGATGATCGAGATCTTACTATGGTCTCAGGCGTAGGCCATCCGCTCGTCATACGGCTGATCAACCTGCTTCTCCACTGTCGAATACCACGCTGATTCGCTTGTGCACTGAGTTGGATCAGTCGTGCGCACTCGGCCTTCGGTTGATTGGTCCCCGGTCTATCAGTACCGCAAAGATTCACCTCGCCTCAGGTTTCAGCCACCGTCACCACACCAACTCGTGCTTCGCCATGTTAACGTGCTCGGTATTTTGAGCAGAACGTAAACACTATATCCTTTTATCCGGTTGGTTAAGACCTGTCGACTATGTCTAGATGACCGCTTGTTTCAAACATAATACTTTAAGTATACAGCAATGGCGGCCTTTGCTCATTGCTCTGTATGTTACGAGCAGTGGTTCAGTATATTTGGCACTAATTCAGGCCAATATATTGCAGGGGGCTCCTCCATATATCGTCTTTCGATATAAACACACGTACGCAACAATAAATTAACAGTTATACAAAGTCTGTGCCGATCGACTTTTCACTGGATAGTTCCAGCGAGACTTGAGACTGCCCCAAAATGAAACGAGAAAACAAGGATGTGTGCCTGAAATACCTTACTACTCAAACCCCTGAAAGATGACTGCATTTGAACTTTCCCCAAGTTGTATGAATGAACTTCGGCAGAATTGCTTCTAGAGGTTTTGTTATAAGTTCTTCGGATGCATCGTCTAACTTCACCGTGCGGACGTAAAATCTCCGGCCTCGTACTCTAATCGGATTTCATGACCAACTTCACCTCACAAACACGTGTGTGTACACTGCTATGATTCAACTACAACAGCGCTGCTTCTTGCATTTCATCTCTCGGATATAACTTGTTTGGATCAGCACTTTTTTACAACAACGAAATTTCACACTCTCCCCAAGGGAACGCAATCAAGGAATTTTCCGAACCCCTGGTCACACCAAGATTTGTGGTTTTAAACGAAATCCAACACAGTGATCTATACGACAAGCATTCAGCCACCGCTGTCGATCCCTAAGCCAATTTGCTATCCAACATTTTGTGTCCACATCGCTTACTCGCATTAGTAAATCTCATAATGCATAACGGGCAAACCATCCGTCTGACTAAGCCTGGTCTGCCAGACGTGCACCAATCGCGTTGAGTTTAAAACTATAGCGACAGCTCGACAAGCACACCATTGACCAGAAAGACATCGATCAACGCAATGGTTACTAACAACCAATCAACAGTTGTCCTCTATTCCATGCCAAAGCTGATAGTAGCGTGTGGCATGCCTTCAGCTCACAAAAATTTATGAACCGGAATTCAGTGTACAAATTGCCACAGCAAGTTTCGTTCTAAAGGTTCAAAGCTCACAGTAATCTAGTTGAAGATACATAGTAGTGAACCTGATTCTCTATTGTTCTGTGAAGTATGTACGGCTATCCCACTAGTAAAGTTTGTCCAAGAACTAGAGCAGAAACACGAAAACCTGGTACCAGTGCTTGAACAAATGCGGAACAACCAAGCTAATTCAATTGAGGAAAGTTTGCCAATGAGCAAACTCCAGTCCTTGCAATTACACTCCGCTGCAAAACTGCGGAAGAACACTGAGCTGAACATTAAAATTGCGTCCCCCTGTGGTTTTGGAATTCAGTGCTACCAGCTGCTTAAATACGCATAGAACACACACCGCCAGTCTGATTGGCATAAATACGGCCAGGGCCTTATCCACTCTCCAAACTGTTCCACAAGTTCAGGAGGATGTAGATGTTGATGGGGGTTGGAATATGATTTCTGCCAAAACCAACCGAAAAATTAGGTCTTTAGTTACCCCCACTGGGACTAAAGTAAATGAAGAAGGCGAAACTGTACATTCGCAGCCTCCACCGGTTGTATGCAAACCAGCATTGCGGTTGACATCAATCCAACCAACACATAGTGTACTATCAGTAATCTACACCAACGTTCCAGAGTTTAGGTCCAATTCTTTAAAAGGCTAACTACTCTATGATGTGAACCAGTGGAACTCCCGCTCTGACATCATAAGTGTTGTAGTTAATCTCGTCACAGTGACACGCATCATGTGTCAAGCACACTCCCAGCACTATGGTGAACCGAGAATGCTGCGTGTTTTATTGACTTCGGCTGGTGAAGCAGAAGCTGTTCTGTAATTGACACCGCACCTTCGGAATGTGTCATGTTCCATCCGCATCCCCCCGGATATTCCGTAGAGGGAGAGCAAACAGGCAAAGCACCATATGGCTAAACGCCGTAAGAAATCGGGTGCTAGCATTATCCTGGTACACGGAGTTCCGGAGGCTGGAGTTCATGATCAGCGCGAAAGCACCGCCCACACCCAAGAGCAGTGGCGGTACATACGAGGGACCCCGTGCCTGGAATATGTCATAGCTCACTCGATCTCGAGGCCGTGCCGGTTGCCAAATTACAAAGCAAATAGCCCGAGAATTGTGAAGGAGGTGCTTCAATCTGGACCAATTTCAACCAAAACTTTTTGAGTTCGTCGCAATCTGCCAACAATTCAGATAAATCAACTACCAATCCGGAAAAGCTTACGAACTGCGTCTACGTCAATCATCATACTCCGAGGACCTAATATTCGTAACTGCAACCTGGCCGCCTTCAAAAACTACGGACGCCAAATTTACAATAAATCCCATGTCCCTTTATCAAAACCCTTGCCCCAGAAAGGGCATGGGTGGGTAATGTTACATAATGACCTGCCCTACTAGCAGGTCAACGATCGGGAACCAGTGCTCAGAGACTCACTCTAGTGTAGTCTGAGACTAAGGCGCAACAGCACTTTCCTTTTGCAGTTATTTTTCGTCCCCAATATCCACCCCAGAGATGACCTCCCGCCTGACATTAATATTAGGGAAAGTACGTCGACGACGATACGACTAGGTTATCGTCTCCGGTGACTCCAATGTTCACGATTTGGTATTTTCAGCTTCTCCCAACGAACTATTTAACGCAGGCCTACAAGAGCTTGTTCCCGGCATTCCGCTCTTTAGACATGTCAATTCGCTCACCATATTCAGCATGGGAAATATGGTTTATTGCTCACGAACGAAGAGATAATGATTAAGAAACGAAACATGGAGAACCCTCTGGAGCTCAGTGACTCCGTAACTATAAGTTACGTCTTTATGTATTATGCGTAATATTCACAAGAACAAAGTGACTTGTATCGAAGAACCACGCACTACGGCACATTCACAGAAATTGTTGGGATGCCACTTGGGATTTTGCGGTTAATGGCCCTATTGATACTGCATGGACTGAGTTTGTCGGCAAATACAGCGACATGATTACATTCGCATCTGTAAACAGCCCCTTGTTTTTACGAAAGCACCATCAATCATTAGGAGCAGAACCCGAAATCGCATAGCGTTAAGAGAAGCAGCGTGGTATATGTACATGGCGAACCCTAACTCTGACAACTGGAGCTACCATGTGGTGCATCGTAATTCCCTTACCATACTTATACTTGAGAACAAATAAGTACACCAACAGAGCCTAGAAGAAACATTGTGTGATTACAACAAGCTTCTGTACAAATAAGTGAACAGACTACGGAATGTGAAGCATGGTCTTCCTCCACTTAACTCAGCAAAAGGATGAGTTCAAACTGCCGAGGATGCAGTCAACTTTCTACGGCTCCAATGCGCTTCAATATCTCGACGCGTCACCATCATATGTTACATACCTGTCCCATTTCCCCATAGTCCAATATTCCCACATATCAATTTTAGTTCAGTGATCGTTTTGAAGAACCTAATAGCGCTGCACCCATCATTTCTCCGGTGTTGACAACATGCCCCAGAAGCAGGTCAGGTGGCAGCTCCGAGGATAGCTGAACCATTAGCTCGATATTTCCAAAGATGCTCGGATGAACAGCAGTTTCCAAACATGTGGAAGCAGGGTAACAGCACCCCGATTTTCAAAGACAGTAGCCGTTCAGAGCCCGTCCACCATCGCCTAATGATTCTGTTCCTCGTACTCTCAGTTGTTGGAGTCCATCATAGCTAAAGCTCTAATGGGCTGCTTTGAAAGATCTAACACCATAGCAAAGGAACAAATGGTAATGTCACCATCGGTCATGTACTACCAATCTACTGATTACACGTGGCAGTTAGACCGAAATAGCCGATAGTGGGACTGGCACAGATGTCATCTAACTCGAATTTTCTGAAGCCTACGATTGTTTAGATCATCGAATCCACCTCCAAAATCTGCATAAGTACGGAATTGGGGACCCGGTCCTTGGATGAAGCGGAAATTGATTCCTTCAGCCGCGGCTTCAGTTCCGAGATAGGAGTTCATTTTCTGCTCCTATTAACGTGGATTGCGGTGTCGCACGGGGATCGGTGTTAGGGGGACGCGTATTCCTGCTCATCATTAGCGACCCCGAGCCTGTCATCGATTTGAATTTCCAGCTTTTTACCGATAACATCAAGCTATAGCGGACGATCGGTCGTCAGGACGTTCAAGATGTGCTGCAGTGGCTTAGGAAGTACCTTTGAATGGTCAAAGGCAAATCTACTTTCGGTTAACGCGGACAAGTGCAACAGTGTGCATGTACACCACAAACCCACGTGCGTATATAAGCTTGGAGGTCATGTGCTGAAAATCGTCGCACAGGAGAGAGACCTTGAGATAGTGATGCAAGGCGACCTCGGTTGTTCGGCGCAGTCACTCAAGGCTTTCAAAACCAATAACCTACAAGTCGTTCTCTTACAGAAGGCGTTCGGGCGGTTCGGCACCTCCATCTTCCCCCAAATGCTCAATGCACATCTGAGAACACATATGGATTACGCGACTCAGTCCTGGCAACCCTGGTTGAAACGCGATCTGGTTGCACTGGAGACCGCAAAGCAATGCGCAACGAAAAATGTGAAGGGAATGCTCCACTTACCATACCATCTGCGACTGAAACTATGGAAGTGTACAGCGGAAGTTATCGCTGTCTATGGGGCGAGCACATTCTGGTGTACTACATCTTGAAAACCAGGTCACGCTTGTCACCACCTCCTGAAACTTGGCAGCAGCACAAGATCGAGTGGTCACAAGCTTAAACTGGCTACGTAATACAGTCGGTTGGAATGCCCACGGAATTATTTTTCCCTTCAAGTGTGTCAACCGTGTAACGCTCTCTCGACTTTTGTCATTTCTGTGTCCACACTACACATTTTTAAAAAATCGACCAGATGATGCATCACAACCCCTGCATTAGTTGAGTTGATCTGTGTTCACGTATTGACAACAGGACGCAGACAAACATTGTGCTCTCCAGCCCCCATGAAATCGGTGTAAACGGGTACACATGTGCGTTAACGAACATACCTTGACTTACAGGGGGTTTACATTTTACACTACGAATACGCGGTGGGTTCACCTGTATGAACCAAAAGTTGCTGACAATTTTTCACATATTTATATTTTCACCATGATCATCCTACGGAAACCGTTCTGCTTCAGCTTTTTTACCCGTATGAATCCATTGTTCCATTATTCCAAATGAAAATTGATGATGCTCACTAGTTCTCATTACTTTTGGTGCGACCGTTCAGAGGTCGGCAGTTGGTGATTCTTATGATGGATCAAAAATCGATATTACTAGTGTACTTTCTCGTACGCAGCGAAAAACAGGGTTAAGGTTAATGATCAGACCACCCTCTATAAAGTTAGCCAGTGTACGAGATGATAGGAGTCAGTGACAGAACGACTTTGAGTTAGCATACATGACATGCAAAATTATTTTTACAGTTAAGGGTACAAATTGGTTGATTTTCTTTGGTCACCCCTCATTTTACCATAAATAGTAGATGAAATTAGGTGATTTCCCACGGTTTTACGAGCTGTCTACTATGTAATAGGATGTCGCTACGGACGCCTGAAATACCCTGGACCTTCCCTAGTATGTAAGACGTTGTAGCCCTGCGAAGGTATATGCTGTCCTGTGCTGTTTTATCCCCAACGCAGAAGCTTGGGTAGCTTGGAAACACCTACCTAGAACTAAGTAGTGGTATTATTATCGTTCAGTCAACACTATCGCGCAACCTTTGTAATAGACCGTGGTACTAGGTGCACAATCATACTCAATCACCTCAGGTTGCACCGAAAATTGTCAAGCACACCAATGAGGCAATTCCCTTTGCGCAACTTTTTTGGGTGCACACGTTTAGTGGCATGCCTAAAAAGTTCTACTCTTTCCAACTTAAACAGAGTAGACGAAACTTGGCGTGGCATTTCGATTCATTAGACAGAATAGAGCCTCAGAGGTGCTGTATTTAAGCACTTATGATCCAC
>OX104062.1:10843030-10892066 GCA_944474145.2 Dicrocoelium dendriticum
CAGTGCGAGAAGCCAACCATTTAACTCTCGAGTTTCTCCTAACCTACAACTGCCTTTCGCTTGGAGCCTTTACGGATTCGGATTTCTGCAATTCAAGGTGGTCTCGTTACGTGACCCAGAGGGTTGGTTAGCGTTCTATACTTTTCCAGGTTTGTGGGCGGCGCACATCAGTCAGAAGAGCGTGGTGGTTGCATGGTCAAATGAGCGGTCGGCGTGGTCGCGCGGTTCGTGTGATAGGTTATGCAGGCGCACTGGCTGACAATATCACAAGGAATGGCGTGTGACTGGAATTAGTTAACTGAATCTGAACATAGCGCTGATCACAGATTAAGAGACAAAAATTCTTTCACAGCTGTGTCGAGGAACGTCGGATCGGAATAAGCTTACGCTTTTCGGACCGCTTCGAGAATTCTGTATTGATTTGTGTCATACCGATAAGCAGTTGGGTCAATGTGATTATGGTTTAAATCAACTCGCTTGTTTACCTAATGGAATGCTTTATGCATGTACTGTTTCACTGCTGCGTTTCCTTTGTTGCAATTCGAAAAGACAGAAAAGTGAGTAACGGGCCAGAAACTGGAACTACCGTCGGGTAATGGAAAAGACTGCAAGCTCGAGTACACAAGAGGTGCAAACATTTTGTCTCAACTGAGCAGACGTGTTGGCACTTCATCTGACCAAGATAGCACAGTGTGAGGCAGACCTGATTCCGTTCAGTCTAAAGCCTTTTACGAAATTCAGGAGCAGATTTTTCTTGCATCAACTTTCCTGTCCTTGGTAATGTTTATGGTCTACATCAGCCATTCTCAACGGGAGCCATATGGCCCACCATGTGATCATAGAAAATTCCTGGGGAACCCGGAGATACGAAATATTTTAGGGGGCTACCGAGGGCCATTCTATGAAAATTGGGTTGTGATAACACAAATAACAAAATTCAGTTAAAAATGTTCTGAAAATTTCCGCATGCTAATCTCCCCTGGTAAATACCAGTCAGTTAAATGAATTACGTGCTTGCAAGTGGCTGTTTTCGAAATTGTGAAAGCCAGACCGGGCAGAATTCTGTTACGCAGCTAACATAACTCCGCCAACTATGTGCAGATTTTGCCGGGCTGACCTCAAGGATGAAATTACCAGATGGCGACTTAGTCTGCGCAACTAACAACCGAGTCGTCCTCAAGATTTTGGTGCCTATCCACAGTGAAGCAGCTGAGCTGTACACAGACACTGATGCGTCTACTGTGTAAGCCGCACGAAATCTAGCGAACTAGTCAGAACACTGCGGTGGTTACCGCACAAAACCACACTGACACTTGCTGAAATTTCCTCAGGATGCTATCGCTGTGTGACAGCTCATGTGCCGGTTAGTTTGTAGTGATCTGGATTTTCCCCTATATGTCTGGGTATAATGTGTAAAATAGTATACAAATATACTTCAGCTTGTACATAGACAATGCAGGACGCCTGCCCGTTCGAAGGATGTTTACTATTTTTTCAGCAGTCTATCTGCTAGATAAACGCTCACCTATCTTTTGATAATTTAGGTTTACCCCATACAATCCTGCAGGACTTACCAAGCAATTGCTTTTTTACCCGGCATAAATCATTGTCCATTGTTCAGTTGAGTCAACAAGGCGAATAGCATTTTCACTTGTTTCCGACTTTCCGACTCTAAGAGCGTTTGCTGCGTCTGGGCTGGAGACTATACCTTTCGCCCTAGCTGGAACCTTTGCGATGCCTTTAGCTAGCGGGATTGTGTTTTTCGAAAATAAACGTCTGGCATATACATTCATATTTTTCTGACTTTTCTCTAAGGCTGGATGAACCTGAGTTTATGGCGGCCGAACGATTCCGCTATAAGTCTTTCTCGTTCGGGACTCAGTGCGGTAGCTCCAGGTTACGCGATTTTCGTCGCCAGTCTCAGCTCGCGTGTAAGGCTGACGGTTTGGTCACGTTAGCCCGCAACTTTCCGAATTCGAGTGGCTCATCTGCGCGCGTGGGGTACCATCTGTGAAGAACGTTCGTTCGTTCCGACTAAGAGTCGAAACAGCTAGGAAGCATTATAACGCTTTCTTAATGTACAGTTCAGCTGAAGTTTTCGAGGTAGAGAGAAGTTTTGTTAATTTATATTATACACGGGGACGTCCAGTTTCTCTGATGAGTATAAATAACATAATGTGTGCAAAAGTATACTTATCCTAATACTCGTAATAATCAAATGCTTTACCAGCACACACTGAGCGCCATGTTTGGTAATTGCCAATCGACGGTGTCAGTTTCGTTGTGGACTCTCCCTAGCCGATTTCTTGAAACATCCGACATGTTCTTCTGTGTTTGTCTCTTCTGCCCTTCATTTTACCAGTTGTCCCTTTCTTGTAATGTAGGTGCGTCTAGGGAGCTTTGTTACTTTTTATAGGTGCTATTTATTTTCTCTACTGGCTTTCTTCAATAAGTTTTCTTCGGCCATGTTAGCTATCTAAGGTATTTTCAAAGTCATCTACTGAAACCGCCTTAGGGTTGACTCTAACATTGCCTATAGAGGTTTAGCTTTTAATGTTTTCGTCCCAGTAGCTCATAAGCTGCATAGCACAGCCTAGTCCGGAAAAGCACCAGGTGCGTTTCGCCCCCTTGGGGCCCTTCAGTAGTGGGCACTTCCCTCGGGGGATCGAACCCATGACTGCGAACCATGACACGCGTGATCAAGTCTATACTCAGGTATCCTCCGTGATACGGTCTGTGCCGAGGAGCGCCCGACTATTTATGCTGGGTGATTTCAACCTGCGCGTTAGGTGTGGTGCATCGGTGTGGACAGCTGTTATCGGTTCGCATGGCATTGGTTCAGCAAATGTGAACGGTTCAGGCTGCTCTCACTGTGTGCCACTCACGGCCTGACGATCAGGAACGTTTGGTTTACACTGAGCGCGAGTGATAAAGCAACTTGGAGGCATTGACCGAGTGGTCACGCTCACCTGCTCGCCTATCTCATCCTACGTCAGCGTGATATGAGTGAAGTGCGCATGACACATGTACTGCGTAGAGCTGAGTGTGGCCGTTCTCTCCCTCGGTACTGTGGCAAAACCTATTGAGCTGGAGAAGGCCATGGTTGCACGACTGTGGGATATGGTATGCATAGACACAGTGAGCAACGAGTAGCACCACATTCGCGACCAGTTGACAGTTGCTGCCGAGGACACCATCAAGCACACAAACTAAAAGCCGTCTGACTGGTTTGCTGAGAACAATGGGACTATTGGCGCATTGGTGTCGGAAAAGAATGCAGCATTTGCTGCACATGCTGCAGACCCCAGTGGCTTGGGGAAGAATAGTCAGTTTCGCAAACTTCAACGGCGAATGACAAGAGAGCACCGTCGCATTAAAAATGCATGGTGGACGAAGAAGACGAAGCAGATGGAACGCTAGGCCGAACGTCGCCAACAAAAGGTATTAGTTGACTCATAAAGGCAGTGTGTGGACTGAGATTGGAGCAGCTGAGGACGCTGATCGACGGTAGTTCAGGTGATACCTGTACACAGACCGCAGACATAATGCAGATCTGACAGAAAAATTTGACTGTCTCTTGAACAAGCTTTCAGAGATCGAATGTCCTACGATGAACGGCCTCAAGCAGCACGACGTGAAGGCGAGTCTGGCGGATAGGCGGCCAATTCATAAGACACAGAGCGCACTTGCACAGCTACGAAACGGCAAGAGTGCCGGTGCCGACGGGATCCCGCCTAAAGTGTTGAAACACGGCGGAACCGTGTTGGTGACTCCGCTACACCATTTGTTGCAACGAGTGTGGATTGGGGAGGAGGTGCCTCCTGAGCTGAAGGATGCCCTTGTGCTACCAATAGACAAGGGCAAAAGGAGCAAGCAATGATGCACGAATTATCGTGGCATCAACTTGCTGAGTTGCGTGGGCAAGGAGATTTCCGAAATCCTGCTCAACCGCCTAGCCAGTCAGGTTGTGGAACCTAACGTGGCAGAAGAGCAATGTGGATTCCCTTCGGGCGGCAGCGCGATAGTCATGGTGTTTGCGGATAGTCAGTTGCAGGAGAAGTGCAGAGAACGACATCAGCCGTCGTACTCGCTGTTCGTTGATTTCACTAAGGCATATGATACGGCGAAACGCGCGGCATTGTGGCTGGTGTTGGGTAAGCTGGGCTGTCCGAGTAAGTCTTTATGTTCAAACGAATGGCTGCACAGTGGTATGCTGGCCAGAATGCAGCTGAGTGGACAGACCTCGGATGCCTTTGCAGTTATCTCTGGTGTGATGTAAGAATGTGTCTGAGCCCCAGTTCTGTTTCATATTTATTTTCATGCTATGATATTAAGTGCGTTTGATGCGGTTTGTAATGAGAGGGTTCGTGTGGAGCACCGTATGGATGGTGGGTTGCTGAACATCTATCGTTTCGGTACCAGAACCCTAGTCCGTGAGATACCTGTCTATATGCTGCTGTTTGCATACGACTGTGCGTTATTTGCACACAGCGCGGTTGAGTTGCAGCACATGACTAGTGCTCTGGATTCGACAGCTGCCAAATTCGGGCTCACCATAAACACAAACAAAACTGTCTGTCGCTTTCAGACTTCATCTGAGGTACAATCTGCAATATTGCCGCGATGCAGCATTGGTAACGAAATATTGAAAACCGCCTCCCGCTTCTGTTACCTCTGGTGTGTGGTTTCGACTAAGCAACAAATACACAGTGAGATGCGTTTTCGCGTCTCGAAGGCAGCGGCGGTTTTCGGGAAGCTAGAATACCGAGTATGAGACAAGTATCAGCTAACCATCGGCACGAAGCTGAGGGTTTACAAATCTATTGTGCTGTCCGTTCTTCCATACGACAGTGAAACTTGGACGATATACCGGCGGATGTGCGATATCTCGAGCGGTTCCATCAACAGTGTCTGCGACGGATTCTGCGCATCGCTTGGTGCGACAGCGTTGCGGACACGGAAGTGTTGCGCTGAAGTGGGATGTATGCAGTGTACTTCATCATTTTGCTGAGACACTTGGGGTGGCTCGATCATGGGTGGCCTATAGATTCCACGTGAATACGGAAGCAGATAGTATATTGTCAGCTGAATGTGAGGAAGCGGCACGTGGAAAAACTTACGCTTCGTTTCCAGAACATAATCAAAGTGAGCCTATCACCTTCCAACCTTGATTTCAGGTGTTGTGCATCGAAGGCGATTGATCAGCGTGCATGGCGCGACCTGATCACGAAGGCAGTTGCCGAGGTGCAGTAGAAAGCTCTATTGTATGTGTAGGAGAAGCGGCAGTTGCGGAAGCGGCAGGCGCCGATGATGTGTACTCCATTCACGTCGAGCGCATGATGTTGCAGTGCATGCGATCGCGAGTGCCTGAATCAAGCAGGCCTATGGAGTCATGAGCGAGGTAACTCAGGACTAGTATCGAAAGGACGACGGGTCCTTCTTAAAACGTAGGCAGAACCAGTGCAGCAATTGTAAGTACGGTGCATTCGGTTTACTAACCAATTGCTTGCATGTTAGGTCTCTTTATTTCAGGTGGTGGCTTTGCTATATTGTCCATTACTGCTTACGTGAACTATCTTTTATTAACTTGCACAAAATGCTCAAGTTAATATTTGTTAACTTCTATAACCTTTTCGTGTCTGTGGCATTTTCTTAAAGTACTTTTTCTGACGCCTTGTAACTATAGAGGATTTGTTGGCCACCAATGTATTTCATATGCTCACTTATTGAAGAGTTATGGTGGCATATCTGTATGCATGATTCGATTTGTTTTATTTGCTATTGTCGTTTCAAATGACTGGCTGTTGCTTGATATCCGCGGCGTCGCTACGCTTGATGTGCATGTTGACAAGGTGACTATCTGTCTATTACCCACTGCCTCGTCTACACTGGTTCTAGGAGAGATTCGCTCTTTTCTGCAGGGGACAGGGTGCACGGTCCTCGTGGCCGTGTTAGGCTCGAAGAGAGGTTACATACACTCAGTGTGGAGCGGACTGCAGTCTAGCCACCACCTTGTGTGCGCCTGATTCCCGAAATACAGCGAGCTTGTGTTTGCCCGTGAAGGATTGTGGGCCGGCTCCGTTGATGAGACGTGGCTCACATCCACTTGCCTCCTGGATTGATTCCTTCGGATTTATACTGGTTATGGGGTGTGTGGTTGGAGTTGTGGGTGCTGCTGTGCAAGCCATCCATGGACCCTCTGTAGGCGCAGGCGTCCTGTGGCTTGCCACTGTGACAAGCAAATCCGAACCCGAATGCTACCAACCATTCTTACCTAATGTCTTATACTCTCACGGCCAAGCAAGAATACATTTAGTACCACCAATTCGTCATCCGGTCTGCGTGTTTCTTCCTGACGAATAATATTAATTAATGTTCATGATATAACAGGGTTAGAAAATAACACAAAAACAGCACATATATTACCTATTAAATGTTTACAATGACGTATATTAGAAATGTGTTCTTTGGCAAATAGAAATTATTGGCAGTGCTCAGTGTAATACCTGTCATTTGTATTTATCCCAATGTCACAAAACTCAGGTCCACTCATGTGTTTAGTTGGCCAAAACACTATTTCAAGTGAAATACGTGACCAAATAAACTGGTAGATCATTTGGAGAGAGCTCGTAAGGACGAAAGCGAAGTCTGTGGATTTTTTTAGAACCCTGCGGGATGCTCCGAAAACAGACCTACTTTAAAGATACTGGCTTCCGACAGGGCAAAAGATGGCGAGTAAACTTACTGTATCTTATAAAATCAGCAAGTTGATTGCAGAAAATTGCAGTCAATATACCGCTAGAGAGAATATTATAATACTGTTTGATCTGATGAATGAGTCCACAAGGAGCAGTTCAGGCCATTCCGCTCAGTAATTCGACTATATCTAGACCAAGGGACGAGATGGCTCAGGACATAGAAAATACCTTCGTTACTTTACTACTGTCCAGCAAATGTACATTACGTCTAAATGCATCCAATTTACCTGACAGCGACGCTCTTCTCTTAGAATATGTGCGATTTTCAGTGATAATGAATTAGTGGAAGTGATGCTGTTTGCTAGGAGAATTAAAACTCATGCTCTTCACGTTCCACTTTTCGAGCAGTTTTGTGAGGAGAACAGTGAAGATATCCAGGTTCCCCTGTTGCATACAGAAGTTATATGGCTTTCCAAGGGCAACTGCCTTGGCCTTTTTGCATACAGGAACACTAGCATCATATTCCTTTCTGGAAATCCTTATGAAAGACGAGTGTCAAGCTATGTCAGAAGTGTGTTCTTGTAAAACCTCAGTTAGTAAACGAAACCTTACAAAGCAAGTTGAGTAATTTCCTCCTGAGTAAAGAAATCATTATCACTTTTCTTAACAAGATGAAAGTGTTTGCTCAAAACGTCCGACATCGGGAATTTTCACTGTTCCCAATTCTTGCTAGTCAAGGAGGAGCTGAATGATGAAGACTTGATTGTTTACGCTGGTCGTTTACAAAAACTTCGAAAAGAAATGAAAGACAGCTTTCATGACCTGCTTGACATGAAACTCCCGATTTGGATTTTAGATACTTTTGTTGTACAGTCCTACGATTTTGGGGTTAAAATCCAAGAAAGTTTCATACAGCTTCAAAGTGAGACACTGGCAAGATCCACATTCATGTAATAGAAAAGGGACTTTTTGGATAAAGGTTGGTGCCCTTACAGATATCCCAGACTGTGGGGAATTAGCTGAAATATATTTTCCTGCTTTTCCAGCCACATACTTGACTGAATGTGGATTCACCAGAGTGGTTTATCTAACAAAAAGTAGAAACAAATTGGACATCACAGCAGAGGGAAATCTTTGACTCTCGTCATCAAGTCTGGAGCCGGACGTAAGCAAGGTGGCTAAAGGATATCAGGCTCAACACACGCTTTAATACCTCAACAAACATATTGTTACGAAGTTACTCCACCACCTAGTTCATGACATGCCTTACAGATAATGGCAACAATAGTTAGATAAAATTTAAAATAATAATGAGGACTTTTGTGCAAGTACAGACAAGTGGCTTGATGTTGCCGCATGTTATCTTTAGGCTGTGAAAGTTAAAACAACGTGGTTTATAAGGGAAACAGCAGTGATATCAACAATATAACTTTAGATATCATAACGAAAGATAGCAATATGAGCGCTGGAAATCAGCAGTTCAGCAAGCCGCTTTGCGGATTGCACTGTATCTTGTGGACTTTATCTCGTCCCCTCCCCATCAAGCGAATTAACACACTGTCGGGTGCTACAAGCAGCAGAAACTGTAGACTAAATCGCCCACAGAATCGAAACGTTTTACAGAATGCCTGAGGTGCACTTTCTACCCGGTTTCATCAATTAGACGAACCGCCCTCTGCAAGACATCCTGGGGCGTCTATTCTCTCTCTCAATACATGGTTGCCGGCATCCGGTTTCGGATTTACCTGTCACTGTGACCAGCCACAGGACGCCCGCGCCTACAGAGGGACCATGGGTGGCTTGCGCTGCACCATCCACAGCTCTAACCACACAAATCTTATCCAGTGTAAACCCCAAGGAATAAGACCGAGAGGCATACGGATGGGAGCCACATTTCATCAACGGAGCCGGCCCACACTCCTTCACAGGCAAACACAAGCATGCTGTATTTGGGAATCAGCCGCACACAAGGCGGTGGGTGGACCGTAGTCCGCTCCACACTGAGTGCATGGAACCACTCTTCCAGTCTAGCACGACCACAAGGACCGTGCACCCCGTCCCCTCCATCAACGACCAACTGTCTCCTGGAGCCAGTGTGAACGAGGTAGTGGGTAATGTACAGGTAGGCACCTTGACAACCTGCACATCAAGCGTAGCCACACAGGGGATATCAAGCAACAGCCAATCACTTAAAACGACAAGATGAAATAAAATAAATATAATAATGCATACAGATACGGTGGCATAAGTCTTCGCTAAATTACCATATGAAGTAGGTTGGTTAGCAACAAATCCGCGATACGCAAAAAATGTTCGCAAGTTACTTAAAAATGCTACAAACGGAACAAAGTTACCGCGGATAAGCGCAAATAGCATAAGCAACGTGGCCAGTTGACAGAAGATTATTCAGGTAGGCAGAACAAATCAAATAAAGTGGAATGAAATTTATCCAGCTTAAAAAGACCTAGTTTAAGTGTAAGTTGGTTTAGCCCAACTGCGGTGTAGAAGCATCAAGAGTGCAACATCAGCCTCAGCATGGGCACATTCTCTCTCTCTCTCTCTCTCTCTCTCTCTATATATATATATATATATATATATATATATATATATTAGACAGATTGTACTACTGTACATCCCAGTCGTGGCTGCAGTTGATACGGGGGTTGACAAGGTGCCTATCTATCAAACATTATCACCTCGATTGCCGGCTCAGGGGACAGTTAATCGTTGCAGAGTGAAGCGGAGTGCACAGTAATCCTGACATTGAAGGACAACAGTATAGTTCCATCCAGTGTGGAAAAGACAATGAGAGCGTTTTCAATCTGTGTAGGTTTAGTATGCTTGTTTTTCTCCAGTTACGAGAACCATGTGTAGGTTGGAGAAGCGTAGCTTCGAATCAAGCTTGACACCCATCCATATGCTCTTTGCCACATTCCTTCGGACTTATACTGGAATAAGGGTGTGGATGGAGCTGTGCGTAATGCAGCGTTCACCACTCACGGTCCCTGTGTAGGCACAGTCGGTCACACTGACATGCAGCACCGGAAACTGATGCAGCCAACTATGATCAACAGTCTGAAGACAGTCTAGACAAAACATCAATGCCGTGTAAAGCCAACGTAGTTGTTATTTACATAAGAAAAACTAGTACTTCCCCATACGCAGAATGTATCGCAGGTGTTGTTTGGCGTGTACAAACTGTGCTATCAACTTGCAAAGTGTATCCAGGCTAGGTCGATTTGTTCCTCGCAAACTGTTGTAAAGAAAACTAAAGAAATGTCACTTTAGTAGGTGAACACAACTGTCAACTCGCGAAAGATGTTTCTAAACGACTGTGTGACATTTCTTACCAATGCTCTAAGGTCGTCGCTTATAGCACCAGTTTCGTTGATAATGCTGTATAGTTTGCTTAAACGCTTTAATGATAAATGTGGTTTTATCCATCAGCCGCAATTCCAACAGACCTGATGACAACTTATTATCATCTATTGCGGATAAATGGGTCTTGAAAATTCTTTAACTTCAGATTAAATTGCCAGTACTCACGTTCAATGTAGAAGCTGAGTGCGTGAAAAAATAAGACAGTTCAAGCTGGATCAAACTACCATGCGACCCCGATACGATAGCCTTAGTGCCTTTCAGATGGCTTCAATAGAAATAGAAAGAGAGTGAAGTGGAAGATGCTCATATTATCTACACCTGAAATGGTTAAAAGTCTGGTAACGACAATGAGGTGCTGGGTTGACACTGGGAATCGCTGTGTGTATTCCATGCATATGCATCCTCACTCATCCCCATGGTGTTGGTAAATCTAATCCCTGTGACATAGCTTCAGAGGTGCTACTTACTAGCAAAGCTGCATCTTGGTAGCTCGTGGGTGCTGGGCTGAATCCGTAGACAGCGGACATGCGGTGGATGTGGTGTTCATTGACTTCGCCAAGGCCTTTGACACTGTCCCCCATTCGCGACTCTCACTGAAGTGGAGGTCGTATGGAATAGCTGGTCGCGCTCTCCAGTGGGTGTCAGCTTTTCTGGCTGGACGGGAACAGTGTATTCGTGTGGGAAGCAGTCTTTCGTTTCGACAGGCTGTACTTAGCGGCGTTCCGCAAGGCTCTGTCCTAGGTCCGC
Source organism: Dicrocoelium dendriticum (assembly GCA_944474145.2). NCBI lineage: Eukaryota > Metazoa > Platyhelminthes > Trematoda > Plagiorchiida > Dicrocoeliidae > Dicrocoelium > Dicrocoelium dendriticum. Next base: position 10,853,857 of record OX104062.1, read on the forward strand.
TGCTGTTCTCAGTCTACGTGAATGACTTGCCGGAGGAGCTTGAGGTACCATCGCTTTTATTTGCAGATGACCTAAAGCTCTGGAATAGTGTTGATATCCCTGGAGGTCCTATGGCTCTTCAACGAGATCTGGATAGACTCTGGGAATGGTCTGTCTTGTGGTTGCTGCCTATAAACCGGGCAAAGTGTTCAGTGCTGCGTATCGGAGCGTCTGATTCCTCCACAAGTTATGTGCTCGATGGGACTGTACTTCCTCACGTGACTCATCAGGTTGAACTAGGTGTCGTCCACTGTTCCACATTACATTCTGGAGACAACTGGAAGAAGGCGGCTAGTAAAGGGTTCCGGATGTTGTGGTTTATCCCTCGTTCTTTTGGGACCCTAACCGCTGATGTGTTTGTGAAGCTTTTCTCAGCGTTTGTGCGACCCCACCTAGAATATTGCCTCCAGGTCTGTCCACCATGCCTTGTCCGGGACAAAATCGCACTAGAAAGGGTGTTGCGTGTCGGTACTAGGTTGGTCAAGGGATTACGAGGGCAAACGTACCCCGAACGCCTACTTAGTTTGGGGATGCAGTCAATGCATTATTGAAGAATTAGAGGGGACCTAATCTTAACCTACCGTATTTTGACTGGGAAGGTTGGCCCTGATTTGTCCATGCTATTTAGTCCTGCTAGATTATCTGGTCTTCGCGGGCATTGTATGAAGCTGGACAAACCGCGGTCCGATCGAGTTAGAGCGGAGACACGCTTATCGCGTCGAGTCATCGAGCGCTGGAACCTGCTTCCAGAAAATGTTGTCAAGGAAGCTACGGTTAAAGGGTTTGAGCGTCAACTAGATGCTCTTGGGTGGCAACACGAAACCTTTCCGTTTTCCTGACAAATTCCCATCTTCATACTTCGTTCTATTTTCTTTACTTTTCCTCGCCATTGGTATTAATCTGTTCTTTTAACTGATTTCCCCTACTCTCTTACCTTCGATTCTTCTTCCTCCCATACTTACTTCACGTAACTGACATAGCTGGGAGAGCTAATGTAAGGAACGTGGGCATTAAATTGGTGGACCAGGGTGTTTTTGGGGTGTTTTCGTTTTAGACCCATCAAGAAGTCGGAGCACCCCTATCAACTCCTGGGTCGACGACGCGCTCAAGAAGGAACACTTACGGGATTCATCCTATCGTTCCAGTCCCACTTGAACTTGAACTGCCCAAATAAAATCTTAAATTATTTGTGGGGCTTTGGGCTGTTCTGTGGTTGAATAATGTAATAGTTCGGCAGTGGGATGAGAGCAGTAGCTCTGCAAAACACGAAGGATGGCGAATGTAAAAGCGCATATCAGAATGTTCTGGTGTAAAAGGTAAACTATCAATAACCCAGATATATTCCTGTGTCATGTTGTACGGCCTTTATCATTTACATGAAAATCCAATAGTACACTTACAATCGGTGCTAATAATGCACTCAAGTATGAATAGACTCTAGGCGAGGAAAACAGTTTCTTAATTATAATAACACTTTGTCAGCCATACATCGTAACGACGCTTCGCTACCACGCGGCTGCCATCGGTCGCGTGCGCACTGAGTAAACCGCGAGGACGCCCACCCCTACGCGGATTCGATCCGGTGACCTTATGATGGCAAACCAGGTACGCAGACCACCCGGCCACCGGCAGTTTCCCATGTGTTCAGGTCATGGACTCGGCTTCGCTTGTAAGGAAATATGCTCAGCAATGCTATACATGGATGAATGCTCTTTGCTAATATCTGCTATGTGAGAAGGAGATCTCCGCGATCGTCAGCGTTCTGAAGAGGACAAGTAGATTGAACGAAGACGGTTCAGAATCGAGGCCAGATAATCCAAGTGTTGCCTTGAAAGCTCTTCTTTGAGACGGCTCCAAAGTAGTCCATGTTTTCATCACTTCTCAGAATTCGGCCTGGCACACACTTCCCTAGCAGAAGTATATCAGCTACGACGGCCCGGGTCATGGCGCCATGAATAAGCAAGATTAGTTGCGCATATTATGAACTGACATGCGACTTTAGTTCACCTAACTACTCCCACGTACGATGCTGAATTTCCTTTGCGCCATGCACAGAAATGACTTTTGTGCACCTTGTCCCATAATTCATCAGAAATATTGTTCATGGGTTGAAGTTCATACCCATAGTTGGTTTGCACTGCTGTTGCGGCGAAGGTACTAGAGATGCATAATTCCCAATCAGGAAAGTGCCATGGAAGGCAAGCTTACTGCGGTAATGATACAGTCAGCTGATCCAGCGAAAGCAAGGCATGTAGGTCAAGTAAACCTACCTTCCTAGGACGTGAGTAAAGTGAGCTTGCCAAGTGCATTTAGCAGGAAGCAAACTGGGACCTGACCGTCTTGTACACATATGTCGCGCGGCGTTATTAATGCGATGAGACATGAACATGAAACACACATATGTGTAATGCACAACACATAAAAGAGCCCAACTAGTAAATATGTACAGCTTCTATGCTCCCCTTGTGACAGGAATGATAGCGCATTCCCGTCGACGCAGCAGCAATTAAGCGACACTGTATGGACATCGGATGTGCTAGGAGTGGGTGTGTAAACACGAAAATCGAAGCGTCAACACTCATTATGATAGGGTTGACAAGTGTCACATTGTAGCGTGTGGAGTGCCATCACTAACCTCTCCTACGTATGGGCCGGGTAGCTCAACCGTGATCCACGTTTGTCTTAGGCCAGGATAGGGATCAAGTGCACTCAAGTCCCGATCCTTACACCTTCTAGCTACCCATGAAAGCAGTTGCCTACTTAAGTTTCCCTGACCTGAAGCAGCTAGTACCGGCACGAACATTACGCTGAGTTTAAAAGTTCATTACTCCTAGTTAAGCGCAGTCAGTGCCGGTGTCCAGCACTGGCTAAATTTTGTGCTCGCGTTGCTCGGAGCTTAACAAAGCGTTTGAAAAGTGTCAACAGTTTAGGTATGTCATTCTCAGCTGAGCTTATTCAACATGTTGCACTGCACTGCAGCGCTTTTCCGGCCAAGTGAACACACTTTGTGCCCTTTACGCTGCTGTAAATCATTGTCATTAACTGCCGCGCATTTACAGTGATAATCGTGCATGCCATAGTTTCCGAAATAATTTAGCTTTAGCGCAGGTTTCATTTCAATGGTTGGTCTCCGTTTTTATACTCTTGCATTTCTGATGATGTAGTTTGAACCAAAGCGTTTCACTCTCATGTCCCATCTCACCTATTCTCTCCGATTTGGTAACTAGACGTAGGGAGAAGATTATCGTATACAAATCAAGGTTGCATAGATACCAGTAGGCTAGAAAAGATGGCAAAGTTACGTAAGCTTATCAACGAACCAAGCGTCTGGGCAACCCCAAATAGCTTTCCTACCGAGTTGGGAAGGCAGGGCCCTGAGAAGGAGTTGTATTGGGGAAAAAACTTATGCATGCTGTAACATTTCGAACATGGAGCAGTCGGACTGATTTGTGTACATCCTTCTTGTTGTCACTTGATTCCACGCTGCGCCTTGTGCTATCTTAGACGGAAAGACGCTCATTTCAAGCGTGGAGTGCGCGGACGCCTTGGCTACGCACTTCCTCGTTGTATTTTCCAGTAAACCGGCGGCTGTTTCAGTACCGGCACAGATTGCGCTAGTCTTGCACGACAGCCTAAAATGTGATGCGATCAAAGTGTATCAGCTACTCGTCAACCTCGATGGTGCACAGCCCCCGGACCAGACGGACTTCACCCACTAATACTTAAGTCCCTGTCGATTATCATCTCACCAGCTGTAAAAAAAACCTATTTAATAAATCACTCTTTGAAGGATCTGTCCCCAACAACTGGAAATGCTGGATAATGGGACCGCTTCCCAAGGGTGGTGATCCGAGTAAAGTAGAGAACTAAAGAACGACCTGTTCGACTTCGATCTTATCCGAAGTTCTCGAGAAAGTTGTGAAAAAGTGTCTGCTGTCATTCTTCGAATCGATGGACGTATTGACGCCATCGCAACACGGCTTTAAGAAAGGGCGATCCTGCATCACCAACTTGATGTACGTAAAGCACCAGTGGGTACGAGCTCTCAATGAACAGAAGGATGTTGACATGATGTACATCGACTTTAGTAAGGCGTTTGACAGAGTGAACCACGAGGTACTCCTTCGTAAACTAAGGAAATACGGAATCGGTGGCACGCTACTTCGTGGTTACACGAGTTTATTGTGGGGCGAAGGTTTAGAGTACAGGTCAATGACTACCTGACAGACTGGTTCCCATCGACCAGTAGCGTGCCTCAAGGATCTGTACTTGGACCAGTATTATTTCTTATTCATATCGACGATCTTCCACAGCAGCTCCAGTCACCACGTGCCCTATTTGCAGATGATTTGGAAATCTGGAGGATCATTGAGAACCAGGACGACTGCGCTCGCCTCCAGCATGACTTAGAGCGACTGTCAATGTGGTCTACTGAAATAGAAGTCCCTCTTAACGCAAGTAAGTCTTAGTTCATCAGTATCACTAGACGTCCAGCCACTAGATCATACACCTTGGACGTCCAGTTGCTCCATCCCAACACATCTGTCAGAGATATAGGAGCTCTTGCAGCATGATATGACAGCACGAGAAAATACAGAGAAATTGTATGTGCGGAACTTCGTATGCTCTGGGCATTAAGACGCAGTTTCTTCACATGGTCCGAAGAAACCGTCCCTCGTCCATTCACCTCGCTCATTAGACCAATCCTTGAATACAGTGCCTCAGCTTACCATCCGATAACCTAATGTGCGACTGAAAAGCTGGAGAAAATACAGCATATCGCCACTAGAATGATATCGAGTCTGCGAAAACTTTCGTATGAAAACGTTGTGAAATGCTCGGACTCTACACACTATCCTACCGCTGAGTAAGAATTGACCTTATTATGACCCATCGAGTATTACACTTGAATCACTTCCCCATACTGCGGCCAATATTTTACCTGCGGGAACCTTGTAACACCCGAGGACACCGTTGTAAACTCAGGGTCCCCAGCATCAACAAAGTATCACATCAGCTTTGTATCGAACGAAGAATCGTAAACTTATGGTATACATTACCAGAAGGATTATTAGAGGCCGATTCTGTGAAGTTTTTTAAACCTGTATCGACGATTATTTCGGAAAACTGTGCTTTTGTGAAGCGATGCACATACAATGCCAAAAGTAGACATCGTATGCCCGGAACAAGGATAAACGATTAACGGATCAGACACAACTGCTGATGATTCACAACTAAATGTTTTTGATTTTTCTTAATTCGATAGAGTTGTACAGAAACCTTTCTACTTCACTTAAATACAGTCTCAGTTTCAGTCTTAGAGATTGCTACCAGGCATAGGTTTAGGTCAGCTTGTAGCTTACTCACGTGCTCTTATGTGTACAACTTCAACCCGTAAAGTTTATTGAAGAGCAGGACAAACTGTTGTCTGGAGTTGTGCCGCTTTTGCATTGGACCACATGAATGGAAGGAGGCGGGCTAAGCAAGCATTTGTTAGTTGGCGATGTAGAATTCAATTTTCATGTCTATTACCAAGAGGACAATATATTCCCAAATGGTTGGTGAGTTGTGTTGCATAATCTACTTCCGGTAATCCGACCCTTATTACATCATCATGATCTTTCATGGTCTTGGTTTCGATTTCGCTTTTCTGTTTTTCAACTGAAGGTTTCGACTTTCACTCCCATAACTAGTGTGGGGAACGCATACATTGGAATAGAAAAGAAATGTAACTTATTGTGAAACTATGTATGAACTGAGGCGTCTTTTTGTTGACAGAAATAAAAAAGAACAAGTTTGAGGACGCGATCTGTTTCTACCATTTTTGTTTTCACTGACAACCGGTGTGCTTAGTGAACGGTGAAACCAGCTATAGCATGACGATGAAGGCTTTAGTACATGGATCCGGTTGCTTTTGCTTTCAAGCGTCATTGTGAATATGAGGACCATCAGGTAGGCAGGTACTTCCTGACATCCGAGTAAGGATGGTTGTCTACCATATAGCCAGAGAAACCCTGAACCCTGTCTTGCAAGTGCGTCAGTGTGCGTGTCACCACTGACATGTTACACAGCGCGTACCGACAAGTGGAGCGGATCGTCGTGATGGGTACGCACACAGGGAAACAAGCGATTTGACTCATGACTGGCGCGTGCTGCAGGCGGTTTTATTGGTTGCCCAACTTTGGTACTCCTTGAGCCGCCCGCCCCCGCCATTGAGGTGAGTGACTCAGTCGTCGGGTGGTTGATGAATTTCGCAGGATATGCACACTTAACTCGTCACAACAGGACCCGGTCACGTTGCCTTCCAATAAGAGGTAGAAGTGAACCACGGTCTACACGCCCATCCAATTATCACTGGTCAATAAAACGACACCAATAAACAAAACGGCAACACTAGCGGCAACAACACATCGGTAGCTTGTGTTGCTTTTCGGTGCAATGCAAGGTTGACTAGTCGTAGACGGACTTTGCTAATACCATGATATCCAAACCTGAACAAGAGAACGATTAGCGTCAGTGGTTTAAGATGCTGCCCGTAGAATGAGAGCCGTGTTCCACATGATTTGCGACACTGCAGAGTCTCGATAGGATCAAACGGCCGTCATGCATGTTTTAGTGCTTAGCATTTTCTGTCAAAGCATTCGACTCAGTCATCTAATCACAAGACAGCAAGAGCTGCAACGATACACTAAACCTCCTGTTCTAATAATGTGGTGCTACTCCAGATATTGCCTCCAACGTGATACTAGGCGCTCGCTGGATACGACCTACAAGGTGTGGTGCTGCTGTTATGTGAGTGACTTCTTGACTTGGAGTATGCTGACCACATTGCCCTAATCTGTGGCAGCTCCCAAAGGTTCCAAGCAGCACTGGACAGGTTAGCACCGACTGTCAGTCGTTTTGGGCTAAAATTTACCCCCTCCCCCGAAATACAGAGTCCTTCAAGATTGCCAGAGGCCCACTCATGTGCTGACACTTGATGGTGCTCAGTTAGAAATTCTTCAGAAATTAAATTACTTAGGTAGCCATATTAGCGGTTGTAGAATAGAACATGAGGTCACAAACCGTATAGCGAAAGCTCGAGGCGCTTTTGTTTGTCTCCGCCCCATGTGGCGCCAGCGCGATATCAATCTCGCCCTGAAGCGCTGAGTTCATAAAGCAGCCGTCCGTTCAACACTCCTGTACGGTTGTGAAACCTGACCCACCAAGTCGACAGACATAAAGAGACTAATTATGCTCGAGCATCGATATCTTCGCAGCTTATGTTTGGTGGGAGAACCGAATGAGCAATAAATGTGTACGACGTCGTGCAGTTGGAGCAGCAAGAGCGAGTGGACCGCTCAGCACCGTTATTTCACACACCGGGATCCGGGATCCACGCATTGCGCATGCCCGCATGCTGACTCCCGCGTCGTGCTTTGTTTGCGCGCCGCGGGTGTGGATAGAAGAAAAAGTGGGGATGTCAGGCGATGACTTGGTCAAGAGGGATAAAACCTTGCTCCGAACTTGGCGTCGGTGAGTGCCTCTCATCTGCCGGACTGGGGCCCGAAGGAGGATGAACACGTTTGGTTGGACACATTAACTGACATGGCGATGAGCCGACCTCATTGGCGTTTGTGTTGTTGCTTTCTTCGTCCCTTCTTCCATTTAGCTCCGCCATCCAACAACAATCTCACATTCACCGCATTATATGATATTTGCTATCATATTACGTGTGTTTTAGTTTTTTTAGTCTGTAATGTTTAATATCTTAACTTTTTGTATTACGGTTCATTAGCTGAGTTGTGATTTTCACTCTCAGCTTGTGTGCGTTGAGGATGATGGCGACAAGTATTAAAACTTGTTGAGTTAGAACACACCAACTAATATGCTCATCATAAATGCATTATGTAACGCGCCGCAAATATGGCAGCCTAAAGTGCTGATAGGATTTGAGCAATAAATGACCGAAAATCCGTTAGCAAATTACTACAATTGGAAACGGAGCGTCCACTAGAACTTAACATCTTTTAGGGGTGCCACCTTTGAAACCACCAAGTAGTAAGCAAAATCAAAACAAGTCGTTCCATTGTAACATCGAACTTGGAGGTGCAGAGGAGATCACCCTTCATTCTGGTCTACTGAAGTCGCTGAGCTGAATTGACATGGTGAGCGAAAACATTTATGTGCCAGCTGTCGGTACATACGAAGTTGGTGCTCAATCTGTTGCCTGCGTCCCTATCACCGATCCCATAGAATCGTGCCAGTTCCGTTTCAATTAAAACCTGAGAATAGGAGGGCGAGGGCATTTTCGACGCAGGACAAGTTTGCCCGACATCAAGGTTGATATGAAATATCGATTCGCTTCCTCTCTACCAAGCAACGACCTGTACAATGAATCGGCACACACTAGTCCACGCTCTGTTGTGATCTTCTATTCACAGATGTTCTGTATCATTTGTTGGTGGAAACCACTTGAATTCGGCACATAAAGTAAACGGAATTGTGATCTACAACATTTTCGTGATGTACTGTATGAAAAAGTATTTGACTCCGAGACATTTTTTGGGACAAGATCGTCTCAGTTTGGGTACGTGAAATGGAATTGAAGAGGCTATGATTTTTCATGAAAAGCCAATTTCGGATGTGCCACCTGCTGCGAGTATTGATCGCGAGCTCAGTAAATGCCACATTTTTGCCTAACCCGAATGCACAGCAGCCGCTTTGGCACACACTATTTGTCACACTCCGAAAATCCCCTTGACGTAAAGTATCATTTCAGAACACCCTGGTTCTTGTTTTTTTTTCGCATCGACTTTGCTACTCGCGATATGTCTTATAATATGCCGAACAAGGCATTTGCTGACAACGCGCAAGGTTACCAAACTGGTAGTTTGGCCAATCTGAAGCTCCAGTACTCAACAGGTAGTGTTATAGCCCGGGATAATTCCGAGGGCAACAGAAACCCGAGATAAATGGCAAAGAAGCCGCGTCAAAAACTAAAGGTAGAGTTGGTTGTTCCAGTGTTATTAATTGATCAGCCGATAGCGACTGCTTTGTCGTTACACGAGACTGGTTGGTTTTAAAGGCGAAAGTCGGACATGCACCGCTAGATGGCTGAGCTAGCAATTCTACCTCCATTGAAGACTAACTCATACTAAATTGTTCCCAGTGCCGTTCACACCGGGATCAGTCAACTGACTCGGAGCGTAGTGCTTCCTAATTGAATACTGGAGGTGAATACGAACAGAGTTCCACTAAGTATGCAGCTACATATCAGTGGACACCCGCTAGCACGCCACACGGCCGCCTTCATACTTCCTTGTCCTCTTGATGTTCTGTTAGCACAGTCCGACAGAGATAGCAAACACCGATAATAGCGAGTCTGAAGGCGATTGGTAAGTAATTGGTACGTATACTTTCCTAGGGTCTACTGCATCTGCTGCAATCAGAACAACTCCTGCGGTTTCAAATCAGATCGTTCGTGCATCACCAACCTGCTGTTGATGCGGCATGTATGTTCGCAAGTGGTAAACCGAAGAAAGTCAGTGGACTTGATTTATATTGGTTTCAGTAAGGGGTTCGACAAAGTGAACTATTAGATCCTCCAGAACAAGCTGACGATGTGCGGTGTTGCTGGCTCACTGCATCACTGGAGCAGTGACTTCCCTATTGGGTAAAAATGCTGAGTACAGTTGGATGATCATCTAACACTGGTACCCTTGTAATAGTGACGTCTCCCAGAGCACAGTACTGGAGCCTATTTTGTTCCATATTCACACCAACTAAGTCCCTCGGCTTCTTTGGTCGTCTTGTGCTTTGTTTGCGGACGACCTGAAGATTTACAAGGTAGTTGCTGCTCCCGACGACCACGACGTACTTCAGAAGAAACTCTACTGCCTGTCCCTGTGATCTGCAGAGTCCGATCTACCGGTCAACCTAGGCGAGTCGGCGTTTATGATCCTTTGGGAAGGTGTGTGATGGGCATATGTACAATCTGGCCAGCCAACCGATGCATCTCATATCTTCCGTGAGGGACGTAGGTGTACTTTCATGCTGCGATTTGACGCGTCTTTGGACAACACGAGCAGACTGTACGGAAAGGGACTGCGCATGTTTTTGGGCATTCAAACACTGATTCTGCAAGTGGTTTGAAGATATTGTCACTCGGCTGTTCTCTTCAATCATCCGACCAACGTTCGAGTACGGATCACTCTCCTATTGTCCGATCACCCGTAGCGAGGTGTAGAGACTGGAACACATTCAGCATGTAGCTATCAGACTCATTCCCAATTTACGGGGCATGTCGTACGAAGCCCAGTGTAAGCGACTAGGAGTGAAGTGTTTTTCTCACCCGCTGCTTACGAGTATTAATAATTGATGTTGGTAGACCAGGACAATAAATTTGTTGCACCTCCAACCGTTGACCAACCTGGTGCGAACTGCTCTCATTATGGCAAAAGCACAATCCAGTATAGCACAGTTGGTTGGATATGTACCTAAACTGCCGTTTTACCTCATCCCCTTTATAACAAACTAAACGCTCCTTCAAGACTAGTTTAAACTGCGTGCGTTGCTGAATGTAATAACTAACAATTTGACACAACTGGTCGCTTCAGCCTCTACAGTGGCTTTGCGGCCGCATCGTAACAAGTGATCCCGAGGTTCCTAACCAGAAGGACAGCAAGTGTCAAGCGCAGAAAGTCCTTTGGCCAGTTTATGGCCTCTACGCCTAACCACCTTGAGGATTAACTCAACTAACTACGATATTTGTAAGCAGTAAGTTCTAGATGGTTATCGGTAGGCATACGAAGGACATGAGTTGGGCAACGTGGCCACCTGAAGGTCTGTCGTAGCCGAATATTTTGGCCCTGCCAACCCAAAACCGCCGGGCATTCGCAATAACTCGGAATACCTGTGGTTCGATTTGGCATTTGAAATGTCGATTGGTTCTCAAAGCTCATCAATTTGATTGCAGCTGTTTCGCCATTGGTCGAGGTGGCATCTTCAGTACCTGGGAGAAAGTAGCTTGCTAACAGATGCTGAGCCTCAAATAAATCCATTTTTAAACTCGCTTGAGGCTGAATGCCTGCTAACAAGCTGCTTACTATTACGCACTGAAGATGCCACCCCGGCTGGTTGCGAAACGTGTGCAGTTGAATCGCTTAGCCAGGAGGAACCATCAATACTTCAACGGTCGAACGCTTGCATTTATCGCTCTATGTCATCACCACATTTTACGTCACCGAGGATCAAGCATGGCCTGTATTTTAGGACTTCTAGCTCGCTCCTTCTCATTATTCGAATTCATACTGTCGACCGTAGTTACCTGGGTTGTAACTATGCCCAATTTGGCTGGATTCGTATCATCATAAAGTGGATCTGTCGTACTGCTGTCTTCAGTTCCCTCTGACTTGCACTCTAATCCAACGTCAAAAACCAAAAGTCTTGACTTGGGTAACGTTGTATATTCTGCGTTAACTGATGGGTTCTCTTACAGATAAAGCATACCGTCTTATATGCGGATCGCGGTCCTCCAGTCACCTGTGCCGCCGCCACCTGTAGTGAACGCGTTCAGCCTAGTTGCCGTCCGCTCGAGTCGGGACACACGTGCACCCACACTGTCGATGCGCACCAGATTTTGTCAGTTGCTCATGTCGTTGCCGTGTGCCATAGTTGGTTAATCGCTCGCGAACCCAGTCACAGGTTTGCTGATGAGCACTGGATTTCGTCAGCTTCACACTTGCTCATCTCATTCTTATTCATGCTATTGGCTCCGCCCCTGTTGTAGCGCCGTGCGCAAGTGCTCACTGTTTAGCCGCTTAATGTGACCATCTCTAGAACTCATTCTTCCGGTTTCTGCCAGAAGATCAACTTCTTGGTCGCTCAACCGTTACCCAGGCAGCCTAAGAAGCAGAATTATACAACCGAATAAGATCATTGATAAACGAGGCGAATTAGTCATATACTTATTGAAATCGACCTCATTACACTGTACGGAATGCTCCCCCAGCCCCCTATATGCCTACTTTAGGTCAGTCCGGTTGTCTGGGTTGTCCGTTTCCTATACTATGAGATTGGTATTGCTGCCGACTACCATCCAGCAAGCATGGACGACGAACAACGTTAATGTTTACCGACTGGTGTCTGACAAGACACTATTCGGTCTTGCGCCACATTGTTCTTCTCATTTGAAGTGCTTGGCATGTAACCTTTTTTCCCGGCCTACCGATGTGCATGACAGTGGGTATCATTTGCTAACACTGCACTTGGTTGGGTGAATCATCCTTGCTGACACTTATTATATATAAACAAAGTAACCGAAACACTTGGCCCATCCAGGAGCGTCTTCTATGATGGAAGAACATGGGGATCCATCGAATCAGACTCACTGGTTATCGGTGCCTTCGCATTCGACTCCTTGTTTATGTCTCTCATTCCATTTACTCGCTGGTAAAAACTTCCCCCATTCATCACGCTATCTGGCCTTTTCTTTTTTCTTATGTTTTCTTTCGTTGATGTTAACATGCGTTTTAACAGTGCAACGAGGTCAGACGGACTCATCCCACTTCTGGGTCCGAGCTGGACAACCATCCTAGCTAAAGTGGACTGCGTAAGAACGCAGTCGATACCTTAGTTTGAAACGTAAAGACGACCGGGTTCATCAAGTCTCCGGCAGCAATTGAGTAATTGATTGATGCAAATTCATATAAACTGTGGCTGCCTAATTACCTGGGTGCATGCTTTGCCAATTATTTCATGAATAGAAAGGCTGCGTAGTACTGAAAGCGGGTAGTTCACTTAATAAATAAGTGAATGAATTGTCTTTTCTTATATATTTAGCCTCACACGAGCGACAGAATCAGTTTGCTTTTAGGCATACTGTGCGTTGTTCTTGCGAACGGTGTAAATTGTGTTCCAAAGAATTTCCGCTTGCGGAATAATTAGGTGAGTAGGTTGCATCTGAAGAGTGAAACGCGGCGCCAGGCAGATGTGTATCAGCCAGTGTTGGACAGACTAACAAGAGACGTGAATGAGGATACTGATTGCAATCCACTTTAAAGCGGACGGCTGTAAATTCCGAATCCACTACTGCATGCAGCCTTGCACTACTTACATGTGAAATCAGTCGATTGATCCGTAGAGTGTAGCATATGCAACTGACAGGAAGCGGGATCAAACTAATCGTATCGGGCCGTTTAGAAATGAAATGTTGCCTCACGGTTATGTCCAACTGTATGAAACAAGGAACAGCGTTTGTCCGAACTCCATCCGTTAACCAGTCCGATGTGTGGACCTCGAACAAGATATCATCTAACCTACCCTCCGGGTCACAATGCAACGCAAACTTTGCTATAGCACACGTAACGGCTGCTATCCACAGTGTGTGGTACGTCAACTCAGCTGCACGCACTGACCCACACTAGGTGAGCTTGTAACGAATTGCATCAAATAGCATTCATGCTCATCATTTTGAGCCTGGCACTTCTCAATGAACCGCTTGCTTTTGTCCTAGCAATCCTGCTTTCTGTGCTTTCGGTCCACAACTGCTTGGTGAATTCGTTCAGTTACGAGCTATTTCATGTAGTTGCCTTAAGATAAAAGCCCATCCACAGCTCTTTCGAGCGCAATTACATTCCTTGCATTTGGCACTCTCCACTCTCATAGGTCGTTTCTGTGTCCACCACTATCGTCCCACTACCGTCAGTCAAAGCAGGCGCACATCTCATGCAGACGCCTACATCAGTTGGCTTGCAACCAGTCGTCAGTCTCGCGACCGTAAATCTTCAGGCGTCTCAAGTGTTACCTACATGTTATTGGGGTGGGGGAGAAAACAAGGAAGCCATCTGTCCTCGGCACTGGATTTGCAACAACCCATATGTCACTTATGGTGTCATGCGAAGTCACGCGGTGGCTGTAGTTCGGCCAGGGACCCATTCGCGTAATTCGCTCATTCTTGTTCCGGTGAATCTGCACACACGCAGAGATGGTTGTTATTTGCAATCTGTGGCTGTTCGATCGTCTGACCTGAGTCGCTTCTCTCATCTGTTCCACATTTTTCACACTGTCTCATGTCGTGGACAACTTTGAGGACAGTCCCTTGTTTCACTGCGCAACACGAACCACGTGTTCCACATGTTCACAGCTGCTTGCTGGACAAAATCAGGGACCCGCAGGTTTTGTGTGCGGCATTCGACGCATGCATATGGAGAAAGAAACGGTAACACAAAATGCGGAACGGCGGTTGTAGTCTATTGAAGTGTCAGTTCGTACCGTTCATGCGGGTAAACACGATCGCACAATGACGTCCATTGGACTCTCACACTCATCGTCACTGTCAATAATGCATCAGCGTAAAGTTTTAGTCGAAGTCAAGAGAGTAGGTGAGACAACGAGGCTCCCGGCTCAGTTAACCGTTTCCGAGAGTAGGATACCGTGGCTGTGTTGACAGAGGAGTAACCGGTTGCTTGGCTGTGATTCGCTGGCCCATAGCCTTAAGGATCACATGCCTGCCTTGTAACCCGTGGGCGCGGGTTCAAGCCTGCGTAGGGACCGGGCGGACCTCGCAGTATCCTTAGCACACATGAGACTGGTGGTGGTTGTGCAGCAACGAAGCGTCGGTACTGCATAACGGCCTACTGCTTATGCCTTTATCCGATTACCCAGCGGCAATGTATCTAGGTACAGCTGCAGGAAGAATCAACAAACGGAACACATGACAGTGCTTACACGAAAAGGTTATAATCACGTAATACCGACGTCCGATTGAGCCTTCTAGGTGCATGTAAGAGAAGAAGAGGCAGAACTTCTTCGATTCCCTAGTTGTAGTACATTAACTTGGTACGAATCATCCATGAGACTGCACCCTTCTTCGGTCGACCTTTCATATTCTCCTCCCCGGCGTCACGCTTTTTGTACCGCGGTAAGGAATGTACCGATGTATGCAGAACACATCCACATAACCGCAGGTAATGTAGTCGGTGCTACCTGTTTATGCAATTTATTTTCAGCGGATTTCTAGGCGATTCTAAACTGTTGTTCACTCCATTGAGTGTGGACCAATCTGTTCATCCTCACTTTGTGGTACGAATATATAGTGAGGATAGCACAGCGATCTGAGCAAAGATAAAAAGCAGAAATTCGCAAAGGTTATAACATCAGAATGGACACTACAGTTTGCAGAATTGCCTCTTTGTCGTCGCTGCTCCACTTTAGACGGGATCAGTAACCGTTGATATGGGAAAAACGCGGCTCCAGCGGCTTAGGCAGCACTGCTTTATCAAACGGTTCCTTAGAAAGCTACGTCCCTACATCCTAAGAGGCTATTTTGTCAAAATGATATGGGCTTATTTCGAAGTACTTTGAGGTGCACACTGTCACAATCTTAACAGACGGTTGGTACTCCCAGTTCAAAATTGAACTACTAATCGTTTTGACAACGGTTGCTTTTAGATATATGTATTCTAGTGATAAAAGTATCAGTCATTAATCTTGAGGTGTTTGGTTCCTTTCCAATTTCCCACTTTTTTCATCTGACGGGTCCCAGCGAAACTTAACTGTGCGCCTAGTGTTGGATGTTTTTCGGAAGCACTTCCTTCATGTACAATGAGTGCCTCTGGTACAGTGATGGGTCAAACTCTGACACGCTGCCGTAACTTTCATGGAACGGTTTTCTGGTACTACCAGAGATATTAGCAAGTTCCATCTCTCTACCACGTTCACCCCACTAAATCTCACTGTCTTTCTGTAAGCGCCTACGCAATGCTCGATCGAGGGATCGACCTTTCTCACTACAGCTGGTGTTAGCTGGGATCAAATGGCGTCTGTCTATCAGCGATAAGGAGGCACTAGTGATCCAGCTTTTCGGCCGGTGACAAACAACCACAACTGACAATACTGGCAGAAATTAAAGCGTCTTTGATGCGCATCCATCGCGAATTATGACCATCGTCTGAGGATGAAGCAAACAGTGTTGACAGCGAAGCCTGGTACCTGGCTAACGGCACAGGATGTTGCACATTTTTGATGTTTGGTTGGTAGTGCGTACATCTGGGTGATCCTCCGAAACACATGCGCATCTTGGCGCGAACCAGTGCTTGATCGGTTCAGACACGTTGACCAGTACGATCAGCAGTCTGTTATACTTCCGCGCCATTTGTAGCTCTTTGTAATGGGATCAAGCTGGGACTGCTCTTGCATATGAGAAGGCGGACGCCATTTAGCAGCCTATCTTTTCGAATGCCGGTAACTGGTGCTCAAAAGAAACAATCGATGATCAGAACAAAGCGTCAGTAGCCTGTCCCCATTGTCTGATGGACTGATACCGAGGCCAAAACTACCCCAAAGTTGGTGCTAGTTTGGTGGCAGGCGGCTCACTCGTGCGGTAAAATGTCTTGCAAGAATGACAATGTCAGACTTTTTTCAGGAACACAGAAGGTCATGTAGTTGTTGGTAAAAGCAGTCTTTACCTGCATCCGGGCTGCAGTCCTGTAGGAGCATAGGCGAAGATGACAAACAAGGCACGCGTAGCATCTCGACGTTTACCTAACATGTACCTCGAAGTCTGACTGCACATAGCCGACTGTTTACTGGGATCCATTCAAGCAAAGCGGCCTCAGCCCTGTCACTTAGTACAACCCCAACACCAGCTTGACCAGAAGCGGCGGCCTCTGGGTCCCTGGAAAGGCGCAGGTGGCATTTTACGTCAGGGTTTGCCGGAAAGCTCGTTGTGATGATGGCATTGGCGTCTTGCAACCTGGTTTCGGAAAGGCAACAGATGTCCACCGAGAGTGTCTCAAGGCTGCAGACTAGGCATGCTTTCATCCGATCTGCGTCAGAGTGCGCACATTGAACGCTGCAAGGCCGAATGTAGAACCAGGTCAAAGGAAAGCTGTGACTTCGGTTGAGTGTGCAGATGTTGTGACTATCGGGCAACGAACACCAAAAGTTTGGCCCAGAATTCTGTCAGATGCGACCAATGAGCTCTTGTTGACGGTGCTCAGGGAAGACATAGGTGCAGTTAAGGAATGGGACATGGGACGATTTGTGAACGAATGTTGAGTAGCAGAGACACCATGGTCAGTAGCTATAGCAAAAGTAAAAGAGGTAACAGTAGTGTAATCCATCCATGGTTCGTCAATTGGCGGGATACTACCCGGTTGCCCAGGCCAAAGTAGAGGGTTGTCTTAGGGGGCCTCACCGCGTGCCTTTGATTCAGCATCTCACTTACAAGGCAGCAGGGCGAGATGAGGGTATCGTGACCCGTTGAGAGCCAATGATCAAACAAGTGGTTCATACACCTTTAGGACCGCAAAGGACCAGTGGCCTAACACACCCTTGAATTACAATGCCGCTCAAAGAGAGGTAAGTGGCAGTGACTTTATTTAGTGGCGAGTCACATCCGCCACGTCACAGTGTTGTTAAACGGACATATGTGGCTTTTTATAGGGATATTGCTTGCCAGGCGACAACCAACCACGTCCTGTAACACTGCCGCCGAACTATTTGCTGGAACGGGATAATCCCGAACCACTAGAACTACTAAATCCTAATCCAAGACGGTGCGCGTAATCAAGCGCGGATATCAGAATGGAATTGAAGTCGGACACAGCGGACTATATTCGATGGGTTACGAAAGACGTGGACGGATGAAGCGAGACAGGAGGAACATGTTAGCAGGGCAACTTACAAGACCGTCAAGTGTCGAGCCGGACTCAGGTCAACATGGACGTAATGTAAGGGAGGTTAAAACAATAAAGAATAGTGTACAATTGGTCGTAGGTACAACTGTACGCAAAAAATAAAAGCTATCTTTTGGGGCGTTACACCACCCACCTGGCACCACGAGGTTGTTCAGCAAGCCAGCCAAGCCCATGCCCAAGCAAGCGGTCAAGCCCAGTTCCTCGGTTGCCATTTGGAGCCCTCGATCATCCCTCAGATTGACATGCCTCAAGGTACGCACATTGCTACAGATCGGTCAACAGGCTGCACTTGCCCGAACATTAGACCCTCTCGATCGATGTCTGCTGTTTATCGGAGACCCGCCTGTAAGATTCGAGCTCTGTACTCATTTTGCGGTGTCCTTCAGGTGACACCAACAGCACTTTCTCATTGCGCCTATCAAGGGACGATGCAGCTTCGAGTACCCGCCAAGCCGATGTTGGTATTGCCCTGAGTCCCCGGGCTGAAGCTACTCTGGTTGATTGGATCCCAATCAGTAGCCGGACGTGTGCATTTTGCAACCGTCTACGAATAGACCTAGAGCCATCAGAAACCATGGGACTAAAAAGAAGGTACAGAAATCGTAAAAGAAAACACAACACAGCACATCGGAGTCCATGGTTTCGTCAGAGAGCGAGATACTAACCGGCTGCCCAAACAGAAGTAGGGTGTTGACTTAGGGGACACCACCCCGAGCCTTTGGCCGAATAGCCTGCCCGCAAGGCAGCGGAGCGAATTTAGGGAATCGCGCCCATTGGGAGCCGATGACTGACTGCTCAATTCATACTCCTTTCGTTTGTTCGTTTGTCAAACAGGGGTATAATGCTAACCAGAATTACAGCATAAAGTTGCTGGAATACAATGCTTCGCCAGGATGAAGCAAGGGGCGGCGACTTTATTTAGTGGCGAGTCACATCCGCCACGTCACAGTTTTGTTAAACGGACATATGTGGCTCTTTTATAGGGTGATCGCTTGCCAGGCGAAAACTTATCACCTCCTGGAACACTGCCGCCGAACCATTTGCTAGAGCGAAACAATCCCGGACCACGCAGCTGGCACCACGAGGGGGTTGTTCGATAAGCCAGCTGGACGTGTGCGGTCCGATTGCCTGGCTCGTTCAAAGCTTCAAAGTCGCGTGGGACTAACAGGTGTCTATTCGTCATCGCTGCCTACGCACCCACAAGCTCTAGCGATGATTTTTTGAAAGACGATTTCTGTCGGTAGCTGAACGAGCTCCTTCGCCCCAGAAGAAGTACGGACACTGTATTGCTGGCTGGGGATCTGAACGCTCAAGTTAGAAAATTATCCACTGTTGAACTGCATCTGGGCGGCCAACACGGTATAGTCTTCCGTAATGATAACAGTGAGCGGTTGCTTCATTTGTGTGAAGATGCTCGCTCTTTTCTTGCGAGCACTGTTTCCGAAACAGCACCCGCCAGAGGGTGACTTGGCGCCCACCAGCCTCGAACCAGCCATGGACGCAAGTCGATCACATTGCGATCAGTCATCGCTGGGGAGGCTGCATCCAGCAATATCGCTCGATTTCGAACACATGTGTAGACACCGACCATGCATTTGTATGTGCTGACTTGCGGTTGCATTTTGCCGGACGCTTACGACGACACTGTGAGTGCATTGACACCAGCCAACTGTTCTGAATATCTATCAAAGTACGCTGACATGCAAGTTGAGTAAGCGCTCACTGGATGCAGTTGAAGCTCACTGGTCTCATATTCACCGAACCTTACTAGCAGCAGCAAATCCTCATGGACATTGGGTCTCTTCGCAGTCTCTAGAACTTTTCGATGATCGTCGGCACATTCCGGCTTGGAGCGAACACAATGAGACTCGCAGAAAACTGGGCAAAACTCCGTGCTAGCCGGAAGAGAGACCGCGAATTTTGGTGGTCTCATTGTGCATCAGAGATGGAAGTGGCCGCTGCCCTTGGCAACCATCGTAAGTTATTCCGTCTGATACGGGAAACGGGCAGCAGACCTGGTGTCAGTGAAACGATACGTGACGAGAGTGAACAGCCTATCCACAACTCGTCAAAATGAACGTTGGTCTCATATTTTAACGTCTGACTGTAACAGAACCCACTCCTTGAGGGAAGCAAAAATACCACCGTGCGGGACGAGTTGTATTGAAAAATTGACAAAACTGAGCAACCGGGATGCAGAAAGATCAATAGATCAATAAATCAACCACTTGAGAGGACGTAGTCATGAATGGTGAGCGTTCTTGCTCTGAACGGCTGTCATGCGTGTGCCCAAAACAATCACGTGATGGGTCAGTCACGATTATCAGACTAGCTATGAGCGACTGTGAAGCGCGAGCCTGTCTAACAGCCGAGTACTTTGAAAGACAATTTAATCGGTCGGAATTGTCGGATTTCTCGCCGGCCACTAATCTCCCCGCTGCCTGGGCTGTCCCTTTGGATCCGCCCTCTCGCTCAGAAATCGAACGTGAGAAAGGACTGTTGAAGTTAAATAAAGCCGCGACACCAGATGATCTTCCTCCTGCCCTCTTCAAATTCGAAAAACCTTCTCTTATGAATGATTTACACATGTTACTAGTGAAACTGTGGGAGCAGTAAACTGTCCCAACCGGCTGGAGCCGCTCCGTCATAGTCCCAATTTTCAAGGGTGACTCACGATCGCAATGCGGAAACCATGGAAGAATCAGTCTTATCTCTATCGCCTCCAAATTACTTGCTTCCGTCATTCTTCACAGACTGACTGACACTCGTGAACGCCAGATTCTTGAAGAGCAAGCCGGGTTTCGTCATGATTGTGGCTGTATCGACCACATCTTCACTTTGCGTCAGCTGTTGGAGCACTATCACATATATTGACAGCCCACCATTGTCCTGTTCCTCGATATCAAAGGTGCATTCGATTCGGTGGATAAATGTGCCCTTTGGGACCATCTACTCAGGAAACCTGTGCGCGAGAAATATGTAAATATTATCTGAGCATTATACGTACGTAGCTTGGGCAGAGAGAGGGCTAACGGCAAGCTGTCGCCGCCCTTTAATATCTCCAGCGATGTGAAACATGGATGTCCGTTTTCACTTTTCCTCTTCAACTTTGTTATTTACCAAGTCATAGAAATCACATTCACAGGACACGACTTATGAGGTGTGGAGCTGCTCCCAGGAGAACGACTTAATGTCTTGGAGTATGCAGACGATATTGCCCCCATCTGTGACAACTCACAAACGTACCAAGCGGCTCTGGACAGATTAGCGCTGGCCGTCAGTCACTTCGGTCTTTGTTTCGCACCCCCGAAGTGCATAGCGTTCCTCCAAGATTGGCCTGGTCTACCTCCTGCGCTGACCCTTGGTGGAAATCAGCTAGAAGTCGTTCGAAAATTCAACTACCTGGGAAGTTGTACCAACACCCGTGGGATTGAAAACGAGATCACGAACCGTATGTCAAAAGCTCGAAGTGTTTTTGCTAGTCGTCGCCATCTATGGCGGCCGCGCGACATCACTCTTGCCCTGAAGGGTAGAGTGTACAGTGCAGCGGTACCTTCGGCCCTACTGTACGGTTGTAAAACCTGGCCCCTAAGATCAGCGGACATAAAGAGGCTAGTTACGTTCGAACACCGATTCCTTCGCAGTTTGGTTCACATCTGGTGGGAACACCGCGTGAGAAATGAGCGTGTTCGACGCCTTGTTTACGGCACAAAATAAGGAAATGAACCGCTCAGCACCGTTATTTCACGCACCAGGCTCCGATGGCTCGGCCACGTGTTACGCATGCCAGCCCACCGGCTCCTGCGTCGTGCGTTGTTTGCGGGCCGGGGTATGTATGTAATCTCAACAGTCTAGCAACTAGACATAGAGCCAACAAAGCCATGGAGATCAGTGGATAGGAGACAGTCATTGCGTCATCATCATCATGGCATGGTAGTTGAAGGTGGGCAACACACTTCAGCTAATATGCCGCAAGAAGAATGGAACATTTTGACAAAAAATAGAACAAAACCTTTTTAGTTTGTTTGTCACATGCCAATTTTTTTGTCATTTTCAATATTGGTAGTATTAAACATGTGAATCAATACAATACTGTACACAATTCTTCCGCTGAATCCGGTTGCGGGCCATGTCTTCAAGAGTCCTAAGCCATTGGCACTCCTCATCTTTGGCTCCTCATCCTGGAAGACATATGGATCCAACAGCGGCTAGACACGATGTCAGCGATTTCATGTGCTGCCGCCAAGTGGAAGGCTGACCACCACGCGGTCGCTTCCAGCCAGGTCCTTGACGAGCGAATAGAGGGCGACGCGGTAAACGTTCAGGTGCCATGCGTAGGACGTGACCGAGCCATCTCAACTGACGCCACAAAACCAGTTTTTGAAGGGAATACTCGCATTCCCCAAGATGTGATGTCGAACGTCATTACTATTAACTCGTTGTTGCCACCAAACACGGGTGATCCTCCTTAAGCAACCGGCATCAAAGGCAGAAAGACGACGCATGTCTTCCACGCGAATCGGCCAGGACTCGCACCCATACAACAATACTGAGCGAACTGATGCACTGTAAACGCGGCCCTTTAGTGAGAATGAGACGTCACGACGACGCCACAAGTGTCTCAGATTGATAAATGCTGATGGAGCTTTAGCGATACGAAGCGAAACTTCTTTGTTGATAGTGCTGTCAGCAGAAACACAGCTCCCTAGGTAGACGAAACTATCTACCTTTTCAAATTGTGCACCTTCGAGAGTGAGCACGGGAGCAGGTGAAAGCCAATCCTTGAGCAGTACTTTACACTTCGATGGGGCGAAGCTCACGCCATACTTAGATGCTTCAACCGCCAAACGATCCAGAATGAGTTGCATACTCTGAGGATCGTCACCAAGTAAGGCGATATCATCAGCATAATCTAACTCGGTCGCGCGCTCACCCGGTAGAAGTTCTAGGCCAAAATGTTGGAAACCTTCTAGAGCATTCGACAGAACGTCTTCGATTGCGAAGTTGAAGAGGAATGGGGACATAGGGCAGCCGTGTCGCACACCGCTATTGACAGCGAATTGCGAGGAAAGCTTGCCATAGACCCTCACTCTGTCGGAGGAATGAAGGTAAAGTGCTCGTAAGATGGCAGTATATTTCTCTGGCACCCCTTTCTTTAGCAAGCAACGCCATAAAGCACAGGTCGTTCAACGGTCGGGGTGTGGATGAAAGAAGAAGATAGGTGGCCAAACGATGACTTGTTCGAGAGGAATAAAGGCCCTCACTTCGAAGGTGGCCTCGGTTGGAGCTTCACGGCTCCCTGGTTGGGTTCCAAAGGACGATGAACACGTTTGCCTGGATACACTTGCTGATATGGCTAGGAGGCGACCTTAATGGCGTTCGTGCTGCGAGTTTCTTTGTCCCACCCCATCCCTCCCCCTCCCCCTCTAACCACGATCTCACTTCTTGGCCTAGTATAATTTTGCATAATAAATTCTTTTGCAGCACTTCCAGTGATCGTGGAGGCCTGAAAGTAAACACTTTATATATATATATATATATATATATATATATATATATATATGTTTGGCGGCATCCGGCTTCGGATTTGCCTGTCACTGTGGTCAGCTACAGGACGCCTGCGCCTACAAAGGGACCATGGATGGCTTGCGCTGCACCACCCACAGCTCCATCCACACACCCCATATCCAGTTTAAACCCGAAGGAATAAGACCTGGAGGCATATGGATGAGAGCCACGTTTCATCAACAGAGCCGGCCCACACTCCTTTACAGACAAACACAAGCATGTTGTGTTTAGGAATCAAGCGCATGCAAGGCGGTGGCTGGATTGTTTTCCGCTCTACACTGAGTGCATGGAACCACTGTTCGAGCCTAGCACGACCATAAGTACCGTGCACTCCGCCCCCTTCAGCAACCATCAACTGTCCCCAGAGCCAGTATGGACGAGGTAGTGGATAATAGACAGGTAGGCAGCTTGTCAACATGCATATCAAGCGCAGCCACACTGGGGATATCAACTTTGATGTCAAGTTTGAGATACCCTTCCCTTAAGCACCAGATGTTTTTATGGCAAGCACGAACAGATGGACCTCAGCAATGCTCACCTGGTGTTGCCATCAGTCATGAGCAATGTGCTGTAAACACCAGTAAACGAAGACGGTCAATCACTTAATGTCTCCAGTGCAAGGTGATCAGATTCCTTGGTCCGTACATTAATATCGGTCTTGTGGCATCGTTGTAGCCATATTTTGAATTGACAGACTGATATCCTACCATTCCCAAGGGTGATGGTGACTTTGAAAAACCGCAAACTTTGCTGATAAGTGAAGTAACCTTTTCAGCGATAGGATCGCCAGTGGTGACGCAATCATCGGTGTGCCCGCACCTATCACAAACTTCCAATGGTTGCCAATCGTTCGCCAGAACCGGGAACACGTCAATCCAATCCTGAAACAATAACTTGCACTTTGAAGGAGCAGAAGTCGTGTCGAAGCTTGTAGCACTCTGTACCAATCTGTTCTCAATCATGTGTACAGAGGATCGATCCGACCGAGGAACTGCTTGCAGTTTTCGTATTCCATGCTTACTATTCGGTAACTCTTCTAAATCTCCTATCCAAATTCGTCTAATGAGTCAATAATCGTTGTTCATTTCAATAACAAGTTGAAGTGTAAGGAGGGCACAAGACAACTCTTGTCGTGAGAAAATCAAAATACGGCTTCCCATAAATCATTACTGAACCTCGGTAGTTGTGACAAAGCGATTTTATAACAATGGGGAACTTCCCTGGCCCACACATCAGCGATAAGCTATCTCAGAGGCAGGCAAAATCAACCGAGTCGAATACTACTTTTAATTCAAGTAGGATCACCCCAGTGGGTCGTCTGCATCCGTGTCACTGCTCCAACGCTTGACAAAGAGTGTGCTATCAATTCATGGACCGAACACCGAAAGCGGATGGATACAGCATTCATTACTCGAGAGGGTAACAACACAAACAAGCTCGCTGACAGCAATTCAACGTACCTGAGTTCAGATGAAAAGGGTAATGGTTATCTGGCAAACAGGCTCACAACATTAAGTACAAGAGCACCACTTATCTCTTGATGAGTCCATGTCTGCTATGGTATCCAGTCACTCCTGGGATCGATTTCAATACCTCAATTCAAGTAAACTTTAGTAACCGATCTCAGCACGAGTTGAGGACAGTTTCGTCATACCTTTATGCCATTATATCGATCGATTAACCTTGGACTCCCTACAACAAAGTTCAGCATCTGCTAGCGCCACTAGCCGATGTAAGCGGTCGGTGGGAATACAGTGAACGTGGCCTGGCTAGTATGGGTAGTGCAATTTTAATGCCGATCATCAACTGGTGATCCTTTTTCATTTCTCGATCGGTCCACACGCCAGATGTGCATGATGTATCGGAGGCAATTGTCTTCACAACTACCAGTTCTTGCAACCCTTCAACGCACTGGGCGCACTTTTCATGCTAACATAACCACACCGGCGCCACCTTGACGATACTTACCGTATTTTCCACAGCCACCAGAGGGTCCACAATCGTCTAGCTGAGTGGACACATCCACCACTTCGAGTTTACGCACCTTACTAGTACAATGTGGTGACGTGTCAGCCCAGTTCTGCCTTGACAACATACAGTCTGATAGTGTTGGTTGCACACTAACTTGCGGCACTTGCATTGCATCTGAGCCAAACCTCTAGGGAGTTATATAGTTCGCAGACCCTGTGTTTGCCAGCCAGTTATTCGACGAAATATTTGCTGCAAAAAAGGCAACCCGCGCCTGACTGGAGTCACATGATGTTGCAAACTCAGGATACAATCCCCATAGACCCTCACACTGCCAAGAGTCGCGACAAAGAGAGAGTTTCTTTGGCACGCTATTCGGGTAACAGCCAAACGGAGAGGTAGTATTTAGCAGAATTGCGGGGTTTTTTCCCTTCAGGGAAGCAAACCATAAACACCACAAGTTATCACATCGTAACTGCATGTATTGGAATGAGACATCATATCTGTCGTTTGCGTGTTGGCTTATAGTTTAGCCAGCATCACATTACGACGACGGCAACGAAACAGTACCGTACGTGGGTCGCTGAATAGAAATTCCTCTATCCAACTTCCCGTGCACCGACAATACCGAAACTTTGCACATATATCAGTCCTTGTCAACATATGTACCAACCAGATTTTACATACTTCTCTCATCGGTTTATGCGGTTGATTAGATCACATTTGTAAAATTCCTCAGCTTGAGCCAACTGCCATGACTTGATCTCAGAAATTAAAGTCTCACCGTCAGGAAAGTGTTCCCCTTCAGAAATGACTTCCTAATTGTAAAGAGTTGAAAGGTGCAACGGCCGGATAGTATGGAGGAAGAGGAAGTATTTCATAGCCACACGGCCACTCTTCTGTCTGAGCAACTTTGTGTTATGAGCAGGAGAATTGTCATGGAAGACCAGAACAACTCTGGTTAGCATGCCATGCCTCTTCTTGCTAACCATTCTTAATTGATGTAGTAGTGAACCATGGTATGTTTCGGTAATGCTGACACCTTTGAGAAGGAAATTCATCCTTATTAATCGATTTTGGCCTCCAAAGACTGTGTGCATGACCTTGCTGTCCAAAAGTTGGACACGTGCTACTTTGGAGGTGATGAAACAACATGTTTCTACTGTCTTGACCGCACTTTGTTTCTGGATGATAGTGAGGTGCCCATGTTAAATCCTGTACAATTAGTTCGCTTAACCATATCTCCTGGTTTTTCTACTACATTATCGAATTATTCCGAGAACCTCTGACTATTTATTGTTTCTAACAAGCCTTGACGGTTGCAGAAACCCTATGGATGACATCTTTCGCATGGTCAAATGATTAGATAACTTGCCAAACACCCCACACTAATCATGAAATTTCGGGCCATTCGGCGAACAGTTACACGATGATCATAAAGGTTGGCAGGCTCCACTTGGTGGGTGGTGTCCTCATTAATTGCAGAAGGGGGGCGACCGGAATTGGAAGCTGTTTCCCTTAAAGTCGTACCACATTTGCATGGTCGGTGCCAGTTTTTAAGTGTCAGCTGATGGCGCATTATCGCCACATGCCACCTTCATTCTCTCATATGTTTTTACATGGTGTGTGACCCTTTAAAGACAGATACCTGATAACCGATTTCTATTCAGCTGGTTCCATGATGCAAACCTCCTCCAAATCGGAACCTACAAAATGAAACACTTATTAGTATGGGGTTGCAGTTTGACTGATTATATATATATATATATATATATATATATATATATATATATATATATATATATATATATATATATATATATATATATATATATATATATATATATATATATATATATATATATATATATATATATATATATATATATGGTTGGTGGCATCCGGTTCCGGCTTTGCCTGTCACTACGGCCTCCATAGGACGCCTGTGCCTGCAGAGAGACCATGGGCGTCTTGCGATGTACCACTCACAGCTTCATTCACACACCCCATACCCAGAGTAAAATCGAAGAAATAAGACCAGGAAGCGTGTGGATGGGAGCCAAGTTTCATCAACGGAGCCGGCCCACACTCCTTTAGCCAACAGAGGCGAAGCATTCATGCCCAGTTAAGCAGTCATGCCTGCCAAACGTTTACAAAATAGTGAGCCGCAACCCCGTTCTACACTCTTTGAGCCTAACACGGCCATGAGGACCGTGCACCCCCGTCCTCTCCAGCAGCGACCAACTGTATCATGGAGCTAGTACAGGTGAGGTTGTGGGTAATAGACGGGTAGTCACGTTAACAACATTCATATCAAGCGCAACCACACCGAGGATATCAATCAACAGCCAACACCTGAAATGCAGAAACCTCAACACGCAGACGCACACGCAAACCAACTGCGACGACGATGCAGCACACGTACCAAATCAACCGCCTTATTTATCTGGGTTAATTAATTGGATCGGAAGCATCGAACTTATTAAGCGCCGCGCTGATGATGACTGTATCTTTAACATACGCGTCTTAGACGTTGGCCCAACGTGGTGACGCTGATGGCTTATCAAACCCGGTTGGCTGAGGCACTCGCGACATATGCCATAGCCCAATGCGCTCAACGTCGATAGGCTATCCGCCATCATCGCCTGTCGCTTTCCCAACTGGTTTTCTTTTCTGCAAGCAGTAGTGATTTCTCTTGCACCTGGGCAACTGCCCTCTTGATATGCTCTCGCCATCAGCGCAGATCCACTGCCATCAACTCCTAACACTTGAAATCAACATTAGTTCATGATGAACTCACGTGGATCATGTCCTGGTAATGTCGGTTTTCCCACGTGCCGTTTCCGTGCACGCAGTTGGCCATAAAGCAGCTGTTTCGGTATCCGGGTCGAATCCATGCAGCGAATATCCCCGAGCCATCTCAGGTGCCTTAACAGAAGTGTGCAGTCCACTGCATACGTGCCACTGCGTCGGAACACCTCAGTGGCTGCAACTCGGTCACTCCAATCGATGCGCATAGTACTACGCAAACATTGTTGATGGAAGCGCTCCAGCTAACAGGCATCCTTATGATAAAGCGTTCAGGCTTTGTTGCCGTATGGAAGAGCGGACAGCACCATAGACTTGTATACCAGCAGCTTCGTCCCGACAGTGAGCTGGTGGTTGTTCCACACACGACATTCCAGCTTGCCAAATGCAGCAGCCGCCTTCGATACGCGGCTGCGCAGCTCGCTCGTCATCTGCAGGTCGGTTGTTATTACGCTCCCAAGGTAGCAAAATCTCGGAGTGGTTTCCAACACTTCGTCGGCAACCTGGATTTGGGACAGGCTGACGAACTCCATTTCTGATGATGGCTGGTAAAGTCGAACAATCTTGCTCATGTTGCTGGTGAGCCCGAATTTGGCCGCTGTCGAAGCCAGAGCCAACAGCATGTGCTGCAACTCATCCGCGCTGTGCGCAAATAGCGCACAGTCGTCAGCAAGCAGAAAGATACAGATACTTGTCTCACACACTCGGGTTCTCCTACCGAAACGACGGATGTTCAGCAACCCACCATCAACACGGTGTTCCACACGGACACCCTAATCACAAGCAGTATCAATAATACAAGGCACCATTGCATGGAGGTAAATATTAATTAGAGCAGGAGTTATGACACTACCTCGCTTCACACCACAGACAGCTGCAAAGTCATCCGAGGTTCACCCACACAGCTGCACCCTCTCCCGTATACCACTGTGCAGATATGCAATCAAACTTACAAACTTGCTAGGACAACCCAACTTAGCAAACACCAGTCAGAGTGCCTCGCGGTTCACCGTATCAAATGCTTTGGTGAAATCAACAAACAGCGAGTACAATGGCTGTTGTCTTTCTCTGCATGTCTCCTGTAGCTAACGAACCGAAAACAGAAAATCTATGGTGCTGCGGCCCAAACGGAATCCACGTTGGTCTTCCGCCACGTTTGGTCCCACAACCTGACTGACGAAGCGGTTGAACAAGATTCGGGCAATCACCCTCCGCACGCAACTCAGCAAGTTAATGCCACTATATTTCGTGCAGCATCGCTTGCTCCCTTTGCCCATATACAACGGTAGCACAAGGACATCAACTCAGACGACACTTCTTCGAACCACACGCGTTGCACCAACTGGTGCAGCGTATTTACCAACGCGCGCCCGCTGTGTTTCAATACTTCAGGCGGTATCCTGTCGGAACCGGCGCATTTGCCGTGTCGCAGCTGATCAACTGCTCTCTGCGTCTCATGCATTGTCGGTGCGTAGGTAAGACAAGTCTTTATCTCTCGTTATTGCAACCAGTGCAACACAGTCCAGTCGATCTCTGAACAGTTGTTCACGAGAAAATCAAAGTGCTTTCGTCAGGTCTGCATTATGTCTGAAGTCTATATGGAAGCAGCGCTGATCTGCCATCGAACAGCGTCCTCAGCGGCTCTAAGCTCGGTCCATACACCGCCTTCAAGAAGTCAGAGAATTCCTTGTATTGGCGGCGTTTGTCGTAGCACTCCATCTGCTTCGCCTTATCCGTCCACCATGCATTTTTTATGCGACGGAGCTCTCGGATCAGTCGCCGTCGAATTTCGCGAAACCGGATCTCCTTCCCCAAGTCCCTGTGGTCTGCGACATGTGCAGTAAATGCGCCAATCGTCGTATTGTTCACATCAAACCAATCAGGCCGCTTACAGTTTGCGCGCCCTATGGTCTCCTCGACAGCAGCTGTCACCTGATCGCGAATGTGGTGCCATAGGTCACCCACTGTGGCTATGCATTCCACATCACACAGGGGTGAAGCCATCGCCTTCTCCAGCTCAATACGTTTCTCCACAGTACCGACGGAGGAATGTTACTTTTACGCCTCCGGTTCACGGCAGGCGTTAAGCGTGATGCTTCGGGGTGGACAGATGTCGTCGGTCTGCATGCCAATATATATATATATATATATATATATATATATATATATATATATATATATAAAGTGTTTAATTTCGGGCCTTCACGATCACTGGAAATTCGTCAGGAGAACTCTTTATTGGATTCCCCTCGTTTCCGATTTCAAGTCAGGATTGTTTTGAGGACTGACGTTAACTTGTTGAATGAGCCGTTAACCCAACACTTGGATGTCTTGGTCCTTAATGTTCCTGCTTGCCAATTGTGGTGATCAGCCTCCTAATCAACATCCACATAAACGAAGTACCTTAGCTTATTCGGTCGCCTTGTGGTTTGTTTACAGACGATCTAAGGATTTGTAGGGCAATTGCTGCTCTCGACAACTACGACCTTCTTCAGTAGACGCTCGACCGCCTGTCCCTGGGGTCTGCAGAGGCCGATCTACCGGTCAACCTAGGCGAGTCAACGTTTATGATCCTGCTGACAATGTGTGATGGGCTTATGTACACTCTGACCAGCCATCCGACACATCTCATATCTTCCGTGAAGAACTTAGGTGTACTTCCTTACTGTGTTTTGCTGTTTCGTTGGACAACACAAATAGGCTGTACGGAAACGGGTTGCGCGTGCTTCGGGCGCTCAAACGTAACTTCTGCACTTGGTCTGGAGAGATTGCTACTCACTTCTTCTCTTCCCCTTTATGACCAATGCTAACATACCGATCACCCGCCTATCGTCGGATCACCCGTGGTGAGGTGTAAAAACTGGAACACATTCAGCCTACATGTACCGGGGTCCTCCCCAATTTTCCGGGATATGTCACACGAAGATTGATGCAGACTTCTAGGACTGTACATCGTGTTGCATCAGCGGTTTTCAGTGGACTTATTAATGATGCACCGGACATTGCATCTGGGTCACTTCCACAATCGTGGCCACTGCTACAAGTGTGCACATCAAGCAGTACTTGCGGATACCGGTACAAGCTCGTTGTGCTGGATCTGCAAAATACAGTTCACCCTATTTGCTTCGAGTGGCGTGTGGTGGAGTACTTTGCACGAGACAAAATCAGTGTCGGAATTCATGAAATTCATGGATGTCGTCTTTGAGGACTACTGATATAGGGAGCGCCTCTAACCTCAATAGGATATAGTGCCACTGTAATATGCAGCAAACGAACGGGAATCAGTGACGTGATTTCGCACATCTTCCCGATTTAAAAACTGTAGTGCAGCAACACAGACATACAACTACAGACTCTGTTTTCAGTATTCACCTATAAGCCGGCCCTCTGCCTCCACCCTTAACAGTTTAATGCTTGTTTGCCATGAACTGACAACCTATTCTGCCTACTCTTAGGCTAGAGCAGTATGCTGCGTCTAAAGTCGATTTACAATGAAATGCGCTCATTCTCCCTGACTGTTTTATTCTCTATCACTTTTTCAGATGCCAAAGTTTTACCGCGCAATCTTCGCCATAGAGCACATCCTTTACCATCCCCCAGTTCGACAAATCAGCTGAGCTGCACGGCCACCGATGCACAGCGAAACGAACCCGTTTTCCACCCGAAGGCCGTATTAATCCATGGCGGCTTCACTTCTTTTCGTGATCACAGCGACTCAAGTTCCAATGAGTTATTCACGCCTTCCGACTACTCCCCACTACCTGCTGCAGTGCGTCGCCCCAACAAACGCAGCGCGTCATACTACCGCTCAAGACCACTATCCACTTCGCTTTCACTCTCATCGCTCTCGTCCAAATCTCGGAGTCCATCACCTACGACTACATACTCTACTCCTTGGTCCAAGTTCTCCCCGATCTCCGTTAGGGACTCGAGACATAAATGTGCTGAGACGAAGAATCACCACGCATTCAATCCTGGACATTATATACGAAGGTTTGTAAACTGGTAAGCCCCTATCATTATCGTACTGTTCTCCCATTGAGACCTGCTTACGTTTTCCATCTTTCTGTTAGCAGTTTGTTTTTTTGACTATCATTAGACTATCCTTTTGATGTCCTTCCGACGCATGGAATGAGTCTGTCGTCTGCTGTTCTACTATTGTTGCAACACATTTCACTTTCAACCCCTCCGATGGTGTTGCTACGTCTTTTTTGCCAAAGACAGGATACAGTAACGCCATCTCTGCAGATCAACTTAGCCAGTATAACGCTATCATACCGTTGAGGTTCACCACTCGGCCTTTGGTAGTTATATGAAACCTTTACGAAACTAGCATGGCTATTTGAGTGCGACGCCGCACTGGATCCTGCGTATGTCCTAACCATTTTCCTACTCATGGACAGTGATTATCATGAATTGACAGAGTATGGTCAGAGATCCGGGTCGTGCGTTCAGAAACCAGGAGGATGACTGTTTCGACGTCAGAAACCTTTGTATTCTCGTGCAGTTGTGAAACTGACATCTCGGTTGTCTTCCACTCAATGCTCTCGTCGTTTTCCTTATCTTGACTCAGGCCGTTGTTCGTGTTTTCGTTATATGCAATCTTATAGCAGTATCATACCAAGTTTAAACAGACAATTGGGCTACAAGAAGACGGGAAACGCACCACTGCTGCTAATTGCTAGTTACATCCTACATTGTCGCCACTTAAGCCTAAAAATGATGACTTAACCCCAATCTGCAAAGAGAGACGGACCAACATCATCTGGGCCAGTCATCAGTGACTTTATATTCTGCTACCACATCTGAGCTTGCCGCCTCTGGAGCCCTATACCATCCTAGATTTGGCGGACAGAATAGCGCCTTTTCCTTAGGCTTTGACCGGGTGTACGTAGCACGTGGAAAAACTAATGTGGGATAGGCCCAATAACTTGGAAATGAACAATAATTACTGAAGTGAGACACAGTAATTAGGTCGATGAAATGCTGACCACAGGGAAAGGGCAATAAAAAGGAGGCTTGTCAGAACAACCGGGCATTAGTGATTGTGGAGGGCATACAGTTGCCATTTTCTCCAGTTACTTACTCACTTAAGTCAGCAAATGATATTCTTCGGTCATCACTGATCTCGCGCAAGGTCACAGACGGTCGCATAATTCTGTACTCTGTGGTGATCCTGGATTATTCCGTTCACTTTTTTTCTACATTCTCGGAAATACACCCATTCGTTTCGGCTCGCCGAGTTTTATCGAACGGGATTTATATTTGCGCAGTAAGTCCTCCGTCTCGCTATTTCATCCCAACCGGCGTCTTCGGCAATTCGTACATTAAGAACCACGCTTGAAAGCTTGTTTTTTCAAGAGCTTTCCTAAAGCTATCAGGTGACATATAGCTTAGTACTGTGCACCACCATACACCATAGATACTGACTATTTTGTCCTTTCATCTATATTCCTTCGTGCACCCTACCACACGAAGTGTTTGTGATTCCATACACGCTTGCGCCAGGACCCATCACCACCAAACCCGGACAGCGACGGTTACCGCTAGCCGGACTAGTCAATTCACGCAGCTCACAACGCTGCGACCGGCGTGATTTAAAGTGCATACGAGTCACTAAGCCATGGGAAGGCGAAGTTTATCAGCGGGTCCACGCGTGAACAAAACAACGAAGGTCAATCATGGCTCAAGTAAGCGGAGAACTGTCATCACAAAAATCACGTGCTCTTTGTGTGCAAATTCTTACGACGAAGTGGACGTGAACTCAGAACTTGGCGGAAACCGCAGCGTAATAACAAATAGTTTGTGGTTCTGTGATGCGTGTTCAGATAGCCCAATAGCCAAGATTATCCGAACTCTCAACGCGAGGTGTGAAATGTTGGCTGTTGCGTCATCCGAACAGAAAGAATTGGTCAAGGCTTTGGGAGGGAAAATCGCTGAACTCGAGTTGCAGCTTAGTGTATTAAGTAGCCCTAACCCCAGACCTACCAAACGACCAAAATTATCCATTAAAAATGTTACACGTTCCGGCGAAAAACAAGCACCATTAGCGATAAACAACTGTGATGCCAAGCCAGTTGAAAATTCTATAAAATCTTCTGTTGTACCGCAAGGCGTAAAGAGTTATGCACAAATTGCACGATCATCGCTATTAGCTGGGCAGCACATTACAAACTGTGTGAATAACGTCGTTGCACAGGAGAATTCTTGCTGCAGTCTTGACTTGTCTTCCCCACAAGACAAGACCAACACTCCCACACAACAAACCTCCACCCAAAAGGAACTGCAACAAACTAAATTACTACGCAACCAACAAGCGATGACAGTCATATGTTCAAACGTACCAGAACCCACCAGCAAGTCGTTAAAAGGTCGACAAGCCGAAGAGCAAAATCGCTGGACTGAGATAAGCTGCGCACTAGGACTAAACGTTCACCCAACTAGTCTTACACGTCTGTCACGAAACCCATCGTCTCCTCACGTAGAGGAACCTCGGTTACTGCGAGTAACATTTGGCAACACAAAGGACTTGGAGGATGTTCTCTTAGCAAGCCACAGTCTACCGAACTCTTCTCTCAGTGCCCGCATTTTTCCAGACATGCCATGGAAGGAAAGACAAAAGCGAAAATCCGACCCAACCGCGTCTCGTCAAAATGTAATGAAGAAAGTGGTGTTGGTTCATGGTGTGCCCGAACTGAAACATGGCGACACCAGTGAAAGACAAAAACACGATATTGATGAGTGGCGCTACATCACAGAACTCTATGGCATGCAGAATGTTGTGGCATTCGACGTCAGCCGCTTAGCTTCCTCCCCAAACTATCAAGGGAGCGGGCCGAAAATTTTGAAAGTTACCTTGGCTACGCCGGAGATGGCATCAATGGCAATTAACGTGTGGTACCACAGCAGAAGGCTAGGACCACCAGAAGTACGACTGAGACCATTCCTGCAAGCAGTACAGACCACTGGTACAGTTGAGTCAGACCTGGCTTTTCCGACCATAGACCAGCCAAGCGTGCAAACACTCGTGTCAAAAAACGTGGGCAGACCGGCACTGTTTGTGCCGGTCAAACACAGCGAACCCACCTCCTAATGCGGCAACAAACGCAATGCTGCTACACAAACGCCCAAGGACTTTACTCCAAGTTGCCGGAATTGCGCCATCGGCATGAAGCAGCAACTTGGGACATCATAGCATTAACTGAAACCTGGCTCTCAAACGAGATTTTGGATCCAGAAATTGAACTTAGTGAAATGTCAGTCATTCGAAATGATCGTCCATCTCGCGGTGGTGGCGTTGCTATCTACTACCGAGATCACCTGAAATGTGAAGCTCTCACTGAGCATTCCCTTATTATCCCCGACGCCTTATTTTGCCGGCTGCAGCTATCCGGTCCCGATGGTTGTCCTCAGAAGAAGACACATGATGCTTGCCTCATAGCAGTTGTCTACAGGCCGCCGAACTCCTCCGCCGACAGCGATGATATTCTGTTAAATGCTCTCCAATATGCTATGTCGAAAAAGTACTCACACTACCTAATAATGGGTGACTTCAATGTACCGTCAATAGCATCTGTGTTCCCAAGTGGGCCATGCTTCAAAACAAAACTCCTTGAGTTCTTGACTATGGCAGTTTTGTATAACCATGTGGATCAACCAACCAGACACCGCGGTTCAAACAAGCCTTCAATACTTGATTTAATCCTGACTAATGAGGAGTTAATGGTTGAGTCGGTTTCATACAACCCCCCGCTAGGTTGTAGCGATCATTCAGTTCTAACGTTTGATTATGTGTGTTATGCCAGTATGGTTGACAAAGAACCAGAAACCCGACGATTCATCACCAACTATTCCAAGCTTCACACTATAGCGACAACCGTTGACTGGGACCTCCAGATGCACACTTCGGCGAATGATGCCTGGCAAGTGTTGAAAGGCAAGATAAACTGGGTCCTACAATCAGCTTCAAAAGACGTACCATTACGAGTTTCGCGACGGAGCAACAACTGGATCCGGAGTAGAACACGTAAGTGGTTGAATAGGCGAGACGAGGCTTGGAGGGGTCATTTGCTAGGTCCAAGTGATATCACGTGGAATCATTACAAAACAATCAGAAACTACTGCACTTCACTCCTTAAAGCTGACAAGTACGAATGGCAGGAAACTATGGTATGCAAATTTACTAGCAATCACAAACTGCTCTACCGGTATGTGAATGACAAAAGGAAGGTTAAGATGGGAATACCACCACTAGAGACGGTCAATGGCCCAACGGTTACTGAAGAGGAGACCGCGGACGCATTGCTCATGCAGTTTGTCTCAGTGACTAGACACACCATGGAACCATCGCCTTGCTACATCCCAGCAAATGTCGTCGGCTTATCCACGGTCAACTTTAGCCCTACATCTGTGGCAAAGAAATTACAGTCGCTCAGGGAAAATAGTGCGCCGGGAATTGACAAGATCTGTCCGAAAGTACTTAAAACCCTTGCACCCACCATGGCAGTCCACCTTGCAACCTTTTTCCAGTTTCTATTTGATTCTCATACACTTCCGTCTGAGTGGAAACGTGGACTTATCACTCCGATATACAAGGGAGGTAAGCGGTCAGACTCTGCCAACTACCGACCTATTACTCTCCTTCCTGTTCTATCAAAAGTGATGGAGTCTATAATCGCTGATGAAATGGTGAGATATTTTGAAAGTCTACAAATCATCTCCAACCTCCAACATGGATTCAGACGCGGACGATCTTGCCTCACCAATCTACTACTTGCTCGGGACTCATGGACCAGGGCTGCTGACGAGGGAGTTCCCGTAGATGTGATTTACTTAGACTTTTCTAAGGCATTCGACAGAGTCAATCACCCAGCACTTCTCCGAAAGCTTGCGGCCTATGGTATCCACGGATCCTTGCTCACATAGTTGGAAAGTTACTTATACGACAGAAGAATCGAGGTAAGGATCGCCAACACCCACTCCGATAGCCTATGCGTCACTAGCGGCGTACCGCAAGGATCAGTTCTCGGCCCGTTACTCTTTTTAGTCTATATCAACGACCTCCCTGCCAACATTCAATCACCTATGCAAATATTCGCCGACGATGCTAAGATGTGGCGAGCTATTCAGTCAACATCTGACCCTGTCTATCTGCAGGATGACCTGAACCGGATTCACGAATGGGCAGTAAACAACCAACTACCCCTGAACCCCGAAAAGTGTCACCTGTTGTCGCTGCGCAGTAACTGCAGCAACACATATCACCTGGGGCAGCGCGTTATAAAACAGGTGAGCAACGAAAGAGACTTAGGGGTCATCGTGCAAGAAGGTCTGGGTAATTCGCTCCAATGTTCAAAGGCAGCTAACATAGCGAACTTAAACTTGAGGCTTTTGAGGCGAGCGCTCGGTACCTTCGAGCGGCAACTCGTGCCATTATTGATTAACGCCTACATTCGTCCCCACCTCGAGTATGCGGTGCAGGCATGGCGTCCGTGGTTAAAACGGGACATTCGTCTCCTGGAGCAACCACAAAGAAGAGCCACTAAGGCAACACGTGGTCTATCGGGCCTTAGTTATGAACTGCGCCTTCGTTCGATCGGTCTGTACTCCTTAGAATACCGACGACTTCGCGGTGATCTGATCCTCACTTACCGGATACTAAGAGAAGAGGACCATCCATGTAAGTCGCTGTTAACATTATCTGCCGACAAACGATGCCGAGGCCATGCACTAAAACTTGTGACTCAATATTCCCGTTTGGATTGTAGAAAGTTTTTTTTACTCTCTTAGTGTCTGTCCGCACTGGAACGCACTGCCATCGCATGTGGTGAACGCACCAAACATCGAGACATTCGAAAGACTATTGGACTTGCACTTACATGATACACATTATATAACGGTATGACAAACTGCAGTGTCTAACTTACTGATATTTTTGTGTCACACCTGAAACTTTTGTTTTCTTCCCTTTGCCATCCTGTGGGTCTTGTAAAGTTATTGCTTTTTATCCCACCATACACTATTGAACTATTGAACTTCACAAACTAATTCAAGCATGTGCACAAATCTTTCGTGGTGGCCCTAAACGCTTGAGGAAGACTGTACGTTCGTAGGGTTAACCGGGGTTCCGCAACACCGCGAAAGCAA
>OX104062.1:10892564-11068515 GCA_944474145.2 Dicrocoelium dendriticum
GGGAAAAAACTTATGCATGCTGTAACATTTCGAACATGGAGCAGTCGGACTGATTTGTGTACATCCTTCTTGTTGTCACTTGATTCCACG
This sequence comes from Dicrocoelium dendriticum, assembly GCA_944474145.2. Classification (NCBI taxonomy): domain Eukaryota; kingdom Metazoa; phylum Platyhelminthes; class Trematoda; order Plagiorchiida; family Dicrocoeliidae; genus Dicrocoelium; species Dicrocoelium dendriticum. The sequence continues at coordinate 10,892,655 of OX104062.1, forward strand.
CTGCGCCTTGTGCTATCGACAGTTTGCCCTGTCGATACAGTATAAACTCAACGCTACCGCGCCATCCATTTTCAGGACTAGTTGAATCGTGCACTACGCGCCCGTCATCCGTGGTGATCCATTATGCACTGTGTTCATCGCACCTGCTCGTTTAACCATACTACTGATTAGAAGCGTGTCACCCTCCTCCCCCTAAAGTCTCCACGGCCGCCGACCTTGTAAGCACTTTCTGACCTTAGGGGCTGCCCCATGTATGCAGCACTTTGCTCTTCTCGCTCGTAGCACGTGCTCAATTCGCTAGCGTGAACTCGCCACCTACCAGTCCAGCGGTGCTGTATTCGGGGCCTCGTCATTTGATTACGTTGTATGGTCCGTTCCACTTCGGGAGGAGTTTCATCTCGCCTGGGCCACACGCAGTCGCGCTTTGGTGATCTCTGTACTTTACTTTCGAACAGATTGGAAAGTCTACGGAAGGTTTTCTCATGTAGACCCGGGATTTCTTCATCCTTCGAGCCTGGGTTACCTTCAGGTTTCGGTTCATACTTTCGTGTCGTTCCCTGCCTCCCTCGGCGGTAAGTGGCAGGTCGGCCACATTACCACCTCTAGATCCACAGGAACTCGGGGCGCACGACCGTACATTAACTGAATTGGAGATTGCCTTGTGCTTGCTTGCTTGGACGCCCGGTGAGTTAAAAAGAGCAGTGGTAGGGCTTCTTCCAAATCTTCCCCTTTCACTTCCAGATATACTTTAATTGTCCTATTATTCCTCTCCGTCAATCCATTTGTCTGGGAATGGTAGGGAGTGGTTCGTAGCTTGATGCCCAGTTTCACCAGACATGTCCGGAACTCGTCATTTCCAAAGCATAGGCCCTGGTTCGTCAGTATGCCCTTCGGAATTCCGTGACTCGCTATCACGTGCCTCATCACCGTATGTGTTATAGTGCTAGCCCGTTGATCCTGAATTGCCGCGGCTTCAATCCAGCGGGTGAAGGGCTCATTCATCACGATTATGTATTGGGTGTCCCGTCTCGTTAACGGGAACGGTCTCGTCACGTCGACTGACCACAACTCACCAATCTCTGACACTGGAATCGCGAGCATAGATTGTGGCATTCCTCAGTTGTCCCCCTAAAAGAGCTGGCGCTGCTGACACGACAGAACGTATGTATCGACGTCATTTTTCATACCCAGCCAGTAAGCTCGCTGCCTAAGCAAATCATTTGTTCCGGTGCATCCGGTATGTACCATCTCATGACAACAGACCTCCAGGTTTTTCCACAACTTCGGTGCGATCACCGGTACCGGGATGGCGCCTCGCCCTTGCGTCCATATCAGAATTCCGGCTTCGTTGACTTGCAGGTTTTGTAGGTCCCACGCGCACGACCCGAATTGTTTGCTTTGGTTCTTGGTTGTCACAGTTTGCTTCATCATCCATGCTGTCATCAGCCAATTCAGGAGCCTATCCTTCCGTTGCTCAGCTGTCAACCTCTTCGGATCCTGCTCCAGCACCAAACCACTGATACCGAAGGCAACGTTCGACAAGTTGTAGTCACTCGTCAAGCGCGATAAAAATCTGCCGTTCCGTTGTTCCTCCCTGGTATATGGCTCATCATGAAGTCGTATTCTTGTAAGCGTAGCACCCAGCTAGCCAACTTGACTCTAGGGTTTTTGGAGGACCTAATCCATTCCAATGTGTTGTGCTCTGTTTCAAGGTGAAAGCGTTAACCCAGTAAGTACGCCCGCCACTTGTCCAGCGTCCAAAAATTTGCTAAACACTCCTTCTATTGTTGAATACTTGCGTTCCGATGGCGTTTCAATTATGCTAGTGTATTCAACCGACACGTGTTATCTTCAGTATCGCACCAATTCCAACGTCACTTGAGTCTGTGGTCACCGTGAACGTTTCTCCGGCGATCGGCAATTGCAAGGTAAGATGCTGCCTTCCCATCTCTTTTTGAATGTCGTCAAACGCTCGCTGAGCTTCTGGCGTCCACGTGAATTTCTTCCCCTCTCCTAACATGTCGTACAAAGGTGACGCCAAAGGTAAAATTCCTGACGAATTTACTGTAGTATCCGGCACGGCCTAAAAATGCCCTAAGACTGCTCTTCGAGTTCGGAATTGGTGGGTCGCGAATTGTCAATATTTGCTCCAGCAGTGTCTTCAACTCACCCTGATCCACCTTGTGACCAAGCAGTGTTACCGACGATTTGCCGACCTGAGATTTAGGAGCATTTATCCGTAATCCCGACTGTTGGATCCTTTACAACATTGCTTCCAAATGACGATAGTGTTCTGCTTCCGATTCACTGTATATCACGAGCTCGTCTCCATACACTCTTATATAATCTAACCCATCGAGCAGGAGGAGCATCAAACGCCGGAAAGTGAACGGGGCACCAGAGAATTCAAACGGCATCCTATTAAGTTGGTGCTGCTTCTCGCCAACTGTAAACGCAGTCTTCCGTCCGTCCTCCTGTTTGATCGCTAGCTACCAGTAATCAGATCTCAAAGCCAGTACTGTGAAAATCGTTGAATGCTGCACTTTGTCGAAGATGTTTGCTACTGATGGCATCGCGACAAAACGACTCAGCGAGAATTCCTTCAACCTTCTGAAGTCCACGCAAAGTGGTATTGTCCGTTGGGCTTCAGCAAAACGACTGGGGTTATACGGGCTGTGAGCCTCCTCGATTACATCCGCACTCAACGTCTCCTGAAGCTGACTTTTGATCTCGGCCTCCAGGTGGATCCACGCGGCTGATACGGCTACCGCGAAAGCGGAATTGTGTGTTCGAGCCAATCACAAAACCCGTAGGGGCTGTTATCGTCTGTGAAGAGAAGTTTGTATTTGCCGACAAGCGACTGCAGGGCCATACTAGTGTGTAAAACGGCAGCGACTGTGCAGGCCCGGGTGGATCTTGCTCTACCAGCGTGAGATATAGACCTTTATTACGTCATCAGCTATTATAGTTTCAGGTCGAAGATGGCCTCATACGCTTGGAGAGTCAGCCCCAGAATGGTCTGTTTCGCGTCCGGTGACAGAACGAAGAGATGGTTGAATTTTTGGGTCCCGATACGAACCACATGCTCTGCCATACCATTTATGCATTTTGTAACCAACGACCGCGTTCACCACCATGGATCACAATTGGGTTTTCACTCCTCTATCGATTAAACAGTGTTGCTCCATTCACCTGTACCATCGATCAAAGAGCACCTTTGTTCAGGGCCCCAAGTATGCACTCGACAATACTGTTTGTATCGTTACTTGGTACAAAGAGTGTGCTGCGCCTTGATGGGCATTGCCGCTTCCAGTATCCCACAAAGAAGCATCGCCCACTTTGCGGCGTCATGACGGGTACGTCGAAGTGCCTTGACTTCTTGCGTAACCCGCTCCAACTTCTCTGCTACCTGTCCAAGCGCTCACTATTTTTTCGGTCTTCGATTCACAATGCTGCTGCTGGCTCCTGTACCCACTCACTTGCCAATCGAGCAAGTTCCACCACGCACGTTCTCTGGGTGGCGTTCACAATCCGCAATCGTTGGAGGTAGACCGTCCAGAAACTGTGCCACTAACAGTTGCTGTCTTGACGCATCGTCCAAATCTGGCAGCGCCCAATCTAATAAGCTGCCTAGTTAGACCGCAAACAAGACCGGATCCGCGCCTAGCCCAAGCCTGGCCGCCCTGAATCGTCGTATCGCACCCTGGCGGTCGGCCGGACTGTCGAACCCTGTGACCAGAGCCTCCTTCGCAGCTGCCCATTCGAACTTGACTGGGCCTTTGTTAGCGTCTCCAAGATCGCCTTCGCCCGCCCTTCGAGTAGACTACAATGGGAAACCAGCTCCGACCGGCCCTGCTTCCACCCGACTGCTTGCGCGACATCTTCGAAGTCCCCCAGGAATCGCCGTGCATCGCCATTCTTAAATGCCTTCTGCCACCGGATCTTCATCTCCCACGTCTCGACACAGTGTGGAGAGGAGGGCACTACGTTGCTGTGCCTCGGAACGAACGTATACATGGTATAAGGTATACGTGGTATAAGCTTTCTAACAGGGAACAGGGTCACTTGATTCCACGCTGCGCCTTGTGCAATCGACTCAGTTTGCCGTGACGAGACGGTATACATTCAACGTCTATCTATCAACGTCCATCTATTTTCCGGGCTATTTGAATCGTGCATTACGCACCTGTCGCCCGCGGCAATTCATTATTCGCTGCGTGCACCGCGCCTGCTCATTTCACCATACTACTCATCAGTAGCACAACGCAAAACGAAGCGCCACAGTGTGTGCCGACGTACTTTGCGTGAAACATTACATCAACATCTTGTCATATGGGCCGATGCATCGATGCGGTCAAACGTACATCGATCAACATGCGGAAACGGTGTGTTTAATGCGCGTCGCTGCGATGTCCCGCTGTCCTGGTGACAAACACACTATATGTGTGCGTTCGAACTTCGTCAATCCTGTCCGGGTAACCTGTAGAGACGACAATATTCAACGGTAAGTTTGCGCATCCTTATGCGTAATTCACCACCGAACCGTTCTAGGTTCACACGTGGCCAAGGGCCATTAGCAGATGTGTACTAGGTGATAAACAGCCATGGAATGGTCTGTTGGGGATGTACAAAATGACAATGATAGGGTAACTGTTGGATGATCCACATTTTGCTTGCTAGAATCTTCTGCATAGCGCATGTTGCAATTAGCAAGGTGTGATTTTAGCAAACTAAATGTGAACTTTCGTGTTCAGCATTTCTGGTATTCATGTAGTTAATGGTTGGTTGGCTACTGTAACAACTGCGGCATCGATCAGGTCTATGAATATGTTTGGTTTAGAAATAACGACAACAGCTTTCATGAGGTAAAATACGCGGAAAAAGACATTCCAACTGTAAGCTAACTGGTGTGGGATAGTGTCCTTTCACGTTGTTATTAGGACTGTGTTTGCAAAGGCAACACACATGGTTACGCTTGCTTGAATTCGGGTAACCCAAGATAAGCTTATCACCCCGATCTCTTTTACTGAAGGTATCCACACTGTTATGTTCTAAAGCAAACCAGTAAAAAGGTATGAATTGTTCGGCTACCTGACGTTGGGTCAACCCCAAAGCGGTGAAAGTCAGCTTCCCCATGGCTACCCGACCAAGATTACAAATTCATGTTAAGACTTATGTATGTAGCGAACTTTTGAGGAAACATCATAGAATCGAGGAATTAGAATGTGTCCGAATGGTCTCAGCGGGGGTGGATGTGATAAACGCCAAACTCTGATGCCATTTCGGACTGTTCCTTGCAGTCGAAGCCACTCTTGTAATACAGTGAAAAGTAGGGAGGCGAAGAAGTATGTCGGAGCTAATTCAGGCATTCATTTCTACTAAAACGCATCCTTGAAGTCTTTTGATGGGAATCTATTTCCCCGAGTGGACTGGCCCTAGTATACTAAGGATAGTTACATGCAGTTAAGGAATGATTGCAACTTTAAGGTCAAGCTTCGATACAGTCCATACAGATGAAGGTTCCGGCTGAAAAACAGTAGACATTCAGTCGCATGTTGGGGTCCCACTGACAAATAAAAAAAAGAATGGCCGCGGTCCTAGCATGATTGCATGCCTCAGTTGTGGCTACATTACCTGGCTTTACTGGCAATTGCTTAAACATCACCGAACTAACCGAATGTTTGCATTTTTTCTCGGGACTCAGATAGAATAGTCTATTGGGTGCAAATTCTCATACTATTAAGCCGTTGGTCGGCCTACCTTGAGATTGGAGTTCAAAACATGGCCCTTCGTGATTTCAAGTTAGGTGATTTTCGGAGTAGTGTTAAAACGTGCAAGAAGTCTCATAAGAGAAACGGGCTTTCATCAGGCCACCAATCTGTGTCCGCGTGCCATCCTCCCAATTAAACAAAGTGAAAACAAAAGGGACACCGATGTCGCTCGGTTTAAATGCGTTTGCAAAGTACAAAACCTACCGTTGTGACGGACGTCTCATTCAAGGCAGGACCTCAACCGTGCGGCCGCACTTTAACTCGGCTCTTGCTTTGCCCTCTGTGGCCATTCTAATTCTTTCCACACAAGATTGTATGTGCTCCTTCGAACCAGTTCGACAAGCTCTACTCAGTGCTTCCCAACTCTTGGATCTAACCTGCTTGTGTTCCCAGTTTCCGGCATATTCTTTGCCGATTTCTGCGTGTGTAATTACATCAAACCGTTTATCGGGATAGATTTTAGTCTCCTTCGGAAGAAGAAGCTGAGGTCTCCCAAACTACATAACAACCATCCCTGCAAGTTGCAGCTCAACAAAGTTACAGTCATGCTGCTCGGCTCATTAAGTGAACAGCTCTAGGGACGCTTAGCAGCGCTTCACGTGCATCGTCGCTTAAGGCAGGCCGATCAACACACGCCGCCGTTTCGTGTGGGTGTGTATGTTCAGCTGCGAGTCGATTGATCACTGAACCCGACAGTCTGCGCGTTACGACCTCCATCAACCTCTAGCTCCTGACCTTGGTGCGGTTGAACAACTCTCCATTCGTGTGCGTGTTCTGACCTATCCGTGAGTCACCCATGGCGCAAAGAACACTCATCAAGGTGAGCGCTCAGATAGGCCTTGCTGCAAACGATAAGAGGACGACTAGCATTCTAGTGGTTCAACATCGTCTATGTTACGCAGACAATTTCAGTAATGTCCTTCAGATAAATGTAACCTGTTCCAGCTGCGTTAGATTGTACTGTCAGCAATGTGTAGGCAAATCCGTCCGAGAAGTGAGACAAACAAAATTGTTGACATAATTTGGTTTTGCCCAACATGTCAAGTCACCCCAGTTGTCATTTGTTCATCTTTGCTCATGAAAAAGTGCGACAGAATGACTGGGATAATCGCGCATTTTGTAACTACGAAGATCGACCCCACGGAGGTAAATATGGCCACGATAATACCTCAACCAGCCAAAGCAAGCTCTGAATCTAAGCCGAAGAAGAGAGCTAGACGCTCCAACCGCATTGCAGCATCTGTGACTCTAAATCCACTGGGTCACCTCACGTCCATAAGTGGAAAAACCTCAAACACGCTTGTTTCCACTTATCTAACCATACACGCTTCACCTGGAGCTTCAGCCATGACACCGACAGCTCAAAGCCGAAGGCAATCCGGTGCAGATAACAAACAGATAACATACGCATTGATTGCCTTGACAAACACACCGGGAGCGACACACAGGTTCATCTTCTGTACCGAACATGTGTGGCGCAACGCAGCTTTCCCCGTCAACTCCAGTGGTGCCTTCTAAACAACCTAAATTGCCGGCACAAACTATAAATCCGATACTCGCTAGCCAAAACCACGCTGCGTTAACTCTCGTGTGCCGTGTGTGCGTGTGTGTTCCCGAGTCCAACTCTGGCACAATAAAAGGTAAGTTGCAAGACGATCGCAACCAGTAGAGTTCCATCTGCGATGCGATTGGTATTCGGATTGAGCCCGCAATGCTGCAACGCGTAGCGCGTCACCCGACCTCAGTGCACTCTGTTGAACCTCGAATTCTTCGAGTAACACTAGACTCAGCAGATTAGACAGAGAATGTCCTGCTCTCAGCAGTTCGTCTTCGCAACTCACCGAGCGGAGTGCGCATACTACCCGATCTACCTTGGAAAGATCACCCAAAAGAAGCAGTTGACCAACGCGGCATTCCTAATAGGGATAGCAAGAAAACAATATTTGTTCATGGAGTTCCCGAGCTTCTGCATTCTTCTGATCATGATGCACAAACACATGACCGACAGCAGTGGTGTTACATCCGCGAAGCACTCGCTGCTGATAATGCTATTGCCAAATCCCTGACAAGAGTTCCGTCATCGCCTAACTACAAGGGCCGCGGTCCAAGACTAGTGAAAGTAATATTACACTCCGACGGAATGATGTAAGTTCTGTTGGATGTCTGGTTAAACTTAAGAGCCAGGTTGCCAACGGAGATCCGGCTAAAGGTAGCAGGCGAACGGCCAAAAGTAGGAAGCAATTCGATGGAACTTACAAAGGCTGCAAATTCTTTATATGCACAGTCCCAACGGAGAGACTGACATAACAGCACCCATGGCGCACCACAGAACAGAGCACAGCACCAGTGAAACGACTGTTCAGGAACGCTCAATGACGCCATGCAACTTGACTGAAATTCATAAACCAAAAAACGATTAATGGCCGACCACCCAACGGCAGGCTTAAAAACTAACACAAAGGTGTCATCCATTAGCGCACTCTTAACAACAAAAGTCCCATCTTGCATGTACACAAACGCCCAAGGCCTTCCAAGTAAGTAGGCCGAAGTTAGAGAAATACATGGCTCACAACCGTGCGACCTCGTCATGGTTACAGAGACCTGGTTAAACCCTGCGATAACCGATACTGAGATCAATGTACCCGGGATGTCGCTGCTTCGAACGGAACAAGCGGGAAGGGGTGGCGGTGTCATTCTTTATAATAATACAAACCCCCGATGTGAAGTTATCGATCAACCGGATATCCGAGCACTTATATGCTTTGGTGCCGGCTACGGTTGCGAAACTAGGACCCATGTCTACTAGCCGTGATTTACCGCCCACCAAACTCAACGTCGGAAATGGACTCAAAAATGAACCACGCCTTTCAGTTTGCATTGAACAAGTCGTACACCCACATTCTTATCTTTGGAGACTTTAACGTTCAAGACATAGAAACGCCAGCAACCGACGGCACGCAGTTTAAAGCTTGCTTGCAAGAGCTAATTGGTAGCCACCCTCAGTATAACCACGTAACCTCTCCCACCAGCTTTCGAACTGCTAACAAGCCATCGATACTGGATCTTGTACTCACTAACGACGAATTCACGGTTGATAAGTTAGTTACAAGCACATCACTGGGTCGTAGTGACCAGGTTACTCTACTATTTGATTACATATGCTATGCGGAGTATCCTGAAAAGCAGGATGATAACGTGCTTACTCTAACCCACTATAATGTGTTATCTACGCTTGTTAAGGACACATCTTGGACTTTCTTAACCGGATGCTCCACAGATGTTGCCTGGGAAACGTTTACAAGGACGTTTAACACAATGGTAGTGCACGCATCAAAACAGAAGTCCTTCCAACCCAAAAACAAGCATAATTCATTTCTGAGGAGCAGAACACGTAAATGTATGTTCCGGAGGGATTTGACTTGGCGAGATCACAAGGACTGCTCGAATGCTGAAACCTGGACTGCATACGTGATACACCGTAACTTCTGTGTGAAACTGATCTGCGAAGACAAGGTCATGCATCAGCAGGAGTTAATGAAGCGATTCTGCACGAACCGCGAATTTCTGTACAGGCACGTTAACGGCCTTCGAAAGGTGAAGCGGGGGATTCCAGCACTAGTCACGACTGATGGATGCACGCGATCAGCAATGGAAGCAGCTGATCTCCTACGGCTTCATTACTCCCAAACTTTCCAGCAGGTAACGAGCCCAAATATTCTCCTTGTTTCTATTACTCCACCGTCGGGTTTAGACAACATCACCTTCACTGCGGAAGCTGTGTTGAAGAAGTTGTTATCCTTGCATATCCACAGTTCTCCTGGAGTCGACAACATCCGACCAAAGGTTCTGCAGGCAGTAGCTAGTGATCTAGCAGAACCACTGGCCGTTTTCTATTAGCGATGTCTAGAAGAGAACCATATTCCACCAATATGGAAGCGAGGGGTCATCACTCCTATCCATAAAGAAGGTAGCCGCACTGACCCCATCAACTACCGTCCAATAACACTACTTCCTGTACTATCCAAAGTGATGGAATCAATCATCGCAGATGTGCTGATGCAGTAGCTGGAAAGCTACAACTTAATAGCCCCAGAGCAACATGGCTTTCGTCAAAAGCGTTCATGTAATACTAACCTATTAATTGCACGTAATAGCTGGACTGAAGCTGTTGATGATGGAGCAGGAGTCGATGTCATCTACCTGGAATTTTCAAAAGCGTTTGCTCGCTTAGACCATAGAAGTCTCCTTCAGAAGCTTCGGAACTATGGCATTAGCGACCCAATCCTGAGTTGGATTAGCAATTTTCTACACGAACGACGGCTAGTGGTGAGAGTCCGAGAATCATTGTCCGATGCAATCGATGTGGTGTGTGGTGTACCACAAAGCTCGGTGTTTGGACCTCGTCTATTCTTGGTGTTCATTAACGATTTGGCGAGGTCAATTGCTTCCGATTTCCTATTTTTCGCGGATGATATCAAGATATGGCAAAGGATCAGAGGATCGGACGACCACGAAGGGCTCCTGTGCGATCTTAACACGGTGTCGAACTGGTCAGTTTAAAACGCCCTACCATTCAACGTAGACAAATGTCGCGTTGTACAATTACGCCATAGACATAATTACACCTATTTGCTTGGGACAAACGGATTGCAGACCAGCTCCCAGGAACGTGATCTTGGTGTGATCGTACAGAGCGACCTCAACTGTTCAAAACTGGCTGAGGTAGCTGCGAAAAGAGGCAACCAGCACGTCGGCATGCTGCGAAGAGCATTCGGGAGATTCGACCCATCAATCTTCCCAATGATGCACAATTCCTACGTGCGCCCGCATGTTGAATACGCTATCCAAGCTTGGCAACCTTGGTTGAAGCGCGACCCAGAGGCGTTAGAGGCACCACAACGAAGAGCAACAAAGAATGTAAAGGGCCTGCGCTATCACTCTTACCACCGAAGGCTGAAGTTGCTGGGAATTTTCAGCGGACGCTATGGAAGGCTGCGCGGCGACCTCATTTTAGCTTATCAGATACTGAGTGAACTCAACCACGTACGCCACCATTTGCTGAAACTTAGCCACAACAAGCAGCTCAGGGGTAACTGCTTAACAGTGAAGGAACAATATAGCCGTCTAGAGTGTCGACGGAATTACTTTTCCCTTCGGGTTTGCCAACCCTGGAACGCACTCCCAGACTCAGTTGTATCCTCTCCTACCTTGGACGTTTTCAAAAAATGATTAGATGTTGTTCTTAGCTCCCAGCATTTTGTTACCTAAACTCCTCTATTGTGGATTACGCCAAGCATGCTTTTCTACAGGATTTATGTATCAAATGAACCCAACTGAGCGACCATCGTTACCTTTTTCACGTCTTATATCAACGATCACTGCACCCCAGTGTATTGCTGAACGTTTACGCACGATTATTTTAAATTTTACACTGATGTTATTTATCAAAGTATTCATCTCGGCAGACCTTCGGTAGATGACCCACATATATTTTGATTTTATCGTATTCACCCCAACCATCCTACGGGGCGTGTCAAGCACTTGTTTTTATCCCGTGATAAATCATTGTTCATTGTTCATATTCCTCGGGTTTGGGCACCTCATTAGATTAGAATCATGCAGGTGGGGCTACATGTGCCGCGGAGCATTTAAACAGCAATTCAGTAGTATGAGCAATCAGCATGTGGCTAGTTGTATTCGATATTGACGATTAATGGTGTTGAATAAATGGCACACTCTGGCTTCAGATCAGACTTGAGATATGTGCTAAGCCGTTGGCATCTTTGTGGGGCATCCTTCGCCGACTGCTCAAAGTCTAGGTCGAACTTTCTCTTACAAACCATCACTAGAAACTGGATTCTGATGGCATCCCTCATACACCAGCAAATTCGGGAGACCTGGGATATCGGTGCGTTTGCTGAGCATGTTCACGTTGTCGATAAATGCTAGCCATTTTCCGGAACAATGTGAAATATCGTTAATTTCCCCATCGTTATAAAGAGGATACAAAACAGAACGTCGCTAATTATGGGCGTATCCATCACACTCCCATAATTGCTCGATTGCTCGTAAACTAATTAAAAGTGGAATCATAAGCTTTAGCTAGCGTCTTAGCAAATCTAAGCACGGGTTCCTCTATAAACGTTCCTGTACAACTTGTCCGTTGCTTTGGCCTGATTACATCACAGAATCCAATGTCTCCAATTATGCAGCTATACTTTTATACACCGATATGTGAAAAGCCTTAGACCGGACGGCTCACAAGCGGCTATTGAAAGTAAATCAAGTCATTTGCGATCAGTGACCCACTACTGAGTTGACTGAATTCAGCCCTAAAGGACGCTACCAGATCGTCACTCTGAGTGACCACCATTCTTCCTCACTTTCAATCACTATTGGTGGCATCCAAGGGAGCGTAGTTGGTCCTTCCCTTTTCCTAGTCTTTACTAACGACATTACGATGTCTGTTAGATGTGGCACACTATTGAACAATGAATAATAAATTTAAGCGGGTTAAGAAGCAATGCCTTACATGTCCCGCTGGATGATTTTGCCGGGTTACCGAAAAATAAAAAAGCAGTGGGTTATTTACATTTAAAAGAGGGACTTATCGTTTGTCTCGCTGTAATCATGCGATCCGTGTATTTTCGGAGCACAAACATGTAACTGAAATTAAATCCAAAGTATATTCCAGGAGTGGGATTGGGATGTTGTACTAGGTAACAAAGTGTAGTTGGGTAAGTGCGTCATCCAAACATCTTTTAATTATGGATAGTGATGGTGCAGAAATGACCGATTCTGGAAGATCATTCCACGGGTGACCCACGCGGACGGAAAGGAACTTCCTGCGGGGCAATCTAGGCGACTGTATGGTTCTGCCAGTTCTAGTGAGTGATATCAATTTGCTGAGTTACAGCAAAGAGCGACACACATGGTGTGGATCGTGCAGAATTAAGTATACCATTATCCAGTCACCTCGTAAGCGCCGTTAACGTCTGTTGAATACCAATCGTTCCAGCCTCGCCTCGTATGGAAGATGGTGCATTCCAATAACATACTTTGATGTTCGACGTTGGGGATGCTCCAATGCACTAAGGTCGTGTTTTAGCCATGGGTGTCAGACCTGGACTGTATATTCGACATAAGGACGAACACACGCACCATGCATCCGCCGGAAAATAGAGCAATCTATTTTCCGAACACCCGTCGTATAATTCCCACATGTTGGTCACCAGTTTTGGCTTTCGCGAACTGCTTGGAACAACCCAGGTCATCCTGAACCAGTACACCAAAATCGCGTTAGGTGACAGCTGGCTGCAGCACATGCGTTCCGCGTCGGTAACAGCGGTTGCTCTGATGTCGTATAGAGAGCACCTTGCATTTACTCACATTGAATTGCAGTGAATTTTGGATGGACTATTGATATGCCGTGTCTAGATTATGCTGAAGCAGTTTTTGATCAGTATTCCCCTAAACCTTGTTCCAAATCTTGACGTCCTCGGTAAACAGCAGGAAATTAGATGTAATTGCTTGTGTGAGGTCATTGATAACTACCAAAAACCACCGAGGACCCAGCATTGAGCTTTGAGGCACACCACATTCAACTTGTATAGGGTCAGAGTAGGAGCTCCGAGCCCTGACCACCAATTGCCGCTGAAGGAGATAGTCGGCGATTCAGCATAGAAGAGGGTCACAGATCCCTTAACACTGAAGCTAGGAAAGGAGTATCCGATGATCTAGACTGTAGAATGCTTTCGAGAAATCCATGTAGAAAACATCAACATCCTCTTCAACGTCAGTTGACCGGGTCCAGCTACTCCGTGCTAGTAGCATATTCGTTGCACACAATCACTTTCGAAGGAAGCTGTGCTGCTCAGAAATAATAATGTTAGAGTTTTCCAAATAGACCAACAGCGCATCGGCTATGATAGATTCCATCATCTTGGACAGAATAGGGAGGAGGGAAAATTGGTGGTAGTTGGAAGTCTCGGTGCCGATTCCACCTTTATGAGTGGGTGTTATTATTCCAAGCTTCCACGTAGCAGGAACTTGGTTCTGGTCTAAGCAGCGCTGGAAGAACTGAGCCAGTGGCTCTGCCAGTTGAATTGCTGCTGCTTCCAGTGCATCTGGGCTGATAGTATCGAGACACGGGAATTTGTGCTTGCGTACCAGTGGTCAGCTTCTGCAGGACAGCGTCAGTGGTAAAAGAGATGTGAGTGAGTCCGGGCGGCGGGCCGATTAAAGCTGGAGGATCTCCTAATGGTAATACCCTCTGGAAGGTGGGGGCATATTGCATCCGCAGCGCGTTTGCTGCTTCCGTAGCCTTGCCGGGCCATCAGCCGTCGTGAGTGGCGGAACTCCTTGTCTCACTTTCCCTAGACCATTGACGTGCTTATACAGCAGTTTGTGATTGGCACTGAAAGATTTTGCCATGTTCTGTTGATGCGCAGCTTTGTCCTCTGAGCACTTGAGTGCAGTGGTTTCGTTTGGCTAGTTAGATATCCCAGCTTTCTGGTTTTGGGAATAATCTATGCTCTCGCCATGCTGCATTGCGCACTGCCAGCAATTTTCGAGCTCTGCTCAGACCTTTTGCAAACTTTTGTCTCTGAAGCATCCGTAACCAAATGGATTGCGCATTGCAGAAGATTCCCAAAGGATACCACGGCTGTACAGTGTCTTTCCAGGCGTGTGCTGGCTGTCAGACTGAATTTACGTGCGACGAATTTCTACTTATACTAATCCCACAATGTTTATAAACGTTGTCGGAATGCCAGTATTCGTTTAATTTTGGCTCATGTTAAAAGATATATTGAGTTTTCCGAACGAGGCTTACTACCATATGGGATAATGTCGCAGATCCACCCGACTCCAATTATTTTGTTGACAACTGTGGCACAAGCGCACAAGTGAGGGATATTTCAAGGCCGCTTGGCTGCACTATTCCTAAGTCGAGTACTTGTTGTGGGCTGAACTTGTTTCCTATCAAACTTCTTGGCTGTAAGTTGGGTGGAATTTAGATTCCTGAATATATTGCTAAGTTTATCAAGGAACCTATGTACGTGCGTGCAAGTGCCTGTATTTCGATGTTTACAATCTGTGCACTTGGCTTCCGAAAAATTGCTCCCTCGATCGACCAATCGCTGTAAGACCAACGTATATGAAGCAATTATTTTCCAAAAAACGTGTCAGTCTATGCAAATTTAACCATTTAACCTAAATGAGTGTATCCGGTAGCATTTTGCACCAGTGTAAGCCTACTAGATATGTGGAAAACGAAGGATAGGAGACGATGCTAGAGGTCACAAGCAACAACGCGGTTTACGGATGAGCCGTATGGGTTGACGACTGCTTACAGCCATCGATTTATGTGCAACGCAAAGTTGGCGACATCGGCTTCCAGGTCTAGCTACCAATGCAACTGCAGTCACCGGATGCCAAGACCTAGGAGGTGGAGGCTGACTAGGACTGCAGCACCCATGCGTTGTTAATCCGACTGAATAGGAGTATGGAACACATAACTTATAGCCACGAACGGTCCTAAGTCGCTTCAGACTTCTGCTCGTACAGCGCTGAGGCCTGACTAGGGTGATCCAGCGTGTTGAAAGTACTCTGTGAAGTAGTTGGACCGTATGCCATTCCACAGTTAGATCACCCGTTGTGTATGATACGTGTATGATGACGATGATGATGATGTGTATGATACTGCTATCAATCGACCGAAGTAATCGGGGGTGCTTGAGTTTAACTGGTGAGCAGCTTGCTATCATTCGCATCGTGAACATGCAGATCTGGCAGTTTGCGAGGAGCGTCAAGCACACGTCAGTCACTCGACTGCAGTCCAAAGTGAAGGCACACCATACGCTTCGTCTGCTCCTCTGATAGAGGCAGTTCAGAGGCCGCGTGAGCTCAGCACAATTGTCTAGTGCACACACAGAAATGGGAATCATAACAGTGCAGCAAATTAGAACATAAAGATCCATCTAAAACCATGGAATGCGTAGATGTGATAAGTACGAAAATCGCTGAGGACACGAATAAAATGTAACTTTCTGTGTTGTGCACCTACCCTTCGTTGATTTTTGTCAGGCTAATGAATGCGGTACTGATTTGTCACTTCAAAGCACTGATTCATGCATTTTCTCCGCTGAGCATATTTGTGTACCATGTCGTCAGCGGTTTCCAGCTAGCTGGGCTCTTCAACAGTGGAACCCAGCCCGGAAGACGCAAGGGCCGACAACAGCTAAACTGGAAGTATGCGATTTAACCACCGCATGAGCTCTTCAACCATGATGTTGTACGAGCTGACAAAGCCCGTAGTCGCGGCCGCTCCTACGACATGTATTCGAAGATCAGACTAAGTCATCTCAGTTGGAGCAACGCTACTAGGCTATGGAGAGGAAGGCCAGTATTGCCTAGGAGGTCTAAGATCGCCATTGCAAACGTGGTCTTCTAACCATCCACGAGCTATCCTCCACGGACACCAGTTGTAAGACGAACTACGACGCCCTTCAACCCGACCCAGTGGACGCTTCCCAAACCCCACCCTGGCATATTGCTACAATACAACCACTCCCTGTGAGATATTTTGGAAAATATTAGGAACTGATCGAGAAGTCATCGTTTCAAAAGGTTTGGCGAACGACCGGTTAGTGTATTAGTTATACTGTGAGACTTCTGTTATTCGACTGCTTGTTCTGATACGTGTAGACCCTGCGCTTTACTGAGAACAAAACGTCCTGTCGATGCCAAAGATGCCTCAGATGGGCGCATGTGGATCGGGCTTCGGTAAGTTGATAAGCAAGCTCCCTTCCAATCGTGTCGTCAGCAGAAACAGCTCTCCAAATAGATCAAGCAGTCAGTCCACTTACACAGTCTCTGTACCTTAAAGAGTGAGTAAGGTGGCATGTGGAAGTCAATGTTAGAATAGGACATTGTATTTTTAGGGTACAAACGTCATGCTTTGGTTGCTTCAATCGGCGCGCCGTTTTATAATGAGCTATATACTCTGGGGTTCTCCTACCCGTGGTGACATACTATGTGTATGAACGCAGGCTTCGGCACCCGTAGCGCTTGCAATGAATAGATCTCCACTGATGCACATACTAAGTGGGTGCAGTAAATCTGGCTGACGCCTTGCTAGAGTACAGTTTAGGAGTTTTCGGATCTCTGGTGACTCTGAGCCATATATGGGTCACTGGCAAATGGACGAGGGTGCCTAGTGGAGCTGAAAACACTACCAAACTTTGCATTGAGGATACTGGATATCCAGTGGGGAAGTGACATAAATAGATTGGGTTAGAGGAGGTCTATACTGGTCCGTTTGGAGCAACGACGCACATGGTATGAAAGACCACCCTCAGAACTAACAGTTGGTCCTGGTCACCCTAGGCTGTTGCGCTCCTGTGTTGGTGTGGTTCGACGTAAACAGAGACGAACGATATTGGACGAACAATTACCGAGAAAAACATGGGTCACCTGTGTTTGGCACGCACATCTAGCGGCAAAGTGGGCGACGACGTCCGCTGGCTAAAGGCTATCCGTGTCAATCTCACATTCGAATGAATCACCCTATCAGCCGAGGCCGGTTGGCAGTCTTGTTGATTGATTGCGTGAACCGCTCGGCTCGTTAGTTGGCCTGCATGCGGGGTGTGCGGTAGACTTTCCAACAATGGTACTTGAGAGTCATTCGGCTTTTGTTCCCACACTGCCTGTATTGAGCGGCACTTTACACCAAATTAGCAATCCGTTCGCTGAGCGAACATTTTCAGTGTCTATGCGAAAAACATCTGTTTGGGGGAATTACGACTGTGCCGCATGGCTTGACTATGTGGTGCAGTGTGTGAGGGAAATGTGTTCAAAGCATTTAAATCCAAACTGTTTATCACAAAAAGCAGAAGTATAGAACTAGTCACCGGTGGGTAGCGTGTGGACTCAGTGTTATGTCCACTCCCAAGTGATCGGAAGCTCCCATAATAATATTAGTTCCGGAACAAACGCAACCGCTATCTATCACCGACCTGATTGGGTGTATTTGTTAGTGATTGTTGAGCTGTTAACATTGTGCTGCGATCACTCAACTGGACTGTGCTTCATCCTGTCGAGGAATATAGCGTATAATTGCCTATATAAACGTTATGACAACCTTCGAAAGATAAACAAAACACGAAGCTTTGAGCAAACAATTGTTTTCGATTACTTCTTCATCAGGCTCATACAGTAATATACATTATGTTAACGTCTGCTGTAATCGTCAGTGTAACAAAGAAACAATTGATCAGACAATTTAACTTGTGATCGTGATGGCCTTCATCTGATCACGGGACTGAGGTCAGGTGAATTTGCGGAGTACCATTACTTCCTTCACGGCTGGTGGTCGGCCAGGGAAGTTGTAGTGTTTGTATTAGTTTCTTCTGAACACACAAGTTCGGATTTGTGAGACGTATGCATATTGCCTCAGCGGTGGCGAGTATGCTTGCTCTTAGACGATGATTTTGTCTTGATGGTATTTTGTAGAGAATTTGAAAGGCTGTTCGTTTGTCTATCTGGTGACCTGTGTTTATTAGATGGTTTGTAATCGCACTGTAGTTTGTTCTTTTCTCGCGCGTGTAGAGCCAACCTGGTAGGTGTTCCTTAATTCTCTTACCTAGATGCCTGGTCGTCCGTCCAACGTACCTGGCCCCGCACGGGCAGGTGAACCGGTAGATTAACGTCGATTGGAGATGATCAGGCACTCGGTCTTTGAATCTCGGAACTAGTAAAGGTCTGCTCGTGTAAATCACATTCAGTTGAGCCGCATTAAAGGTCTTTTTGCAGCTTTGCTGTAGTCGGCGTGTGCATGTTTTAGCCGCACTATTTCCTTTGAATGGAAGTGTCAAGTAAAGCTGTTTCTTTTCAACGGTTTCTTTTGATGCTTTTGGTATGCATCGCTTCATATGGGTCTCGATAAATCGCTCCGGATATCCATTTTCAAGAAGCGCCTCTTTGATTCGTGCGAGTTCGGCTTTTATGGTATCTTCCCTGCAGATTTTATATGCCCGATCGGTTAGCGTTCGTACCAGCGTTCTTTTTTGGCTGAGTGGGGCGAAACTATGAAAGTTCATGTATTGTCCAGTCCAATATGGCTTCCTGTATACTTTTCTTTGGATTGATCCATCGGTTCTTCTGATAAGACTTGCGTCCAAAATGTTCATTTGGTTGTTGTTTTCTTCTTCAGCTGTAAATGCGGCATTGGGGTGCGCATTGTTGAAACAGTCGATTATATCATGGGGTTTGGTGGTCCGATCACTTATACAAATGATATCATCCACATAGCGCCGATAGAATTTCAGTCCGGATATGACTTGTTTTAATGGACCGTTTTCTAGCATTCCCATATAAACCGTGTTTGAAGTTCGGTGGTCACCACATAAAACAATAACATTTATTACCTGTTCACTCTAGCGATTCTAACACTTTTACTGGATGGTTACATAAGTTCAACTCATTTCAGCTAATGAGTTGATTCTGAACTAAAAAGGCAAAAGCAAAAGCATTCAAACAAGCAGATCGATCAAGAAACGACTCTTAAAAATGTCAAACCAGTCAGTCAGAGCGAAGCGCAGATAAAAGGATCCAAATTGTTGATGTGGCCGACCGAACAGTATAAAAACGCCTCATGAATGCAATTCGCGGTTGCCAACTGTTTCCTCATGCCAGTTTATCCCGTCCCAATATCCTGTCATCTTATATACACAGCCGGCCATGCAGATTTGCCGCAAATGGCCCGCGCCGATATAGGCGGTCAGTAGACATGCGGAGTAACTTATGCAAAAGGTACATGAAGTACAGATATAAAAATAAATGATACGGTGTGATACCAGAATACCAGTTGCCACTGTCAATTGTGTACGCAGTTCAGTTCAGTACAGTTCGGTTGAGCAACTAGGATCCGAGCACCGACGTGCGGTGGATCCAGTTGCCACGATTCACATCACACTAGTAACGATAAATGACAACGATAGGTTAGTGGGGTTGGATACAAAGAGAATGCAGAGAAAGTGAAAGCAAGAAGGAAATGCGTTGGTTTAACCAGAATGGAATGAAAATTAATAACCAGATGCGAGAAACCGAATGCAGGAACGCACTATCCCTCGACTGCACTCTGCCTGGCTGTATGCACGCACTCCGCGTATGTTTGAATTCTCCTGTGCTGGATACTACTTGCGCTTTATATTACTGTGTCATAAGTGTTCTTTCTGTGTGTATTGTGCACCAGTATTCTTCTTAAGGTTTATTTTCAAATAGGCGAGAACTTGGTGGATATTCTTTGGCTAATTCCGGAAATCTTATTGACCGGCCCAACTACCATCTGTGTCCGCCATCTTGGATTTGCCCTAGCATGTGATGCCGGCTCAAGCTACTTGCGGTTCGTGTTCGAAAGTTGTTGGACATGCTCATGCACTTCGATGCTTCGATTGTGATATTTTGTTCCATATTTTGTGTGTTGGCTTATCCATTGACGTACTTCGAAAATCTCTGGACATCCGACATCGATTTTTCCAAGTTATATATGATAAATGTCGCGGTGCAAGACATCAGAATACGCAGCGACCGCCAACAACTACGGGAAAACCTCTTTTTCAGGCAGAAACAAACCGTCCACCACGTGGGGTCGAACGTTCTCGTGGAAGTACGTCTGTAATTGCGCCTTCCTTGAGAACTCCGCAATCTGCGACACCAGCAGCGTCTTCGACCCCGGCCGAGCCTCAGGTTCAATGTTCCCCACCGATCGAAAATTCAGACTAGGAAGCTAAGAAATACCGCTTCACTGATTGGTCCGTGAATTTCTCAGGTCCTGTCTGTGAACCTCTGAACACCGAGGATCCATGGACCACTCAAAAGCGCAAAGGGCCACGTTATCGAGTTCAGGCGTCCCCTGCTGATAAACAACAACCCAAACCGATAAGCGTCACTAGCCCTGCTTCTACAGGTTCATCACAGATTTCGCTGAGGCGTCATAATCTCATGGTCTTCCACTTACCAGAGTCAAACGATGAAAACCTTACCTACGCCATGATCACGATGTTGAGTTCCTCCAGGGTCTCGTCGATAGACTCTTGGATATGGGTGAAGATATTGTGACGATTAAACAAGTAGTCAGACTTGGCTAGAAAAATAACCAATCATGTCGACCTCTGAGAATTACCTTTGTAAATCCCAGTATTTGCGGATTTTTGTGAGTAGTGCAATGTTTGTAGCAAGTAGAAGTCACGATTAAACTGGACATAATCATCTGCCTCGACGAGGAATCGAACCCCGGTCCCACGAATTACCGGTCCGCTGCTCTACCACTGAGCCACCGAGGGCTGACCATCAGGTGCGTAATTTAATACGTGACTTCTGCTTGGTGCGCAACGTGACTAGTGAGTGAGTGCGCCAATCTGCAAAACCAGGACAGATACAGTGAGCTCATTGGCAACATGTCGCGCACCAAGCAGAAGTCATGTATTAGATTGCGCACCTGATCGCCAGCCCTCGGTAGCTCAGTGGTAGAGCAGCGGACCGGTAATTCATGGGACCGGGGTTCGAATCCTCGTCGAGGTAGATTATTGTGTGCAGTTTAATCGTGACTACTACTTTCTACAAAAATCCCAGTATGCCGCAGCTCATACTGTATCGTCTGTCAAGGCTGAAAGGCGTAAAAGGTTCACATCCCCCAAAACTTGGAACCTGAAGTCAGGGATCGTTTGAAGATTGCGGCCATTGAGCTCAAACACCGTACAGAAGGTGAGACTGACTTACAAATTGTAAATATTCGGGGGATCAAGAAGAGTGTACGAAGCCGTATCAAGCGGTTGCTCAACCTCCAGGCACGTCCCGCGGTACCTCCCAGGACCTCCGTGTGGCATTCGCCAACGTGTGCAGGCTAATTGACAAACGTGACGAACTGTGCCGCTTCGCTGTCTCGGAGCGGCCGGACGTTTTAGGACTTGCAGACACGGCTGAACTCCCACGTCATGCCCCACGAAGTCACATTGTCAGGATACTCTTGTTCCCGATGTCACCGAAAATCAAAGGCTCACGGTGGTGTCCCGTTGTACATAAAATCGTCACCATCTGGCAAACTTACCAGCAGTTATCGGAGCGAGAATAACGTATACGATCAATTGTGGTGCACAATCCGCCTCAGACGCGTAAAACTAATAGTGAGTGTTATCTACCGGAGCCCATTAAACCGTTGTTGTGATTGATTGCCACATATACAGAAGCACATGAGTCACCCTCATTTCTTACTGATAGGGGATGTAAATTTACCTAAGATATTTCGGCCAGACCTTCGGCTTCTTCCCGGTCATGTCGATGTTTAGGCTTAATGCACTAAAATGACAATTGAAATCGGGGCAACGCAACACGTTATCCCACAGACGCGCGTAACTCCGCACTCGGCATCTTGTCTGGACCTAATGTTTACGAGCCACGAGCAGAAGCTGAACGAGATCAGAGTCCTCGAACCGCTGGCGTAGAGTGACCACTGCTCCATTGTGGCAAGAATAGAACTGTCGTTACCGTATTACAACTAACGGAAGGCGATATTCAATTACTGGAAGACGGAATCCAACCAGCTCGTCCAAGCCACAAATCAGACTGAGTGGACAATAAGACAGAATGCGTCGCTTGATGCCTGTTGCTCATTAATGAAGGGGAAGCTTAACTCGCTGTATACTTGGTTCGTTCCCCTTAAGTATTCAAAAATCGGATCTGTCAAACCGCATTGGTTTGATACGGAATATAGACAGTAAGCGCGACGGCGTAACAAACTTTGGGATAGATACATCAGCACGGGATTTGATGAAGATTACGCGGTCTACAAGAAATAGCGTAAGTTATGTGACGCCGCAAAGATCAAGAAACGCCGGCAGTTGGAAGAGCAGGTAGCATCCTCGGCCACAACTGCACTTGACAGTATGTTTGCCCACTTGAAACGTCAACTGAAACCTGGGGCGACCTACCGGTCTTAGATAGCTTGGACAGACGGAGGCTCATTTCAAGCGCGGAGCGCGCGGACGCCTTGGATACGCACTTCCTCACCGTATATTTTCCAGTAAACCGGCGGCTGTTCTAGTACCAGTACAGGTCGCGCCAGTCTTGTCCGACAGCCTAAAATGTGATGATGTGATGTATCAGCTACTCGTCAACCTCGATGGTGCAATCTCCCCCCCGGACCAGATGGACTTCACCCACCAATACTTCAGTCCCTATCGTACGTCATCTCACCAGCCTTGACAATAAATCACTCTCTGAAGGATCTGCCCTCAACAACTGGAAAAGCTTGATAGTGACACCGCTTTCCAAGGGTGGTGCTCTGAGTGAAGTAAAGAACTACAGACCGATCTGTTCGACTTCGACCTTATCCGAAGTTCTCGAAAAGGTTGTGAAAATGTGTCTGCCGTCGTTCTTCGAATTGATGGACGTTTTGACACCAGTGCAAGACGGCTTTACGAAAGGGAGATCTTGCATCACCAACTTGATGTACGCAAACCACCAGTGGGTACGAGCTCACAACGAACAGAAGGATGTTGACGTGGTATACATCGACTTCAGCAAGGCATTTGACAGACTGAACCATGGGGTACTTCTTCGTATACTGAGGACTTACGGAACCCGTGGCACGCTACTTCAGTGGTTACACGAGTTTATTGTGGGACGAAAGTTTAGAGTACAGGTCAATGACTATCTGACAGACGGGTTCCCATCGACCAGTAGCCTGCCTCAAGGAACTGTTCTTGGGTCAGTATTACTTATTCTTCATATCAACGATCTTACACCGCAGCTCCAGCCACCATATGCCCTGTTTGCAGATTATTTGAAAATTTGGAGGATCATTGAGAACTAGGACGACTGCGCTCGCCTCTAGTAGGACTTAAATCGACAAAGTCGATGCTGACACGCTACCACCATTTTTACTAGGTTTTATAATCCGTTTCAGTCTTAAAACAAAATAATGCAAACCAGTGTGCTCGCCAACACTCTCCGTAACATATCGGTGATGAAACCTGCGTGAGCGTTCATGCGAATCGTTTGAAGAGTCACATAAAAAATGAATTGCTTCTTTTCTTCCGTCCTCTTTGTTTTAATTCTCGTTCCGGTTATCCTACGGAGTTATCAAACACTCGCTTTTTTATTCGTGTTAACTCATATTTCATTGTCTTTCAACCGTACTCTTTAAAGTTATGAAGGGAACTTATCCCTAGACATTATTCGAATATGTTAAAACGTGATTCGCATCTCCTTTGAGTTAACATGGGGATTACCAAGAGGAGCGAGCTTAAAGGATTGGAAGAACAAAACAGCTATTCAGTAGCGTACCGCACTGTGTCAAGCAACCATGCATACAATGCACTTACGCAACGGAACATTCATCTTCATGCAGAAGTACCGCACGAGTTTGTCCTCTACTTAAAGCAAGATTAGCTTGCCAAATGAGAAAAAAGTAACCTCATACAGCGAGTTCCTGTTCATTCGCGAAGTCAGTAATATTCTTGAGAGCCATGACTTAATACATAAATTTTAGGTGAAATATTTTTGCCTTTAGCTGGCGGGTTATCTTTGACTTAAGTGCTGTTCCCATGTCTCCTCCTACTTACATTTCAGATGAAGAAGTGTAGTATACAAAAGCAGTATAAACTCATTAGAGAGTCATTCCGAAGCATTGGAGTACTTCATAGTGACTTTCCAAACAGCCATTATTCTTTGTGAAAAGGGTTGATTGTCTTGACTCTGTTAACATCCCAATGGCCCCGAGTCCTCTGCCTGCTGTCTATATTTGATGGGAGCAACTAAGCTCGAAACCCGTCGTGGGGTGCAGTGCTTTTCGGAAGCGAAACACCCAAATGTACCTTCTTCTACAAGTTCTAAGGCATTAATGTTTTCTGACTGGGCATTGGATCGAACCACACACGTAATCTTTAGTATGGGGTCAATTAGTGTAGATACTAGCCTACGTCCGACAGCTGCTCTTCCGACCTGCTATTTGAAAACCTGGTATATTTTTTACTTTAGTAAGCCTCGTGAATTCGCTTTTAGATCCATATCTGGCTACAACAAATGAGTGTTGTCAGAGTCGGGAAACATTGGTTTTATGGTGCTCTTTTAGAAGACCATAATGCACGGCTACAGAGAACGCCGGCGGTCTAAGCAGTTACACTGACCAGCAAAGATTGATGTTACTGGGAATTTCCGACGGACGCTACCAACAGCTATGCGGTGATCTCACATTCGTGTGCAAATTATTAAGTTATCCAAATCACTTACGCCGCCATTTGCTGAGACTTAGCCACCATGTCAAACTCAGTGTTTAACTATGGAAACTATTAACTATTGAAACAGCCGTCTATAGAGTCGACGGAATTACTTCTTTCTGCGTTTGCTAACCTTGGAACTCTCTCCCAAAACCAGTCGTCGCCTGCATCACTTTGGAAATCTTCAAAAAACACGAATGTTGCCCTCAGCTCCCAGCACTTCGCTATATAAGCTGTGCTACTCTGGGATCAATTTGTCACACTCCCGTATCCGATTTATATGTCATAAGAACCCGAGGAAGCGGTGTGACTGAGCGTTCATTTTTTATTTGTCTCATACGACACGTCAACTGTAACCGCTCCCCATGTTGTTTGATATGAATGCATTCAATTCGCATTGTACCCCATCTTTATTCAGTAGCGCATCTAGCCAGATAGAAGCTTTAATAGATGACTTGTATGTCTTGCGATTATGTAGTTTGTACTCCAGCTATCTTACGGGAGTTGTCAAGCACCTGCTTTTTAATCTGTGATGAATCATTGTTCATTGTCGTTATCCTGCACTATTCAGATCATCCAAATAGAGATTAAGGAAACATAACCTGACTTGAAACATCAGAAACACCTCATTCTTTATTGCATATCTCCGCATTTACCCGTTCTTCAACTATCACACTGAATTCCGATTTGCAGTTAGGGATTTCACTGATCCAGTGGAATTTCTGGCTGCCGTGAACCGATTGCAGTAGCCCCCAGTGAACAAATCCAGCCTGGTGGTGCGAACTAATACACCATTGAGAATGCCGCATCCAGTAAACGAAAGGTGAACATGGCAAATTAATGCCGGATTCACTTTAACAGGAATGCATTGCGTCCAGCCTTTTCATATGATATATCCTCATTTTTGCAAGGCTGATCAATTCTTAAGTTATTGTGGGCACACATCATCCGAGGCAGCTCAGTTGTTAGGTTTGCTTCAGTTAACGTCACTTGACCTCAATGCGCTCGTTTAACTAGAACGAGAGTTAGTCATGCTACGACCGATAGTGATTGCTACAACTACACTGCCCAGCCAGTGTATCGATTAGTGAAGTCCGTCAAGGGTCACTGAAGGTTGCACTGTAATTACTAATTGGAGCGCTGGTCAAGAGTTCTTCGCTCCCACCATTCATGCTATCACGGACTCAGAGGATTAAGCATACTTCAAATTGTAAAATCGAAATAAGACTGTAGTGTCTATCCAGCGTAGCCGAGGTCGCATAATGCCAAATAATAGACACTTGACAAAATGGAACCTTCTCAAGGCACTCAGCTTAGAGGTAAGGTTCAAGCGTATTCAACAACGGTAAGAGTCCGTTACAAACATTTACATCTAAGCAAACTGGGCCCTACATGTGGTCGAACCCTATAAATGGGACTCCCTCAGTGTACATGCCGCCAACACGCGATTAGTTCATTTGCTTGGCCGGTCTTGTCAGTTAATCACCATCAAATTTCTTGCTTTCTCTAGTCTATTAACCCTAGCTATCACACACGACTGGACGGTTTGGGCGATAGATGTTTTACCACGAGTTACTTTGTATTCTGAGAAACGGCAGAGTATATACTGCGAAGTAATTCTTTGATGTAAACTGTATGATGCACATTGGTTGCTCCAATCGTCTTATTTTATTCCAAAAGAAATGCCCGATTGTTAGACACGTACTTCATCCTTTATGCAAATATATGACCATCACTACAGCAACATTTTATGTTACACGTATGCCATATGTTCCGAACTGTTCACGCTTCAGAACACTTTCCCAGATGTGAAACAGTTTCTTTTACAAGAACGTCATTTCTCGGATGTAGGACAGGGTCTTGTTAACACTACTACGACTACAACAACTACTTCCTTTACTACTACTAATACACTAGCATTAGTATACAAAATCTATGTGTTGTTAATATATTTACTAGATACAGCAATTACTTTCAATACTACTACGAGCACTCACTACATCTGCTACCAATACCACAGCTACTACTACTACTACAACAACTACTACTACTATTACAACTGCTACTACTACTACTACTACTACTACTACTACTACTACTACTACTACTACTACTACTACGGCCACTTCTACAACCATCTACTCGTACTATTACCAAGTTTTAATAACTGAGTTGCTGTTATTAAAGCCGTAACGGCTATTACTACCGCTACCTACGTTTCATTCTACTACTGCCACGACAACTAACACCGCAACATAAACTACTACTAGTACTATTGTCACCATTGCTAATATTGCTTGCCACGACTACTACTACTACTACCGCCTACTAGTACTGTTGCTGTAATCAGTGATGCAGTTTCGTCTGACACGACTAACCAGTGTGCTCACGATCATCCACTTGTATCGCATCGGTGTGAAGCTACTGAAATACAGATACTGGCCGGACCATGTTGCTATCTGTCAGTTTTCATTACCCCTAATGCGGATGAATACATCATGAATATGACATTTTGACGTACACTTGGTGTGGATGGATTGCGACGCACAGCCGCAATGTGGATCGTGATTCACATTGAATTGAACCTTAGTTCGTTTAATAGGACCATACCTGATGAATCAACAGGAAATTGGGCGTGTGAAAGCTTGCAAATGCTCCATTGCGATGTTTGAGTAGTGGCAAACATGGAAATGTCTGATGTGTCAACAGATGTCAACGTGAAAGCTGCATATAGAAATGGCTGCGTACAGCTTGATAAGCATATATGCTGCGTCCCCATGATTAATAGTTGGAATCACGGCAGAAAAGAACTAGTTATCCATTATATAAGAAAATTTGGAAATGGTTCATGGAAACACAAATATGGTGATCTCAGTAATTCGAAGAAAACGTAACGCCGCGCATTGGTTTCCAGGTTAAACGTAGTTTAAATGTCTTTGCAGACCAGTTTTATTAACAGCCTCTGCTTATCTACCTTCAGATTGCAGACTTGTAGAACACTACCGTTGTTTAAGTGGATTGAAGTGAGCTGGCAGAGCCTAAACAGGAGTGAAAGCGATCGTGGACTGTGATGTCTGAAACCAATAGCACCCGAAATGTATCCATTCGACCGACTACATGGTAACGTCTTTTGTCAACTGATAGGTGGGCTAGAAATCCATCCAGTCTAATTGTAAGCTATCAGACGTCGCAGGAAGCAGTCTATAAAGAGTCAGGAGGCGGATCGCATGGTAGCGATTACGGTTAACCTCTCATTTACTGCCGGTTGTGGTGACATTCGTGGTACCTGCATGAATGCACATGTGTTCGAACTTGCGTTAAGAAACGCATACATCAGTAGCGAAAGGAACGGTGATGGCCGAATCATAGCGTAACCAGGTCACATGGGTATATTTCAGCGTAGCTTGAGTGATGCATCACATGTTGGCATCGTGACTTGCTGTACTTGTGAGTAGGAGTGGATTGCTACTGTTTATGCACGCAACATTTGCATGTGGACATCGGAAGCTAGTCGGGTTGAGATTGTGTAATACAGCACGGGTGATTCGGTAGGCGCTATTTCAGATGGTGCGAAGAACGAGATCACTAGAGCAAAAATTCACTTGATCTGACCGAAACAGGCACTTGTTTGCGGACTAAGGCTGATACCTGTAAGACCAGAGTAAGTTGGTGGTAATTATGGCAAGGTGTGTGTTAGCAAGGATAGATACTACAAAGCTGACTTTTCAACTAACTGCGCAGTCATCCAAAATGATTGTGATGGTGGTGTCTATGGATGCTAGCCTTTTGTGTACCATCGAAGACAGTCACAGTGGACTCGAGAAGAAGTGTAGACGTGACAGAATGAAGTTCGAATGGTACAACTCTTGTCACAGAGGGAGTGCGAAAGTAAACAGCTTGGTAAGATCAACAACTTTGGAATGGAAGCTCGTAGTATTAGACACACCGATTGCATTCACTACTCCAACATAAAGTATTAATTGCCGAACAACTTCGTCGTGGTGCCAGTTGGGTGGTCGGGGTTTATCCTGTTCCAGCAAATAGTTCAGTGGCAGTGTTTCATGACGTTGTGGGTTTTCGCCTGGTAAGCTTTCTCCCTATAAAATGTCACATATACCCGTCTAACAACCCTGTGACGTGGTGCATGTGGCTCGCCCCTAAATAAAGCCACTGTCCATTGCTTCACTCTGGTGTAGCATTGTATCCAGCGATGCAATGCTTATATTGTGGGGAGGATTGGACTCATGTTTGTCAACTGACCAAACAAAAGGCGTATGAACTGAGCAACAGCCACCGGCTCACAATGGGCGCGATTCCTTGAATCTGCCCAGCTGCCTTGGGAGCAGGCTATTTAGCCAAAGGCTCGGGGTGGTGTCCCCTAAGTCAACACCGTACTTCGACTTGGGCAACCGGGTAGTAACTTGCCCACTGACGAAACTATGGATTTCTCTGTGGTGTGTTCGTTTTTTAGGACACCTGTGCCTCCCTTTAATTTCCATGGTTTTCGGTGGTTCTTTGTCTGTTCGTAAACTGACGCAAAATAGTACTTGCTTTAAATCTGGTCCAAGCAGGCTTGTGAGAAATTTTGCAAAGTCGGTAGCCTATGCTTAGTGTTTTCAGGCTTAAAATGCTTCCAATACGGCGACCTGCGTTCCACTCCGTTAAGTCTAGCGTTCAAAAATAATTCCCAAACCACATGCAAAAACTACAACTTGAGCATATTACCAGCAATGCTTTTCTATACGCAATGGTGTATCCGAAACATATTCTCATTGATATATATATTGTATCAACAAGAGATTTGTGTTGCTTTTAAGCCTGCTAATATCAAAGGTAAACTACCGCACATTGACATCGCGTTGTCGGCCGATGGCCAACTGGTCTGCGCACCAGGTTTCAAACCATAAGGTCACCGGTTCGAATCCGCGCAGGGTGGGCGTACTTGCGGTGTACTCAGCGCGCGCGAATGGTGGTAGTTGCGTGGCAGCGAAGCGCCGTTACGGCATGGTGTTAGCCACCACACCGCAGTGTTTACTCTTTGTTCTTGACCAAGGACAAGTTGTCCTTATGCTGTACAACTGTCCACATGAAGACAGCTGCACATTTTACATTATGCTGCATGTCCATTGTCAGACCATGGCTTTATCACGGGTAAAAAGCAAATGCTTAACAAATCCTCTGCGCAAGGTTGGAAGGTGCGATGCAGTATAAGGCGGAATCACTTCATACAGGTTAAGAAGCAAGGACTTACAAGCCCCACTGGGTGGTCTGGTGGGTTTATCGAGAAATATTAAAAACAGCACCTTAAATGTCAAGAGAGCTTATTGTTTTCATTGAAGTAGCCCTGCACTCCGCTTAGTTTCTCAGGTCTACTAGGCGATAAACAATACATCTAGGGCATTTCCGAGGAGTAACATGAATAGATAGTGTTAAGTGATGAAATGCAAGTGGCTAAGTGCGCCATACAACAGTCTTTTACATATGGCTATTGTAGGTGAAGAAACAACTGATTCGGGGGGAGTATTCAACGGATGGCATATGCAAAGAGAGGTGAAGATTTCTGCTGCACTTTAGTCGGCCATACTGTACTGCTAGTTTCATGGAATGACAACTCATGTCTGTGTTACTGCTGGGTCGGAGTACAGAGCGGCGCATATGATTTGGATCGTGCGGAATGAAATATGCCATTATCAGGTCGCCTCGTACTCGGAGATAACGTCCGATGAATAATCCCAGACTCATCGGCCTTCATTCATATTGGAGATTACGTATCCAATGACGTATTCGGAAGCCCGACGTTGGCGCTGGTCCATTACAGTGAGGTCTGTCGCAACGAGACTGGACCTTAACGTGGTGCGATGGTTTGCGTACCTCATTGACCCATTGAGCTATACTGGGTGGTGCCTCCGGGCACCTTGAGAGCTACCCCTACCAGGTTGGTCTGTGGTGAGAGGTCAGACAAACTCAGTCTCCTGGTCCTCCAGGTTGGGGGTTTGAAATGGGATGGCGTCCATTTCTGTAAAACTAAGTCATTGCCACCTCCCCACCGCCTTGCGGACAGGCTTTTGAGCCAAAGGCTTTGGATGAGGGCCCTAATCGTCATCCTGTCTAGGTCTGGGCCTCCTGGCAGTATTCCAACCCACATACAAACCATGACATTTTCTTCAAACATAAACTTCATCCTGCATCGGCCGTCGAGCAGATTATCAAGGGTCGCCTTATCTGCTGCATACAGCAGGGCGGATAAGCGAAAACATGCTACTGCTGGCACCTCCCTTCTTTCTTTTCCACCTTTTTCTCTTACTCCCATCCCGACCCCCATTACTAACCCTTCTATAATTCCCAGCTTAATTGAGAGCAACCGAAATGCCACTGCAGTAGAACCATCTGCAGCCACCATCCCACAGCACTTATCGGACGCCTATCGGCAAAAGTCCCTTATAAGGCCACGCTATCCCGTTTCCATGGCGACATTCAATGTTCGCACTCTAAGACAAACAGGTCAACAGGCTGCAGACGCACGCACCTTGGACACACTGGGTGTTGATGTGTGTTGTGTGTCCGAAAGTAGGATCAATGACTCTAACGGGGTTGTTGAATTAACTGCACCCGGCTTATCCTCTCGTTATTGGTTGCACGCATTCGGAGACGCCGATGCAGCACTCACGGGTCAAGCTGGTGTAGGTATCATTCTAAGCTCCAAGGCTGAGCCATCGTTGGTTGATTGGATTCCGGTGAACAGCCGTTTATGTGCAGCCCGTTTGAAGACATCACCTAAGGTTGATTCACGAAATGCTGTTTGTTCGTGATTTCCGCTTATGCTTCCACCGGCTGCAGTTCAAATGCTGTCAAAGAAACATTTTATCACGAACCGAATGCGCTATTACGCAGTGCTACTAGTTCAGATATTATAGTACTTGCAGGGGATATGAACGCACAAGTAGAGCGCCTGAGATCTTCAGAAGCTCGGCTAGGTGGTAAATGTGGGATTAACTCCGAACGGACTGACAACGGTGAGCGTCTGTTGTAACTGTGTGCGGAGCACCAGTTGTTTCTTAGTAGCACTGCTTTTAGACACAGTGGGCGCCGAAGTGCCACTTGGCGTCCTCCTGTGGCTGACCAGCGATGGACCCAAATTAATCGCATTGCCGTAAGTTACAGATGGCGTGATTTCATTCTGGATTGCGGCTCGTACTGGAGTACCTGTGTCGACTCTGATCATGCCTTGGTACGGTGTCGTTTCTCCATGAACTTTACCGCAAGGCGCACCAAGCGTGCCCTACGATTGGCAAATGTGAAATTGTCTCAGTCCTCGGTCAGGCAAGCCTATCAAGACGCACTGCGTACCAAACTTTCGCTGTCTTGTCCTAATGACACTGAGCTTCAGTGGAATAGGATCTCGGCTGCCATGCAGGACGCA
The DNA here is from genome assembly GCA_944474145.2 of Dicrocoelium dendriticum. Taxonomy (NCBI): domain Eukaryota; kingdom Metazoa; phylum Platyhelminthes; class Trematoda; order Plagiorchiida; family Dicrocoeliidae; genus Dicrocoelium; species Dicrocoelium dendriticum. Next base: position 10,925,123 of record OX104062.1, read on the forward strand.
GGAGCATCTGCTTGTGGCACTATCCATCGTCACCGCACCAGTCACTGGATATCCGAGAGGTCGGTGAACCTGTTGGAATCTAGAAGACACCGCCCGGCTGGCTCTGAACACAATGTGACCAGCCGGGCTATTAGACGTGAACTAAAGCAGAGCCTACGTGCTGACAAGGAAGCCTGGTGGAGCACTCCGGCTCAAGAAATGGAGGAGACAGGAGCAGTAGGCAATTACCGCAAGCTCTTCCAGCTAATCCGCACCACTGGTTCCAGAAAACCAGGCATCAGAGAGACAATCAGAGACAGCGCAGATGCGCCGATACACAATAAGGAGCGCCGTATGGCTCGTTGGGCGGAACACTTTCAAGCTCAGTTCAGCTGGCCCCCTGCTCCCGGACCTCTTCCTATTCAGGTGATGCAGGACGAGCCATGGACGGTTAGTTTAGAGCCTCCGTCGGAGGTCGAAGTCCGAAACGCGATTACAGCCCGCAATCGTTTTCGTGCCACTGGCCCGGATTCCCTCCAACCTGCACTATTTAAGGATGGAGGTGACGTCCTCTGCAAAGTACTGACCTCCTTATTCGAACATATCTGGAAGGAAGACAGTGTCCCGGCTAATTGGAGCGAATCGATTATATTGGCAATATACAAGAATGGTAGTCGCACAGACTGTGCTAACCTCAGTGGTATTAGCCTAACGCCAGTTGTGACAAAATTACTAGCCTCGATTCTCGTTCGTCGCCTCACTGCGGAACGGAAATCTCGGATTAAGGAAGGGAAGGCCGGTTTTTGCCCAGGACGTGGCTGTATAGACCATATATTCACTTTGCGGCAGGCGCTAGAGCAGCGCCACGCATACCGCAGACCGACAATAGCTGTGTTGCTCGATTTCAAGAGTGCGGTCGATGCAGTCGATCGATCGATTCTGTTCGAAATACTTGCGCGGAAAGGTGTTCCCACGAAATATGTGAGCATTCTTTGTGCTCTTTACTCGAACACTACAGGCCGCGTCAGGGTCTACGGTTTCCTATCGGATAGCTTTCCGACCACAAGTGGCGTTCGTCAGGGTTGTCCGATTTCCCCGTTTTTCTTCAATTTCGTCGTGGGTTCTATCATAGAGTGTTCCGTTGCAGAATCTCAAGATGTAAGCGTTGAAGTGCTGCTTGGTGAAAGGTTAGTTGATCTAGATTATGCGGACGATATCATCTTGCTTTTCGGCAATGTTGCGGCGGCACAATCAACCATGAATAGCCTGTCCAGAATGGTCCCATTATTGGGTATGCACTTCGCACCTTCAAAGTGCAAAGTGTTGCTGCAGGACCACCAGCCACTTGATGACCCCTTGACGCTTGCTAACGAGGAACTCGAGGTGGTTGATCATTCCACTTATCTTGGCAGCTGCGTCAGCAATGATGGGCGCATAGAAACTGACGTCAGCTCACGCATTGCAAAAGCCAGAGCTACCTTCTTGAACTTGCAGCATCTTTGGCGACAGAAGGGAGTTTCCCTTCGTCTGAAAGGACGGGTGTACAAGGCCACAGTGAGGGCCGTTCTGCTGTATGGTAGTGAGACTTGGCACCTTCGGTTTAAAGATCTGAGGCGCCTTCAAGTCATCATCATATGCGAGGCATTGCTGGAGTCGGATGGCACCAGCGTGTCCGCAACGATGATGTGCGCAGGCGAGTACTAGGTGGTGCTAATCATGCTAGCTCTGGCTAGCTGGCACTGAATAAGTTGCGTTGGCTCGAGCACGTGCTACGCATGCCTGGTCACCGCATACCTAGGAGGGCCTTATTCAGTCTACCAGGTGTAGGGTGGCGCAAGGCTTGCGGTGGACAGAAGTTGACTTGGCAACGGGAAATGAAGACAATGACGACCAAACTGGGTGCCGTTGGTCCGTCTCGCCTTCCGGGTTGCAGTCCACGTGACTCGCCTTGTGAATGGCTCAAGACTTCACAGGACATGGATCACAACCAACACCAGTGGTGCGTCTGCTGCCGTCTCCTAATCGCATTGCCTGTTTAAAAGTGTGTTTGGTGCTGAGCCATCCGCGGAGTAATGGCTGATTATGACGCGTGGCAGTGATTGCCGCAAGGAAGTTGTCTCGCTGATGTTGCCTTATCTTTGCACGATAGCCAGCTGTTTGTGACGGTATGTTGTCCACACAAGGTGTAAGCGCCTTGACCCTGATTGTTTGCTTAGGGCATTAAGGTTTTCAGGTAAGTCCCCCTTCTCCCCCTCTTCTTATTCCTTATTTCATTGGTCATCATGGTTGTATGGCAGCGAAGCATCAGTTCAAATGGCTGATGTACTGCTGTTGACGATGATGATGATGATGTTGATGATGATGATTGCTGTGAGGTCCTGTTTTAGTCACGGCTGAGTCGCTTGTATCGCATATTCGACGTGGCGATGAACATATGCGATGACCACTTGTCGGAAAGTAATGATGTGTATATGCGCGGAGGCCAGTCACAACAACCCGACAGCTTAGTTACCAGTTTTTGATGCATTTTTGGGTTTGCTGGAACAACCCAAGTCATCTTGGACCAGCACCCTCAGGTCGCGTTTGAGATAAGATTGCTACAGTACTTGCGCCCTTAGCCTGTAGGAGCAGGCATTCCGATGTTCTATGGAGAGTCTGTTGCATTTCCTCACACTGAAATGCACTAGATTTAGGGTTGACTACTGATGCATCTTATCTAGATCACTCTGAAGCAAAATGCTGGTCGATATTCATCTGAATCATGCGCCACACTATAGTTATACCTAGGACGCTGGTAGCCGATAACTTCTTTGACCAAAGGGTGTCCGCACATGTAAAAGTTAGTGGAGGAATTCGCGCACTAGTGACAAGGTGAAAAATGACTGAGTGGCCGTTCTGTGCCTTTACGGAATTTGTTGGCTGCCTGAATTCCGGCTAAGTGACATTAATCTTCCAGCTAGTCTCATATAAAGGTTATCTATGCCGGGAACAATGTAGTGCCATGCTATCCCATAGCATTTTTGGCCCCAAGCCAAAACACTATAAAGCTCACTAACTGTTAAAAATCGTCTATTCTCATGGATGGCTTGATGAAGAGAACGTACAAGCTTATTGGCCGCCAGCATCCAAAGCTGAGCGTATACATCAGTATTCATGTGCTTTCGCATGCAAATACTAATTCGGGCTTCGGTCCATATGAAGTCCAACTGGAACTTTGATACCACCGCTTCCAAACTAATTGTCTATTCCCAAATCCTTCCATCATGCACATAGAGAATTGTACACGCCATTTGATCAGCTGTATTATAACACCTTTAAAGCATTTACTTCACACTATTAGCAAATCTTTGACTCCTCCAAGTCAAAGTGATTCATATTTGACAGACTGTTGCTTAGCGAATTACACGCTGTAACTTTTACGCACGCTACTGTGCACGGAGCGGTCGATCACTTCAGAACAGTCTACCCTTGGCAGAATTTGGACAACTGAGCACTCTTACATCCGGTTGGTTTGTATCATTGGTTGCATCTGAAACAGTGGCCTGTCTGTTGACTTGAATAGGTAAATCACTGGACCTTAGCGACTTTTGTTACTCCAGAATTCACGCTTGGCTATAGCATATACTATAGATAGCTTTGATCTTCTCATTTACAAGATTGATGACTGCCATTAACACTCGTGCAATGAGGAAAAAGCGTGTGGAAAACCGAATAATCACGGTAAATAATGTTGCCGTCACGAGTGTCGAGGAACCTGTGCCCTGTTGCACACATTCCGAGGCTGGGATACAAGAGCAGGTAAATAAATCCAAAGAACAAATCACAGAAAGTTCAGTTAGTGTTGTCGACCTTATATCTTCACTGTCAGCCAAAATAAAGACGTTGGAAAAACAATTAGAGGAACAAAATGAGAAACTAAAGTTGTTTGACTCATTCGGAGATCTCCTAATGTCAGTTTCATATATAATTCAGTCTCCGGCTAATCCAGAGCAAAAGCACAAAATTGGAGCCTTAAACTTCCTAAATGCAATCGCCTCTGAGGTTAATCAAAGATGCAGAAGGGGAAAAAACGTCATCGCCCTCAACATAGCTGACAATATAGCAATTGACAACATTAGGCGCTCTGTTTCGAGAGCGTGCAACATCGCTGAAACCGATATTAGTTGTAGAAGACTGAGGAAAAAATCTTTGCGTTTTCCTTGTCCGACTCTGTTCAGCTTCCGTAGCGAAAGTCTCGCAAATTCGTTTATCAAAAGTCAAAATACTTTAAGATCTGTCCCGAAATTTTGCAAAGTTATTCTATTCGTAGACAGGTCACCTTTGCAACGTGAGCTTCAACGCATGAGTGCAACTAATGTCTCGCCTGAGCCGAAGCAGAGTCATCCTCCCTGCGCGCTTCCTGGATTGCAAAGAAGATCATTCAACAGTGTTTGGTTCTCCCCTTCTAAAAAGGCGGATAATGTTAACAAGGCCACTCTCCACACGAACGATGCTAAGACTGGCGACAACGTAGCGGAAATTGAGATGCTCACGCCTCCACACCACATTAGTCTTGTGGACATAGGAAATAGTGTAGCTTCACTCGATGCACCATGTTCTGACAAACCAGTAGGGATTGGGATCAATCCCCACACCACTATTGAAACAGATACAAGTCCAAAAACATCAAATGGGACTGTCGATAGCTCCAGTGAAGGTACGTTACGGCCCATTGACATTATGACTACACATAGCAGCAGTGGTCATGGTTCGCGTCCTAAGCGTCTTAGATCAAACAGGGGCCTTCCTGCTGGAAAGGTGACTCCCCGTGTCCCAATGACAGTCGTGAATAATAATGCAGCTGCACAGAGTGGCAAGCCACAATTCCACATTGTTCCGGCGGTGAGCCAAGGCTGTTCTCCTGGCAGGCCTGTACATGGCTTTGCAGAATCACAGACCACTTATTTATGCCCCTATCCATACTCTATTCCGCCTCCTCCTCTCACAATGCCTTCTGTGAGCCCTTCGGCAATGACACCCTATCCGATTAAGCTCAATCGCCCCAACTTACCACAGCATTCTTTTTGCATTCCCCCACCCATTCCCCCACCCCCCCTAATCCCGATAGGACTGGCGAATCTCACGGTAAGGGATTTGCTGCGGAAGGCTTTAGAACTAATGTGATTGCAAGAATAAATACTGGACGGAGTGATAAACAACGCCAGGAGTTTTTAAAACTGGTGATAATTAATATCCGTTCTCTGTTGAATAAACTTCATTTACTCCGCACCTTCATAAGTCTGAATAAACCTGATATGATTTTACTCACTGAAACCTGGTGTCATGATTCTATGCCCAGCCAGCTGCTTTCTATCGAAGGTTATAAGCTTATTAGAAGTGATCGAAAACAAGGCAGAGGAGGTGGTTGCATAATTTACTACTCACAGAACCTCACTGTGTCTGAATTCACACTTCCACTTATATGCCCCACTATTGATTCCGCTTGGTTACTCTTGTCCTTTGGTACTAAGCGAATTCTTGTAGGCTGTATATACCGCTCACCCGGGACCAGCCTCAGTGATGAGAACCAGTTGGTTGACATCTTCAATTACATATCGGACCTTGGTTCCTTCGATAAAGTTGTAGGTGGAGATTTCAACCTACCAGATATCTGTTGGTCTAACTTAGTAACAAACGCGAAACATGCAGAGTTCATAACCTCCGTCATCACTGGTGGTTGGGAGCAACATGTTCTCGCGGCTACCAGGGGAAAAATATATTAGACCTACTTTTTACCTCAGGCACCTCCCAGATAGCTACTGATGTAATTGACGGTCTCCCTGGATGTGATCACAAAATAGTCAGATGTAAACTTATAGCTGAGTCGTCGCATGTGAGGTTTGCGATGGTTCCACACTTCCTGCGAAATATTAATTGGGTAGATTTCTCAGCTTTGCTTAGGGTCCAAAATTGGGACCATTTCTTTCTTTCGTCTGATATTAAGGGAGCCTCCGATATCTTCTATGACAATGTGGCTATGTGCTTAAGCATACTTGCCTCCTGTGATAATACGAGAGTCTCTTCTAAATACGCTAACAATGCAAAGGACAAGCGGAAAATTCGAGTGCTAACTCGAACATTTGAACGTACGCATGACTTTAGTGTATTATTGAGACTCCAACGCCTTATAATTGAGATGGACATGAAACATCGAACTCGTCTCATGCAGGAAGAACGACGAGCTGTAAATAGTAGTAATACAAGTCAACTGGTGACTGCATTACTAAGGAAAAGGAGAGGTGGCAAAACTGACCTACCCTCCCACATCGTCATGCCTGAAGGTGATTGCATTGATTCCCCAATCGCCATGGCGGAAGCCTTTAACTCATACTTTGCTAGATCCTTTAATGTTGAAAGAGAAACCCTGGATTTGTCAACCTCGTTTCACTTCTCTGAACAAGTCCCAGCGATCGAGCTTAGTGTCACTACGATAAAACGTATGATTACTTGTCTACGACCATCCTACAGACCTGGCCCCGATGGGATCTCTTCTGCTTTAATCAAACATGGTGGAGATGATATCCCTCTTATAGTATTAAATATCTTCTCTTTGTCTCTCCAGTCTGGTCAATACCCCGAACGTTGGAAAACGGCTACGGTCATACCACGACATAAGTCCGGGTCGAAAACTGACATCCGGAACTACCGCCCCATTAGTCACACAGCCATTCTCTCACGCATGCTAGAGAGAATTGTTAAGGAACATTTGGTTTCGTTCCTAATATCGCACAAACTTCTCTCACCTTCACAGCATGGCTTTCTGAAGTCTCGCTCGTGTGTTACCTGTCAAGTTGACTTCCTTAACCATCTAACTGAAGCAATTGACTCAGGTCTTCAGTGCATTGTTATCTTCCTCGACATGCAAAAGGCTTTTGACAGAGTCCCACACAAAAAGCTGTTATGTAAATTAAGTAAGTACGGTGTTACAAATCCGCTTTACTCTTGGATCCAATCTTACCTAGTAGGACGGTCGCAAGTTGTGGATATTAATGGTTATATCTCTTCACCTCGTCCAGTTACCAGTGGAGTGGTACAAGGCAGTGTCTTAGGCCCGTTACTCTTCCTACTGTATATAAATGACCTGGTTTCTGTTATACAATTTGGGAAGCCTTATTTGTTTGCTGATGATTTAAAGGTGGTCTACACATTCCCAGGTTCTCAGCGTACCGCTGAAGTTAACAATATCCAAAGTGACTTGGAAGCCATTGAGAGATGGGCTGATATGTGGCAGATGACATTTGCAACATCGAAGTGTAGTATTCTATCGTATGGATGTCAGATAGCAGCAGAAGAGTTCAGGCTTCATGATGTAGTCATCCCCATCAGCCAGTCTGTTCGTGACTTAGGTTTAAGATATTCCAGTTCGTTAAACTTTAGCGAACATACAAATCATATAGTGAAAAAGGCTAAGCAGTCGGTCGGGCTCATATGCCACCTGCTAACCTTGAAAGAAACCAGACTAATTGCTTTCAAAATCAGTATCTGGCCTTTGCTTGAATATTGTTGTGCTGTGTTCAGTAACTTGCGAAAGGCTGACTTGAGAGCCATTGAAAACGTCCAACGCGCCTTTACGAAGCGCATATTTGGCTGTTCAACCGCTCTTTCATACCGAGATAGGTGCAAGCAATTGAATCTTGAACCTCTGTGGTTACGAAGAATGCAACTAAATCTGTGCTTCCTCCACAAACTCGCGTGGCGGAAAGCATATATTGGAACCTACCAATTGCACTTTCGGGAAAACACCACTTATGAACTGCGAGATAACGAATGCATATTCTATTTACCTAAATTCAAGAGCAGTCTAAGGAGAAATTTCTATCTTCTTAGGTATGGCTCCATTTGGAATAAGCTGCCAAAAGAGATTAGATGTATTGAACATTTCTGCATGTTCAAGAAAATGATAAAGGCTTATCTGTCAACGGACAGAGCGAAATGGATCTTAAACATTCAACTTGATGATGAAAAGCTGTATGAAGAAGGGCCGGATCATGTATGATACCGGAGAACATCAACTCTACTGCACCAGAGAAAACTTGATCAGCTAGGATGAGCTGCTACAAACCGCTTCTTATGCTATTCCTTAACGCTACCTTCCATGCGGTTTTACTCCCTTTAAACTTAATTCATATCAACTGTCTTCTGCTTAAAACCGAGAGCAAAATTATTTACTGGTGTGACGTCAGGAACTATTTTCGTAATTTTCCACCACAAATTGATTAATTCGTAATATTGTTCTGCGATCCCTTTCGCTACATTTGTTCTCCAGTGCTAATCATTTCCCCCCTCTTTTCTGAAGTTAACAGTCCAGAAACATATACTTGAATTCAGTGATGGCAATAACTGATTCCCTATGCGACTTTTGCCTATGGACAACTCGTACAGTCATCTGTCTCCGGCTGTCACGCTACACAATTTATCGTATGATCGGCCCGATAGATTTCTACGCCGATGTACAAAACATACCTGCCTATTTTTTACATTAACGATATAGTACCCCTTTCATATAATTCTTCTTTTCTATATTCTTCCTTATTTCATAGTTGGCCACGAATGGGCTGATCTCCTGTGGTGACGGATTACAGCTTCCAGATTATAAAAGACGTTACCTATGCAAGGCAAATTGCCACCAACTGTCTGGCGTATAAAAAAGTGCCATAATAGAATGATCCGCATGACGGACTGGGCTGAGCCTTCATGGCCCATAATACATGTACAAAAGCAGCTCTAAAATGAACAAAACATATGATATACAGGTGATGGCTCATATGCTACTATGCCACACCGGCACACGGCCAGTTATTGCATGGAAGTGCGAGCGAAACCTTTCGAGGGAATACCTTGCATGGAAGCAGGTCCCCTGGGGATGGTTCCACGAGTGGCCGTATTACTTTAACTGGACATCTGTTTAAATCTGCTTACGTTATTGTTCCTGCTTTTTAATTTCTTTAATGCCTTAATCCTGCCAATTAGTTGAGTACCTGTTTTGGATCCATTGTAAAAAGCGTGAACAAATTGATTATTTTTTTGCGATCCTGTTGTACACATTGATCAGACCACATAGTTGGACTGCACCTCGAAACACCGAGGAATATAACATTTATTTATTTATTTATCTTGCTGTTCTCCTTTATTATTACGATCGCAAATATATTCGTAAGCCATCCACTCTCTTTAGTTTGAATTATGGATCCACGGTTGCAGAAAATTAAATTTGCAAGCTCGTGGGATAGACCTGGAACCGACTGAGGTTTCATTATTTCCGGAGATTTTAAAATACAAATCGGTTTTGTATAGGCTTATATGACGGCAACGTTTCGCCATTGACACAATAGCTTCTTTAGGCCCGATGAACTAGTAGGTAATTGGCTTGGTTATTTTTATAACAAATTATGATGGGTTATCTCACCCAAGTATCCTGATTTGCTATAAAATGCCAAGCCAATTAGGCACTAGTTCGTGTCAAGGGCGAAAGGTTGCCACAACACAAGCCTACACCAAACCGATTTGTTTGCGTACACCTTTCGAATCTACGTTTTATTTTTTCTGCCCAGACAGCGCATGTAGTTAGGATTTCTTAACCTACAGTTTTCATTCCAGTCTCTTGTGATTGATGTGGGCGAGGCTTCATATCGTCGTAACAGCCGTATGTGAGAAGGTCCGAAGAGCGGACCAAAGTGCTATACTACTTTTTAAAGCCAGATGTAATCCTGCAGAGCAAGATGCATCCGCTAACGTTTGCTCACACTGCGGTTTAACTGCTGGAAGTAAAACATTTGCAAATGATTTTTGAGGGTCGACAAAATTCATATGGTTTCGTCCTTTTCCATCAGAAACGATGGAATGGACAATTTGGAAGAAAAATTAGGGATCAGTTTGGGTTTGCAATCAGATAGCTGGCCTACTTCGGACAACATGGCGCGGATGCAACTCTACTGAATTGTACCCATAAGGGATGGATTGCTGTCGCTGAATTGCATCACCAAAAAAGCTGTTGGTTCTGGGCTGAGGTCGATGAAGTTAAGATACACGGTTGCCGAAATCACAGGAAAATACGGAATTGGCAACCCTTTTATTTGTATCTGCACGTAGCTCTTGAAAGACCACTCGCACCCGATCTGCGTTATTAACTTTTGGCCAGATAATAGGCTGGAATCGATAGGACTAAAGGGTGGCTGAGATTGAAAAGCCACCGCACATTTCATTGTTACATTTTGCACTGCGCCTATCACACATTCTATTCAAAACTGAAAAAAGTAGACAGGGCATTGGGCTGCCTTAAACTAAGACTAGTTTTCCAGCTTAGACAAGAGGAGAAGATCGTAGTATAAAATAAGCTTTATTCAGTGCTTCATAGTCAGACCAACTACAATCCCGTACAGACACCAGCATAGCAGTAGCAGGAAACCACTGTCGTTTTGATGGCCATTTCGAAATAAACACGATCGGTCCATTTGTATGCACGGTGTCTCGGTATCATGAGAAAAACACATTATGATTATTTATTATCATCATTACATACCCATGCGATGATATTGTCCACATAATAATTGTCCGTTAGTAATGGCTTTCGTCAGTTGCAAGGAGAGAAGACTTCGGAAGACAGGTATCACCCGGAAAATACAAGACGAACAAGTTCATTTACTGGCATATAGTATTTAGAGGTGATAGTAGTAACAAGAATGCTGGTAAGTAGTTTGGGAAATTCGTACCTGTAAATCTTAGTGCCTAAAGGTCGCCTACGATCTTCACCTATTGATCAACAATTACCTTTAGGCTATCAGATAAACCGTGCGTTGATATGGACAATCCCTAAGTGACACTAAGTCACTCGTTGTCTTTTCGCTTGAACCAACTGTTAGATCGATGGGCTGCAATGTAAATCATCAGTCTGGGTCACATTTCATTCAGGATGCAAAGTTCATAAATCGGTCACAGGAACTGTGTCTGAAACCGATGTATCATAGCCTCTGCATGCTCGCATCACGTATAGTTCACCATGAACAACGTGAATGTTTACACTCTCTAGGCAAAGATAGCAGAACGGTGACCCGACACAGGGGCGTTGAGGTTGCTGACTGGCGCCTTTGCCCCTGTTTCCGAACAACGGTTATGCTTGTCACGACGGTTGATTCATTGATGATTCCTTTTAGACACTGTTCGTGAGAAGGGGTTGCGACACTCAATCACAGTCTGAACGGAGCTTCACTTTGAAGTGAGCCACGGTTAGTTCGAGGAATGTAACTGTATCTGGTTTAGGTACTCCAATCCCGGCATCGAATCGCAGTTTGGCTACCTCTGCCTGATAGGCACAAAGAAGCCCTGAAACTGATCGTGAAATGCCATTTTGCAAGCGGAACATACGCAACACTTTTTTAACACACCTGTTCCTATAGGTCCAGCCATACTGCACACAAGGTACGGCGCAAGGCGCTGGACAGCACCAACCCAACCGGTTTAGCATTGATCCAGGATATGGCTGCTTGATAGCGATAATCATACATCTGTCTGAAACGAACGTAAACGTATCTGTGTCCGAAGTTTCTCGCCTGCTCTATGGCACGACCTGGATCTAACCAAGAAGTTCAAGTGCCAAACTCTGATGGGTGCTTTTTAAGCAAGCTGCAGCGGTAAAAAGGCATTCATTATGGCTCGATCACAATGCCGAGCCCCGCGACTCTCTTCCTACTTGCGCGGATCCATCATGTAAAGTCAGCCCGGGATGCAGCCACAGCGGTTGGGATTGATTACTGGGCTTCAGAGTATAGCTAATGCTCCTGATCTGGAACATACAGTCGATAGTTTGACCGCTTTTTGCTTTGGAGCAAAAATATCGGTGCTTTTGAACACCGGTACCAAGTTACATATGAAGCCTACTCTAAGTTCGCTAAAGATGTGTCAAGCGGACCGTATGGTAAAAGGAGCTACAATTCAAAATGAGCTCACTGTCTAGGAGGTACATTTTGAGCACACAGATTGATGAATTCCGCGCGCGTTGGTTCGTTTGCCGGAAGGCGAAACGTTTCACTGAGACACATTGAGAACATGCTTTCTCTTAGAAGATGCGGATTGGGTGTTGCCCGCCCGAAAACACTGTATTACATTGAGATTGCGCGTCGAAATCCAATCACACAACGTGTAGTCCAAACTTGACCCACTAATTAAGCTTTCTCTTAGTTCTTAATCTGGCAAATCTAAATGCTCTATCACTAGCTTAGTGGTGTTGCAGTGAAGCTGAATTCGTTTTACCTCGGCTTTCAAAACAATACATGCAACCATGTGGATCCAATCGCCCCAACGGTAACATAAAACTTGTCGGTGATGACCGCTTAGACTGAAACTAGTTCTTTATCTGTTGAGACAGGACAAGTCAGTCAGTGTTACAGCTGGGTATCTATCACGCAACGACAAGAGTCTCAGCCAATCACCCAACTCACATGCTACTGGATCGCATTCCATTCCGTTTCAACATTTGAGAGAACTCCATACGTAAAACAAAGGCTAAGAGGAGGCATTAACATCCCAGCAACACTCTGTACCAATGTCTCTCCGTTAAGTAGACGTAATCGGTTACGTCCTGGCAATTTTGCAGCGGTACACAAACCTATACACTACTGGGGGTTCAAGTGCTGGGTATAGGGACTGTATACTAGATGCCTGGCTTGCTGCATCACTCGCATAAAATTGCGGACCACAAATGAAGGCATAGTGTTTAACTGTACGGTGGCTGTGCTACTTAGAACTAAAGTAGACACGTGCTTCCTCATGCAACGGGACGATTCTACCGATCAAAGCATTGATGCGGCAGCTGAGGAACCAAAGGCTTGAACTCAGTTCGTAAGGACGAAAAAGATGACGACGTTCGGTCATGTAAGGAAGATGGCGGTGTGTTGGGATGTGACCCACAGTTCTTGTTGACACTGGGCGATGAGATGAGATTATACAGTGCATGACATGATCCAAAGCTGTCTGTCTGTCCGTTTACTGATTTACTGACCAAATGTCATACAGGTCCCAATTTCTGCCCTTTTATAACCTTGGACTCCATCAGCCAAACGGGAATTCCATTATTTTCATGAGTATCAACGTTGAGACCGACCACGTAGTTCAAACTCGTTATAGAAATTGAAAAAAGAACATACACTTGACACAAGTCTCTGGCTACGTAAAAATTGTGCCTAGGCCATTGCACTTTCTCGTTCGAAAACGACAAGTATTACTTAGTTTCGGATGAGATTCCAGTGTTCACAATGATAACGATTGAGTACAAGGTAAATTATGCTCAAACTGGCAATTGCAGATCTCTACATGTGTACGGAGCTCGTGCTCGAAGTCAAATGACAGATTCCGGGTCGTTAAGCCTAGCGCTACTTGTAAAGCTCAACGGTCTAAAAATAATTGCTTCTACCTGCAATCTCACTTCACCGATGTCAGTCTTTGCTGCATACATCTCTGCACAGAAGTCAAAGAAGGTTAGTTTACATCACTGTACCATCAGGTTTATTCAGCGTCATTTTCACTGTAGAAACGGAAATAGAAAGCCAGTATCCTTGCGCACACACACCTCCGGGATCGGATAACATTTAACAGAAAGCACTACAAATGGCATACGTGCATGTAGCCGAAACTTTGGCCATATTCTTTAAGCCTTGTCCAGGTGGAGACATCGTTCCGTGAAAATAAAAATGGAGTGTCGTCACCTCTATCCACAAGAGAGGAAGACGATTTGCGCCTGCCAGTTACCGCCCGGTAACGCTTTCTATGTGCTTGCCAAGGTCATGGAAACGATTATCGTAGAGGCAGTGTTGGGCTACCTGGAAAGCTACGATGCCATCGATTGTGTTTCAGGAATCTGGTAACTACCCGAGACAACTGAACTGAAGTGGTTGAGGAAGGGATAGGGGCCGGCATCCACCGGTAGGACTTTTCGCAGGCGTTCTATCATTTGGATCGACGTATCCTGCTTCCCAAACTTCAGAATTATGATATTGGAGACGCAGTATTGGCGTCCACCAGTAGATTTTTTCCCGAACGGCAATTAAATGATAAAGTTCGAACATTTTCGTCCCACACACTTTAAGTCAAATGCGACGTACCCCCAGGTTCTGTACTTGAACCTCGCCTACTCCTAGTCCTCATTAACGATCTAGGGAGGGTTATCATCTCAACGTTTTTACTTAGCGCCGACAACGTTATGATTTGGCAAGCGATCAGGTGACTGAGCGATAACGGAACCCTCCGGCTCGACCTTGCTGTGGCATGGAATCGGTCGGTGCGAGAGGCGATGAAAATTGCTGTTAACAAAGGCCGTGTTGTTTAGATTCGCCAACGACTTGCTTAAATCTATAAACTTGGAGCACACGATTTGCAGACCACCTCTCGGTAACGCGACCTTATTGTGCCAGTAAATGGTCTGTCCCGATTGTTCTACACAGCTTGAGCAGACTTCGAAAACAGATAACCAACACATTGGTCTCTTGGGATGAGATCACTCGAGAGTTTAGATTCATTCAGCTTTCCCTGATGATCAATTCATAAATTCGTCCAAAAGCTAAAGAGGTTAACCAGACTTGGTAAGACTAGCTAAAGTGACCTCGCAGCGCTCAAGATCATACAACATCGAGCAACGAGGAATGTGAAGAAATTAGTTCAATTTCCGTAGCGGCGACCATTGAAGAAACTCGGTGTTCAGTGGACGTCACTGGTGGTTAAGTAGAGACCTCTTAATGATATACCAACTACTGAGCGGTCATAGTCACATGCGTTGCAACTTCTGAAGCTAAACCTAATCAAAAGCCTGCAATGTAACAGCCTGAAATCAAGAAAATCTTACAATTATTCAGATTGCCGATGAAATCAGTGTTCCATTCAAGTCTGCTAATCGTGGAACGCTCTTTCACTCTTTGTTACCAGCGCTCCCAAACTAGCTGTCTTAAAGAAGCACGTGAACTGCGCATCCAGCTCTCTGCACTCCGCTACATGGATGCAGTCTTCTGGGGTGTATTTCCTCGACCCAGGTTATAGGACTCACCTTCCACAATGACATATGGGAAGCAGCGTAGGCCGGTCAATTGTCCTATTATTCTGTACAATAATTGTTAGCTACAAGGACTTGTCGAGCTGGTTTATATGGTGCAATTCCATTTGCACTACTTTGCTTCTAAGCTATCGTTATCCATTCGCTTTTTGATTTCATCCTACTTACAATCCTTACGTATGCAATTCATCTTCGGGCCACCTTACAGACATACAATTTTTGTCCACCGTAAACCATTTTCCACTATTCCCTAGAGTTGGAACTCTCTCATTGGCTTAGGTAGTTCACCAGTGTCTTTATCAGTAAACAATGTATTCAAAACGACTCTTGCACATACCGCATTTTCCCGTTTTCAACATTGATCTTTAATGGAGCCCTTGGACAGCTGGGAATCGGTGCTCCGTAAACAAAAATCTATCCGTTATTGGTAGGATTTTCAACAGGTTATTAGATGGCTGGCACATATTTTTCTGATTAATAGGCCATAAAAATATGCTGCAGTGTGGAACTTGTGCAGCAAACGGCGACAGCTATAGAGCCGCTTCTGGTGGACGATGGTTTCTGCTGTGTGGAAACCAGAAGTAAGCTTGTTATGCCCAACACCAATTTGTAGGTCGGAACGATAATGGGCTCGCTGTTTGATGCCCTGTGTCGATTAGTGCTGCAAACATATTCCTTTATTTCATCCCACGGTTCGTACTATAGTTAGGCGAGAGTCACACAGACAGCACAGGAACACGTTCGTCATCATTCAGTGATTTAGGGCGATTAGCTGGAGGAGTGCTGGTGTCGTGGAACCTAACAACGCTGATAGGCAGCATATATCAGATCTACAGCGTTCACTGTTCTTCGTTCTTTCAGTAGTTAATTGGTCTTGCACATGACTGTAGCATCTCTAATGAATATGGCAATGAATTTTGTGAAATCCATCACACACGATATACCACCGGTCCGTCGTTTTCTTCACTTGTCCGTGTCCGCACCCAACCATATCTGCAACCCAGAAGGGATGTAGTCTACGGTAGTGTTTTATGAAACAAAAGCTAGTGCAAGGAGAACAGAATAAGCGTGTTTATTGACGACCAATTGTAGCACATCTGAAGAGATATGGTACAATTGTTTGCTAATGACTGGGTGTGGCAGAAGTGACCGCGAAAAGACGTTAAAGTCTTTTGGGTGCGTGTATCCGTTAGCCACTCTGTGTTTAGGCCATGAGCATTCAACTTGTCTATGTCGACGTCGCACGCTTTGGATCTGACAAAAATGTTTGCTTGAATAGTATGCAGACTGTATACGCTGTATACACGCGCTTCTAGGGCAGTATTGTCCTTTTCGTAAAGAAATATAAAAAGCCCATTACATCATGCATCGGGACGGAGATTATGTAGATACATAGTGTTCGACATGAGACCTTTATTGAAGTCCCTCACTAAGTAAGAAAAACTCACCAGGTTTCACTGTTTGCCCAAAGTAAGCCCACATGTTTTAGCAAGTCTCAACTGGCTATCTGGTTTTGTTATTCCTATCATCCGTTTGATTACGAGACAAGCAAGTTTCAACCAAGTCAGCAGCTGTCGAAAATGGTATCAGACAGTGACAGTGAGGCGCCCGAATAATATATTATTCTTCCCTTGTAACTGCAACGCTTCATTTGCAATGGCAGGCACTTTCCCGGCATTATAAGCCAAATTTTCCTCAAAGCTAATAGTTGCAACTTTGTTCGCTAATTCCGCTAGACTCTTCCTTGATGTAAATACTATTGTTAAGCTTGGCCTGTTCGGTGTCCACAAGATTTATGCTTCACTTTTGTGATCCGTAGCGTACCTGACCGAGCTTTCATAGATGCGAGCGGTATCATAGTATCAACAACCATAACACAGTCACTGGTGACCGCGCGTCAGAGGAGCATCGGCAAGACTGACTGGCGTATCCCTGATGGCCTTTATGCTTGCAACAGCAGCTAATCCCTTCTCAAACTGAGATATGAACATGGAGATATGAACATGGAAGCATCATTTAACTTGAAACACCGTGGTACTTGCACGCTGTTTTGACTGGGATACTCTAACATGACAGCCGCCACAAATACTTATGTTCTCAGAACGAAAGCGCTTACACGGGAAAGTGGACTTCTCGCCACGTGACCACTTCCGCCCATTAGTATGCGTCCGTTACCGTCGTTGTAGCACATTACCAACAAAGATCTACATGCAAAACGGATTACTTGCCACAGCAGTCATATACCATTAGGATACGCTGGTCACCATGTTCAAATGTGCTATGGCAACGGTTTGATCTTTCACGAGCCAGGAGTAACTTATTCTGACCCACCAGAAGGTGGTAGAAACCAGCCACAAATCTTTAGCTAATGGAAACCACTAACGCCTCTGAATTACTTGGGCAAGTTCCGTAGCGGGGCAGAAAGCTGGTCGTGTGCACATTGCAGCTTCGATCTAATGGGTCCGCTTCGGCCCACCAATGAGTAGACTTGAAAGAGGTCGCACGTGCAGTTCATCGAGTGCCACCAAGCGCAAAAGACCAGCAGTTCTTCTGAAACGCCAAAAAGTGAGAAGATCAACTTGTCGGAGGCATCGTACATTTGGATCCGTTTGTCTTTCTCGGTTCCAGATAGGAGGCAGGAGGCACGAGTCGTTTTTATACCTAACACCGATATCGTAGAAACTTCCGTTGTCTGAAAGGTTCAAAGCCACCTCATCTAAGATTTCATTCACAACTCAGGTTGTCTGTAACTGAGAAGCTCAAATCAGGATGAAAGCAATCATTGTGTGTAACGGTAGGATATCCTGACACTGAAACTCTAAACTCTAGACCTTCTGTCTCAGATCGCATCAACCATACACGATGATCTCAACCTCTGTTGATTGGTAAGATAATCGCGAGTATTTCCTATCCATTGGTGTAGTGGTATCAAGTTTTAAAACAGTGAGTACCTATTACATCTGTACCAGTTGATCAGGGTAAGCCTAGCAATTCTCTCATTGATGAGGCATTTGGTTTAAGCGGGACAGGATAAGTAACTGTTTTCAGTACTACGCGTTGTTTTAAGTTTCAGTAAGAAAGCAAGAACTAAGCTAGATATATCCTGAGCACGTCACGCTCGTAAGTGCAACAAAGGTAAAGTAACGATTTAGTATATCAAAAGACCTGAACTGCGGTGTCAACTCTTGGCTCTGGCAATTACATACCTGATTGATAGACTTATCGGCCCGTATAGAAGTGAATAGCATGGGTGTGAGGCTGGTGAATTGGAGGTTTCCAATATTCTAGTAACTCAAAATAGTGCCTTTTTTCAACCAATCGGTTGATGCTGTAAAATAAACATTTGTACTTGTTGATGAGATGGTTATGAGAAATAGTTGTGCCGTCAGTTTCCTCTGCCCAGAATCTCGACAGTTACTTGATGTTATCTGCAGTCTTTACAACCATATGTGTTTCACCTTGAGAACATCAAATTGGTTAGAGATTACTGTTACCCATGACCTCGATGGTATGATTGGATGCTCATATGTTCTTTGAGCCTAGCAATCGAACTGGAAATGTTTCGCTACCACATGCGGCGACATAATGTCCGTATAGAGGGTGATGTGGACAAGCGCCCAGGTTAACCGGGTACTACCAATTCCAGCTAAACATGCATTGCTTTTCCTAACCAATTGTCACGCAGAGTAAAAGAGTCATCATTGATCGGTTGACTTCAGCTTTAGAGTTACACTACAATTTTCCAACGTTATGCACCATGTATTGACTCCGGAATCTAGTTGGACTGACCACGCCTAGTAGCTAAAACACCGTCACACTTGGGCAAACGCGGAGTTCGTGTGCCGATTGGACTGCTACTAGGATAGTTGGGATTGTGTGGGTTGACAAGGAATGGAAATGGCGTTGGAGAAACTCCCGATTCTTTTCACAGTGAGGGGAACGAGAAAATGAATACATGACACATCCTAGACAGAGATCTAAGAATGGCAAGGTATTGAAAAGATTATCAGGGATGTCTGATTCCGCCGCTAAAGTAGCGTAGAATCTCAGGGCTTTTCCCATGAAACAAAATACGCTCATCCCAAGTCGCTATCCTGTCGCATAGGCTAAGGTCTAACAGGTGCTTATCGTTGAGCTCGATACCCATGAATGTAAGCAATAGACGCGACTCCATCGAGAGTATAAGTCACTCTCCAGCAGCCACTGATATGATGTTGCGAGAACTGCACCTAGAGAAAGCTGATAAACAAGTCTACCATACCTTACTTATTTAGCAGTAAGTATCCCGTAGTTGCGAGGAGGAACGCGTGTTTGAGCAGCCTAATCTTAATCTACTAGGGCATGAATTTGTACCAGAAAGAACTAATTACCGACCAAATTTGAACTAGGGCACACGATAATCCTTTTGTATCCGTTCGATGAATCATGTTAAGAGAGTCGCGAAAGCTTGCAATTAAGCATTGACACCAGCCAGATAATGAAGCTAGCTGTTCTGAGTGCGTATCAAAGTACGCTGGCATCTGGGCCGAGTAAACGCTCACTGAAGACCATCGAAGATCACTGCTTGTATCTTCGTCAAACGTTATTATCAGCAAGCATGTCTTCATGTGGCAAATCAAACTGCCAAACTGGACATTGGATCTCTACACAGTCTCTGAAACTTAGGGGTGCTCGCCGACGTATGCTGGCTAGAAGCGAACACAGGAGACTCGCGAAAATCGCAAGGAAAAATTGCGTGCTAGCCTGAAGAGAGACCGTGAAACCTGGTGATCTCATAGTGCATCGAAACTGGAAACAGCTGCTATCGTTGGTAAGCCTCGTAAGTTAATCCGCCTGATACGGGAAACAGGCAGCCGTAGATCTGGTGTTAGTGAGACAATACGTGACGAGCGTGGACAGCCGATCCACAGCCTGTCAAAACGCTTGCAGCGTTGGACCGCACACTTTCCAAAGTAGTTTAACCAACCTGAGTTATAGCTTTCTTTTCGGGCATTGAGCCCACTTTTCTATGGGCCGTCTCCTTAGATTCGCCCTTACGTGCAAAAGTCGAACGTGACATCAGAATGTTAAAATTACGTAAGGTCGCAAAGCCATATAGAATCATCCCAACCCACGCCAACTTCGGGGACCCGTTCGTGTGGACGATTTACACGACTTACTAGTGGATATTTCGGAGCAGAAATCTGTCCCGTTAGACTGAAGCCACACCGCCATAGCCCCAATTTTCAAGGGAGGCTCCCGTTCGGAATGCGGTAATCATAAAGGGATCAGTCTGCTCTCAATTGCCTCTAAAGTGTTTGCGTCTGTCGTTCTCCTCAGAATGACTGGCACTCGTGAAAGCCAGATACCCAAAGAGCAAGCCGGATTTCGTCGAGGTCGGGGCTGCATCGACCATATCTTCACCTTGCGTCAATGATTGGAGCACCGCCACATCTATTGCGATCAATTGTAATCGTGTTTCTCGACATCAAAGATGCCTTCGATTAGGCTGATCGATGTGCCTTTTGGAACTGTCTGTTGAGGAAAGTTGTGCCCGATTAATACGTAAATATTATCAGAGGGCTATACGCGTACATTTCGGCCAATGTGAGGGTTTATGGCAAAATGTTGCCATCATTCAATATCTCTAGCGCTGCAAACCAAGGTTGCCCGCAGTCACCTTACCTAGTTAACTTCGCTAATGATGAAGTCATGGAAACAGCTTTCGCTGGACACCACCTATAACTGTTGAGGTACTTCCTGGTGAGCGATTTCTTGACTTGGGGTACGCGAATGATATTGCCCTAATCTGTGATAGCTCCAAAACGTACTAAGCAGCACTAGACCGATTAACACTGACTGTCAATCGTTTTGGGCTATGCTTTGCTCCATCGAAATTCAAAGTACTTCTCCAAGCTTGGCAGAGACCTTCACCTGCGCTGACCCTTGGTGGTAATCAGCTTGAAGTCATTCAGGAAAACAAGTACCTGGGCAGCTATATTACCGATCATGGGATCTAATAGGAGGTTACCAACCGTATAACAAAAGCTAGAGGTGCTTTTGCCAATCTCCGTCCCATGTGGTGCAGACGCGACATCACTCTCGCACTGAAAGTCAGAGTTTATAATGTAACCGTCTGTTTAATCCTCTTATACGGTTGTGGAACCTGGCCCAGCAGGTTGACAGACATAAAAGACTAATTACGTTCGATCATCGCTGTCTTCGCAGTTTAGCTCATGTCTGGCGGGAGTACAGCATGAGCAATGAGCGTGTTCGGCCTCGCGTATTTGGTGCAAAAAGAGCTTGTGAACCGCTCAGCACCATTATATCACGCACCAGGCTCCGGTGACTGGGCCACGTGTTAAGAATGCCAACACACCGATCCGCGCGACATGCACATTTTGTGCGCTGGGGGTGCGGTTGGAAGATGAAGAGGGGCTGCCAAGCTATGACTTGGTCGAGAGTAATGAAAACCCTCACTTCGAAGTTGGCGTCGGTTGGTACATCATGACTACTTGGCTGAGGTTCTAAGGAAGATGAACACGCTTGGTTGGACACAGTTGCTGATATAGCGAGGAGGCAGCCCCAGCGGCGTTTGTTTTCTGACTTTCTTTGTCCATCCCTTCCCTTTTAGATTCCCTTCCAATTCCGATCTTATATGAACTACCTAATCTAATATAAAACATTATAGTACTTGTTTTTGACTGGTTTTGTAGTGTACGTTTTTGTATCTTACCTTTTTTTACTGCGGCACATTAGCTTAGGTGTATTTCGCACCCCAGCTAACGTGTAATGATGATGATGATGATGATAAGCGAGAGACTACCACTGACCAGTACTACATAATCATGAAATGCGAATGCATTGTGAGCTGAAAATCACAAGTTGGGTGAATCGAAGATGGACCACGCTGCTAGAAAATGACCTACTCGCTGCCAACTCAAAGAGGTGTGCTAAGTAGAACGACACTGGTTCCCCATCAGAGCAACTTTAAGAGTATGTGAGTGTAATTTATACATAGTAGGGGTCGCTCAATTTAACATACGACTCACCCCGTACCGAAGTTGGCACGAATTACCCACTGGTGTAAGGCCGGAGAGATAAAAGGGCACAGTGTAAGCAAAAAGGACTTGGCTGTATCACATTCGTCAGATATACGAAGGCCGTTCAAAAAGTCTTGGACTGTTATCAATAATAAGTAAATTTATTGAGATATAAAAATTTTACCTAAGTCTCTAAATAGTCCGCTTGGGTCATCACGTATTTATCCTTATCAGACGTGAAACATGTGCTGCTGAGTTAGCATGGTGAAGCTGCCGTTTTCCAACTGATCTACATCTTGCAACATCCCGAAGGTGACACAGGGCAAATACAGTGTTGATGCTCCTCACTTCTACAATTTTCCTATTGTGATTGGACGATCCTGAATCTCCAAGCGTTTCACTTAGTCAATGCCAATCTTTTTCCTGGCGCTCGACTATGCCTCAGACTCCAGTGATGTGCGACCTTATTTAGAACGGCTGTACCATGCTTATATCCACATGGCACTCACTGATGCACCGAAATCTCCTGAATCTTTCTAATAGTTTCCACTTGGGAATTGCCAAGATTTGCACATAATGAAGCAACATTGTTCTATTTTTAATTCATTTTCTCGAAACGAAAATCCGACGATGTGCACTTACACGTCCGCAATTAACTGCGGTTTAATTAGAAATGACTTCTCCCTGCAGCAGAGAAAAATACACCCATGAACAAAAGGGTTACCTACATACGTGTACTAAAGCATATCTCCCGGCCTTCATGAGGTTTCGCAGGAGAAATAAAAGTTCAAATTTTCCTGAACTGCCCTCGCACGAGACTCGGGCTACCACGGTAAGAGTACGTTCGCTGACGATCCGTAGCCAAAAGGACAAGACGTCTGCCTTGTAATCCACAGGTCCAGGGTTGGAGCCTGCGAATGGTACCGCGCGACCACCGTAGCATCCTTAGCCCTCGTGGTTACGTGACAGCAAAGTGTCGGTACAGCGTACCGGCGTACTGCTGATGCCTTTGCCTGACAACAATCTTAGTTACGATAGGCTTGGTCGGGCATCAACCATAGGCCGGTAGACAACCTGTCACATCACACCCAGTACTGCGTCGCACAGAGGGTCTATGGTATTCTGACATGTTGAGTATAGTTTGGGGGTGCCGGCTGCGCAGCGTGACCATCTGAATATAGACCCATTAGTCCCAGAAAGTGAAGGTGTATTTGTTATGTCCTGGAAATATGGTAGGTAATTGGCTATCGCTGACCAACGCTCCATCAGTTCTAACCTGCACTGCCATCGTAAACAACCTGCAAGTGGATGGCCAAAAGCTGCTGGGGTTCCGCTAAGCTGAGATAAGTCCACACGCAAGCGCATATACTGTGTAAACCTACGGAGTGCGACCGATATATCGAAGCCTATACCGTTTCCGACCCGTCGTGCCTCCCAAAGGTACTTCCCCTTAGATTGATACAATTTCGCGTTTTTGTTCCTACTTTAAATTTGTGCTTGAAGGTTCAGACAAATTGTAACGGATGTTAAGTGTGTCTTCTACTGATGCAAACGAACAATGAGCAGCGCTTGATTACTGGTCGAGAAGGAGGTTCTGTTGAATGTTTTGGTGGAAGTTTTCAAAAAAACTTTGTAATGCAGGATGGATGTTGCATTCCTAGCCAGTAGCCAGACTTGTTATCATTTGCTCTTGAGGCAACAGTTTCGTCCTCTGCGTTTTTCATGACAAAAATTGGTGATGGCATGCAGAACTAAACCCTTTATCAAGGTGGTGGGACGGAAAGAAAAGGAGTACGTGTATATGCCGAGTGCTTTTAAATACGGTTATTGTCAGCTGGGAAATGACGGAATCCGGAAAATGCGTTCAGATACAATAAAAGTGACTAGTATCAATTTCTGTGGCATCCAAAGCGCTCGCACTGCTCCGACGGTTTTATGAAGTGGCTCCTAATGTTGATGTTAAAGCTGAGCTCCATCGGAGGGAAGAATATATATTTGATGTGGATTGTTAAGGATGAGGAGAGGCATCATTAGGTCGCTTCGTAATCAACTATGGGACCAGCTGAATACATTCAAGTAGTTCGGCTGTTGGTTGCACTGAAGATTGCGCATCCCAATGAAGTAGTTGGAGACCAGATGCTGAAATTCCTCCAGACCAGTGAAATGGTGTTTTAGCCATAGTTACTGGGCTTGAATGCGTAATCGACAGGGCCTCAAACGGAAGCAATGAGCAGCTGATGAAAAATGAAGGTGTCTGTACCCGAACATACTACTCAACGGTCTGGTGTATTAGATACTGGTTTTTATGCTTTTGTGATTTACTTGGAACAACCTAAATAATCATTAACCAGTACACTTAATGAGAGCGTCATTTGAATCAAACTTTGGTCAGCATTCAAGAAAGGACAGTCGCCACAGAAATCGTACTCAGCTGTGAAGTCGCACATGGGATGAAGATTGCATGGAGCATATGGTATATGTATGCGACATATTGCGTGTGGTCGGCGATGAACTCAATGTTCAAGTGCCGACCATAAAACTGAACATTCGCTCGTCTACTCGCTGCTTGTGGTACCGCGTACTCTCAACCTCTACTAGTGAGTGCCAAATGATAATGCGCTTCCGCTTATTCATTTAGCTTGTTTATTGTTGGCTTTATGCCCTGGTTACCGTTCCCCTTAGCGCTTACATTTCCTAACCTGCCAAGGACATTTTGGTAAAGACCCTTGGTGAAGATTTTAGCGGATCCAACATACCGTAGGCTCTTGCTAACTGGTCGACAATACTTCAAAGCAAATATTTAAGTTAAACTGTTCCGTTTTGTGCGATAGACACACATGCAGATGTCGTTTCGCAACGTGCTTATACTCATATTTATAAAATTCTAGCCACAGATAGAATAACGGTTTCTGAGATGCTTCTCTTGAATACGCGAATTGTGAACCCCATTGACTTGATTGTTATACGTTGTAACGGTTTCACTTTAAAATGCTGTCATACAGGCTCATATTTAAGAGATATGAACTCACAGCGACAAGGCATTATCCACAATTATCTGTTAAAATTAAGGCTTCAGTGGCGAAAAGGCGAGTATTCATATTCCTAGTGCTGAGCATGTCAGTAAGACATCGAACTCTGTACCCCTATTCTGCGGGCACCATTGACCGGGTACATAGTTTAAAGTACCAAACGCAGTTGTTTCATTTAGACGACACCACAGGAATAAAAATGACGCAAAGTAAGCAATGACTTAGTCTCGTAAGATTAAGGCCCCCATTGTCCAACAATCAAACCATTCTGGGACCAGCGATGTAGCGAACATCTGTGTCTGATAATAACCTTTAACGACCCGAACTCTACCTGTATAGCGTGCATGCTATAAACAATCCTTCTGCCCTAATCAGCAATTTTTACCTTCTCCCACAAATTGACTTCAGACCGTGAACTAATTGGAAGCTACTGTGGATTTTCATCAGAAGAGTCCAAAACGGAGACGAAATATTGCGTTAAAAATTGTCTTTACCTTGAGGCAAAATGGTCATTGTGACTGGGATGAAAACCACTCATTTCGAGACAAATGACAGCACCATTTAGACTGTGCATCGTGGCATAAGCGTGCAAAATTTGGTCAGACAAAGGAACCGCCACTCACGTGCCCTACCGACATATTTTTCCTTTTGGTTTATGATGGCAAATTTTCGTCGTCTGCTGTTGGTTACCGGAGATATTCGCCCAGGAAGAGGAATTTCGAAATTCCATAGGCTCATCGAAGCGCATTGCTTGACAGTGCTTGCTAATATTTTGAAATGTGTGCTAAACAGGTAATATCATGTGTTGCCAGTTAAACAGTAATAAAACAAAAATGCAATTAGGAGTAACTCACCCCGGGCGCAGCTTTCCTCAACAAGTCTTCAGCCTCTTTTCTTGACAGGTTCGGTAAACACCAGATATTCTGAGTCCACATGAGGCGGTCCAACATGTTAATGGTCGCCCGCTTTACTCCCCATGACTGGATAGGAACAGATTTTGAATTTGTGTATTGCAACCTGTTTTTAGGCGTTTGCACATGATCAGGAATGATGAATAACAACTCATCCTTATCCACACTGTTCACTTCTCTAAGACCGTTGTAGTGGGATCCTGAATGGTCGGATTCATCAGATGCAAGCAGATCGCTTTGCGCGGAATCGCCGATGCGATGAGAGGCACAGTTTCGGGGACAGAACTTAGTACTCAAGTTGGTGGTAATCATTAAAGCTGAAAATAAAATAAACACTTATCAGATACTTTCGCAACTGAAAATTCATCCGTCATGGGCTTACGAAATCATATTCTTGACTAGACTGACTGAATGACTACGGACTATGCATTAAAGAAATTGAGACCAGTGAATTGCTATAAAAGGTATGCCACATATCCTGTGAAAGAGTAGGTAGGGTAAGAGTTACTGTATCAGGTGTGTAACATCCGGAGTGTCCATGAAATACTCAGACACCGCTTATTAATATCATCCTAGAGAGGTCCGGCGGAATGGGATGCCTTCCGAGGAAGGGGACCGCTATCTTCAGATATATATCGCGGACATCATGCGTAAAAGCAGCGTTCGTTTTAAAGATGAATGCATTTCATTTTAGTGCACATGGCCTGTTAGGTCTCTAAGAGTACCTCGAGTAATGGTTCAAATTATTTTCGCTGCGAAAATGCTGAATGAATTACACAGCCAAATGCTAGTATTGACGATGGTTGCCTGGGAGAACAGCTCCTGACATGCAGAATCCGCTGTCCATATCTGGGAAGGCAGTCAAGAGTGCATTTGTACTTCGGAATATCTGTCATATGTTCGACTTTTGGCAGTACCGACTTTTGAACCACTAGTTGATTTGAACGGAACATCAGCCGTTTCAATCACAGAGACCCAGTAAGGAGGGAAAACTTGGGTTCCATCCATCTGTCATGAATTGTAGTGGGACCTGTTAGTTGTGAGTGCTCGTTTAGACTGCGTTGCTATTTGCCGCTTTCACGCCACATGGATACAGCCAGGATTTCTATGTGCTATTGCTGGGCAGTTCATCGAACTGGACGAATCGAAAATCGAAATGATGAAAACTATGGTCCAGTGCCTGGACGATGAACAGAACAGTGTGTGTAAATCCAGGAACCTGGCTTCGCGCACTTGAGCCTGATTCAATGGCGCTGGAGTGCGCTTAACGTATATTTGCCAGATTGATTCTGGGTGTCACCTGAAGAGTTAGATGCACACAGCGCTGCAAAACGTTGCTACTTGACGCGACTTGGTTAAGACGAGCAAAAGTTAACATGCCACTCCTTTACGATGTGATCTATCGAAGAGTTCATATACCAATTTAACCTCCACGGCTGCGATACAGATCTCATTAGGAAACCCGGAACAAAGAATTCACCTTACCAGCCCAATAAAATACGCTGAGTTCTTCCTTAAGAAATATACAACCATCCAGAACAGACCACCTTTATCTCTAAAATTCTACGTGTTGCTCCAGATGTTCCGGGATCCAGTCAACAAACTCCTCTTTACAGAGAAAGCTGTTGAGCTAATCAGACTAGAGTTAAGAAAACAAAATAGTTATTGGAAAGGGTCAGATGGCATGTGCTATGCATCAGAAAATGATGTACACCACCAGCACCGAGTTAGACGGACGACCATTGCATTCGTGCCTCTTCTGCCAACCTTGATCTTTACTGCTTCCTTTATATTTTCCTTACTTCCAAGTTACGATTGGCTAAGGTAAACAAGGGCTCAAAGGAAAGTCGGGCACTGCCGTTTTTGTTTCCATTTATTCAACTCATCTTGACACTTATTATTTGGCTACTGTAGTACGTGACTACAATATCTACCACTGATTAGTGTAAGCAGAGTCATACTGTTAGGTTAGACATCATAGTCATAACTCACAAATGTTAAATCACTTCAACAGTCACCCCATGGGTTCCGCTTAACCATGCGCTAGTGTAAACAAAGCTAAGTAGCAGCTCGATAAGCTCCGTTTCTCCTATTTGCGTCGGGAAACTAGTAATTGTTTCGCGTATATGTCTATCAACTCCTGGGGATTTATCGTATTTATGTCTTTTAGCGACAATACCTTTATCATACCACCTTCTCAGTCTAATGCATATTCGTTTCCTCACTTTGACCATGCTACTTTCGCCATATTCATCGCCTTATGATATACGATTTGGCGGGAGACTTTAATGCAACAATTTGTATCTTTTGGCTGTACTCGAACAATGAGGCATCGGCGGAGGTGACAATATGTTTGCTCGACCAGTAACAATACATAGTAAAACCTCCGTAAGTGGATCACCCAAGAAACTGAACCGAAATGGTCAATATACCGAGGTCTGGATCCGTAAGTTTTATTTGGTGAATTTTCAAGTAATAAAAGTAATGGCCGACCAAGAGAGGTGGCCAGGTTCGGAGGTTTTACTGTATTGAAACTACTGGAACAATTCCATACACCATGATCGGTCAGGGTGTGCTGAACCGTGTCTCACTTTGTCGAGCAATACAATACTTATTAGCTAAATATTTTCGTAGCCGATATTAACCATCTAAGTACCAGAGTGATGGACTATGGCTAAGCAATCAAAACCGAAACCGGACCATTAACACCAAAAGCCTGAATGAAGACTTGGTTAATAGCTAATGGCAGCCACCACAGGATTTGACTGCCACTAAGATATGTGGTCAAATGGTTACCAGTTCTGTACGGATGATGTCATCTACACTGATGACAAAACGTTTGTACTCAGATTTCTCAGCTCAGTGAACCACTCATCAAATAATAAGACAACCCGACTTATCAGTTCTCAAGTTATATCGAAAGTGATCAAGTATTGACCGAATTTGAACAGTTCTAACAGGTTATTCTTTGATTTAGTTAGACATGAGGCTAGAGTAGTCACCCACTTTAGGTATCTTTAACTCGGTTACAAACCGGGAAGAGGTTACTCGTCCATGGCAGTTCCAGGATGCTACATCTTAATAGTAATGCTAGGTTCGATTATTGACTAGATCATAAGACGTGCTGTGGCCTAGTTCCTGACTTGATAAGTCTGATGCGGACGTTTCCAACTCATGCTTTACATGCTCGAGTAGACAACTGGCATCCATTCATCACAAGTCAAGTGACCACAGTCAAGCACTGCTCTGACGCTTGTTGCATCTGCAATTTCTTGGGCACTGCCAACAAGCTGGGGTGGTTTCACGTGGACCGCTCCACTCATTCGTGGCGCATATCGACCAGGTGCATGGGTTGGCTCTTAACCAACCGTCTTGTTCATCAAAGTGTGCATGACCTGAAATGAAGAGAAAGTAGATGCAGGCTGTTGGTGTTACAGCACAAATTTGTAGCTCCAAAGTCTTGGAACATAAGGGCAAAGGATGGCTTATTAGGTCCGCATGAGTAGTGTTGCCGCATAGGGACAGTAATGTTCCGGTTGGCAAACAGTGATGTATAGTTCAACGGTGTAAAATAGACTAGGTGATTTTATTGCGCGCAGTACTTGTTGGTTTGGTGGCAAACATACGGTGAGTCATGTCACAGTGGATCAGGAGATGGTCGCTGACCCGTGTGAAGCTTAACAGCTGATGATGCATGTGTGGATGAGCATAGAAGCACCGATAATTGGAGACAATGCCAATCCAATTCCTCATGATGCTTGCTTTCTTCCGGATGGTGCTAAAGTAATTTAGGACATCTAAGTATGGAAGCATTGTGAGACAGGTTTGGAACCCAGCGACCACAATGAAGTGCAAAAATAAATCGGAAGAACAAACGACTAGGGAGGAAAAAGCCAAGACGAAGCAATAATGTCAACTGAAAGCAACTAATGCAGTGTAGGTTTCGCGATCCACGGTAAGGGCTCACAGTAGTTCGCCAATAGTGTTTTCTTTAAAAGAAGATTGGTTACACTGCGAATTAAACTGAACAAATGCGTGTCACTGGTTTTCACCATGAATCAAACTCTCAATGGCTACTGAGCGTGGCGATTCGGGTTATTCAGAACCCAGTAACGACTGCTCAAGCAGTCAGTTGAGGACAGAAGTGATTGTTAATACACATTCCTTAATGTATCGTAGCAAACCGGATGTAGTATTGTAAGCGTTGAGCTAAAGGGTATCAGCCGTCCAGTAGAGTGCTGGGAACCATGGAGTTGTTGCTAGGTTGCTGCTTCCAACACTGACGCCCCAAGACCAAGGTTTCGTTCTGGTTTGGACTCATCAGGTGAAGATAGCCTGAGCTGGGTTGGAACTTGAAGCCTATTGGTTCATTGCTGACCATTTGACGACTATGACACTTGTACCGTATTTTATCGCCGCTTATTCTTTCCTATCGCCAATATCTGGTCATCTTAAGATATCGGTCCTAGAGGAGCAATACAAATACAGGTATGCTTGTATAGCCGTTCAGGACTACAGACCTTCGTTTTGCTATCTTGGTTCACTGAAGCTGGTTTTAACACAGCCTTTCACTCGTCCTATTGGCTATTTGGAGTCGTGGTTTTTGCCTTCAAATAGTAGACATACTCTGACGCTATCACTGACACTTTAAGTGCTTTGTGTGTACTTGATTGGTTCTTCATCTGTTCAGTTCTTATTGGCTTCGGTTGTTGGCACGCTTTCCGTAATCTGATTGGCTTTCACGTTTGTGGGTTATGCTATATAACAAAGTGGTTTCCCTATGTGAAGAAAACCACTGCATCCTTGTCCCTGGCCGTTAGTGCGCTCGCTACCGTTAGTGGGCGAAAGCACTCTCGAGGCTCCGACACAACAATCCTAACATCAACACTGGTTGAGAGCGACATAAACGTGGCGCTCTGTAGTCATGGCGTATAGTAAGTAGTATTATAAGATCGCAAATCAGTTATCCTAGCGCAGAGCAAAGTGGGTATTTAGTACAATTTAGCCATTCACCCATCTCCCAAGCATAGAAGCAGTAAGTTACCTAGTGTGGCATCCCCGCGATGAAAACGGTTAAAATCAAATTAGAAAAAAACGGCTGCGAGCAAAAATGGACTCATGGAAGTAATTAAGGTAAAAAGAACAGTAGAACGTCGATCGTTTAATAAGAATGGCACTGAACCGTTGCTCATCAGATTGGGCTTTCAAGCACTGACGTGTTTGAGGTTGTGCTCACTAGCTAGGAAGATAACATGCTCCCATTCGTAGCATTCAGTGAGTAAACTAATGTTTCGTGTCTCCAGCAGGCCTGGTACTAAGAAACTACGCAAGTGGTTGTACACGGACAACGGACGTTTGCAAAATATGGTCTAGGAACAAGCATACTGATAATTTTTAAAACCAGATGAATGTAACTCCCTTGAGTCACAGACCCCTCCACAACGATGTACATTCTAAGCAAGAACTTGAGGGGATCAGTTTAAAAAAGGCATAGGGGAAGCTCAATTTTAGACTACATGTTGTGTGCTTGGATTGCGTCGCGTAATCTCAATGTGGACCACGATTCACTTCGAAATGAACCTTGGTCACTGCGATCACTGGGACCGTAGCCGAAGCAGATGGAAAATGAGTGTTGCCCGTCGGCAAACATTGCACAACCACGCCGTAACCCGGTAGCCAAAGGGGCAGTGGTTTCGGCTACTGTTCAATGGTCGCGGGTTCGAGGCCTACAATCTCCACTTGAGGAGATGTAATATGATCGAAACGCGTCATGGTTGTGCAGTGTTTTCGGGCGGGAAACACCTAGTTTTTAACAGGCATAGTGATTTACTGAGGGCATAAAGCCACTGTCTAACAAATTCCTCGGATGGTTAGATTGAGGATTTCCAAATAAATAATAAACGTACTGACGGAATAAGACATAAACGATGGAGTACTATTAGCCCACATGAAAAGGAGTTGTAAATACACTTACCTAGGTTTTATAAGACAGGCATGCAAGTACACTATTCACTCATCCATCATTTCCAGCTTCGCGTGGTTTGTAGCGAATAATGCGAACTGTCTATTATACTGACAGTTTATTTGTGGATTACGGGATAAAGTGGGACAGATTTGACTGCAGTTTGGAGATAATTGTATGGGCAAACCGCTTGGAAATAAAATGAGCAAAGAAACATCCAGGATACAGACCAGCTGAGTGTAGTGATGGTTACTGTTACATGTTGAACTCTCAAACTGGTGGCTGACTTGCTGAACAACCTCCATGTTATGTTAGCTGGGTGCTTCGGGTTTCTTCTGTCCCAGTAAAAATAGTTCAATGGTAGTATTCTAAGAAAAGGTGGGTTTTTGATAGACATTATCCCTATAAAAGCCACAAATGTTTGGTTAACAACCCAGTGACGGAGCGGATGTGTCACTCTATTAATCAAAGTAACTGCGCATTGCGTTACTCTGATGGAGCACTGTATTCCAGCAATGTGATGCTGTGATCGTGAGTAGGATGGGGCTATGTTAGGTAACTGACCAAACGATAGGCGCATGAACTGAGCAATCAGTCATCGGCTCCCAATGGGCGCGATCCCCTGTTCCCGTTCCACTGCATGACGGGTAGGCTGTTCAGCCAAAGGATCGGGGTGGTGTTACCTAAGTCAACTCCCTACCTCGGCTTGGGCAACGGCGGAATAGCCTACCCTCTGAAGAAACCACTGATTACTTTGTATTGTGTTCTGCCAAGGGTTGTACAAACGCACCTTCCTTTGCTTTCCATGTTTTTGATGGCTTTATGTCTATCCGTAGACTTCCGATAAAATGTATACGTCTCAGACTGATGTTGACACTAGGTGCAGTAAGGTGGTGACAAATGCGGCCAGTGTTATCAGGGCCCCAGCACGTCAGTCTAACTTTATCCGATAGATGGCGATACTGTCCACAGCGCAGCCCCTTGCCACGTTTGACATGTATACCAGTTCGTGCTTCCACCGTGGATGTTAGGTGCAATTACAGAGGAAACAAGGGATGGAGTCTCTTGAACTCCATCCAGCTGGGACAAGGCAAAGAAGGAATGACAATTATCTTCCACTGTATAGATGTACTGCACACGCCGACTGGTCCTGTGCTTTGACAAACAACGTTGTTACCGACAGTCCATGATTTCCCCTGAGGGCATCAACTACGGGAGCATCTGTGCATCGACAGTCTATTTTCTCATAGTTTCCAAGTTTACAATTGCTATCCATAAGTTTGAAGTAGTTCCATGTCCTCCTTCCATAATAGTCTCATTCGCAAAGAGGAAGCTTTCCTGCTCCGTAATGTGTTTGGTAAGTGCTTACTTGAAATACCTGAGATGCACTGCAGGATTTATCACGGAAGTGTTACAAAACAGTTTAGCTCAAAAAGCCAGATTACCAACGCAAACTATCATTGATTTATATTGCTGCACAATAGCTGAGGTGTTTTCCACCTGCTGCTAACGTGCATAATAATGATGATGATGTCATTTATGTGCGTTCTGTGTCGGTAGAAACTATCTGGTACAAGGTCATAAACGAAGTTACAGCTAAAGAGTATCGTAGACCAATGATACTACAACTGGAATCATTTTGCCTTTGGTTGGCATGAGGTTGAAATCAGCTACCTCATGGCACACAAAACTAAGCATTTAGTTACACACTGATCAGCTAAATAGATTGTCAGTGGGTAACAATAAAGGTGCGATAAATCAATAGTAGGTTAAGTCCCTCCAGGACAAGTACCCTATCCCAGGACCGCTGCATATAGCATTGTTACTGCTAGCTCTACAATCCAATCGCAGTTACTGGAAGTATTCGACCGCCAACACGCTGGATATTGTCCTCATGCAACCGGGACATATAACTGGAACATAACTTCCGTCGGGTCCTACGAGATTAGGATCAAGGCCTATCACGTCACAAGAGAACGACTTAAAGCACCGAGGCATTGGTCGTGGCGGTGGCTTTCTCCTCTAAGTTGATGACTGCAGTATACCGCTGCCCCTTTCCAATTGTCAGGCACTTCCCAAACGTGCAGGAAATGAGGCTGACTCCATCATGGCCATCTGTCAAGTTATCTGTCTAGGACATGAGGTCTACCCAACAGCGGTTCTAATCGAGAGCTGAGTGGCCGCAAACCGAACCTTCTACATGGCTGACCTACCTAGGCTAGACAATGGAAACCTGCGAATATACATTGTGGTGGACCTCATGTTTATGCAATATTCTGTTGGGGTCTCTGTGTTGCTTTTCTCTTGCTAGGCTGTTTTCTGGCAGTGACATTCCACCACTGCATATCGCTAACGACATCCTGATGAAGGAAGGTAAAATGGAATCTCTTCTGGGTTATTCGGTGCCTGTTGAAGTAGGTTAAAGCAAATTGTAGTAAACATTTAATACAGCACAAAAGACTACTGGTCATTACAAACAATCAGCGTAGCAGATGCATCTGAGGACTCGGGTTCAAAGCACCATTACTAGTCCAAATACAGTGATGCAGTAGAAGTAGCTGCTGTTGACATGTGAGTGTTAGAATGATAACGAGAAAAATAGTCGGGTACTTGAAGTTCATCAACGCACTTAGATGCACTAATTGCACAATCAGACTGATTCAAGGTGGCCCTCAGTTCTTTTACTCGACTGGATGAGATAGTTGTCGTGGTTCACAGTCCAGCTGAGAACACAGGAGATTGTTATGACTACAAGCTAGGCCCACTGACCACACCACTCAGCTTCCTATCAACAGTTGTGGCAACAAAATATGGTCTATTCGAACACGGTCTTTCTTAGCCAACTAACCTACGGTGGTAGCTGGCTATCACACCATCACCATTATATCTGAACATGCAGCGTTTACCCGAGTTATGTGCTAAGGGGGTGAGAACATTCGATGGTTAGCTGGTCAATAACAGTCACTATCCTATGGAAGAAGATTCTTCAATTCTTGAGAGAGAGAGAGCTGCTTCACGCTTTGCATCGCACCATCGAAGTGCAAAGCGTTCCTCCAAGATTGGCCTGGACCGCCTCCTTCGCTGACCGTTGGCTGGGATCAGCTAGAAGTCGTTCAAAAATTCAATTACCTGGGAAGTTGTATCAGCACCCGTGGGATTGAAGATGAGATCACGAACCGTATAGAAAAAGCTCGAGGTACTTTTGCCAATCTCCGCCATCTGTGGCGCATACGCGACATCACTCTCGCCCTGAAGGGTAGAGTGTACAATGCAGCGGTACGTTCGACCCTACTGTACGGTTGTGAAATCTGGCCCCTTAGATCAGCGGACCTAAAGAGGTTAGTTACGTTCGACCACCGGTGCCTTCGCGATTCAGCTCGCATCTGGTGGGAACACCGCGTGAGCAACGAGCGTGTTCGACGCCTTGTTTACGGTACAGGCAAAGGAAATGAACCGCTCAGCATCGTTATTTCACGCACCAGGCTTCGATGGTTCGGCCACATGTTACGCATGCCAGTCCATCGACTCCCGCGACGCGCGTTGCTTGCGCGCCGGGGGTGTGGATGGAAGAAGAGGAGGGGTGGCCAAGCGATGTCTTGGTCGAGAGGAATGAAGGCCCTCACTTCTGAGCTGGCCTCAGTTGGAGCGTCTCGGCTCCCTGGTTGGGGTCCAAAAGACGGTGAACACGTTTGGTTGGACACACTTGCTGACATGGTAAGGAGCCGACCTCAGTGGCGTTCGTGCTGTGATTTTCTTTGTCCCACCCCATCCGTCTTAGCCTCCCCCTTCAACCACGATCTCATTATTTAGCCTTATATAATTTTGCACAGTAATTTTGTTGTTGCACAGTAGCCGGTTGGTAGCTTACCGGAACGATGCCCATCCGTTACCGGTGGCTCAGCCGGCTTGCATCAGTTGCATTCTTTTTTCTCTCCTTTTTTCTATGTATTGCGTCACAGTAGCTGAGGTGTTCCCCACCTCTAGCTAACGTGTATGATGATGAGGAGCGACTGAAAAACTGGTGGGTAACCTCAATGCTCATGCTGGACGTGATGTTGCGGTGTGGACAGACGTTATCGGGTCGAATATTATTGACTCCGCCAATCGGAACGGGACCATCTGCTCCCAGAGTGTATCACCCATGGTCTGGCTATTACAGACGCACAGTTCGC
Source organism: Dicrocoelium dendriticum (assembly GCA_944474145.2). NCBI lineage: Eukaryota > Metazoa > Platyhelminthes > Trematoda > Plagiorchiida > Dicrocoeliidae > Dicrocoelium > Dicrocoelium dendriticum. The sequence goes on from OX104062.1 coordinate 10,961,271, forward strand.
ACAGGGCGCCAGTGATATTGCTATTTAGACGCACCCACAGTGTGATAATACTCACCAGCTCGACTAGATTATCGTATGTACTGAGTGGAGCCGAGTGTTGGACTGATCAAAAATTGGTGTAAACAAATTGTACATAGGTTTTCATCAATCAATGTGCAGCTGCTCTATCAGCCACGGCGGAGATCAAATGTTCCTTCTATAGGTCATACTGAGAAGGGGAGCGAATCAAACAATGCGATGGCGACCAGGCTTCGCAAATTTGATCGCACCGATCCAGTCAGCACCCTATCGCAACAGCTCAAGGAACAAGTGATTGCTGCTGCCAAGTAAAGGATCGGACGTGTAAAATGTAAGCGGCCCGATTGGTTCGATGATAGTAATGCAACCATTGGCCACTGATAGCAGAGAAGTGCAACTTTTGTTGCATGTGTAGAGCATCCCGGCAATTCGGAGAGGAAGATTAATTTTCGCAAATTGTGTAGATGTGTGACACGGGAGCTCGGTCGCAGCTAGAACGCATGGTGGATAGACAGAACAAAGCAGATGGATTGCCACAGCAAACACGGCCAACAAAATTTCGACGACTCATCGTAGGAAGTATTTGAATTCACCTTGAAGCTACCGAGAAGGCGGGTGGAGGTTAATTCTTTTGCTAACTTACACGGATTGCAGACATTATGCAGATATGATGAAAGCACTGGATTTGTTTCTTGAAAAAATGTCCAGAAGTTGACTGGGATACGTTGCACGGGTTATAGCAACAAAATATGACCGACAATGTAACTGATAGTCCGACACTACATGAAACGCAGAGTGCACTTATTTTGCTGTGAAACGGCAAGTAAGTTGATGAAATACCGACAGAACTGGTGGATCTACAATGATACATGCGCTGTACTATTTGGTGGAACGTGTGTGTGACTTGTAGTAGAGGTGTTACATGGTTTGAAAGATGTCTTTTCGCTGCCACAGTACAAGAGCAAATGGGCTCAGTAACGTGCTGACAGTTATTGTGGCGTCAGCTTGTTTAGTTGCGCCGAAAACCTGATTGCTCGGATCCTGCTCAGCCGCCTCTTCAAGCAGATACTCGAGCAAAGAGTGACTCAGGGGCAGTGCGAAACCCGTTCGAGCAGCAGCCCGATAGCTATGATATACGCGACTCGTCAAATGCAGGGAAAATGCCGTAAGCAAAAGCGGCCATTGTAGTCGTTATTCATAGATTTTACCAAGACGTTTGACACGGAGAACCGCGATTCACTGTGGCTAGTATTGGATGATTCTGTTGTCCAGGTAAGTTTGTTACTCGTCTTGCATGCGTGCACAGTGATATGCGAACGAGAGTGCAGCTGTGTGGACGAAACCACGGGTGACTTCGAGATTGTCACTGGTGAGAGGCAAGGATGTGGCTTGGTCCATACCATGTGTAGAATGCAGTTAACTACAATGACGTCTGCTGTTTCAAATGCCTGTGATTACCGTGTCCGTCTTGAGCGCCGGATCGAGAAGGGTTACTGAACATCTAACGATTCGGTGTGCGAAATCCCGAGTGTGTGAGAAATCCCGAGTGCGTGCGACAACCATCTGACGACTGCGCATTGTTAGCACACAGCGCGGATGAGTTGCAATGCGGGAGGAAGGCTGAAAAAATCGCCCTTTATCAACAAGGATAGTTACTTGAGGGTTACTCGCAGCAGTTCTAAATCAGACAGTCGTCTACACGCCCGGAAAGACACTAGACTACCGTTTTAGCCTGTTTGACCTCATCAGTACAATGGAATAATGGTTTTATAGGGGTAAAAAAGCCAATGCTTAACAGGTCCCGCAAGATAGTTTTGGTGAAGCTACAACATATAAAATATTGATACAAAATTGGGTTTACACCGCTGAACTCACTGAGGTACACGTAGTAAAAGCTGTAAATCTATGGTAAACCCATAAGGAATGACGGCAAGTGGTATGTTGGTAAAAATCGTGTCTTCTCCCGGTGTACACATATGGGAGTTAAAAAAAGTGGAATGAAATCTGGGAGTTGACTACCAATGAAACCGCTTGCAGACACTTGTGTTTATCCATGAGTAGTGGTTCATGTAAGATGGTGCAGCGAAATAAGTACACGGCCAACTGGTGATTTGAAATCTGACAGCTCGGGAGCACGTATGACAGATTCGGGTAGGGCATTACACGTACCACAAATGCGTAAGGAAAAGAAATTCTGACGGCCTCCCAAACGACTATGCTGCTCTGCTAGGCTGAGATGGTGACCTCACAAATTGCTGTTGTGACTGAACTCTAGCATGTATCGGCACCTGTGATTGGGATTTCGCATAATCTGGTAAGTCAAGATGTGGTCCTTGCGCAATCGCCGATACTGTCCGCTGAAGACCCCGGGCAATTAAAGCCTTCGATCGCGGGGCAAATTATAAAGACACTCGACATTTTTGACTGTCCGGCTTTAGGATATCTTCAAGGCGGTGAGATCCCTCCTGAGTCATGGCTGCCAGAACTGTATTGTGTATTCCACATGTGGCCGTATGTATGAGCCGAGAATTTGTGGAAAAGTCGAAGGGTCAAATCATCCGAATGCACGCTTCAGAAGGCCCACATGTTGGATGCCCAGCCTTGACGCCGCTTCAGTCTGCTTGGAACATCTTAGGTCGACCTGGATCAGAACTCCCAGATCCTTTTCGCCAGGAGACGTTTGAAGCTCCTAGTTGCCGAGTTTGTAGGAGTACACCAACTTGTGCCGTAGGTACAACACTCGACATTTGTCCACATTGAATCGAAGTAGGTTTCGCATTGACCACGCATATACCCTATCCAAATCAGCTTGAAGAACTGTGATAACGTTCGGTGTCTTGATCGCCCTCCATACCTTGTTGTCATCGGCATACAGACGGCAGTTCTAGCTTATTAGGCCTGTGATGTCGTTAACACACGTCAAAAATAATCACGATCCTACTGTCGATCCCCGTTGTACTCCGCATTCAACACGGATGTGATCTCACAGTGATCCACGCACTCGTACTTCCAGGTACCAGTGTAGAAGCAAGCTTCTGATCCATCCGAGGAGATGATCATTAATACCATAGGTCTGGATTTTGAAGAACAGAATGTTATAGTCTAACTGGTTAAACGCCTTTAAGAAGTCAACGAAGACCACATCAACTCCTGTGCCAGAGTCTACCGCTTCAGTCCAGCTGGATGGTGCTAGTAGTAGATTTGTAGCGCACGATCTATTTCGCCGGAAGCCATACTGTTTCGCTGCGGGGTAGTCACATTCTTCCAAATAGGCGATTAGCGCATCCGAAATAGCAGCATCCATGACATTTTAATGAACCGGTAGTAATATTACGTAACGATAGTTGGCTGGATTGGAACGACTATCTCCCTTGAGAATAGGAGTAATCATTCCGTGCTTTCACATGTCGGGTACGTATATTTCGTCAAAACGGTGTTGGAATAGTCGAGCTTAAAGAGTCAGCTAAACTCTCTACTACCGCCGCTCGCGATTTCATGTGCATGTTATCAACTGCACGAAAGCTGCGCTTGCGCATACTCAACAGCTATTTTTGTACAGCTTCTGCTGTGAAGGATATGTGAGTGAGTTTTGGGGGGTGTAACATCCGTTGTCATAGGCTTAAGTGGTCAGCCACCCCACTGAAATGTTGCAGCATATTGTAGGCGTCAGCATGTTCGACGCCTCCTTCGGTGTCTGTGTGGGTTCGTCCGCTGTTTGAAGAGAAGAAATTCCCTGTTTCACCTTACCTACACTGTCGACGTATTAATACAGAAGCTTGTGATTTGATGACATACGCACCACCAACTTCTGCTGATGCGCCATTCTATCCTCATGAACAAGATTTGTACAGCGGTTACGTTGGGTCACATAGATCATCCAGTTCTCTGTGATGGGAGAGAGTTTATAGATATATCTGGCTGTGTTTCACATCGCAATACACTTGCGTGTCCTGTTTCGCAGAAACGAGACCACTTTCCCATGGTGGAATGTCTTAGTCCCTGATGCTTCGGTAATTAGAAACGTAAACTGGTCGACGAAATATTCCCATGCCCTAGTTGGTCCCTCGCCTACCAGAAAGGGTCCAGTTGGCTGTCTCACCTATTCGAGCTAATATATCGTAGGGTATAATCGTTTTTGTAGCGTCGGTGATTGCCACGGGATATTTTGCGTAGCAAATGTATTTGAAGAGTAGGACTAGATGATCGCTGCGGCCCAAGGGTAAGTCGACGGCCACCCTCTCAACCATTAGTTCTTCGTTGGTAAATATCCGATCCAGTATCGAAGGCTTATCTTTTTCTCGGCATCGGGTGGAAGTGTTGATGGGACCATACAGCGGGTAACTGGAGATAAACTTGCATATTGGGCTTAAACTGTTCTCCGGAAGCTGCTTGGGATTCCAAAGCCTGGATGTTGAAATCACTAGTAATGAGAATGTGAACGTAAGTTGTGTTTATCATCCGCCTTAGTGTGGATGCCAGATGGAAGTGCATCTCCGGCGTGGAAGAAAGAAGGCGGTAAATGACTGTCAGTAAGTGTCGTCGTCTTTTAAACCTAGACGGCCCCAAGGGGAATATTGTACCTTGCTGACCGGATCCTCTATAAGCTCACATTGGAGGTCGTTGCGCAAGCACACAGCCACCCCTCCACCTTTGATGGGTCGGCCGTGCCGAACAATGGACATACCTGGCAGTGCCATCTCCATGTCACTTATGTCAGGGTGTAACCATGTCTCCGTTATAGCTATGAGATCGCAGGTTTTTGATCCTTGATTCAGCAGCATTTCGCAAACTTTACCCAGTAAGTCTTGAGCTTCTTCGATGTCAAAAGCTGTTGACTAAGATCACATGAAAGATATGGATTTGTAGCGACCGATGAGAGGCCTGTCACATGATCGTTTGTTTGGGTGAATTGCCAAATCTCGATAACAATGCAATCTGTTGTTGCTCCTAATTTATCCTGCGGTATGTAGTACGTCGGCAGCCTTCTCGATAGCTACGGGCCTTAGCTCATAGGTTTTTGAATGGCTGTTGTGGTTATACTGAGTCGCGGGTGGTGTTGTTTCCGCGAGAACAGCGAGTGGTTGCGACTCTCTAACTGCTGTCCTCAGTCCAAGTCCGAAGGAAGTGTGTTGCATAGTAATTGCCAGCTACGGATTAATTTCACCGCCATCTGTTATGACCGCACCGTTAGTTTCAGTATCCTTGAGCCACTGACTCTGTAATTTAGTGACAAGGATAAACGTGTAGTCGACTGAAGTATGATGTCGCCCGTGAAGTGTAACACCATTCTTTCTAGTCATGAGCGTGAGCATCTTCGTTGCTGGCTTCCGGTAGCTCGGGCACGCCATGAACGAAGATGATGATTTGGCTACTCTCCGCGTGGCGGTCGGATAAATTATTTTTGTCGCCCTGACGTTCGCTCCATGGAACATCTAAAAACCTGCGTAGTACACTGTTTTCAGTCCGCAGGAGGTATGCCAACAAAAGCACCGTCTCGGCATCATCTGTTGATCCCAATGCTACTCACATTAGCTGGGCCTCCCCATAATGATTCAAGGTTGGATGTCTAGAGATGCGCATTATACTAGTTGGACTTGGTTGAACTCTGATTTTATCATAAAGGAAATTCTATTGCTTTAAAGCATTCAACTGTTTACACATTAAGGAGTTGGCCTTAGACTGAGGACCTTTGGTGCACACAAGTGTCAAAGCCCCGTAGATCCGTCTGGTTTGCGGTGATGTGGGAAGCACGGTTATCAACGGCTCTAGTGACGTCTCTGCAGGTTGTAACTGGTCCTTGACCCATTTTGCTGCTGTACAGAGTAAGACTACTGAGGTCACACTTTGATTATACCGAGCAGCAGCGGCTACATAAGTGGATCGGCTTTTAGAGTCCGTCGGAATTCGTTGAGCAATCGGAAGGATGGATGCTACCGACGTTGCATCAGTCGATATATTGGATAGGAGGATTTGGGCGGTGAGGCTAGGCATGGTTCTATTGGTCGAGACGACGACTTGTTTCGTGCTACCCAAGGTTTCTAGTACTGCGTGGTCGTGTGAACGCCTGGATCTTTTCCTTGGTTTCAAGGCAGCAATTGAGGGAGAAGGATGAGGTGTAAGGTGCTTTATTGCTGCTTCGAGCGAAGCATTTTTGCAGTCAAACGATGTTCAGTTTCAGCAACTAGGCTGTCTTAATTTTGTGTTAACGCTAGTACGCATTTTACTAGTGGAACTGTCGTACATTTCGGACAAAACCAAAGTGAATCCGACGTATGATATTTCTTTATGCCAGTTCTACAGGCCTTGACGTACTTCGAATGGTACTGGTCAATGCAATTTGTACCAAGCAACCCTACTTGTACTACCTTAGCACAAGTTTAATTAGCACAAAATACTTCGTTTCCGGTTACCAGTGTTGTGGTCACGATGGCCGATTACTGTAGAACAAATCCAAGCTGGTGGGCACAGTTGTGCCAATCAGTGAGAACACCGAAATTAGGCAGAGAAAATGCATCAAATTTGCATAGATTGACAAATGTACCAAAAGGAAAATATTGGTGCACAATTCACATAGAAAAATCAGGGATAACACAGTAAGCCCGAAGCAGAAGTGGAATCCAGCCCGGTAATCCAAAACTCTTTGGCGTCCTTGGGTACCTCCAAGGTATCCAACGAAGCCATCAGGATTCGAACTCGTGACCATCGGCGGTTAACCAAGCTGGTCATAAGCTTATGCTATTGGGGCACGAGGGGACTTCTTCTGACCGTCATGGTACCCAAGATAACTGCGATATCGCGCGTCTTATCCTTCACACCGTGCAGGTTACGGACGTTGCAGAGGACAGGGTTGGCCCCCACAAACACGATGTTCACTGATAGTAGCTATGTATGACGTAACTTTTTGAGAATGTTAGGATGGAGATATTTTGATGTACTCATGAGTAGGGGGTATTCTGGTATACTTTATCGAGGGTCTGTCGCAGTCATTTGCAGCTAAGTCAATCTAGTTCAATCATCACCAGAATTAAAATCCTTGGGGTACCGGCAAATCAGAACTGTTGGCGAAGTTTTGGAAAAATTAATTACATTTTGCTACCTCGGGAGCACACTGAACACACTAGTAGACGGCCAGTTATCTGCGCCCTCGCGTATCAGAGGTATGTGCAGCTTTCGACAAGCTGGAATATCGGGGGTGTAAGAACCAGCAGCTGACGTTTGGAGCCAAGCTAATGCTATACAAGTTACTGGTGTTGTCCGTTCTTCTCTGCGGCTGTGGAACACAGACATTGTACATGAAGGATATTTGTTTTCTGGAACGATTTTGCCAGCAATGCCTGGGTCGTATTTTGCTCATCTGATGGCGTGACAGAATTACTGACTAAGTGGTGCTTCTCCGGAGGGCATGTGCGGAATAGATTGCCTAATATTACTTCGACACGTAAGATGGCTCGGACATACCGCCGTACGCAATCGATTACAATAACCAAACGCAACATGGTCAAGTTAGTATAAGGAAGCGGAAGTTGAGAAAACCGAAATTATGTTACTAGAACCTGATCTCGGTGTTTATGAAAAGCTGATATGGAATTTAGGTGTTGGAAGGTAATGGAATTGTATCGCCACTAATAGCGTGACCACGTCAAGCATGTCAGTTCTCAGATCCAGGGAAAAAGACTGTCTCATCTGGAAAACAAAAGCCGGAGGCCCAGGTGTCAGATGTCGACGCAGCCAGATCCGTCAACATCAGGCACCTTGTGCAGCGGCACATGCGGTCGTGTGGATCAGCCGAGCTGGTATTGTCAGTTGTTAACTTGGCCACGATGCGCCAATGTCCCATAGGCACCAGATAGGTTAAACTGGTAAATGCTAGTGCATGGTACATGCGCTGTTTTCTATGACATTTACTAACCCAACCCAATAAGGTGGCAGAGTTGACACTTGTGCTACGTGGTAGCTGCATTTGTTCTGCACGTTACCCCTTTGCGTTGTTGCATGTTTGACAGCGTCTGCTGTTTGGTATTATCGGCTCAGCTGCGCTTGAAGTGAATGTAGGCAATGTGCCTACCAGTCGTAAATCCCCACTTTCACTATACTAGCTCCAGGAACCAGTTGTTCGCTGCTGGGAGAGGCGGAGTGCCGCCTTCGTGACAATGGTAAGCTCGAAGGGTGGTTACACTCAATGTGGAACGGATTACGGTCCAGCTACCTCCGTCTGTACATGCGCTATGCATATTTCTCTTTGTTCAGTGAATGATGGGCATGTTGGTGTTTGAGCAGGTTTTGAAGCAATTATGGCTCCCATCTACACACCTCATACTGGATATGAGGTGTGTGAGTGGAGCTTTGGGTGGTTCAATACGAGTCACCCATGGTCCCTCTGTAGGCGCAGGTGTACTATGACTGTTCAAAGTCACATTGACGCGCAAATCCGGAAATGAATGTCGCCTACTGTTACATATATGTATATAGCATTGCACAAAAGTAAAATTGTATGTGAAACCAAAGCGTTGGCAAACGATTTCTGCGCACACATCGTTTCCAAGCCATCATCAGGATAAAACCTGTCGCTGTTGTGAAAACAGCAGATTAGTGGTAAGAACTCGGCTGAGACATTTGTCACCGTGGCGGACAGACAAATCACATTGAACAATGGCAACTCCATGTTCGTTTGTTGTGATTAGGTCGCTTATCAATAATTAGATGGAAGTTGGACTAGGTGACGGCCACATGTTGCCATTAGGCCAAATCGAACTATCTGGCCAAGTTTAGTGCTAGAGCGACAAGCGCACGATATTGAGGTGAAGCATATTGATGTGTGCGATTCTGTACGGGTTGGTGTACGTGAGGTCGCGCGTGACTTGTGCACTGCGCTTTACGTGCATCCGTGAAACTCATAGATTCCTGAGGTTCAAACTACGGGTTCGAATTGGAGGACTAGTTGAGAGTATGCATTTTTTGAGTAGCTGGGTACTTATTATCCATTGCGACGGTCGGTCTCAGCGCGGATAATGGTGGATTGACAAGGGAATGGCAGTATTAACGAATGGACTTTGCACCGTATCAGTTGTAGATTGATGCCTCTTAGCTCAAATACGCAGTTATTTCAGATAAGCACTTATGATGTGAGCATCGGTGTGAGATGAACCGGGGTGCCGTGAGAATCATCATGCTAACAATAAGGATGAAGTTAAGGAAAATGGAGAGAATAAGCGCATCCATGGTTGGGGCAGTTGGAGGAAAAATGTAGGAAGGGAAAAGTCACAGCCATTAAGTGGAAGGATGAACAATTAGCAGTAGTAGTTCCCATAAAAGCGAGTGACCGCTCTGGGTCACGAGTCATTAATCAATACAGCGACGGAGCATGTCACAGTATGCAGGAACATAGCGCACGCCAGACAGGGTGGATCATTCGGCAGACCTCACCACGTTTGTCCTCTTTATCGGCCGATCAGTCTGAGGTTTCATCTAACTGAAATAATTGGTGGTAAATGTTACTAGAGGATGAGGTCGACAGTTGACGAGCAACTTTTGAACGGTTTAGGCACGGTTGACAGGCAGAGGTCAGGAACAGCAGTTAGTAAACACGGAAAGAAAGATAATGCAGCAAGCTGGAAACAGAAACACAAGAAACGAAAACTACTAATGGATAGTTGAAGAGCGCAAAAAACTAACGGCTGCCTATCCCGAGTGTAACGTTTTAGCCGAAGGTTTACGCTGTTATGGGTTTTAACCCACCGTCCAATCCGCAAAAGGTAGGTTCGCATTGAGGGCCTCAACTGGGGTTTCTGATCTTTAGGTGCAATGCATAGTACAGTGAGGATAAGTCTTGTGTGCGATGTGTGACTTCAGAGATCCACTAGAAGTGTTCAGGCTGATTACAAACAATCTTGCAGGATTCAGTGCAATCTATGATTTTTGGAGTATCAGGTGACACCAGTGCACCCACGGTCTAGTGAAGTTAGACGGGTTTGTACCTCAACGATCAAGCACAGCATACGTAACTGTAGTTGCATGCCAATCGTAAGGCTGCAACTGACAAACTGTTGACCCTTGCTATGAAGTTTGACGTAAGGGGAACTGTAACTACTATGCAAAATCTTAGGAGTAGGCAAGTAAGGTCCTACACGCTTGCTTTCTAGCTGATGATCTATTTGGTATGAGTAACTCAGAAAATATTGTGAAAATGTCTTCCAACATACCTTGTAGGATCTTGGAGTACCCGCCGTGTTACTGGATTGAGACATGCTATCTTGACCAAGGCCACGGTTTGCCTTGAAGCAAAGGTTTGTCATTTCGTTTAATGGGACTGTATCCGAGGTGGAGAGTTTCGCAACCACTCTCCAAACACTGCTGCTCAATGTATGTAAGATTTATTTCCTTCTCTTCTATGAACTACCTCGATGACCCCTGAGTATAGTGTATAAGTGCCTTGTACCTGGTTTTACCGTACCTGCTTACGGTAGTTACGATTAAGGAGTCAGTTTTGCAAGTGCACTCTGTCGTCGAAAGGAACGCTGCGGATGCAACACTCCGTGTTTGCGATTTGAATGACTTATTAATGAATCAGTATAGTATTACAATTAGAGTGAGATGTTATTACTTCTGTTCGTTCCCATAATGACAGTTGATACTAAGACAAAGTGGGGTGTTTTATAACCATTCCCATCACTACTCCAAGACGCCTGCAACTAGTTCGAAGATGCAATGTTGGGTGGGGGCTTCCCTCCACCTTTTCAATATGTACCTATTATGTTATTCTCCACTGTAATTACTACGCAATATGTGCATCGGTTTTGTCGTAATGAACAACATCCTAGATGTTCTGTTGGTTATTTTCCGTTGGCAATACTTCGGTCGTATTATCCTCAACTTTGATGCAGTTATTACAGAACATATTGGCCACTGTTTACTGACCAGTTAACTTGCTAGCAGTAAAGAAGGCATAGTTTTCAAGAATGACGTCCCATTTTGATGAGACAACTTAACGCTTATTCAGTAGTTGCTTGTATATTGGCACACAATATTTGGTATGGTCTTGGAAGACTTTCCCCAGGCCAGCCATTTGATAACTACAGTCTGGCAGGTCTAATGCGTGGCACTGTCCAAAAAACAGTGATATGACAGTTTTCTCAAGTGGAACAGATTGTTACCTATCTAGTTGTCCGGAAGCAATTTTTACATAATTATTTAAATAAAGATGCTTAAAGCCTAAAAATAAAAATACGATAAAAACCATATGTAAAAACAAAAAGTTTCTTTCTAGCGACATACTGGCGAACGTGTTTAACCCACCTTCAACTAATGTGTCATAATGAGGATGCGGTGGCTCAACCAATCTTCTGCTACTTTCCATGGTTTCGTTTGACCCTAAATCTGTTAATTTGACTGTTGCTACTATATATATGTATATATATATATATATATATATATATATATATATATGGTTGGCGGCATCCGGTTTCGGATTTGCCTCTCACTGTGGCAAGCCACAGGACGCCTGCGCCTGCAGAGGGACCATGGGTGGCTTGCGCTGCACCACCCACAGCTCCAAACACACACCCCATATCCAGTGTAAACTCGAAGGAATAAGGCCGGGAGGCATGCGGATGGGAGCCACGTTTCATCAACGGAGCCGGCCCACACTCCTTCACAAGCAAACACAAGCACGCTGTATTTGGGAATCAAGCGCACACAAGGCGGTGGCTGGACCGTAGTCCGCTCCATACTGGTTACATGGAACCCCTCTTCGAGCCTAACACGGCCACAAGGACCATGCACCCCGTCCCCTCCAGCAACGACCAACTGTCTCCTGGTGCCAGTATGGATGAGGTAGTGGGTAATAGACAGGTAGGCACCTTGTCAACATGCGCATCAAGCGCAGCCACACCGGGGATAACAAACGACAGCCAATCACTTGAGACAGAGATACAAAGAAAGTAACTCTAGTAATGTGTGAGGAAACGGTGACAAAAATCTTAAGTCAATGAACATATAAAATAATTTGCTTATAAACGAATCCTAGATAAGTCCACGAGGTCAGAAAGTATATCTTACGGAAATGCCACGAACACAAAAATGTTATGGAAATCGAATACAATTGGCTTAAGCGAGGTGCGCAAGTTAATGGAATAGAGTACAGGTAGACATTTATATGAAAAAGAAAAGCATTAGGACAAAATTGAAAACCCACCACCTGAAATAAAGAGACTTAGCATGCAAGCACGCGGTTAGTAAGTCGAATGCAGCGTGCCTACAAACGCTGCGCCGGTTCTGCCTACCTTCTCTGTAGGACCCGTCGTCGCTTCTGTATTGGTCCCGAGTGGCCAAGCTCATGGCACACTAGGCATTTATATGATATATATATATATATATATATATAATTAAGCAACGAATAAGCACGTAAAGTTTAACTGTTGTTTCCGTCGCTTTATTTTCATGTTAGTGTGCGTCGAGTGTTTTCAATGATGGAAGGTCAGTTAATTAGGAAGCAAATTAGACTCCAATCCTCAGGTACTCTGCCTTCCTTACAGTCCTGCACGAGAAGTAGAACGCTTTCTGATACAACTCAAATTATGAACGTGCCTGGTTCAGGTCACCGCGCTAGTCAAAACGCACAGCATAAATACTAGAACTGTGGCGTTAGTAGTGGCTTCCTATCTTAATCATTAAGAAACAGCTGTGCGCTTGGCACTTAGATGATATACAGCGTGCGTTGATAAAGTTCAGTGTGTCAAAATCGCGCTGGTTAGGATGACTGGCCCGTGCATTCGCATTCAGATAGGGTAGAAGTAGGGGGATTTGAATGGTATAGGTCGAAATTCGTCACATCTAGACTGACTCAGACAGCCATCACATGCCCGGAAAAGCACTGTGCGCGCGTTTCATCGTTCATGGAATCGTCAGCAGAGCTCATTACATCTGGCCCTGGTAGGGCTCGAACTCGCAACTGGACTGTTGCCAATCCATGGTTGAGACCAATGGGCTATGGGGAACGGCAAAGATCATCGTGAATGAGTTACTAGATGTGATATAGCGCCGCTCACTACCCACTGAATTGCATGTTATTGCCGTGCAGAAGACAGGGTAGGCCCTTCAGCAAGCAACGAGTTTACCAAACTTAAGCCGCCAATTAGCTTATGGCATTATAGGCAGTTTGGTCTGCGTACGAAGAAAACAAGCCTCCACCATATTGTGCAAATCACCGCACAGAAGTACTGGTGCACGCTGCGACCAAGATAACAGAGTCAGTGTGAGAACTCGTGTCATTGTAAAATGGAGCAACCGGTTGGCATGAAGTTTTACTTCAAATAAAGCAATAGATGACAGAGATTCATGCAATGTTTGTGCAAGTGTACGGTATTGTGGTAGAGAGTAAAAGCTGTGGGTTTGAGTGGTTTAAACGCTTTAGAGACGGAAAGGAAGGTGTAGAGGATGAACAGTCTTTAGGTCGACCGTCAGTAAGCGTAATCTTAGCTAGCATCCAATGAGCACTACGCATGCTTGCGAATGATCGGCGGCTGTCTTTGAGTTTAATATTAGAATAGTCGAAGACGGCGGATTTAGCGCCGACAGACTCCTTTTTGTTTCCCGCCTTAAATTAACTTTCAAAGACTTAAGCTTCAGAGACTTTGCTGACATCCAACAACTCGTGACCATGGCACTTCAAGCTATTCAACAAGAAGCGTTTGATGACAGTTTCTAGCAGCATTACATCGAAGTCATAAGTGTGTTTTAGTTAATAGTGATTACTTTAACGGCCAAAAGAGGTATTTCTCTTGTAATTTGTCTTCTTTATTTTCTGAGATCATGCAGTGAACTTATCAGATGTACCTTGTACGATCGTGTCAGTAGCACTTTTTGCCTCCAAAACAAGGACACTGCAATGATTTTCGTCCTCAATACTATACTCTATCACAACTTTTGTCGATGTTTTGACCAGACGGAGCAAAGCAGATTAACTGGGGACCAAACTTAGGGCGTACAATTTGCAACCTGGATGTAGCCGGCGTCTACCGGACCATAGTTGGCGAGCGGTATTTGTCGAGCTGAGTTAAAGCTGAGTACTGATGGCGTCAATCACCATGCAATCAGCCTGCGACACAAAGATGTCTTTGAACGAGGGTAGGAACAGAAGAGGAATGAGATCAACTTCATGAATAAAACTGCCCCTAATGCAAATGATGGCATTCCGTTTGTGGAACACTTCCATTTGAGAATTTAGTATAACTGTTTCTTTTAAGATACCTCAGGTAGTAGGCCCCGGCAAGTTGAACTTTTAACGAAATCAAGTGGCGTGGCGCAAGTTTGTGCATATTCGTCCGTGGTGTAGAACAAAGAAGTAGCTTGAGATTATCAAGCGAAAGGGACGATGAAGATAGATAGCAAACACTTGGACACCCTGAGAAGAATCGATTGGTTAAGTCTCAGTAACACCATGCCTACGGTGCTCACAACTTGATGTAACGCGATGATACTAAGTAGGAAAAAGTTTCGTTCAGCACTCCGACAGTGGAACCAGAGTTTGTAAGCATCCTGTCGATGTGGCCACCTGAAAATAGCCTAAGGAACCATCTCAGCCTCTACGACACAAATACAATTAACTTAGCTGCTATAGCAGATAGAAAGATCTTTGGTTTCCAGTTGCTAATTTAGCGGCCGGATGACTTTGACGTGACCGTTACAGTCATGTCAAACAATGCGATTTCATCATGCGTCTATGGAACTTAACTGCCACTAGACTGCTGTGTCACGTACACTAAACTATCTTTCCCTCAGCCTGCTCTCCGTAGCATCTATGCAGCAAATATCAACGCCCTGCCAAGTAAACACAATCGCCGGCGCCACGTGGGGATAGATCTAGGGACGGCCAAGTCGAATAGGGAGGGGAGCCTATCCTATACGGCAGCTCTGTCGATGAAAGCGAATGCTACTAGAAGCCGAAAGTGCCATTGATTGAGGGAATAATCGGGCAGCAATACTAAGAACGTTTCTGGTTGAACCGTCAGTTCCGATTCGGTGCCACCGGCACGCTAAGGATCATCTTTGATCCCTACTAAGTTGGGGAACAGCCATAGAGCTTTGGTGTCGCTTTTCCCCTGCAATATGAGTGTCCAAAAGTTTCTTGTCATGTGCATGCGTCACTAGTGCTGTTTTTAACCATATTCCGCTTCGAAGGTGCCCTTATAACATTTGGCTGTTTTGCCGCAAGACCATTCTGATCACAAGTGTACCTACAATTTCTCTTCAACCAAGACGGCCAACAAATATGGCTAAAGTCACACGTGGAACAAACTATCGACGTCTCATTGCGCCGCGGCTTATACCGAAGACTAATCCGAGGTAACTGACCAATCAGTATGAATGATACAAACATACATTGGTGTCACTGACTGCATCCTACGCATAGCGATGATCAGACATTGTAAGTACTCAACTGTATATGGAAAACGAGGAAACGAAAACAATTAGATGCACAAAAGCAATGCTGCCCATATGTGATCTTCACCCACCTCAGCATTGTACTATTATGAGGCTACTAACAATGCGAGGTAACATGAGCAGCGCTCATAGCGCGTTCGTGTAACAACATGACCTACACATTAGTGTGCAAATAACGCGAGGGGATGGACAGAGAACCAATAACACGGGGAGGTACTATATGAAGCGACAACGAGTTTGTTCAGAAGTTGTAACTAAATCAGTGTGCAGGCGATTGTATGTGGTGAGACAAATTCCCAAAGTGTAATTGCACATAGAATTGGGTTGACAGCGAATCGCGGAATCTGAATTGGGAATCAGAGCATACAAACTGGGTTGGGACATAGAGGAATGGATGATGAATAATGGGTGGTGGGAATCAAAGCAAGATGACCATTGAACGGGACGAGCATTTCATAGGATAGTGTAATCTTGCTTCTCCCACACGTTGTCTAAAGCGGATGGCGGATTAATAAGGGAGTTATTGCGACCTATTGCAATCCAAGGGGGCTAATATTGATTTCACGCTTCTGTCATAACAACATTTGCGGAAGTTTACTGAAGTGCTGTCTTTAAACTAACCACTTATGGTCATACAAGCTAGCTGAGGAAACCGTCTTACCGCACGCGAGATTCGACGGTGTAGAACGCTTAAAAACACTGTGAGAAACTCATTAACTTACAGGTGAATGAGTCCAAGGAAAAATATTTCCCTGATAGACGTGAGTCTTGACTCAGATTACCTTGGATGGAAGCAATTTAAAGAGGCTGAAATGGAATGTGTGTGGTATTGTGTTTGGAGAAATCAACACTATAGTACGTTTACTTTGGTTGCAGCCCCAACGGTTAGCTGTGTCAATGGTCAGTTTTTCATACCCTTTTTGCCTTGCCTTAAAAGATCCGAGGGGCATCGACTGACCTTAGCGTGATGAACCCGGTGTGCTCACGGTGACATGATAGATCCCGTGAAACTCTATCACTCCTGTTGCTTTCATTTGAAACACACGCGTAACATCAATGAACTATCCAAGCACACGTAACATGACAGTACAACCATTTGCAACAGCGTCATGGTTGCAGATACTTTGTGTATGTCAACACCGTGGCGTTTAAATAGTTGGTTATTTCCACAGCTACATGATCAGCGGCAAACCGGGTTAACACACTTTGGCAGAGTTAAAACCCACACAATGGCTTTTATCCATCCCAAAACCATTAAACAATTTCTGCATCGGTCTTTCACGTTAAGTACAAAGAAACATAATTATTTAGGTTATTTATTTAACGCGTTTAAGCTTATATTGAATTCAATCCCTCGGGAAGAATCCCGAAGATTTGTGGACGGAACGTGTCAGCAAGACAGAATAAGTCATCACCTAGAGAAATGTTAAGTACTTCTGCTCGAATGCAGGCGCGGGAAAACTCTATGAAAAGTATAGCGCAAGTTAGGACTGGTAGTAATACATTTTACAACTCTCAACAAAATTAGGTGCATAGGGATGAACAATTGTAGACACTACTCAGCAGCTAATCTGCACCCATGCGTTTTGCTTCACATACCCACAGTACCAGTTTGTTTGTAGAAGCATCATCGCTATGTGAGACTAAAGTCAGCAGTGATCATCGAATTATCTTGAACAACTACTACCAGGGATCATTAGCCCCCCTCAGTATTACTATTGAAGTGAGACATGTGCCCTCACATTCATTTGAACTACGTTGGAAAAGTAAAAGTCTAATGTCATCTTGATACTTCCGTACGCCGAATACATGACCTAGAATAGGTTGACGATGTCGTCGAAAGCCGTGATTTACGGCCACTCGCTCAGGAATGTTAGTGATGTCCCAGTCGAGAACAACATTCACTGCGGCTGAGCATTATGTCTTCCTGCAGCAGTGGCAAGGAGATATCCCTGTAGTGATAATTTTGGGCACTCATAAGAAGTGGTCTAAAGCTTCAGTACCTTAGGATCTGCCTTAGTGCTGACGGTTTAACTAGTGACGTCTAGGTGCGTGCTTGAAATATCACTAGCATCCACTAACCCCAGTTACTTCTCCTCGTGATGAGACCTTAGCCATTTTAAAAATGACCGTGTCCGCATTGATACAGTTCAGGGAGTATTCCTCTAGGTCCGTTTTAGGAAACGATGTTCAGAGGCTGTTTTTGCCAATCCTAGTTTACCTCGAAACACTGGGAGTGGACGATGGTAACCTCGTGTAAGTAGAGATGCGGTTTGTAAAGGGAGCTTGTATACAGAAGAATCTAACTTATCTCTGAGCTGCATAACCTTGCAGCCCAGACTTCCTTAGCATGCACAGCACCGCACATGTCTACTCAAAGGTTATCACGTCGTACTTCTTTGCACGCAATGAATTTGGCTGCAACTAGACTTGTGGTGGTCAGCACAAAACCTAGCATAAAGGAGCCAAGTGCCCACGAGACGTTATTCTTAGATTGCTCACAGAATACATCAATTATACCGTTCCCATATTGTTTTGCACATTTGCGTTTAACTCGCATCTCAGACTATCACCATGCAGCATCGCATTCAAATCGGCAGGCGGGTAAACTGACCATTCGTATATCCTGGCTTTTGCACCGAAGGAGACAGCGAATAGCGTGCGCCTACAATATGCTGCAACATTTCAGTACGATCACTGGCCACGTAACCCTCTGGAGATGGTTGTTTTACACCCAGAACTCACTCACATGTCCTTCAAAGCAGAAGCTGTACAAAAAAATTGTTGAGGATGCGCAGGCACAGCTCTCCTGGAGTTGATAATATACACACGCATTCGCTAGCTGCGGTAGAAGAAAGTTAAGCTGACTCTTTAAACGCGATTATTCCAACACCGTTTTGACAAAATATACGTGCCCGACATGTGAAAACACGGGATGATTACTCCTATTCACAAGTGAGGTAGTCGTTCCAATCAAGTCAACTATCGTCACATAATCTTACTATCGGTTTTTTCAAAGCTCATGGAAGCTATTATTTCTGATGCGCCAACCGCCTATTTGGAAGAATGTGACTACCCCGCAGCGAAACAGCATGGCTTCCGGCGAAATAGATCGTGCACTATAAATATACTACTTGCACCATCCAGCTGGAGTGAAGCGGTAGACTCAGGCACAGGAGTTGATATGGCCTTCGTTGACTTCTCAAAGGCGTTTAAGCAGGTAGACTATAACATTTTGTTCTTCAAACTCTAGACATATGGTATTGATGGTCCTCTCCTCGGATGGATCAGAAGCTTGCTTCTGCACTGGTGCCTGGAAGTACGAGTGCGTGGATCGCTGTCAGATTACATCTGAGTTGAATGCGGAGTACCATAGGGATCGGTACTAAGACCCTGATTATTTTTGACTTATGTTAACGACATCACACGCCTAATAAGCTCGAACTGCCTGCTTTCTGCCGATGACAACAATATGTGGAGGGCGATCAACACACCGAACGATATTATAGTACTTCAAGCTGATTTGGATAGGGTATATGCGTGGTCAATGCCAAATCTACTTCGATTCAATGTGTACAAATGTCGAGTGTTGTACCTACGGCACAGGTTGGTGTACTCCTACAAACTCAGCAACTAGGAGCTTCCAACATCTCCTGGCGAAAAGGATCTGGGGGTTTTGATCCAAGTCGACCCAAGAGGTTCGAGGCAGGCTGAAAAGACTTCAAGGCAGCGCATCCAACACGTGGGCGTCTTGAAGCGTGCATTTGCACGATTCGACCCTTCGACTTTTCCACAAGTTCTCGGCTCATACATACGGCCACCCGTGGAATACACAATACAGTTCTGGCAGCCATGGCCGAGCAGAGATCTCACCGCCTTGGAGATACCCCAAAAGCGGGGCATCCAAGAATACCATGGCTCTTTATAATTTGCCGTATGAAAGAAGGCTACAACTGACGGGTTCTTAAGCGGACGGTATAGGCGATTACGCAGAGACCTCCATTTGACGTATTAAGTTTTTATAGACCCCAACCAGGTGCTGCTTCTTACTAGAGCTCAGCCACAACAGCAATTTGTGAGGTCACCACCTCAAGCTGGCAGAGCAACACAGTCTCTTGGAATGTCGTCAGAATTTCTTTTCCTTACACTTTTGCAGTACGTGTAATGCCCTACCGGAAGCTGTCATATGTGCTCCCACGCTGGCAGCGTTCAAAGCCCGAGTTGGCCGTGCACTTATTGCCCTGCACCATCTTACATGACGCATTACTCATGGATAAACCCAAGTGTCTGCAAGCGATTTCACTGGCGGTCACAGCACAGATTTCGTTCCACGTTTTTCACCTCTCTATGTGTACATCAGAAGGAGACACGATTTTTACTACTATCCTATATGCCGTCACTTTTTTGGATTTATCCAGGATTTACAGTCTACACAACGTTAACTTTAGTGAGTTCATCGGTGTAAATCCAATTTTGCCAATACATTTTTTATTTTTTAGTGTACCATAACCATCATGTTACGCATTAGCGATTTTACCCATTTAAAACCATTGTTCCATTTTTCTAGCCTCTGTCGGATTTCGCGGGTACTGCATGCTTCACAATTCGATTCATGATCTGTGATTTGACCCGTCATTCCTAGCCATAAGATCAATTCTCTTGTCCAGTTAATTGTGCAGTTTTTACCCAGGTGAGCAAGATGAACGTTTAAAATGTTTCGAAATACTGCTAGCTCGGGTTGTTGAATAAATTGCAGTGTGCACGCCGCATATCACTGCACTGAAGATGTCACCTCGCATGGTGGTGAAACCTTTGCGACAAAACCGCCAAGCTCCGAGAACAAATGAACAATTAAGATGATCATATTTCAGCATTTCTCCTCGGAGCGATGACGGAATCAGAATACGGCTTTCCTGGAACAACAAACCATCATGGACAGAGAGTTCATCCGAAAGATTGCAGTAGGGTGTTACTTGCTTCGGCAGCTGCTTCTTCGTTTCTGGCCAACCATTTATACT
This sequence comes from Dicrocoelium dendriticum, assembly GCA_944474145.2. NCBI lineage: Eukaryota > Metazoa > Platyhelminthes > Trematoda > Plagiorchiida > Dicrocoeliidae > Dicrocoelium > Dicrocoelium dendriticum. The sequence goes on from OX104062.1 coordinate 10,981,745, forward strand.
AATGTCTCGCATATCTGCAAACGTCGCATCTTCCTCTGTGTGGCGCCTTATTCCATTCAAAAGATCTTACGTCACTACTAGGTGTTGTACTAGGTTTACTGTCTCGACCAGTTCTGGATTATTCTTAGGCACTGGTAGATGAGCACTTGACAGCGTGTAGGCGATGAGCATCTCTGCACCAAGTGTGCACACAATATCCACGTCGTACTTTTGAAGCCGGTAAACATACGCTGAAATCGACGAGGAAAGATATACAGCAGTATTCTGGCTATCGATACAAACGGTTTGTGGTCGCTATAAACAGTTGTCGTTCTTCCGAAAGTATAATCATTGAAAAGCTCCGTGGAATAGACTAACGCAAGCATCTCCTCAATCTGCGTATTGCACTGCTCGGTCAAGGTGAGTGCTGGGCTGCGGAAATCCAAAGGTTTTGCATTCTGTAAGAGAACAGCACCTGTTCCGTCCTGGCTACTGCCACACTGTACCTCCAGAGCATGCGCTGTATCGTAATATCCGAGTACAGGCGCGTTGCTGATAAGGTGCTTAATAGTTGCAAACGCAGTTTCCTGTTCCTTTCCCCAACTCTACTTTACACCTTTGTGAGTTAACTTCCTAAGTGGTGTCATGATATCATTCGGTTGGCTCGTCAAATTTGGCAATCCCACCTTCTCTCACTAGGTTGCTCAACACAGCACGGAATTTGTCACGCAGTGCAAACGGAACTCTCCTATCCGATAGCGCGGTCTCTCCTATCAAAGCAGCTAAAGATAAATGAGCAGTTCCCTCAAATTTTCCCAAACAGACTAAACACAGACGGAGACTGGTCACTAATATCGGTTTGAAGTCTGTGTAAGCGAACATATGTTTTCGGTAATTCTTCATCAGGCTTGTACAATTACACGAAATGCAAACTTTTAGTATACAGACCCAACCGGTCGTCAGTCAACCAAATTGATCTCAGTGCGCTGTGACACACCTTCGGTTAGGTTACAGTTGTATTCATACGTGCGTACAGGTCAACTGCAGTCCGTCCTGGCCAAGGTAGGCTCAACGCGTGAGTGAACCGTTTCTGCGTGCACAGTGCTGGTTCGTACAGCCGAATGGCGATGGCTTCTGCGGCGTCTAATATCCGCTTACGGAAATAACTTGATGGATTTTCTGGGACCTGATAGATTACTTTGAACGAGTCAGCCAACTTGGTGGCGTGACCCGTATCCGCTAGATGCGTGGCGATGGCAGAGCTGGTGACCTTTCGGCCTCCATTTCCGAGCCAGGCCGGATGGTGATCCTTTACCATTAGTTCCTATCCAACGGGGATATATACCGACAGCGCGATGGAGTTGCAATGGGTTCCCCGCTATCAATCCTCGCTGATGTTTTGATGGGTATGTTGGAACAGGGTAAATTGAAAGCGGTCATCAGTAGCCTCACGTTATATCACCGTTAAGTAGATGACATCTTCGTCCTACTTGACACCTCCGGTAACATCGAGAAGCTCACCAGCGTATTTAACCAAGCTCACAAGGCTATACAATTCACCTACGAGGTAGAAGAAAACGGCGCTTTCCATTTTCTCGATGTAGCTCTACAAAGACTTGAAGATAGTGCGATAAAACGTAGCGTTTACCGAAAGTGCACTTGGAATGGACAGTACACAAACTTTCATAGCTTTGTGCCGCTTCGGATAAGGAGAAACTTGGTCCTCAGTCTCGTGAACCGGGCCGAAAGAATCTGCTCGAAGGATACTCTTTTCGAAGAGTTGCAACTAATACGAGCGACACTAAAAGAGAATGGCTACCCAGAGAATTTTATTAATGCGAATATGGGGCGAAACAGGGAAGCACCTATGGTCCTGACGGCGGAACGGAAACCTATCTTCCTACAACTGCCTTACAAAGGGGAAATAGTATCCGAGAATCTATCCCGCCGTCTCACGTCCACACTCAGGAATACATTCCCAGCGGCGAGGTTGCAAATCCGGTTCACCAGCAGCCCAATGGTGAGACTAAACCTCAAGGATAAGCTGCCTGTCCACACCAAATCAATGTGTGTATACTCATTTACCTGTTCCTGTGGGGCACGATACGTTGGTCGTACGACAAGACGCTTATCCGAAAGGGTGAAGGAACACCATCCGGCCTGGCTCGGAAATGGAGGCCGAAAGGTCACCAACTCTGCCATCGCCACGCATCTTGCGGATACGGGTCACGCCACCAAGTTGGCTGACTCGTTCAAAGTAATCTATCAGGTCCCAGAAAATCGATCAAGTTATTTCCGTAAGCGGATATTAGACGCCGCAGAAGCCATCGCCATTCGGCTGTACGAACCAGCACTGTGCACGCAGAAACGGTTCACTCACGCGTTGAGCCTACCTTGGCCAGGACGGACTGCAGTTGACCTGTACGCACGTATGAATACAACTGTAACCTAACCGAAGGTGTGTCACAGCGCACTGAGATCAATTTGGTTGACTGACGACCGGTTGGGTCTGTATACTAAAAGTTTGCATTTCATGTAATTGTACAAGCCTGATGAAGAATTACCGAAAACATATGTTCGCCTACACAGACTTCTGATCAATCAATGGGTTTTTTCCATTCAATTAATATCGGTTTCTCCATGGCAAGCATGCACGAAACGATCGTGATTAAAACCAGCAAAACCGAGGGATTGGATCGGATCAATGCCTCGAATAGACGTGACCTCATCATCCACGACCACAAACTCCAGTCGATTTGAGGCTTCGTCCCTTGGGTTAATCACTTCGATTGCAGCCGAGCCCTTCGGAATAAGTCTGGAACCAGTCCACATGCTCAGGAAAGCGTAATCGGATCGAATGCATACTCTGGGACAGTGCTTCCTTGGTAGAATGTTGACAGTAGCTCCCGTGTTTAACTGGAATCGTGCTGCTTTGTCTCCGATCAAGACTTACATAGACACATTCTTGCGAAGCCCTGCATCTGCAGGTGAGTTTTAACAAACGAGCGCACTCACACTGGTTGGCTGGCAGCAAGGAACAAAGTGGTTCCTTTTTCCACATTTGCCGCATTTCTGTCCCCACGCCTGACACTCTCCACGAGAGTTCGGGGATCGCGCGGTGCAAAATTTGCAGATATCTTGTCTCTCGTTAGTAGACTTTGCTGCTTCGCCTCCGGAAACGACAAACAATTCTACAGCATTTGCTAGTTTCCTTTGTTCGTATTGGTAGGTGGTCGAATACCCAATGTTGCAGATATCACTGCACTGCTAGAGGGATAAGTTGCGTTGTTGCAAAAGCCGCCTTGTACTTTCATCATTGATTCCCAGAACGAGCTGATCGTGTATGAGACTGTCGCCCATGCAGTTAAAGAAATTCAAGATCAAGCCAAAATCTTCCATTCGGTGATGTACGCGTCGACGGATTCGCTTGCGCCTCTTTTGCGCGAAAAGAAAAGATAGCACTGGTAGGCCACGTTAGTTTGATTTTCACAAAGGTCACTTAACGTTCCAATGACCGTCTCCAAATCATTGGTACCTTCGCCTTTGTCGTAGTGCAATGTCCAGAACACGGCGTGCGTCATCTTCTGCTCCGTATCGAAACATGGCCAAGCGGTAGGTTATCGGTTGTTCTTCTTCCAAATGTACTAAGGTGCAGAAATTCAGCCACCTGCTCCTCCATCGACTTCAATTAATCACCAAGTTCCGTACATCCATGTTCAATGGAGTAGGCATCTGAATAGACGCTGGTGGTCCGCACAACATCCGAGCGCAACCGGTGCGGTTCGTCTTTGTCTTCTCTGACATCAGGTTGCAGAACTCAGTCATCCAATGACAAGCGTTTATTCGCTAAAGACAAGTGGGCGAAAATTACAGCACGCTTGGCAAGCCATACTCCTCTATAAAAGTTACACGATCACGTCCATAACCAACGACCCTTCTGAGCCAGTGAGGTACCTTCTTTGACACAAGTATAAGAAGGATGAGTAACACATGAATGTCGGCCAATCCTTGTTCAGCACCCAAATCGGTTACACCCGCAAACCATTGGCTACCTGACTCTCTCCGTTGACGCATCCGTTCACTCTAGTATGCCACGCACATCACACTCATGAACTTTCACTTCTAGAATTAGAAGGTCAGATACCCAAAGTAGCTGTTTCCCCAAAGATTTGGACGATCATCAGGTGGGCTGTTAGTCATGTGCTGGCGATAGAACATTCCATAACGTTCGAAATCGATGCGATAACTGTTAACAATAGATTATCGCTTAAATTATGGATTTTTTAGGAAATTTTTAATTGCTCCCGGAAACCTCCCCTCCTGAGCTAATCTCTACGGTGTATGAAGGAAGTCTGGGATTGACTTGTAGTCTCCTCTACGGTGTTCGAAGTCTGTCGGTCCATCGCCTCGACTAGTGCCCAAGAGACGTGTCCCAGGACCTGTCTTGCATTTTCGTTGCTAGACTGACAGCAATCGTCCACAGGCTCCTTTAGCAGATGGAAACTATCTACCAACAAGTCAAACAGAAGCTCGGCAGGCTATACTTCCTCTGGTTGGCACAGTGTTAGTCGTAGCTGGTTTGTGTGGCGAACCCAGGTATGCGTCCCCACGATCACTTCATACATCACATTCCCGCGCTTGCTTATGTTGGTACCAGGTGTCCAACTTGTGTGACCTGACCGATAGTCACGCACTAGCACTATCTGCCTTGGCATAAACGATCGTTTCTTAGTGCCATGTTTCCGGTTAAAACCCCGTTCCTTTCTGCGGTTTCTTTCCCCAACAGATGGCAGTGGCCTTAGTCGAATGGCATCAAATGCAATACGCAGCTTTCTGTTTATCATGGCCTGTGCTCGCGAGACTCCACCCGGCACTATTGGGTTTGGTGTTGATCAGCATAGGAAAAGGATTCGGTCAATCACCTCTTTTATACGTCATTCCCCTTCACTTTAAGGAAATCCCGGTTGAAAATATCCACCAATCTCTCTGCCTGACCGTTAGATTGTGGGGGAAACGGCGATGAGCGGATATGCTGGACGGCGCATTGTCTGCAGAACTCCGTGAGAAGTGCTGAGGTGGACTGTTTGCAGTTAACAGTTACAAGTGTTTCTGGAAAACCGAAGCCGGCGAAGAATGACAGTAGTTTTGTTACTTTTGCTTGGGTTGATGTGTTTTTCATCAAAAATACTTTAGGCCACTTCTTGTAAGAGTCGACAGCAATGAGAAAACTGAGGCCGCTGATTGGTCCTGCGAAATGGACGTAGACGCAGCCCCATGGTCGCGTTAGTTTTGGCCATGAGTAGAGTTCCGTCTTTACTAGTTTTTCTACTTTCATCTCCATCCTACGGGATTTGTTGGGCATTAGTTATGTTATTCGTTAGGTGCCACTTGTCCAATACAATGAATAGCAGTTGTCACGCGCGGAAATCCAGGGGCTCGAGCTGACCAATGTGGTTGTGTACTGTTTCGCTCACAGCCTGTCAGGTTAATGGCTTGCAGCTTAGATCCGATGGATTTGTTGCTATAAGACAACTACAGTTATTTCTAAAAGGATGTATTAGATTCCGTTGACGTGGTTAATTCTGACCACTTAAACTCACCACCATAACGAAGCTATCCTTTCCACTGTTACGACGGTAACCTGTAACGTCAGATGTGTTCCACGTCGTCAGGCAAAGTTTATCAACTATCAAGCAATATAGAGGATATTGCTAAGATTCAGCTTCTACCTGTATAGTTAGAAGGAATTGAGTCGGATGTATTCGCAAAAATCACGATTGTTGTGACTGTGATGAATGTCAGCCAACGTCTAGAGCAGTCGGCCGAATGGATGACACACGCTTGTCTTGTAATCCGGAGGTCGTCGGGTCGTATCCGCGCAGGTGATGGCAACCTCGCTGTGTGCCCGGCCCAAACGCTATCAGTCTTGGTCGCGCGCCGAAGAAGCTTCTGTACAGTATGCCGGCGTACTGTTAATTCCTTCTGTCTTACGTGCAGCGGAATGAAGAAGTACGGTTTCCTGAAGATTTAGCTGAAACTCCAGTTGCGTGTCTGTTTCACCGATTTGCCGGCGCTCAGTTGGGTCTGTGTGACCGTTAGAAAGCCACCGGAAACAGTCAGACCGTAGCAATTACAAGCACGTATTCGAAATAGTTGCGGGTGGTCACATGGGATCAAGAATGCCGCACACTAAAATGTACTTGTGACTTGTGAATATGTGGCCACTTTGTGGCTAACGCGGAGTCTGTGATGGGTGTTCTCAGGCAGCACGGTGATCTCCAGCATGAAAAGGGATCGTACTGAAGGGTATATGTTGGAAATCGTTACGTATATTGGACAGCCTTTAGTCACCATGTAAACAGAAATGGACCTACATATACAAATATCCACGGGATTTTCTTGGCAGAATTCGACCTACCTTTGGACCAGAACTCCCTACGAAAAATCATGTGGAACTTAGTGGGATGGATCCCCATTTGCATCTGCATTACAGTCATGTGGCGCATAGGCCATGATTAAAAACGGGCATGTGTCCCTTCTCTGTCTTTGTCGACATCATAAATGTTAGCGGGTGTCATATTGTAAAGGCGACTGTTAATTGCAATCGACTTAAGATGAGTGGCCCTGTCATTAACACAAAAGAGAAGCTAATGCCATTTCCACCAATACACTTAAACTAAAGGTAAAAAATACCTTAACTATTGTGCCCCAATACTAAAGAGAAGTAAAAAGTGAGACGCTACTCATTACACAGTACATAATGAAAAACGAAGAACAGGTACTATAATATTATGCATTGTGATTGAGATCGTGGATGGAGGAGGAAGCTAAACGTATTCGTTCGTCCTCATTCCCTCATCAGTTGATCCTGTGGTTCACCTTTGCATGTGTTCTAGCACACTGACCCCACTGTTCTCCTGCGATCTATCCGGGTGTATTGGGTAAGCATTTCAAACTTCTTCATAGGGCGCCGAAACACATATCTCGATACAGTGGCATTTCTAAAAGAAACTTTCTTCAACACATTAGATCTGTGCAGGTTAATCCATGCGCAAAACTTGCTTCGGAAATACTCACTAATGTCAGTCATCCATTACACAGCGTGTTACCCAACTGCACATCAAGTTCCTCAAAGCGACGAAGTAACCGAGCCAGTTATGTCCACACGCAGGTCTACGGCTCATCTGTCATACCTTGTCGAGCTGGAGTTATACTTGATCCGAATATTGGCATTCAAGAACCAAACAGCAAATTATGTAAGTGATCCTGTATCATATATAAAACATTGCTTTAACCGACGTTTTTTACTGTTTTTGCACGCATGATGTTGTTTTTGTTCACCGTTCCGATCGCGTCTGTGTTATGGCTGAAAATTCACCTTTACTAGGTGCAGAAAAGCGAATCCTTGAATTGATTTGACTTGGGATAAGGAAAATCACAACACGACCACCACGGAGATCTGCCGATCCTCATGTCAACAGGTTTATCTAACCAAACGTGCGCGTCGTCCTTCGGACCGCAGCTTGGCAGTCCGAAGGCATCAAATCCGAGACGCCGAACATGCTCACTGCTCACGTGGTGCACCCAATAGACAAGAGCTAAACTGTGAACGCAGCGGTCGCCGGACCCAACAAGTCCCTTTATATCTGTCGATCTGATGGTTTGGATTCGAAAGCGTACAGGTGGGTTGAACGAACGACTGTGTTGTAGACGCTTTCCCTCAGGGTGAGAGTGATGTCGCGCTAACATCACAGGTAGTGGAGATTCGCAAAAGCCCGAGACGTTTTTGAGGCACGGTTCATGATCCCATCTTCGATCTCACAAGCGATGATATAGCTGCTGAAGTACCTGAATTGCTGGAGGACTTCTAGCCGCTCACCCCTAAGGGTAAGTGCACTGGTGCATCTCTGTCAAGCTTGGAGGTCTTTGCACTTCGAGGATGAAAAGCATAGTCCGACACGATTGACAACCAGTGCTAATTGGTGCAGTGCTGCTTGACACGTTTGCAAGCTGTCACAGATTAGTGCAATATTGACGGCGGATTCCGAGTTAAAAAGACGATCACCTGGGAGCAGTTCCATACCATGTCGATCGTGCCCAGTAAATGCAGCCTTCATGACACTTACCCATATAGGTTGTAAAGATCCTGAAGTATTTCAGCCAAATAGTATATACCAATTACTACGGTTTCCAGGGTCTGTGCCAGTTTGATTCCTTGTTAGACCTGCTTTGGAGTGCGCACACGGCAAAAGCGAAAATGGGGTAGATTAGGCTGACTTCGTCCCTTGAAGCGCGGCATGGTCGAGTTACACAGATTGCCACCTCCATGAGAGGTTGAAATTGCCTTCGTCGTTTATGAATTAGACTCAAAGGTTGGTGAATGATACAGGAAAAGAGTGTAAAACGGGAGTGGCGCATTATTTATTATAAGACCAAAACATCAAACGAGCTGGAGAATGCAGTTTCATATTCCCTGTTCATCCATTAGTAGATGAGATGATACCTGTGTACCTGGACCGAATTGATGTTTTGGGAATCTACCATCCGAATATTTAGGCCAAGGGTCATAGCTCATTTAACAATGGTGTAAGACAAGAGACTGGCTTTCGTGGAGATCTAGTGACTTAATAATTCATTTATACGCCTTCCAAAGGGCATACCAATGCCTAGACATCAGGACTCCAAGGTCAAAATTGATGGTAGGATTTTGTGTCAGTGCAAGCTTCAAGAAGGACGAAATCGGTGGCCTCACTTGATGTTGTGAAATCGCATAAAGTGCTTTGTTATTATGAGATCATACAGAGAACACCTACCAAGCGAAAGCACACCACCTCATTCAGAACCGTCGCCGAATTGTCTGTGTGACTACTTATTCGGCTCGATACGAAACGTGTGGGAGGCTAACTAGCAGACATGTTCCCAAAGTAGGTGTCACCGAATCCGCAACCTGAGGCATGTCCGATAGTCTACAACTCGGATATCACTGGACAGTGTTATAATTGTTGCAACCCCGTTGGCACACCACACGTTGGTGACAAGTCGACTTTGCTGTAATTTTAATTAATACTAATACTACTACTACTAATAATAATAATAATAATAATAATAATAATAATGTGTCAGCTGTACGCCGTAACGGCGCTTCGCTGCCGCGCGACCACCACCAGTCGCGCGCGGGCTGAGTATACCACGAGGACGCCCACCCCTACGCAGATTCGAACCGGTGACTTTATGGTTGCAAAGCAAACGTGCAGACAGCAGCAGACAGCAGTGTCGACACAGCAAACACAAGGCCTAGCTGCACCAGCTGTTATATGATAAGCTGCGTTGCGCCCACAAGCTATAGTTACTAGTAAACCCTAGAGAACAATAATTTCTCAGTGGTAAAGCAAACATACTTATTGTCCCAAGTCTACGGCTCAACCAGCGTTGTGTGCTTTCTACTTTAGATTGCGTCCCAATAGATTGACTAAATTCACCGCCATGTGAGTTTATTACCTACTAGACAAACAACTTTAACAGGCAGACGGCCAAATCAGAAAGATGCATTTGTAACTACTGTGTATCTGTATGCACAGTAGGTTGTCATCTATGTGTTCCTCGGATTTCCGTCCTCGCTGGCAAATCAGCCCAAGGAATTCGAATAAATCTAGCGAAAAAGGTGAAATAGTGAAGACTGTAGTTTGACACGAGAAAAGGGCACCTTGACCAATTTGTGAACTTAAGGTAGAGGTGCATGGTCTGAACTAACGTTACATCACGTCTCGTTGTAAGCAAACTTGACCGTTAATGAACGTACGGTTGGTTAATAGTTGTCGGGTTGGAAATGACAACGGCCCCAGCCTTCTTTAGGGCTTCATCTGATAGAAGGTGACCTAATGATGCAAACCGTGTCCCTGATAGCTGCTACGCCGGAATCATCTAACACCATCATCTAACAACACATAGGTAGCAACTACTACTTGGGGCATGCATCCATTGCGATCAGCTGTTGCCTAACCGTTGTACTCCACCGTGATGAACTAGGGCTGCGGACTCGAACCTCAGGGATTAAGGGAAATCTACCTGCTGACATCGTCTTTGAGGGATAAAGCTCCCATCTATCGTCTTTTTAATACTAGGTGGTGTATGTTCGTCATGAATGGTTGTGTTGAGTGGCCGCCATCAACCGTCATTTGCAATAAAGTGCTACCTGCAAACCCTGGATATAAGGGGATAAGCAATTTTCTATCGAAATTCACCTAGTGGTACCGTGTACGGGCGTACTGATACATCACGGGATGTCACTTTGCTTCATTAATTTGGTATGCCTTTAAGTAACTAGGCCATTGCTGTCAAAGATCTCTAAGCGTAGTGAAGTTATTGATGCGCAAGAAGTCAAGCTTTTTTGGCCAATGTATCCAGCGAGGTATCATGACTACAGGCGTGGCAGTCTTGTCGGCTGACAGCCTTCATTCAAGTGTGAAAACAATTAGTCTACTGTCGGTCACACCATTGGAGCACACGAGTAGACATGACACGAACGGAAGCACAATGCACCTCATGTCCCACTGGGTTTCCAAAGTAGTCTTCCTCACACCAAAGTTTGTCCCACATTCTACCAGAACCTGCGAGGTGGGCTTTCGGTGATTGATCGAGTATGTCTGCTTGTCTGTGTGGATATCATCCCACGATGTACATAAATATTCACAGGAGCAAATGGTAACAGTGCCAAAAATTGGAGGCATCGGTAGAAATATAGGCACATTTCCCAAACGAACCGGTTGGTGGTGTTAGTGCAACGACGCCACAGTAGTCCGTCTCTGCACACCGAGGAAAGTGTTGGAGTATCCGTGTGCTTAGAGGATGACGCGGCGCACAAGAAGGCGTCATGCTCGAGAAGCACCAACGACTACGGAACAGACGTGTGCATTGGGTGAACCGAAACAAATCCGTAGGTTTCACACCTTGAGTTGTGCCCCGCGACTACCTTCGTGATTTAATATTTCCTGGTATAGATGCATATAGTGTGAATATTTGGCTTACTATTTTACTTTAGTTTCTGTACAACTTAATATTTCTAACACCAGAGCATTCTTTAATAGTATGCGAGAGTTGGATTGTGGCCTAAAAAGGTTGTTTAGAACCACTGCCGCGTCTCACAGGGAGGAAGCTACCTTGCAGAGCTCTAACGGATGTAGACTATCTGTCTAAATTATTGTCGCTTTTGTGCACATATACTGAAGCGAGTGTCTCATTCCTTAAGTGTAGTGTATTAGAAGCCAACTGTCTGATTTCAATTCCTCTAGAGGAGTGGGCTGCCTCTTGCGAAGCTTGGTCAACCGTGATGCAGATGAAATCTAATTCATATTGTGAACAATTCAGTGATACGGTTATGAAGTTCAGATAGCTCATCCCAGGTATACTGTGAGGTGGGGCAGCTGATTACCTCCGAACGCAGCGGTTCTCAAAGTGCTCGTGGGACACAAAACATGTTTTAAATAAATGGTATCCACTTCCAACAACAAAGCATTGATCTAACTACTTAGCTCCATTTACACCTGCTGATATCAGACTGCAGTTGCAGTATGTAGCTAGATGGGTGATAAGCGTTCCATGCATCATCAAGCATTTAAGAACCCAGTAAGAGAGTGTCACAGACTGGTCAACTGGTAGTCAGTCATATAATTACACACATGATGCTGAGGGCGGTCAAAAGCTGTTGTGAATTTTGCACTGTCGCTAAACCAATCCCTTCACACACATAGCAAAACTTTTATCTTAGTTTATGCCGATGTTACTACACCAGCAGCAACACATACGCGTGTTTGATTTTGTAATTGCACACGCACATACACACATAGATACACGTATACAAACATGCAGTTTGACTGCTTATTTTTTAACGCCCGTGAGGATGTCGGTAGATTGGTGTTAACTGTTTGCAGCATTCTGCTTTCCTTGTCTGTTTTTTTTGGTGTATATACCTGTCAACAAGTGACCGTATTGCAAAAAATGCTGCGCATACTTGATTGTTAAATGTCTGTAAGCCTATATATAACTTGTAGTAAACGTACCTCCGTTGAACCCGGATTCTCGCTATACCCCCAGTGTTTCGAGATAACGATGCTTTTCTTTCTTCAGTCCCTAAGTAAGTAGATACAGTGAGTTTACAATGGTTAGGCGGGAACTCAATGCCTCTGCGTTTCGTCCTTAGTTGGTATGTTGGTGCCCATGAAGTCTGCTCCAATGCGACATGGTAACGACTAGAATGGGCCTCGTAGGATGTGAGCGAACCATTCCTGTCAGTGAAACAAAGCAGACCCTTTGCCCCCGAAACCACAGGCCAATTGTTTTTGGTCCAGTTTCAAATGGCAAACAGGTGTGACAGAAGTCAATGAGGAAGCTTCACATTAGCTGTACATCAAAGTATGATAAGCGACAGTGGAAGCAGCTACTGAGAACTGAACAGGACATGCAGCGCATTAACCAGTGACGAGCATCTCGATGGTTGCCTATACATGGAGCCGGGTCAGCTGGGTTGCGTGTACACGTGCGTGATTTCGTTGTGATGTCTACTTGTCCGTTTGTTTATCTACCGATGTGTATCTTTGATCTAAACCCTCAATGGTGAAGGCTACCAGTATCGAATGCCGAGCGTGAGCAAATGATTCTGCTACGTCCGGTAAGGCAGGTAACGATTTGACCTAATCGTCATGGCGTTTTCGTCGCCTGCTAAGCATCTATAAAGTAGCTATTGCACACCCGTTAACGTCGAATAACTGCTTTCCAAAAAATAGTCAGCAAGTACAGGGGAACAATTGCAGAAATTCATCGGGTCCGTAGCCGTTACCTATGAGGACACTGACAGCTAGCTAGCTACTTCGCACAACCAAGGGTCACGAAAGTAACATATTAAGTTGCCTTTCACTGTGTCACGGCTTTACAGTTTTTCTTGGAATACAGGATAAATGTTTGAAAATATAATGGGATCATGCAGTTAGGAATAAGTAATACTGAGCCACATTTACTTGCAAAACTTAGCAGTGACATGGTCGAAATATGTCTGAATGCTCAGCGTTCCATGCATCATCAAGCATTTAAGAACCCAGTAAGAGAGTGTCACAGACTGGTCAACTGGTAGTCAGTCATATAATTACACCCATGATGCTGAGGGCGGTCAAAAGCTGTTGTGAATTGTGCACCTGTCGCTAAACCAATCCCTTCACACACATAGCAAAACTTTTATCTTAGTTTATGCCGATGTTACTACACCAGCAGCAACACATACGCGTGTTTGATTTTGTAATTGCACACACACATACACACATAGATACACGTATACAAACATACAGTTTGACTGCTTATTTTTTAACGCCCGTGAGGATGTTGGTAGATTGGTGTTAATTGTTTGCAGCATTCTGCTTTCCTTGTCTGGTTTTTTGGTGTATATACCTGTCAACAGGTGACCGTATAGCAAAAAATGCTGCGCATACTTGATTGTTAAATGTCTGTAAGCCTACATATAACTTGTAGTAAACGTACCTCCGTTGAACGCGGATTCTCGCTATACCCCCAGTGTTTCAAGACAACGATGCGTTTCTTTCTTCAGTCCCTAAGTAAGTAGATACAGCGAGTTTACGATGGTTAGGCGGGAACTCCATGCCTCCGCGTTTCCTCCTTAGTTGATGTGTTGGTGTCCATGAAGTATGCTCCAATGCAACATGGTAGCGACTAGAATGAGCCTCGTAGGATGTGAGCGAACCATTCCTGTCAGTGAAACAAGGCAGACCCTTTGCCGCCGAAACCACAAGCCAATTGTTTTTGGTCCAGTTTCAAATAACAAATAGGTGTGACAGAAGTCAATGAGGAAGCTTCACACTAGCTGTACATCAAAGTATGATAAGCGACAGTGGAAGCAGCTATTGAGAAGGGAACAGCAAATGCAGCGCATTAACCAGTGACGAGCATCTCGATGGTTGCATATACATGGAGCCGGGTCAGCTGGGTTGCGTGTGCGCGTGCGTGATTTCGTTGTGATGTCTACTTGTCTGTTTGTTTATCTACCGATGTGTCTCACTGAGCTAAACCCTCAATGCTGAAGGCTACCAGTATCGAATGCCGAGCGTCAGCAAATGATTCTGCTACGTCCGGTAAGGCAGGTAACGATTTGCCCTAATCGTCATGGCGTTTTCGTCGCCTGCTATGCATCTATAAAGTAGCTATTGCACACCCGTTAACGTCGAATAATTGATTTCCAAAAAGTAATCGGCAAGTACAGGGAGCAAGTTCAGAAATTCATCGGTTTCGTAGCCGTTACCTAAGAGGACACTGACAACTAGCTAGCTACTTCGCACAACCAAGGGTCACGAAGTAACATATTAAGTTGACTTTCACTGTGTATCGGCTTTACAGTTTTTCTCGGAATGCAGGATAAATGTTTGAAAATATAATGGGATCATGCAGTTAGGAATAAGTAATACTGAGCCACGTTTACCTGCAAAAGATAGCAGTGACATGGTCGAAATAAGTCTGAATGCTCTCACTGGTTATTCCCCCAAGAAAAGTGTTCGGCGTAGTAACCAGCTGACAAACTTTGGGTACATGGAAGACATAATTACATTCGCATCCAACTTAGTTCCTCTATATACAGGGGGATGTAGAATGTCGTACCTTCTAATGAAGATTTCCTTTCTGAACAATATAAAGTGTTAAAAAGAAACCTTTTATATTGTTGCTCATCCCAACACGGACACCCCAAGACCGCGGTTTCGTCCTGGTTAGGACTCATCAGTTGGAGATAGCCTGAGTTGGGCTGGCACTCAGAGCCTAGTGGCTCATGGTTGACACCATGAGCACTAAGCCACTGAGATCCGCGAGCAACGCTTGATACAGCGGAAATGAATTCAAAGATGCACTTGGAGAATCCGCTGGTGCTTGGGTTGCTACAAGCAACCTCTATTGAGGCATCGGTTCACTGGAGGTGGACCTCGGCCATTCCGATCTTAAAGACCGTAAATAAAAAGAAAACTTTTATAGTATCGCTCATCCCAAGTGTTGGCGATACGCTAGTTTAAATGATAACAAGTTTCCTCCACCACTGATTAACCAGTTGAAATGGTAGGTCGATTCATTTGTCTTGACAACTGTGTCATCCACAGTGGTCACCACACGGCGACTTTTGGTTCCGGTCGTTAAGTTCCTCTGTCTTTTTATGTCAGTCATCTGTGAAGACGAAAAAATAATGACCCACTGGTCGGAGTTATGGTGCTCAACATCTGAACGTGATCAGCGTTATTGCATGATGTAGATACTTGGCCAGTAAGCGAGGGAAAGCGTAAGATGGCAATCAGCTTTCGCCACAGGCGCTTGCGGAATACTGCCGAAATTCCGTGGAAACACCGTATGAAAGATACAAAAGATTATACATGATTCTGATAAACAGACCCATTGGTGTCCCACTGAGGTGACTGGTTTAGTTGACCGATTACGGTAGATGTGTTATATCCCTCGTATGCTTGCTTATCCACTGCCTCAGGGTGAACCACCGAGATAAAATGGTACGCGCTTTGAAAAAGTTGACGGAAAACCTAGGTTTGGGTGTTGCGAGATTCCTTCTTGTATGGGATTCTGGAGACAAAGCAAACTGAAGCCAGCTAAGTCCATTGGTTTGAATCGTATCTTCTCGGAGCCACAATTGGGCAGTCGGCGAGATGAGGTAGTATGGTGAGTTCCAAGATTTGTTTGAATTCACTGTTGGAAACTCGAAACAAATGTCACTTGCCTCATTGTACACTCAAGTGATCAGTTGGAAGTGTTGGACAGTTTGTAGAAACTGTTCGTTTTGAACATCCGTGTCACACAACCATGGTTAGATATCTCATATGGTTGAGGTACTCATCAGGCAGTTTTCTTTACGTAACCAGTGTCGCGTCCTATTATTATCATGCCGTTTGCCAATGCAAGTGGCTACTGTTATCTTTGTTAATAAATACCCGTCCCCGTATCACTAAGTCTTCTCAAGAAATCCCCTCAGCATTAATCAGTAGTTGGAAGTTATGTACCAAGTCATCATCATTAATACAGGTTAGCTGTTTGGAAAACACCACAGCCAAGGTAGCGTAATACCAAAAAAATAAGATACTAAAAATTACACTACAAACATTTCAAAAAGCAAGTAATATAATGGTAAGTATCATATTATTCATTCGCTATAAGACTGTAATTGGAGGGTGAATCTAAAGGAGAGGGGGAGGGACAAGGAAATTCACAAGCATACGCCATTGGAGCCGGCTCCTAGCCAAGTCAGCAAGTGTGTTTAAGCAAACGTTTTCATCATCCATCGGACCCCAGTCTGGCAGTCGGGAAACAACAACCGATGCCAACTGGGAAATGAGGGGCTTCATTCCTCTTAACCAAGTCAATTCTTGGTCTCCCCTTTTGCTCTTCTACCCAGACATCGGGCGCGCAAACAACACGTCTGCTGTCATGAACCAGCTAATGTGCAAGAAGGTCCTAACCTGGCGACCAACCAGACTGAACCGCGAGGGATTCAAAAAAGGGGAGGTCCACTCTGTAGTGTTGTGTTTACAGCAAGCAAGACCCAAGCAATTCTATTTGATATCAATATTACACATGCAGGTAACACCTACTCCACTCCAGTGTGAATAAGCAACGACTGGCTTATCTCATCGACAATGTAGTAAGAATAGCCTGTTCAAAAAAGTGACACTTTATACGTTGGTATAGAATAGGTTTCGCTACGCTAATCGTTTCCTATTCCGGCTGCAGTTGTCAATCGATAGTTAGTTCCATGACTTTCTCGCAGTGGTCTTTCGTGTGGAATAACGACAAAGGAACCACTGATTATGTAAACCTATCACCTTGGATCACTCATCAGTCAACGTACTCGTTGCTTTGCACGCACCGTCGCACGTGCGTATGTCGCAGACTCCTGACTCGCAGTTCGCTTACATAGTTTATTATTGCTGCCTTGGGTAGGAATAATGACGTGCATTTGGTAAATGTCCACGACAGCTGACGCAGTTGCGTGCGAAATGTTGCTCCTTCTTCCGACAGAGCTATTTTCTTTGAGCAGGTGTTGACGCCCAGCAGCAATTACCGGTGAGGAGCGTCAAATCAGGTAGCAGTGATTCAGTACAAATCAGTCTATAACACATAACTGATATAGCTGAGCGTAGGTCAAGGCTTCGCGAGTGATGGAGCGAGTTTGTCTTCGGTGATCGTCATAGATGTGTAATGGTATGCTGTTGGTTTCAAGCCTGAAAACTCCCCTATCTCGCTATCTTTTTGTTTTTGTTGCTCAGTTTCAATGTAGTGAGATGGTGGAAGGTGCGTATGTGTATGAAATACTACGACACAGCTCGGAAGAAGAACTGTGGCGCCTTTCCAGGTGACCGCTTCAACCCAAGCTTGTGTGTGCCTCCGATCTCAACCTGTATTTTAAGCACCGGCTCTCAATCCCGTCCTATGTTCGTCACCATCCGGGCTACATGCAGTCCGAAAATTCGTTTCGCTACCCCGCCCGTTTCATTCATCCATCCGCCAACACCGTTTGAACATTAATGATAGCGGATCTTTTGCCTGTTACATCTGACATCGCCATTCTTATTATCGGTGACCTCTCCTGGTGCAGTTATCTCTCCCTTAGTGCGGTTTGAACACGGATGTGAGGCTAGCCCATGAGTGTTACATGTAACACTGCTGACTACACTGTTAGTGACCAGACGCTAAACATTAATGTACATGTGTCTCATGCGTGTTATGTCTGACGCCGCAAGCTATCGTATTGTGGGTGATCGTCCATCGTTGGAACATTGATACGTGTGGAGATAGCGCGTGCAACCCATTCATTAACACACTTCAAACGATTGGCTGCTTTGCTTGTTTATATAGTCGTGTAAAACATCGCGTATTAAGGCTACGTCATTTTGTACATGTTTTATTTCGAAGTCAGGTTCGTTGCTTATTTAACGACTTGCAAGTTGTAGTTGCCGGATTGCGATGGAAGCAAAATCGCTGGGACAAGCGCTGAGTAATTTTATAATCTTTAAACTTAGTATTGTTCTCACACTCCGGCTTGTTTGGTGTTGATCCCGGTCCGCTCAACAGAAATGACCATTGGCTTTATACGAGTGAGTGAAAAATGTCTGATGGAGTGAAGATTGGAGCGTTCTGAGTGACCGCTTTTGTGCTCCTGGCCGTCTCAGTGAGCAACATTTAGGAATAATTTCGATCACACGCAACAATCGGTGTAGCTTCACGGTTTCAGCAGGGCATCATTACGATTTCGAAATCAAGTTCTGATGAGCGTAGGACACATTTGTAGCCAGGGAAATGGATTCATCCTATATTCTTAGGCTGTACGCAAAAAAAGGTTTGATGAGCGACCGAAAATCGTCTCAAATTTGTCTCACTGGGACAGTCAGGGGCGCAAATTGTCCACTCATGGCGCTCCAACAGTCACACCAGAGGACATCTTTTTGCGTCTCGGGTTATGAGAGGAAGTATAATGATATCCAATTACACGTTTAGACAGCGCTCCGTATCTTTCCCTCCCTGTGAGTGACTGAAATACGGGTGGCCGTCCATCTTAGACGATAGGGCAATTAGCGTACGCCAGAGTAATCAACAAACCATCTTGAATGGCGGTTTATGTGCAACTGGACGTCCCAGTGAGGTATGTTTCGGCAATATAATGATCACTTATAAAACCTTTATCCAATGTAACCTTAACACCTGACGTGAACGAATATATCAGTCGAGAACATCGTCTACACACAGCGGAATTTGATTTCCAAAGTGTTATAACACAGCGCTAGCAAGGGCTCTGTGCGTTGGATCTATCAAGTACCTCACCTTTTCAACACCGGTGTAACCCATATATGCTGGAGGCAATGAAGCTATTTGTTGCTTGGCACTCTGATAGCTTATTATTCAATTATTCATTCATTATACACGTCAGCTAGAGGTGGGAAAAGACCACCGCTGTTGTGCTGCAATACATGAAGGAAATACATACATTCATACATATAATACAATACACAAAGGAAAATAGATACAACAGTTGCATGCCAGCTGAGCTACCAGCAACGGATAGGCATCTTTCCGGTAAGCTACCAGCCAGCTACTAGTCCAAAAGAAAAATGTTATCATGTTTTACCCTACGAAATGAGATCGTAGATGGCGGGGGGGGGGCTAAAAGGAATGAGGGGGGGGGGACAAAGAAACTCACAGCATGAAGGCCACTGAGGTCGGCTTCTTGACATGTCAGCAAGTGTACCCAGTTAAACGTGTTCATCGCCTTTTGGACCCCAACCAGGGAGCCGTGAAGCTCCAGCCGAGGCTAGCTCCGAAGTGATGGACTTCATTCCTCTGGACCAAGTCATCGCTTGGCCACCTCTCCTCTTCTCCCATCCACATCCACGGTGAGCAAACAATGCAAGTCGAGGGAGTCGGTGGGCTGGCATGCGTAACACGTAGCTTATTATTTGCTGCATTTGATCACTTGTTGGGCCTAAGGTGCTCCCAAGCGATTTGGTCCCATCTGCCGTATAAGTATACGATTGATACAGCAGTTGCCTACTGAGATCAACAATTTACTCCGGACGATGAACCCGATCAAGTGAAACGGTAGGTTAGTTGATGCTTTGGTAAATAAGCACAAAATAGAAAGGACCGAACAAGGTGGTTTCCCTGGAAACTGTCCTCTGATCGACCATGTTTGACAGGATGCAACGGCGAAGTCAACATCCGCTGCGATTCAGAATGCATGCTTCTAGCTAGCAACCACTCGGTTTAGGTGCGAAATTAATTCTTCTTCACTGCTTTTGCTCATTTGGTTTCCATATTCTTAATGTTTCCTTCCCTCTTCCTAACGGATCTTAGCAAGGTTTTGTAGGTTATGTCAATTCGATCTATTTCGTCTTGTTAGTTAGATTACGACTAGTTTCCTAAAAGCAACTTAATACATTACTGGCAGGCTTGTCATCTGTGGCTTGCGGTTGATGATATATATATATATATATATATATATATATATTCGATTACACAAAATGTGCCATCGAAACCATGGTAAAACTTTTGGATAAGTGTAAACACTCCTTAAAACTTGAAACAACTACATACGAACTCGTTTACCATAATCCTGTGAAAAAGGGCCTAATTTTATACTAATAGTTTGGCCTGTAACAAAGTCATAAATGTGTCACTACCCGGAAGATCACTTCGTTTGCACAACTGAGGACATGAAATATGGCGCAAATCTCCACCTAATATGAATTTTGCACTCAACAAAATTATATCTACTTCCCACACAGTTTGTGCTGTGGGATGCTTGTGCTCTCAGGTCGAAACAGAAAGATGACGGTCACCTTTGGTACTCGCACCAGCAGCCAATGTGTATTATTTAAGAAACGTAGTTCTACAATTCACCTTATGCTTATAAATGGTACAACACAGTATGCTCATGAAGCAGTAGACAATAGTAGGCTTTAATTTGAAATCCTTCGTGGGTTACGTTTGTAATGTATTTGGACGGTTATATACAAAACCATGTGGTTTGGTAATATTAGTGTCCCGAAACCCTAGCTACTAGAAACGAGCGCTCAACGAATGTAACAAAAGCAGACGACCAGAAAAGACTGGAGTTCTTAGTTTCCATTGACAATTTCGCTCAAACCATCTGAATCTATCTACGCGCTCAATATATACGCAGGTGCTCGAGAAGTTACTTAGTTTTAGTCCCAGTATCTTCACTTTAAGTGCAGGTACTTGAAAACTCAAGTGATGTGGTCTTGCAGACAACGTGAAGAAGTGATTAGTCTGTATAGCAACTTAACGATTGTGTTTTAGGAAATTTGAAGTTAAAATTAACCCCATCACTATTTTGTTGTTATCATAATGACTCACAAACGTGACTCACCAACAGGGTTAGATCAGTCTTCAATTAACATGCTTTAGTATGCATTTCGATAGTCATCCACGAACTCAGTTGTAGAAAATTGCATTGACCCGAAGTGGTACATGACAGTTCAATTTTTCTAGCCCATTTGAAAGTGTTGTGCCTGATAAACCACATGTAAAGCCCTTTCTTTGACACAGAAGCATTCGCATTCAGAAATACTTTATTGAGTTACTCGAAGTGTTAGGTGAGGAAGGGGAGTATATACTTTCATCGCTTGATTGGTTCGTCGGGCTTGATTAAACGGTTGCATGTTTCGCTACAGGAGAGCTGGCATCATCAGTACGGCTATAGGTGGTGGGCAATCTTCCTGATTAGATTGTCCACCCATGATCGACAGGCAGTTGGCTTTTGAAAGTGGCACCATTTATTTGCGTCCCTTGAACTTTGTACCTGTTCCCCGGCAGCTGAAGCAGTCACTCGACTTGTTCGTCGCCTTTAGCTTTGATGGCGATCAGTTTCCTTCAGTTATTGGTACACTGGGTCGACCTAAAGGTACACATTGAGCGACTTATTTGAGGAGAATCAAGATTCCAGAAATTCTCTCTGTTTGTGCGTCTTTTTGGGTCAGATGCTCAGTTTTGTCCGAGTCGAAGGTGTGTCCTTCTTAATCAACATGGAATGAGACTAGTGACGTTGCATAATGTCTTTTGCACACCCTTTGATGTTCATGTAGCTTGGTGGATAAATTCTTTCCTGTTTGTTACAAATAGTTCTTTACACTATTACTGCAAATTTATTCTGTACACGACTTGCGCTCTTGCACTTCCTGGTTGTCATTTGGCTTCGACAACGTTCTTCTCAAAGTATCAATCGGCTTGTGGGCAACCATTTTGTGGTGCTGATTGAACAATCTAGCCGTAATTTCACATACGGCAAAATGATCCGCTTGCTTACCTTTGGCATTGAGTCGGCATTCACGATCTGGTGGTTCAAACATGGACAAAACTGCGTGGGTACCCGTTGTGCTCAGACGACTTAAATAAGTGCTTTTCTTCTCGTTTCGCTTTCGCACAATGTGAGTTATTTCAATTCTCCAAAACATTTATTTTGTGGACCTTTGAGTGGTCGCTGTTGAATTTCAAAATTTGATTCGTAGGTGGCTCTTTCTGGCAAATGCATTTTTAAAAGTTACCATTCATTGTTCTGGTTTCCAATATGTACAAGAATAAGAGTTTGTTTTCTGTCTCCAACTTCATTGTGAACTGAATGCCGAAAATTACATGGTTGTGTAGCTTGTGCGTGACTATTAACACTGCTTTTGTGTAGTACAAATGGATCGAGGACATAGTGAAGCCACATTTTATTTTAATGGTTGGAACTAGGTCTTCTTCAAACGACCACAGCGATTAGTCCTGATACTGGGGACCCCACCGGTCACTACTTGAAAATTCACTCGCCCGTCTATTACGGATGAACGATTCAATCAGCAAGATTGACAACCGCACATAACCGCGTGGTCAATGTTGATTCACATGGTGACGAAACCTATGCAACCATTTCATCAGGCGCGGCGAACCCATCAACAGATAAACAACCAACCCGGGCTATCAGTGTTTAAAATATTTCGAGTATACACCTTGAATGATACACCATCAACTGCTTACCGCAAATTTCGCATGGGTCAACTGGTTTCATGCAATAACCCAAATTTATTTATGCACTTCATAGTGAAACTGCGTCTGCAATCCACGTGTATTTCTCAAAACGGAAAAGAGGTTTTGATTGTGTAGATGCTTTCCGTGCATCAACCGTAAATCCTTGTCCTCAATGGGGTTATTGGACATACGGACACAAATCGCTGCCGAAGAACAACATCAGTGACGAAGGATGAACTAATACGAGAGTTGAGTATAGCAAGTAAGAATAAACGGCGAAGACGCAGCTGTAGTACGAATATCATGTGACCATGCCTAGGTGGTCGACGTGTACACTATCAAATTATCTGTACCTGTTGACTCTGAAAAGCCTAGAAAGCGTAGGGTCATCGTCGACACAGCAGTACACACTAGATAAGTACTTTAATGTAGCAGCGAACTAGGCTTCGACAATGTTCCAGCACACAGGTCAATTACACAAATAATTTAAAATTCATTATCCTTACAGGCTACATAACA
The DNA here is from genome assembly GCA_944474145.2 of Dicrocoelium dendriticum. NCBI lineage: Eukaryota > Metazoa > Platyhelminthes > Trematoda > Plagiorchiida > Dicrocoeliidae > Dicrocoelium > Dicrocoelium dendriticum. Next base: position 11,004,803 of record OX104062.1, read on the forward strand.
TGCGTTGTTTTAAAATTCTTATGCGACGGATCGGACTGGTAATCGGGGCCCCAGAGCTAGCATCCGAAGTAAAGTGTACCTCCGGTAAAGATCTCCACAGTCTCAACAACAGTGGGTACTAGTAAACTGGTCAGTTTTGTTAAGCGGCTCAGAGAAGTCAACTAAATCATTGGCAGTGGATTGTCATTCATTTTGTAGACACACGACGTAGAAGCACCCTTATATCAATTTCTATTAAGCAATATTCGAAAGATTAAGATTTGCTCAGGGTTGGAGAGTTTCTGTACTGTTTATGTCCAACAGCGTAAGACTGGTTTACTCTTGAGTTGGACTCTCCAGATAGAGATAGCTCTAGTAAACCTTAATGGTGATTGGGGGTCACAATCGAGAAACACGGCGGGTGCTCAACAACACAGCAATGAACTTCTAACGGCTGCGTCAAGCGCTGCTCGAGAAGCTCTGGACTAGTTGTATGCCACTCTCAACTCGGGCTATCTCTACCTGATGAGTCCAAATATGGACGAAACCGGGCAGTCGTGGAGTGCATTGTTGATAGCGAGCAGCTTCGAAGCTCTCCATTTCGAATGCTCTCCTAGTTACTTAAAGGGTGTTCCCAATTGAGATCGCTTTTCGCAATCTAGACACGCGGCGGGTACTACAAGACCTAGCAATGTTTATTAGGATATCCGCATAAGTTGCCAAAGTATTAGCTGCGTTGGGACTATGTCATAATAGCTGATAAGTAGTAGGTATCATAAAGTGCCTGGTGAGGTAGTACTTAGTTATAAATGGTTAGGTCGGTTCATTAATATAGGCAAGTTTAGGCTATATTTCATTTACTCACCAAGCACCACGGTTCTACCGAGCATTTGGCTGTTTAAAGCATAACCAAGTAGCATTATACATGCAGTGAAACTGAATTCCCTTGTTTAAGACTGCTGCATTGCAGAAAGATAGTTTAGCGAACATTTTATTATGAAGTGCATCAGGAATATTTGTATTGCCTTACTTTGCTTTACAAGAAGTCGCGTAATAAGTTTATTCACCAGATTAAAGAGGGCTAATTACTTTGTGACTTAAGAAAGTTAAACGGTTATTGCAAAATTCCCTTTTGGGGTTAACATCAGGTTCATATCCAAAGTCAGGGTGAAAGCTGTAAAACGACAGCTTTCGAAATACCGAATGTTCGGCACTCATCCTTTTCGATAGCCACCATTCATATAGGCGCTACTAAACTATCGATGACCCAGCGGCTTTTATTTTTGGACTTGAGCCAGTACACAAGCGAGAAAGCTTAGTTTAACACAAGGGTCCTTAAAACGCTTGGTGGTCTACCTGTTTGTTTGCTCGTGTGCGCGAGTGCTTATTTATGGATAAGCCACCGAGGGGATGAACGCACATACTTGAATCAAAAAGTAGCAGTCAATTGCCCATTCAAATGCAAAGTTGCTAATCCAAGATTGGATACGCTATTCCGCACTGCGATTAGCAGCTATACAGTAGTGAAGAAATGTCCTGTCAGTCAGTCAGTTAGACAGTCAGTCAGGCAGTAAGTCGACCAGTCAATCAGTCAGTCAGTCAGTCTACCGGTAATCAGTCAGTCTACCGGTCAATCAGTCAGTCAGTTAGTCAGTCAGTCAGTCAGTTAGTCAGGTAAGTTGATGTACTCATGAGTAGGGGATTTTGATGTTAGATATATATATATATATATATATATATATATATATATATATATTGCAACCGTCTATGAATAGACATTGCACCATCGGAAACCATGGAACTCAAAACAAGGTACAGAAATAGTGAAAGAAAACACAACACAACACAACAATGTCCACGGTTTCGTCAGAGGGCGAGATACTACCCGGTCGCCCAAGCCGAAGTAGGGTGTTGACTTAGGGGACACCACCCCGAGCATTTGGCTGAATAGCCTGTCCGCAAGGCAGCGGAGCGAATTCAGGGAATCGCGCCCATTGGGAGCCGGTGACTGACTGATCAGTTCATACGCCTTTCGTTTGTTCCTTTGCCAAACAGGGGCCCAATGCTCCCCGAAATTACAGCATCAACTTGCTGGAATACAATGCTTCGCTAGGCTGAAGCAAAGGGCAGTGACTTTATTTAGTGGCGAGTCACGTCCGCCACGTCACAGTGTTGTTAAACGGACATATGTGGCATTTTATAGGGAGAACGCTTACCAGGCGAAAACTCACCACGTCCTGGAACACTGCCGCCGAACCATTTGCTGGAACGGGAATATCCCGAACCACCCAGCTGGCACCACGAGGATGTTGTTCGGGACAGTCCGAAGCTGTCCCCCGTGGCCCAGTGGCATAAGCTGCTGACTGGCGGTTCAAGCCGCTGGTGATCGTGCGTTCGAATCGTGATGCATCCGATGGATGCACACTACTGACGATGCCCAACAGGATGAAACTGCAGTCTAGTGCTTTTCCGGGCATGTGGACGACTATCTGATTTGGAAACTGGCTGCGATGAACCTCACTTAGTCAAGTAATTGCTTTGTACACCCAGGACAGGTGAAAATTTAGCTCTATCAAATACTTTTAGCGATGTAGCATGACGCAAATGCAATACAAAAATGTGGGTTATTAAAGGGAGAACGTAGTATCATCATATCGTAAAGTGGTTGGTTAATTCCCGAGCGAACTTTTTAGGGCCTAGAAACAATCGCGCTAGAGAAATGGATAACTGACGAACGTCAAGTCGGTGTTCGGGCATAAATGAAATTGACGACTGGTTGACGATTTCAACACCCGTAACGACAATACACATGGAAAGGAATGACTTGTGTCAGTGAAGACTTAATGTTAGCCTCCTGCAAGAACAAAAATGAGTGAACACAAGTAAATTATTAAATCAGTTTTGACGCACAGATACACCGTGACAAGCTTTTTAACGAAATAGAGATATATTTACGTGAGTGTTTAGATGCCTAGGAAAACTGTTGGAGCGCAGTACGTCGAGTGTGGACGGACAAAAGCAGCGACAGAACGATATACATATCCAGTCATTATTGTTCTCAGTCAACACACTAATAAAAACCTGCGCGAAAGAATCCAAGTAAAAGCTTATGGTTTCTTCAGTGAACAATAAAGTTCTATTTTGCAATAAGCAAATTGGTGACAACGAATGGAAAATGCAAATATCAAAAAAACCAAGAAAAATGTCCAACGAGCTGAGGCGCCGCAGCTTCATGGTCATTTACGCAGTGGAATCCTGTGATTCCAATCCTCAGGAGGTGCTTTGACCATGACATTAAGCTTCGCCAACTCTGTTTAATAGGCTACTCGACGTAGATGTGAGCGGGCTAAAAGTGAAACAGATCGCTGGTCTCGGAAAGAGAACCGAGGGTAAAAGTCGACCTATGAGGAGGACTTTTGTTGAAGTGGCAAGTCCTAAGTTAATGTTGTCCCGCCTTAATAGGCTGAAAGGTCTAAAGATCCACATGCGCGCTGACTTAGACCCAGCAGAGAGAAACTCAAGTGTGCGATGATTTAACTAAAATGACGCACGGATGCTGGAGAAACAAATCTCCGTATTGTAAATTTTCTGGTAGTCACGCCGATTCCTCCGTGAATCCGGATCAACAGATTTCTGATGCTTCAGGCGTGCCTAGCGGTACCTAGTAAGACGTGCGTCTAGTCTTTACTAACGTCTGCAGTCAGCTGAACAAACGCGATGAGCTGTACTACTTTTTAACCTCTCAGCGGCTAGATGTTTTAGCCTTACTGAGACATGATTAATCTCCGACGTAGCCACCCAAGAAGTGGAAATCGGCGACTACTAGTGCTTCCGCTGTGATAGATCATCAAATGATCGCGGTGGCGTTCTGCTTTACATAAGATCTTCCTTGTGTGGGAGACTAGTGAGCACTACCGAAGCGCAGATGGTCTATGTGAGCCGTTATGGTGTTCGATTCACCTCAGACGCTGCAAGATGCTCATATGCATGGCATACCGCAGTCCACTGAGCCGCTGCTTGGACTGGTTACCACATGTCCACAACCACATGAGTTGTCAGGTGTTCCTACTCCTGGACGATTTCAACTGACCCCGAATACAGTGGCCTGAGCTGAACTTCTCTCCGGCCCTTGTGAAGTCGAGAGGAAGTTTACGGAGTTGATATTTGAAACCGGGGCCACAAAGCACGTCAACCAACCGACGCGCATAAGTGCAGGTGCGACTCCATCGTGCTTAGACCTATTTTTGACCAGCTGTGAGTAATGTGTGCAAGCCGTTCAGGTCTTATAGCTCCTGAAAGCGCGTGATCACTCGATGATCATAGCCAGCTTGGAACTAACGCTGCTTTATTTGCTCACTCTGGAGACAGCCTTCAATTGTTGGAAGACGGACTTTAATAGCCTCATTTGAGCAGCGAGCCAGATGGACTGGTTTTTACCAGAGGATTCGTCTGTTGAAACCTCTTGAACTAGCATTAAAGTAGGAGCGAAATCATTGTGCGCACAAATCGTACTCCTCATGTATCAGAACCCTGGGCCAGTCAAGCCACATTGGTTCGACAAGGAGTACAGAAATCTGGCCCGACGACGACGCAGACTATGGATCATATTCTTGTTAGCTGGCTCTGATGAGGATAACAAGGCGTATAAAGTACAACGAAATCTCTGCAAAAACGAGAAAACAAAAAACGCAGAAGGGTCGAAGAGCAGTTTGCAACCGCCTCAAAACTGCTCCAAAGAAGATCTTCGCCTACGTGAAGCGGCGTCTGAGGCCTGCAGGCAATGTTCCAGTGTTAGAAGGCTCGGATGGACAGTCCCTAACCTCGAGCACTGATCGTGCGTCCGCATTGGTGGTGCACTGCTTTTCCATATTAGTAAGTGACCAGGTGTTTGTACCGAGTTCGACGAGTACCGCTCCCACTGAACTAGAGAGCCTGGATTGCAGCATTGAAGATGTACGCAAGCTTCTAGCAAGTCTTGACGAGACGAAGCCTGTCAGGCCCGATGGAACCTACCCACTGATCTTTAAGTCCCAAATGTCCATTATCACGCCTTCTGTAACTGAGGTGTTCAACAGGTCACTATCTATTGGAATATTACCGGACGACTGGAAATGCTCAGTCTTAAAGCCAATGCCGAAAGTTGGTAACCCAAGCGAAGTAGCTAACTACCGGCCGATCTGCCTGACCGCTGTTTTGGCAAAGACGCTCGAGAAGATCGTGAAGAAGAGTCTTCTGCAGCTTCTCGATTCGAAAAGTCTCTTGACGCTAGCACAGCATGGTTTCGTAATAGGTCACTGTTGTATCAACAACCTACTGTTGCCGACGCACGAATGGTTGTGACGCTAAACCAAGGCAATTCGGTTGACGTCATTTACCTTGATTTCAGTAAGGCTTGTAGTATTTATTTATCTTTCACATTCTGTCTTTCCTATCATCAATTTTATCATGACATCTTTTGGGCAGTTTGTTTAGACTAACGATTACAATATACTTCTTCGTGGCCACTACATAGTCGTGCTGATTTTCGGCTGTGCTGCTTCTGCGTGCGTTCGGTGCCGTTTTTCCTGCTTGCGAATCGGATACTAGACTCGGAATTACTATTGAGAGGCTATTTCCATCGTGCTCGAGTGTACCACGATTCGAAGTCAACTGTGATTTGACTGTGAATTTACTCTTGCCGACTTTTTGCGTTTATTGTGGGACAGAAACCGTCCTAATGTTCTTTCGATCACTACCATAAATTGGTGACCTCGCCTTACTTTTTGTGAATATCCATTTTTTAGTCATTTTGATCAGACCCCTTCCTACCTTTGAAATTTCTAATCCAACTCTAGGTTTATTCAGGTAGAAGCCACTTTCCAACGTCGTAAGATCACTTCACAATCGTTTAGATTTTCGTACGTTAACTCGCGCTTACCTGTCTCCATTGCCTCTGAAGTTATTGATATCCTCGATCCTATGCCTTCAATAGCGACGTATGATAAAGCAGTTATCCTTAAAAGCATCACTGCGTCTGATGAAGCTCGTCGGCAACAGCTACTCTCCGGCGTTGAGTTTAGCGATCGCACTCCATCTCAACTTCTTAGACACATGCGTTCCCTAGTTGGTTCGTCGAAACTAGACGACTTCATACTCCGCCAACTTTAAACGAAATGTCTTCCGGCAAACATCACAGCGATTTTATCAGTTTTTAATAACGATACCGCCCTGGAAAAACTAGCAGAAACTGCGGACAAAATGCACGAATGTTTCTTTAAGCATACTCTGAAGCATGTAGCTGCGTCCACCACAGCCAGCTCATCCCATAGCACTACGCTTGATTCAATCGACGATAGAATTTCCCATCTAGAACTCAGCATGTCTGCTATTCGATCTGAACGCACTACTAACCGAAGCAGTCTTCGGGGTTCGCGCCGAAGCACATCACGCTCACATCAGCGATTCTACTGCTACTTCCACCGTCACTTCGGTAAAGCAGCGCGTAACTGTCGCTCGGGATCCAATTATCCGAAAGAAACTCAGCTTTCGCCACAGGGAAACGCCAAAGCCAGCCAGTAATGGCGACGGTTGTCGCTGGCCAAAATCCTCAGTGTTTAACTCCGCGAGTAAACTTCATTGTTTGGTCCATACGGGCGCAGAAATCAGCGTTATACCATGATCTTTGAAAAAAGCGCTCTGCAACAAACCGGTAGCTAACCAGACTAAGATAGCGACATACGGCCAGAAGCTATTGCAACGAATCCTTCGTCTACGACGCTAATTTCCTTTTATCTTTACCGTCGCAGATGCCCAAAAACCTATGATTGGTATCGACTTCCTTGGCAAATTCGGCCTCGTTGTCCATCTAGGTTGCAGGAAGTTACGGGACGAAAGCACTTCGTTCAATGTCCTTTGCCATCTAGCCCCAGTCACTTCCGTCAGACTTCGCGTACTCATACCACACAGTATGCCGCAGTCATCAGTGCTTTAGCAATTTCCGTCTTTCGTCCGCACTAATACCAACTCTACCGAGCTTAGACACGAGGTTCGTCATCATATCGTCACAACCTGTCCACCTGTCAGCCAAACCGAGATGGCTTACACCTGACTAGTTCCAAGCGGCCAAAAGTGAATTCGAGCATATGATCAACCTTGGCATCATTCGCCCATCCAACAGTTGCTGGGCTCTCCCGCTTCATCTTGTGTTCAAAAAGTCCGGTGATTGGCGTCTACGCGGTGATTACCGGGCACTCAACGCCGTTAGCATCCCCGACAGATACCCTATCCCTCATATTCATGGTTGTTCATTAGGATTTTTCGGGGAATCCGTATTTTTTAAGATTGAGCATGTGCGAGCGTATCATAAGATACCAATGGCATCTGAAGACATTGCTAAAATGGCCGTTATCACAACTTTCGGTTTGTACGAATTAATTCGTTTGCCTTTTGGCATACGCAATGCTGCACAGTCCTTTCAGCGCTTCATGGACTAGGTACTCCATGAGCTAGACCTTGTTTTTGTCTACATCGACGATGTCCTAATAGCCAGTGCCACGCCAGAAGAGCACTCGGATCACCTCCGACAAGTATTCGGACGCTTCCATCATCACGGGTTAACCATTAATCCTGATAAATGTCGACTTCGTCAAGCTAGCGTTGATTTGCTTGGTCACAAAATTGATAGCAAAGGCATTAGTCCCATCGCTGAGAAAACCCAAGCGCTCATGAACTATTTACTGTCTCTATCTGTTAAAATCCGGCACCGATTCCTTGGCATGGTTAAATATTACAGAAGATGGGTTGACAATTGTGTCGCCGCTCTTCAGCCGTTGACTGATTTACTTAAAGTTAATCCAAAGAAGTTCATCATTACACCAGAAGCCGAAAGAGCGTTTTTGGTTACCAAGCAGAAGTTGAGCCAGGTAACTGCCCTGAGCTACTTGGTAATCAACAGTCAACCTGAGCCGCTATCCTTTTTCTCTTTGCAAACTTCAGCCAGTACAGACGCGATACAGCACCTTCGGTCGAGAACTTTTAGTTATCTACTTCGCTAGCAAAACTTTTCGGCACCTGCTTGAGAGTCACACGTTTGTAATTCCTACAGACAAGTGGTTTACTTGCCTTTACTTTCTGTGGTTCACCCGATGGTTTTTCTCCCAGAGAAATTCGTTGTTTGGATTATATCTCACAGTTTTAGACCGAGATTCGCCATGATGTTGCTACCAATAACCTTGTCACTGATGCCATGTCGCGTGTATGTCTTCACGAAGTTTCAGGGCAGACGATTAACTTAGAAGACATAGCAGCTCATCAGGAAGGAGATCGTGAGTTTGTGCATCTGAGATCAAATCCATCGATCAAAATATCACAGTTGCCAATCCTTAAGTCAGACTCCAAAATTTACTGTGATATTTTTGCCGGCAAGTTTCGACCTTTTGTCCCTCAGCAATACCGCCGACCCTTCTATCATCACCTGCATGCAATCTCACACCCGAGCATCCGAGCCACGGTCAAGCTGATTACTGATTGCTCCATTTGGCACAACATGCGCTTCGAGACCCAGCAGTGTATTTTAGAGCAAGTAGTAATGAATTCTGTACAACTCTTGCGAAATATGGTGAAAAACGTTATAAAAATTTGCAGCCGTGAATTTCGTTAGCGTTCTCGTGTAACAGTTAAAAGATCTGACTCACGGTATTGCAAGACTCACAAGTGTGACATGTCACCGTAATTGTGCAATCGTTCTCTGAAGCGACTGGTGGTGAAATATAGATATAACAACGTTTTGAACTGCTGCACAGAGGTTGCCGCCATCACTTGTTCAGGCAAACTGTTGCAAATATTCACCACTCTCCGTTCGAAGCACATTGGATAGGGAACACGTTTCACATCCGGCACGACAAGTTTGTGTCTGTGTCCTGGTGTGCTGCATGGCCCTCGTAAGTGCAGCATTGGCCTCAGCATGGGGAAGCCACCGAGGTATAGGTCATACTTAGGTCGACTCACAGCCCGACGGTAGACAAGGTGTAGAGTCCTAGTTTCTCGCACCGGTCTTCATGTCCTAAGCCACGTAAACTCGGAATGAGCCTGGTAGCAGCGTGTTAGACCCTTTCGAGCTTTTGTGCCTCGTCTCGGATAATCGGAAAGTAGGCGGGCGAACCGTACTCTAGCATTAGTCTAATGATGAAACTGAAGAGGCGAGTGGTAACCTCTTCAGACCATGTGCCGAAGCTAGGTTTGAGCGCCCAAAGCATGCGCAGTCCGTTACGAAATAGCCTGTTCGTGTTGTCCACGGACTTCAAAGCTTAGCGCGATAGTACACCTAGGTCCTTCACTGTATCATTTGCCAAACCAGCAAGACCCACGGTCACACGATTACCGTCCCCGGTACGTTTGCTCTTCCCGACCCTCGTTTCAAACATATTCATCTTGACATCGTTGGACCCTTGCCTCCATCCAACGGTTGTGTCTACTTATTGACATGTGTTGATCGTTATAGCATTGGCCAATTACCGCGCCTTTACGTGTTGCTTCCACAGAAACTGTGGCGCGAACATTCTATGAGAATTGCATTTCCGTTTTTGGCATGCCGGCCACTATTACTACCGACAGAGGGCCCCAATTCAATTTGGCCTTGTTTCGTGACATGAACCGCTTTCTCGATTGTTTCCACCGGACAACCGCTTATCACGCAGCAGCTAATGGCAGCGCTGAACGTTTTCATCGCCAAGTTAAAGCCGCAATTACTGCTTTGCAGTCGAACACACAATGGTCAGAATGCCTACCGATCATATTGCTTGGGATTCATAACACCATTAAAGAAGACATCGGTTGCTGTCCCGCTGAGTTACTCTTTACCACTACTCTCAGACTTCCTGGAGGAATGGTGCTAGACTCAAACGTTACTGGAGAAGTTTATCCGACCTTGTACGTTACACGCCTAAGGCAATTTGCCCAAAACCACCTCGCGTCAGTCCTCAGAGTCCACAGGTACACCCGGATTTGCGCACTTGCCCCTTCGTTCTCGTGCGAGTCGATTCCGTCCGTAAAGCTATGACACCGCCTTACAACGGCCCGTTTAAGGTTGTTGATCGAAAAGGGAAGTACATCGTGCTGGATAGAACTTGTCATCAGGATACCGTTGGTATTGACCGCTTGAAGCCGGCTTACATTGAGACGCTACCACTGCCGAAACCCACGGATATTCCTGTCACTGACCAGCCCACCTTCCTAAGTACGCCACCTAATGAGCCCATATGTGACACCACTGTTCTCACTCCTGCATACCAAGCATCTCACGACACAAACATGCAATCGCATTACCGAAACCGCTTCGGATGTACACTTTTCCTTCCTTTCAGCCTACGATAAATGACACATAAGTATCGAACATTCGTCTCAGTAACATAAGCCACAGAGGAAGTTTTGTAGTGATTGTGCATATCTCTCTTCCAAATTGCACCTTTCTATTCCCATTTCCATTGTTTATCGTACAGTTTTGTTCTAACTGCACAACAACCGATACAAGACTTTTTCGGGTTTTGATTCGTCTTCTGGTTTCAACTACGCGTGTTGTGCTGTTGATCGTCGTCGGTCTGCTATCCTCGTACATCGAAAATCGGATGTAAGGCATCGCATTATTGTGCCGACTAAGTTTAGTCTTCCGACAGGATTGTGCGAATAACTGACAGCCTACTGAGGATCGTGCGTTACCGAAGGTCAGGTCCAGCATCCTTACGTTATAGACTGGGAGTTCCGTTTGTGCAGTTTAGTCCCTTTTAGTTTGGCCATTTTATTACAAACGCATGCAATCACACACTACCTAGTATTGAAGGCACTCATCGGCGCATCTACTTGGGAATTCTCAAAAAACAGTCCCTTGACAACGTCTAAACAGAGTTCGTCGCTAGACTCAACAACATCGTCCACAGAACATCAGCAACAAAGTCCCTTTGTCCCGCAAAAATGCCTTTAGTTCTAAGGAGTAGGGCTCAAAAATGCCTGGCGATAAAGGATGCAGCTTAGCGTGCCTAGAAAGTTAAGCCCCACTCAGAGACTTGGGACAATTTCCTGACCCATCGCAAGTGTTGCACTGAACTTGACCTTGGGAACAAATTAACTTATCAACAGTACCTAGCCAAAGAATTCCTGGTAAACAACAAACTACTGTATAGGCATGGCAGCAATGTTCGTACATTAAAGCATGGCAGCTCTTCACTTTTCATGACACGCAGTAGAGTACAAGGCGCCGAGAAAGCAGCTAGTACCCTGTGGCTACAATACACCCAATTTTCAAACCCGCAGCCTCTACCTGTCCCATAATGTCATACACATCACGAACACTACTATTTACACATGCACTTTTCAACACAACCTTAGTGCTAAGGAAGACACTTGCAATGCGCGATCATAGCCCTCCGGGAGCTGACAAAATCTACCCGTAAACACTGAAGTCAGCGGCCACCAACCTAGGTAAACCACTGTCACAGTTTTTCCAAAGGTGCTTTGAGGAACAACAGGTCCCTACTATGTGGAAATTTAGCATTAGCACTCCAATTTTTAAAGGTGGTAGCCGTGCAGAGGCTGCAAACCATCGCCTGTTAATTCTCCTCGCTGTGCCAGCAAAGGTGATGGAAGCTATCATCGCTTAGGTTCTATTAAGCTACCTGGAAAAATGCAACGTCTTTGCACAGCAGCAGCATGGCTTCCTTAAAAACCGGTTCTGCACCACCAACCTACTGTTTGCAAGAGTTATTTGGACGGAAGTGGCTAATGATGGGTAGCAGCTGCAATCAGTTATCTAAACGTCTCCAAAGTATTCAACCGCCTGGATCACCGCATCCTACTATGTAGGCTACAGAGCTACGGAGTGAGAGATACTTTGCTTGGTTGGCTTGGTAAGTTTCTTCACCAACGGAAGCTTCTAGTACGCGTTAGAAGATCACTCTCTAACCAGTCTGTGGTGCAATGTGGTGTCCCAAAAGGCTCCGTGTTCGGATCGCGCTTATTCTTAGTGTTAATCAACGACCCGGCAGGATTTAGCTCCTCAAATTTTCTGCTTTTTGCTGATGACGTCAAGATACGATGGGCGATTAATACCAACAAAGCGCATACTAAACTCCAATATGACTTAGGTTGCATTAATGAATAGCCAAAGAGGAACATGCACCAGTTGAACATAGCTAAGTGTAAGCTGATCCAATTGCGTCACCAGCAGATGAGCGGTTACAAGCTTGGAAACCACACATTGCAGAAGGCCTCTCAGGAGCGTGACCTAGGTGCACTGGTACAGGAAGATCTCGGGGGTTAAAACACAAGCAGAGAGGGCGACAAGCAGCATTTTAGCCTGCTTCACAGATCCTGCGGTCGGTTTGAATCCTCAACGTTTCCCCAAATGCTTAACGCCTACGTGCGACCACAAGGTAGGTTATCCAGGAGTGGCAGCTGAGGCAGAAACAGGATCTCGTTGCTCTCGAGACTCCTCAAGGAAGAGCAACCAAGAACGTCAGGGGCCTGTTTCTTATGCTCTAGCAGCTTAAACTGAAATCTCTAAGAATGTACAACACTCGATATCGGCTTTTGCAGGGGACCTCATAGTTGTTTAGCAAATTTTGAAGAACCCAAACCACATTTGCCGTCCGCTGCTGGTATTGAACCACAATACTAACCTAAGAGGTCATACACCGAAACTAAAAATACAGTATAGCCGACTTGAATGCCGTAGACATTTCTTTTCCCTCCGCGTGTGCCAGCCTTAGAACGCCCTCCCTAATTATGTCGTCTCTGCTCCCAAGCTGGCGATACTTAAGATGCGAGCTGACGATGAATTGTTTTAGTTACAATAAATTTTATGACTTGTTAGTCAGGAGCTACAAAAGCAGTCAAACGGTGAGGTACCAAACTCCCAACCAATGGACTTATGGATTTATACATTTACTACCCAGACATCTCCGCCATTCTAGCTAAGTATACTGTGAGCCTACCAACACTCTCTTTACGTTACCATGTAATTTAATGTTTGCAATACTTTCCATCTCCCGGGACTTGTTAAGCATTGTATTTTTACCCGTAATACTCCATTGTCTCATTGTTGCATTAGAACCCAAGTCTAATAAGCGAATACAAATCCGGACACCGTTGTCCCTACACATACGCCAGAAAGTATTTATTAACTCCGAGGGGATAAAGTTGTAGCTAACGTTGTCCGTTAAAAATCCTACGAAGTATATAAACATTGGTGAATAATACTGCAAATAAAACTCTAAATTTAAAAGCGTGGTTTATGGATTCAGTAAGGCAAGCTCGCAATAAACACTCTAAGAGTGTAACTCAACCAAAATAAAAAAATAACAAGGACAAATATAACTGACAACGGTGTCATATGAACGGGTGCTACTCTTTGACCCCCGTCTAACAAGGCTGGCTTTGTTGAAGACGTAACTACTCTAAGGGCACTGTAAGAGCAAGGCACAATTTACTAAGATGATAGTTAAGACTGTCGCCGCCCAACACAACTGCCAGTCAACGCGCGTTACGTTAGATTCCGTTCCAACGTGGTTGACCCCATCATTAACTAGTTGCAAGCAAAATGTATATGAAATTCAGGTCCTGGAGCTTGTAGCAATCAGCGACCACTCGATGGTCTTAGTTAGTCTAAAGCCGCCGCTACTCTACTCGCGTCCGCTGGAGTCGCCCTACAATTATTAGAAAACGGAGTTTTCTGGTCCCAATCGAACCTCCAGTAAAGTGGACTAAAATTTACCGCAGGATTCATCTGTTGAATTCTGTTGGTCTGTGAGAAACGTGGGTGTGCAATTGTTGGTCGCACATTTTGTACACATCAAATATTTGAAAAGTGGAACACTGAAACCACATTGATTCGACAGCGAGTATAGCCGGTTTGCTCGACGGCGACGTGAATTGTAGAATAAATTCCCCATGCCTGGCTCTGCCAACTATCATGCGGCAGCATATATGCAACAACGCAAAAGCACGAAAGCGATAACAGTTTGAAGAGGAGATTTCAACCTCAGCGAAAACGGCACCCAAAAAGATGTTGCTTAAGTAAAGCAACGCTTGATGCCCGCAAGTGCCATAGTTGCGTAAGAGGACACTGACGGACAGCCTCTGACCTCCAGCACTGAAGAGGGGTTTACATTGGTGGAGCACTTCTTTTCCGTATTTACAAGTAGATATGCGACTATACCGGGCTAGACGTGTGCAGCCTCTACTGAACTCGTGGGCTGGATTGTGGTGTAGCAGATCTCCGCAGTATGCTCGACTATCTTAACGGTATGAAGCCTGCCGGACTTGATGGACAGCACTCGCTTGTGTTAACGTCTTTATCGGTTATCATCCCACTTACCGTAACGAATCTGTTCAATAGACCACTGTCAGAAAATGCATTGCAAAGCGACTGGAAACGTTTGGTAGTGAGGCTGCTTCCAAAAGGTGGTGACCCACACAATGTGGATAATTACCGGCCGATTTAACTAATCTCCGTCTTGACAAACATGTTCTGGAAGGTGGTGAAAGACGGTCTGCTTCAGCTACTGGAGCCAAAAAGTCTTCTAATTTCGGCTCAACACGGCTTCATGAAAAGCTGCCCGTGCATTACCAACCTGCTGTTGACAAGGCAGAATTAAATGTAAAGGTTGAACCGGGGAAGCCAGTGGATGTTATCAACACTGAGTTTAGTAAAGTTTCCAATAAAGAAAACCACGAGGTCCTGCTTCACAAGCTGAGTGTGTGATGCTGGTAGAGCTCCGATTGTACCGCTCCCTTAGAGCCGTACCACAAGATAGCGCTAGAACCTGCTTTATGCTTGTTCCACATAAACTAACTGTCTCAGCTTCTGCAATCGCCATGTGCACTGTTTGCAGGCTATCTGAAGGTCTGAAAGGTTATTGATTTTCCCGACGACTGACTGTCTATACCGGTGATCTGCAGAAGTTGACCAACCAGTCAACCCGGCCAGGTCCTTGCTTATAAGCCTGGGGTGGTGTGGTAATGGGTGTGTGTACACCCTGGCCGGTTAACCGCTGTAGCCCACCAGTTTCGTGAAGAAGGTAGGCGTACTCACACGTTGTGATCTGAAGTCTTTCAACAGCACAACCAGACTGTACGTAAATGGAGTACGCCTGCTTTGAACACCTAGGTGCAGCTTCTGCATTTGGTCTGAAGAGATTTCCACCCGTCTTTCCTCTTTTATGAAAAGACAGATGCTTGAGTACGACTTACTCGCCTATTGTCTGCTCACAATAGATACGGTGCAGAGACTGGAACTGGTAAAGTGTGTAAGTAGCCGGCTCATCCTCAGTTGACTGGGTGTGTCGTGCGAGAACCATGGTAGACTAGGGCTGCATATGCTGTCATACCGTCGGTTTCGGGTTGATGGCATAGTAACGTACCAGGTATTGCACCTGGGTCAACTCTCTATTTTGAGGCCGCCACTGCTTGTTTGCGCAACAAGCAGCACACGCGGACGCCGGCACAAACTAGTGGTACCAGATTTAAAGCGCATCACTCGCCCTCTGCGCTTCGAGTGTTGAGCTGAAAAATATATTAGAACAAGTTGTCTGAGACACCTGCAGAATCAAAATAAGTGAGGCAATCTAAAAGTTTTCTTGTCACCCACTTTGCGGACTGCAGGTATAGGGAGCAAACCGCATCCGGATAAGACGTAGTGCAGATGCAAGATGCTGCCACCGTAAAGGGATCAACTGCGTGATTCCGCAAATGTGCCCAATTCATCTACAATGGAGTAACAGCTTTTTGTCTTCTGGCTCCTAATTACATTATTCAATGTTCCGTAGCCTAATGAACCATGCAGTGGAAAGCTGTTTAGCTTGAAAGTGCAACAGTAGTGTCCTAATGGAATGCTGCCACGGCAAGCAACCTACGATCTTGTAAAAATAATACAAAGGCATGAACGTTTTCATCTGTATTGTAGTCTACAACAAAAGTCACAACCGCTCACAAGAAAAGCCCGGCGTTTTGCACTTTTTAGGCAGAGACTGCATGGATGGAAGTTGGCGGTGAAAATGCTATTAAACAACGGTGGTGCTATTTCACTATCAAAGCCAAGGCCCAGTACTAATATGCTATGCTAACCGAGCGGCAATTTTATAAATCATTGCTTAGAACCACCTATAGCTCGGTTTTGAAAAATAGGACAACCAATTAGTCCAACTCGGAACATAATAGTACATTGCATAAGCGCGTCATCAATAAACTGCCACCGAGTCGCCGCATTTTATGCTCTTAATCAACCCAACGAAACCAATTTAGGACGAAGTTTGTTTGCTTAAAGTGCCACGCGTTTATCTCTACGGACTCAATACTTCGCAAATGCGATTTGGGAATGTATTTCCGCAGTGGGCTTACTTGCGATATGGGAAATACTTTCACAACATAATTTAAGTCCGTGATAGGAGAAAGTTTTCTGAGTGACCAAAATTCGTCCCAAATATGCCTCCCTGAGATGGTTAGAGGCAAAAAATTAATAGTCACTCAGCGATTCAACATTTACTCCAGCCTACGAAAAAATGTCAACCGTGTCTTAGAGAACACTAGGTTGTTCATTAGAATAAATGTCAACGTGCTTCGTATAAGCGCAATAATCTTAATTCTACGTAAGGTAAGCATAGTACTGCATAGTTATGTGATGTGCTTTTTGCTGGACTACAGGCTGTCTATGTTCGTCTGAGGAGTGGTCCAAGGTTGGATTCCATCAACAACTACGTACGTCTCACGCAACTGTCCCACAACACATTACCGTGTTTCTCGCGCTTCGTTTTGTCTGTTAACACTTGGACTTTTATTCTTTATTATTTAACGTTTGTCATGTTAGCAAGGTGTTATCACATTTTACATAGTAATAATCAAAGTTTGTTAATATAAAAGTCCAATTAGCGTGCGTTGGCCACTGCATTGGAAAGGGAACTGCCATCAAGTTACTTTAGTATTGAGTCACGATTGAAATATGTGCTTGATTCACCCAAGTATTTCTATAAGTTGAAAAGCGGTTAACGTGTTAGAAAGGACAGCGTAGGAGAAAGGCATTAAAACGTTATACTTGCATGCACATGTAGGTAATGTTTTGCGCTTACGCAACTATATTTATTTAGGTTGTCACCTTATAATAAAGCTAGGTGAGTACTGCAGTTAGTGCAGCTGAACGCTGTACACTGACATCTTATTCACACCTTGTATACTGTATAGTGTATGAGATAAGAGCTTAGTAAGTCTATGTACCTTGAAGAAAGACAACAAATTTATTAATGCCTGATTTACTTTACATCTTTATGTAGGTGTACTTGGTGGACTAGACTTGGCAACAAACGGTTCACCAAGGCTTTTATTAGTGACTGTTCTATAAGCGCGTTAATTTATTTTCAGAAATAGACATGTACCAAAGATAAATACTTTGTAGAGCCATCACAAATGCATGGGAGAGGTTGTGTATGTAGGTACTTTAATGAGCATTGTACTTACGCACAAAGTTTCGTTTTAATGCACTATCGAGATGAACGGGACTTCAGCTTGTTGATATATTTTGCGATCCTACAAAGCTCATTTCGCTACTAGAAGCAGCAATTCACAGTTCTGTTCACTACGTCTCGTACCCTTTGTGCCAGATGTTGAAGTGCAATGTAACCCTATATCGGCACTCGCTTTGTACCAACTTCTGTAGGAAATGGTAACAAAGCTATAGGAGGTGGTGTGCAACGATTTACGAGATTGCTTTTCGATCAGCATTGGGTATACTAGCTGTGTTTTGGCTCTGGTGGTAAAATAGCACCACTGGTGTTTAATAGCATTTTTACTGCCAGCTTCCAACCATGCATTCTCTGGCCATAAATGTACAAACACGCCAGGGTTCTCTTATGACCGACCGTGATTTTTGTTGTAAACTACAATACAGACGAAAAAATCCATGCTTTCTTCTACTTTTTACAAGGTCGTATATTGCTTGCAAAAACAGCATCCCATTAGGACACTGGAGTTGCACTTTCACGCTAGACGTGCATTCAACTGCATGGTTGACCGGGCTACTGAGTTAAAGAGTTAGTGTAGTGCATCGTCAACAACAGCATCCTTCCTGGAAAGGGGACTCGGCGAGTATCACCTGTTCCATGGACACCGCTGTAAGCGATATTTGCCCCTGTTCATTATAGTTAAAGACCAGTGATGGTAACGGGATAAAAATGTTTGTTGTAATACATAGGCACATTACGACATTTATTTTCTTAGCTTCTTCAGTGTGCAGGTGACCGAAAAATGGCTCAAAGGGCCCGACTGGCCGTCCGTCTGAGAAAACAATGTCCGTTTGGTCTATAAACTTACCGGTCATTGTCGGCTTATTATCAATAAGTCTGTAGTGTTTACAAATGCTTCACATTTGCCTTGTCACTTCCTATTCTATTTTCCGTCATTTTTGTGCATTTGTTTTAACTCACACAACAAGATATATTCGTACCTTAGAAGTTCGTCCGTCTTCTTGTTTTGGTGACGTAGTGCCTCCTTCGAGTGTTGCTTGTATGTGCTTCGAATCGGTCGTCGGATCTATATTTACGGATCAGCGTTAGATTTCTTCGTTCTTGCCATCGGACAGGTTTGGTGATTTGTACCTATTGTAACCTGATCGTGAGTAATCGTGCTAAGGTCCCATTAGCCCTATACCTCCGTCAGACACTATAAGTCCAGTGGCATAGCTTCCCGCAAAAGGTTGAAAGCATAGTAGTCAAAAGCATGAGTTTTCTGCGTTTTATTAACGCAGCAGCCTGGGAAAATTTTCGTAGCAATAAAAAATCTTATATTCATAAGAAATCATTTTCAGATTTTAAACTTAAAGAAGTTAAGCTTTTGGTAATATATGTCTAGCACAGCAAGCGTACTTGTTATGTGGTAGCGCTGTACAGCATAACCACAGGAAATCTCCTGAGCAACAATGTTTCACAACCAAACGAGCAACTGGATATTTTTTAGCTCAAATTACTAAACTACATATACCTCCGAAGTGCTCATCTCGGTTTGACAAATCAAAATTGTATAATATAGTAGACAAAACTTTGAAACTCACTCTAAGCAACGGGATGTACCTATTGTTACTGACAATGAATTTGAGGGTGAAGTCCAAAGTGCGCAAAAACTAATTTTGCAATTGAATAAGGCGCTTTAGCATAACCTACAGGCCACTCTTTCATTCCATGTAGAATAACCAGTAAGACAAATGACAACTAAAAACGGTTGCAATAGTATTCCCTCTTAATTTGGTTACCTTTTGGTCCACTAAGTCAGCGGTTTACGATTGTTTCTATTAGCGTTACTGGGAGCAGGCCTTACAGTCCAGTGCGTCTTATTGACCACCCGGTTTATAGCCCACCTCGCTTTATTGCCTAGTTATCCAGAAAGCAAATGTTTTATAAGTAGACTAAATTTTCACTGTCTGATTGCGCCGTAACCGGGGTTTACCCACTGCTTAATTGCCTAGCTGCGTGTGCCCTGCTCTTGTCTCTTTGCCATTTTTATGCCCCAGGTTTGTATTTTTATTAAGATTGCTCCACAATTAGCCAGTCCGATTGAGTTAAGACTAACAACGATGTCGGAGACGTTAGTAACAACGCAAAACGCTTACTTGTGTCACTCAGTTCGCAGCAAAACTAAATGTACCGACGGCTGTAGGTAAAAACCCGCCCTATTCAAAGCTCTGGAATAGCAAACTCGGGTTCACTTTCCGCTCTACATTTGCATCACTTCATTGGTTACACACAATTCTGCCCACTAACCAAGCACTTGCGCTTGAAAGAAAAGTTGGAAGTATTTTTTATGAATAAAAATATATTAACCAAGAACCTCGAAGGACAAGGTGTCTCGGAATTTGCACATTTCTTGTCCTACCATAACCGGGTTGAGTGCCAGTGAAAAACAACTCCGGCAGAATATTTTGCACATCACTGCAAGCTTCCAGAAAAGAAATTGATGTTGAATGAATGAAGGAGAAACAGCAGTGAAACACCGGATTATCTCGGTTCGTGAGCACAACAACACTCTTGCAGGCCCAGTGCTAAAAGCGGCAGGAGAATTCGAGGAGGGACTTGGAAAAGCTTGTGCTGCCACAATAGAGCGGTTGCGAAGAGGGAAGAATAGAACTCAAATTGTGGATACCCGTGCACATGGCAAAAGGTTTTCTGAGGACAGTCTCTGCAAAAATTAATTAGATGATTAACTGCCTAAATTTTAACCAAAATTTAGGAAGACAACGTGTACAATGCAAACAACACAGGTCACCGAGAAACTCCAAAAGTTTCTTCGTGTTTTTGCGTTGACAACCTCAACGGATCGATAAAAGCCATGGGTACGACCACTCGCCTTTTCCGCACGAATATGTCAGGCATGGATAAAAGAAAACAGGTTTCAGGTAAATGTGTAAGAAATCCAGCTGTTGTACTGCTGTAAAACCATTTACATTTCCATAACTTTTTGAGCTAGCCGGAATGCGTGGATGCCGTAAGGACTGTCCAGCGCGTGGGCTCTTGCATGAGACAAGGAGCTTGGCTAATGTTGCCCAAAAGTTATGTTACTCTTAGCTAATTGCAAGCTCATGCACAGGTAGAATGAAAGAAAGGCATTCAAACGGTATGTTTGCAAGCTAGCGCGGTTAGCATTCTTCAACCCATGAACCAAAGCGTGATTATGAATCTGAGCACCCGTTACCAAAATGAAACGGTGGACCGAATTACTTATAACCTAAAAACCAACTTGTTACTGGCTCCTCATTGACGGTGGAGGCCAAAGCTAAGAGTGCTGCGCGCAATGCAATTCAGTTCCTTCCAAAATGTTTTTGTCAATTTACCGTTGCAACGATAAGGGCATGCTTTTGGCAAGCTGGCTTCAGTCGAGTGGAATCCGATGCACGTTCCGACGACACCAGCATCTCTGACGATGAGATCAATGCTTGCACAATCTCAGCCAGGAATGTCGAAGAGTTCGTCGCCATTAACAGTAATGTGGAATCTACCTCAAATCTGACAAGTGTTGATGATGAAATCGTCAATAAAATTTTAAAGAACCGACGATAACAGCAAGGAGGCAGCAACTCAAGGGATGACGTGCCGGATGCCTGTGTGTATAGCACCAATCAAAGCGTGTCGCATTTAAGTGCAAATAACTGTGGGAATGTTCAGTGTTGCCACAGAATTTTACAAGTGTGTCGAAACGATTTATTCTCCTATCTGAACTTCAGCAGAGCAAAGGTGACAGGAGTATCTGTACGAAATAATGTGCAACTGACGTTAGAGTAGTTTCTCAGCAAATTTATACAGTAGCGCCACAGTTTATATAGCTATCCAGGAAATGTCTTTTATGTTATAGCTTTTATATTATAGGTTATACTCTTCTGAATAAACGTCATATGTAGGCTTCAGCTAACGTAGGTGTCTTATGTTTCTTAGCAGGTCACATTTTAAGTATACAATAATTTAATAGTTGTTTCCATTTTGTGAATAAAAGCAGCATCTGTTGAGTGCGCACCCTGATTTATTGCTCGCTTTTGAGATATCTCTTTGGTGCGCCATAAAGCGGGTTCGAGAACAAAGTTGCTAGCATTATACTGAGTGGTTGGCTCACTTGACCTCCTCGTCACCAATACAAATGGTTCTAAGGGTTCAGAACGTATACTCAGTTCGTCGGCCTTAGAACGAATGCTAAAACCTTTTAAAGCTTTCGGTCCTGCTTTATTTCATCCAATCCCAGTCAGCAAAGGCCTTATGTACCTGCAAGGACGCATGTACAGCAATGTACAATACTCACCGGTTGAATTGGTCGCCGAACTAAGTGATGCGTCCTTTCCATACATTCGGAATGGAAAACCAGTACTTGTCCGATCAGTAGTCACGGTGGCCTTTATCTGTCGCGAACCATCACCTTATTTATTTGACATGTTTGGTGGTCGCTCATTGGTTCACTGGGATGTAGGGAACCAGAGGGATACTTTTATCAGCTCTTTCGCTTCGTATTCACTGCATAGCTGAGTTGCGTTTCTGCAAAACTGCACATTTACGAAATGGTAACGGTTGAGGTTGAAGCAGCCGATTGCAACTGTACTATTCAAATGGCTTTTCGACTAAAGTGACGCTTTCGGCAGTGTAAACCGTGACCCGCTTTGGCAAACGTGGTGCCGGAATTCACCGTTTTATAATCCAACTACTAAGGGAACTTTCCTTCAATGTTCCTTGTTTACACCAAGTAAAGGCGTTTCGCTACTCCCAACATTTACAGGCGTCCTACGATAACCCTTATTGTTCAAATACTGTTTCCACTTTGGTCGCCCCATTACCCGTTCCTAATGAAGCTATATTATTGAAATATGCCGAAGATGTTTTGTTGGGTATCCGACATCCGACCGCAGCCGTTTCAGCAAATAATCAGACTATTTAGACAACCACGCTTCATGGGTAGTCCCTAATGTTTCACTCCCAAATGCAGTAGAGTGCAACAAGTTTCTTCTACCCATACATAAAGCCCGCCGTTATCTGTAACTCCTCACGAAATGCCCTGAGTTTCACTTATGTGTTGAGGTTGCACTCCGCCGTTTAAGTGTAATAGCTATATAGCACACTCGGCTGTAACCTTTCCTTGCTACTCCATGTGGAATATTTTACACAAAAGTAATGAGGTTTTCTTAATACGCTGATTGGTTGCCATCCTCCTCTGTTTCCTGCTGCTTACTATTGTGCTTTATCATCGCCCATATCATACGTCACTGAAAATATTGCTTCGTAACATTTCCTGGTTGCCAAAGGAAGCAGTTCAAAACGCTGGATAAGTCATGGACGCAACTAGCAAATGAGGCGACACTTTAAATGCTGCCTTTAATGACATTATTATTTGCTGGTGATACTTCATGCTATAGGCTTGCTTACAGTATACACCGATGTAATTCAACTTAGTTGGTGAGCATTGTTGTACTACTTGTTGTACTACTACGTCTTTAACCAGACAAAAGCACATATTCATTTCTACCCAGCGCCGGCTTACCACTCACCCGTGCTTCAATAGTTGGCGCTTCCATTATGCGAACAGACCCAACTACTCTCGAGTCTAAAAGTAAGGTTACATTGTGCCCATTCTGCTATTTATTTCGCTTAATAACGTAATTGGGTATTAGTTTACAATTCCGAAAGCGAGTGAGGATCGGCTGAAACTTCGGCGTACTGAGTGCGTGAAGCTGTTCCTTGCACTAGAAGAAAATGCAAACGCTAGAAGCAATATGTAACATGCTTTTCTCTGCCCATTCGGGAGAATTTCAGGTTGGCTATTCCGGTCATTCACCACACAGTTAGTTAGGGCAGTATAGAAACGCACGGGTAATATCCTGCTTGCAAAAGTTACACATGTGGCCCCGTGCCAAGCTCTCTGCTTTGAGCCAAGTGGTATGTTGCACTGTACTCGCGCGCTTTAGTAGCAAATAAGCACGCCTTACGGACGACAGTTAATGAAAACAACTCCAGCTTTCAATTTAAAAAGGCGTAGGTGAAATCTTCAAGCCAAACTACAACTATTGAGCTACGCTTTAGCAGTATTTTAACAAGTGCCATTCAAGGTTCGATAGAGGCCGAGTACCTGGAATTCCATATTCTAGAACTTGAAAGGAATAATGCTCTAAAAGTCTTCGGAATCTTTCGATGGCAGGACGTTCCTTTGGCGTACTGCATTCCGTTGATGACGGAGATAATGCTGTGTGTGTACAGTTAGATTCTAAGGTCGTGTGGCATTATAAGCCAGATTGTTATTGCTGGTGGTAGATTTGAGGACCAATTGCTCATTGTGGCTTGTGGCATGTGAAGTGCAAATAGACCTTTCAATACGCAGCCAAACTGGTTTACGTATTGAGGACCTACTGTTCCTTTTTCCAAAACCCTTACTTATGTCCCTACAGAAATTTATAGTTATTGGTGTAGCGCGTCGAGGTGTTGCAGTGGCCATGCAACAAGTGAGTTGTCGCTGAGCGTAGCCTATATTGTGATTGTCGTCCCTTCTTCTCTTTACCTTCTATGTTGTTGGAGTAACCACACGTGCGCTTACGTGCCATCCATGTGGTCGCTTGGCGCCGAGTCCTCTATCGGCAGCTGGGACCGTACCGCCCAGTTAGTCGGTAGATGGGACACAAGAATACCGTTCATCCAGCTCCGACGAGTACTAGGTGGTGTTCGGACGGCCAGCGGACTTGCTGCTTTGGCCATTCGGCCCCTCGGTCAACCACTACCCATGTACAACCCGGACACGAAAGCCTACTATCCCCAGGTCGGGGGCCTACTCCTAGTAGACAACGGACCGGACCCAAAATTTCTGATGAAGGGGTTACATGTGGTTGCAAACAAAGTACGTTAAAGCTCAAATTGTTTGGCAACATAGGCATATGATTGAAAGGACGGAATAAGGCAACTGTGCGGTAAATATAGGTATGTACGGAAGTAGTGAATGCGCAACCTCTGGTGTAGGTATACACAAATTCAACGAACGTACATAGTAAGCAGTTATTGTTGAATGTTGGTGCTACTAAAACCTAGAATTAACGTACTTACATTTGCCTACTTTACTTACGTTTGGTAATTATCTCATAATTTAGTATGCACATTCTAATAAACAACCTATATTTATTAATAATAATAACCTACAAGCGAATAATAAACAAACATGATGCACGTACATAACAAAACACTTACTCTAAGTAACGGAAATAAATTATATACGTATAGATGTAGCAGTTTCATGCGTGAAATATACTTTCTACGTTAATAGGCATTATCGGTAGCACTCCTTTCAGAGGCGGTGTTCCACCCCTCTGTTTCCCAAAAGCATACAAGAAAGAACATTTCATCACTGCTTGAGCGATATGAAACATAACTGACAAGTGAACAACTTTGTTGCACTAACTGTGCTTTGGATCTACGAGGTCATCAGTTTTGATGAGCGATTTCCAAACTTTTGTATATAATGCGTACATTCCTGTTTTTACCCATACTTTCTTATTACTGGCTGTGTGAGCGGGTGGTGTTTCATCAGTCTGTACCGGGAAAGTTGGGTTTTGACTTTGAATACTCACCATGGTACAGGTGGTAAAGCAAACGCAATGCATCCTACTTTTGGTAACGTGCCCCACAACCGTCAGCCTAATATGATAGGAGACATCAGTTGCGGAGTACATCCGATAAAGACAAGGAACAGGAGTGGGATGAACATGGTATCACATGTAACTATGGAAAGGAACTTACATGTAATTATGAAAACGTTCCTTTGGGGATTCTATATGTTCAAGTATGCATGTGTTAAAAAGAGCAACTAAAGGTCGAAGGGTATAGTCACGAAATACGCACTGGTGGTTGTCATGACGGCAACGATATCAGTGGGTGCATTTGGTGTTGGTGCATAAAAGGAAACCTGTTTCGAAAAAATAGACCAAAAATCTCTAGAAGAAGTAGGTTATGCCTTGAAGATATTAAATCTTTTTAAATTGTTTAACGGTTTATAAACATCGGGAGTGATGTTGCAGACAAGTGAAATGATACTGTTGGGCAGTCCCTCGGATACTAGTTGGTGATCAATACCACGTAAGAGCAGTGTCAAATACAGGACAATATAATGCTTAGAGATGACTAAACCCAACGTGTAGCGGGCCAACTACAAAATAAAAAGTGAATCAACCAGAGCAAGAAACGGTGCAGCATGGTACACACAAAAACAATTGGAGTCAACGGAGAGATCGTCAGTAAAACTATGGACGTTTTGAAGGTTAAAACGACAGCTAACCCCAATGTTACATAATAAGGAACCAGCCTGTTTTTAAGTAACTATAGTACTCTACAGTAAATTGAGGCGTCTGTTTACTATACTTTATGCGTGAACGGAGAAAGGGAAAGGAATACGTTAAGAAAACGGAGGTTGCGTTGTATACTACAACATGTAACTACAATGGAACTATTGGAGTAAGAAAGTTGTGGATTGCATATTTCATTTTATTGCCTCTGCAATTAAAGTTATAAGCGCTATTTTGCAAATGGGTGAGCGCGCCGCGTACCACGTGTCAAAAGCATGCTTACTTTATGAAGAGTAAAAGGCTGTCACTCAAGAGTGTAGCTAAATCTCCCCCATTGAAATTAGGGTAGGAAAGTGAGCAATAGATCATTAATTGAAGGGTTGTGCGTAAATGGCAAATAAATCTAAAGAGCTAGCATAATATTGTCTATCTTTCATTGATCAGCATTTCAACGCACAAGGTTTTGCGTACGTATTTGTTGGTCGCATGGAATATAAAAGATGACGGTTGAGGAATTTGGCCAATTTGTTCAATGCGGATATGAATTTTGATCAGCTTTTTGCAGTTGTAATTGGATTGCTTACCAAACGAAACATGCTCCAACACGTAATGCGAAAGATAACACACACACCGGAAAGTGAGTTAATTGCGGTACTTGTAACTTATTTGGGTATGGAAGGATTGCGTTGTGCCACACTGAGACCGTAAATCCTGAAAGCACGCCGAGGCAACTAAAATATGTGAGTAATTCTTGTGAAGCATTAGTAAATAAACGTAGCCATGTGAAGTGTGGAGATTTATACGGAGGCTATGTGTGGAAGAAGAACGTAGTGCTTTAAAGATGAACCAGCCGGTCTGAAAGGCCGGTGTCGGACTAGCTATTTGACCGGCTAACACCCAACCGGGGGTGTGCCAGGAATAAATAAGTAAATTTTGTATCCTCGACTGAGCGTGACACGCCTGCGCAGGCATGAGCATGTTAAGGGTACAAAATGTGATCAGTTAATGTACAATGGAACAATGGGATTGCTGCATATGCTTATATCTGAATGTAGGTAAGTGTGCGTGTAGGCGTGTTTAGCTTTGTTTATGAAATTGTTAAATTTTTCCTGTCGTTTTCCTTGAATGTGTTTGAACGTGTCGCCAGCGCCTAATGGATGCTTGCCATCTGTGGACTTGAAGTGATTGCCCGGATAAGCAACGGGTGACTTTAGTTGGTGGCGAGTCACAACCGCCACGTCACGGTGTTGTTAAACGGACTTTTTGGCTTTTTATAAGGAGAACGCTTGCCAGGCAAAAACCCATTACGTCCTGGAACACTGCCGCCGAACTATTTGCTGAAAGGGGGTAAACCTGAACCACCCAGCTGGCACCACGAGGTGGTTGTTCGGCCAAGTGGATTGTCATACAGTGCGCAGGTTACTAGGCAATGTAGTGCCATTTCTACGTGATTTTACAACCATTTGGCATGTAGTGTTTAAAGATGCTAGAAGAGGTGATATTCCAGGTACGTGGTTCATCGGCCGCCATATACATTACGTGAGACAGTCACTGTGGGAAGTCAACCGATCAGACGTCGTCCAAGATTTTATGCGGTGTTTCATAGCTTCCTCTTCTCGGTTTCTTCACAAAGTTTGCTCTGTACAGCTGTATTCATTTCTAGGCCAGTCATTTCGCCAAGTTACTTTGTCCATTTATGGGCTGCTATACAAACACCGTAGGATTTAAAATCTAACTGATTGGAAAGTGGGCTGCTAGTCTGCATTGCTGTCTCCTGGTTCACCCGAAGTGGATCATCAACTTGTACTGCAAGTGCATGTAATAGACACATTCAACCGTTAACCGTAACGTCCCTTAAGACGTGCTCCGGAAACCGGGTTACATCTGTAGCAACCTACACCGTTCCCGGTTAGCCTGTACAAAATACTAGCTAAAATTATTATTGCCTTGTATACGCAGGCCACCGATGCACTTTGCTAAAAGATTTGCTGAGTTCGACTCTTTGTCGCTAGTTTCAGTTGAAAAGCGCGACTGCCGGTTAGCCCAGTATACTGAAAATCACTGGCCAGTGCTGCAACGCTAGCACCATTTTATAGATTGGAAACAGGGAAGGTGTTGCCGTACCATTAAACGTTTCCCTTCAACCCGAACTGTCTCTTGTAGTCGCTAGATATTTGCTAAGGCAAATTGCTAAACATCTAAGCATAGTGCGGCGCAAGGAAAAGTTTCTAGCATTAATCGGTGGGAAAGCAGCTTCTGCAGAACATTAGTGTAACGTGTTTAAGTTCTAAAGCTCTTCCACTATCATTCCCACACCTCTTCCGAGATCAAACTACTGTGTGTGCTCGCGGGTACGCATTCCACTCTAACGACCTGCTGCGAAAGTCGTCCACCTCATATCCTACGATGGAATGCTGACGCAAGCACACCGACTGGTGTCGACTCTTTTCATATTATTAACATTCCACTACCCATTACCTCGCCGGACGCCTGAAGCCAAAACATGCGCGTCGTGTGTGTGAATATGTTTACGTGTACAAGCCTCCCCGCTACTACGTGCCCCGAGCATGTGTGCCACCACACAATGACCTTGATCGTTCACCACTTATCAAACAGGTGCCTTAGGTACAGAAAGCCTATTTGCCGAACGTAAGCACTCGGTGCACCGGGGCCTGTCGCATTACGAACCAGAAGCACTGAGCTTTTGTTGGCACACGATTTCGGCCATATATTTTATCCACGCGTACAGACGTACTTTTGTTGGATGACGAACAGACGACGATACCCGTTTGCATGAGCTTCTCACTAACGCAATTGTTGATTATTTAGAGCGGTTACAAACAAGATATGCTGTAGTATACTTAATTAACTGCTTTATTCTCGGACAAGTAATGTTTTGTAAATAGCACCCTACACGTTGGACCCACCTTGGCTTTTAAACTATTCTGGATAGATCGGTACGCATTTCTTAACGACAGCATTTTAACCGTTACAACTGGGGTCAGCAGAGACTACGCATATTGGTGCGACTGTTTTCCAATGGATTATAAATCCGTGAGTGAGCAGCAAGACATACAAAAGTTTCATCTGATGCATGGAGTGCATTACCGGGGTTGCCTAATTTACGTGATACGTTGGACCTGGTAAACCCAGGAAACCGCCGTAACAAGACATGGTTGACAAGCGTCGAAACAGTGTTCCAAGTGGGGTCGCACAAACTATTAGAATGGCATCACAACCATAAAGGCGGTAAAAATAAAATACAACAACGACTAAAAGTTAGTACTTTTGTCATCTGCCAGAAGCCGCGCCTACAAGGATACACGTCATTATGTACAATAGCTTCATGCACTTGCCTGAATAAAAGAAATAGTAGGTGTATTATTCCCTAACGGCTTTAGCATTGGATAACACGGATTGATTGCTTTCATGTTATAACATCCTCGGACATTCCGTTGATATTAATGTGTGCTTCTGCAGCCGGTTTTCTTTCGACTGTGTGTTATTCCTTGGCATCCAATACACTGAATCCCTATTATATATATATATATATATATATATATATATATATATATATACATTTCAATATTGGGCAGAGCAGAGCCCTCGAGCCAAATTCTTGATGTAATTGGTTTAACGTTCACTTGAGTATTTCTGCGCATTTAGACCTCCCGATTTATGGTACGCTCATGCAAGCGAATGGATAGCGATGAAAGCAGAAGGGGTGGGGTAGGTTAAACAGACCTACAAAAATAAATAAATGGATTAAGTAGGTTACAATAGTTTGTTTTAATAGAGCCGCCCTACTCAGCATAGAGCCAGGAAACATCCCGTTACTTCCTGGCGGATTCATGGTGCCGCCACTGGTTTGTGAATTGCAACAAAACGGCGGCTGAATGAACTTAATAAATAAATAACTATATACATATTTTATTCTCGACTATGCGAGGCACGCCTACGTAGGCATGCTCAGGCAGGTGCAACTGTACAGACAGTTAATGGCAACTGTAACAGTGACAGTAGAAAATTGTTCAAATGTCCGTGCTTAAAACTGTACAATGGTGAAAAAGCGAAATAATAATTTGGCTGTCGTGGGACCAGGACCCGTTTGTTAGGACATAATCGGTCTGCCATATATAGCCACCATATCTCGGCCAATAATAGATTGAGAATTCTGAATGATCCATTGGAAGATAATTGAAGAGCACGCTCGAGAGAGATGTGAAAATACAATGAGTTCGTGCATAAGCAACGCAAAGGGCAACGGTGATTTCGTCGAAAATAAAGAGACGACAGTATATGCGTAAAATCGTAGAAAAAGCAGACGACCGTAAATGCAGGTGCAGAGCTTCCAGTGCAACGAACCCATCTAGAATGGTGACACTAGTTGACCTGCCAGTGTGAAGTTATGAGCTGTGACTTTATTCGGTGGCAAGTCACACTCGCCACGTTGCAGTGTTGGTAAACAGGCATACGCGGCTGTTTATAGGGAGAACGCTTGCCAGGTGCAAACCCACCACGTTCTGAAACATTGCCGGAAATTTGTTGAATGGCGAGTTGTAACTGGCTATGCTTCTTGTTGTACATTTGTTTGCTCGGTTTTGTTCAAATTGAAGAGAAATGGGCAAACTATTAGCAGGATGAATAATGGTAAGTGAGGGACCACCTTACACAGCATAGTGCATCTCTGTCGGCCATTACGGTTTTGGGGGCTTTGTTGATTACCGCCGCTTCGACTGCACCCTACTTCGTTTCATCATGTTGGGAGTCCGGTACTTTTCTTTCATAAGTAACTTAGCGTGATTAAAAACATTATGTTACTTCAAGCGTGCTTATCACGTAGTATGAGGAGAACCTTCGTCTGATCTTATCCTTTGTACCTAGCCGGGTAACCTTATACAAATGGCGTAATGAGGAGGAAGCGCCGCTGGCTGTGTACATATAAAGCGTTGGCGACGTGCAGATCATTCACCTTGGCTCTAGTGAGGTAACAGTGCATTTTTTGGAATCCGGTTATATATGTGCTAATTTTACTTGAATGTTTAGACCAGCCCCTTGCACTTGCCCGATGCCTAACTTATCTTTAAAAACACAACACCTGGTAGCATATTTGCAACGAAAATATGCTTATTGGATGTAACGCGTGATACAACTGCACGAGCTTTCTATAAAAGAATCAAGGGGCACTCCGGGCATAGCAGTTGTGACTGGTACAGTCATCGTGCTGGGCATGTAAAACATCGGGTCACAATTCCACGGACAAATTGCCCGCTGCGTACGGGTAAACGTTTCAGCGTCCTAGCCGCAACCAGCCATCCCTTTCAAGTGCGAACCTATAGGTAAAATGGCAGCATTCCCAGTGACAATACGCACCCCGCATGCCTTGGTGAAACGCCCAGGATGGGTTCACTGTAGATATCGGCCCCTGCTGAGAAGAACCTCCGCCTTACGCCGCGGAACCCAGAAAGTAAAGAACTGATGGTGGCTAATAAAATTGGTTTGGCCACGTGCCTTCACCATACTTTTGAGACCTTCACTGGTTTTGGCAATATACGGCTACCGAATTTAGGCAAATCTTATTATACGCTGGACCAGCGGTGCTACAGAATATACTGCCGGATGCAAACTACGAGCACTTAATCGACCTACGCATGGGTACCTATTTATTATATCACCCGCAGCTTCCCCGTACTCCGTGGAACTTCGCTGAGTTACCATTAAATGTTTTCATAAAGGGCTACTTCCACTTGTATTGCGCTGATCAAAGACTTTAATTTGCACTGGCTGACGCATTTAGCGTAGGATGCCTGCAACTACGGAATTTAGCCTGCTTTGCTGCTTTTACGTTTGAGTCACATATTACTTGCTTAAAAGCATGTTGCGCAGGGCTGTGAACCCCGTTGTACAATTAACCTGACATTATGCAATCGTGAAGGGGACAAAAGTTTGGACGGTTTATCTTTCGTGTTTATCAAACGGCTGGTTACGTTCTTCATCAATAGGGTATTCTATTCCCCTAAATCTCCAGACAACGTAGTCAATATTTCCGGCAAGCCAAATGTCATAAAATGCATACGTAAAGAAACGGGGGGAAACAGATGCATTAGGTTCAGGAATTTGAGGGGATTGGGGACCTCTACGTGCATTAACCTCCGTTCACTGAAGGGGGTATGTTCCGTGCAGTAGGATTGGACACCCGCTTGCTCACCTGTTTCATAACGGACCTAACCTAGAAAGGCATTATTTTTAATGCCATTGGTTGTCCTGTAATTTGTTCGCTGGTGCACACCTTATTGGACAACTAACGTTATGTTTATAGACGCTTGCCTACTTCCTTCAGAACACCTAATGTAGTATGAAGTGGAAATACTCCTATTGTGTTTCATTTGCTGTCAGCCCACATGAATGAGCTACCTACATGACCTGCGGCGTACCAGCGTAGACCCACAGCATCACAAACTACGTCAACCAACAGCAAAAACATGTGATGCGGACAGTCCCTTGGTACCATTGTCAGTTATTCAAATTACCTACGGCACCGCTGTTCATCTGCAGCGAGTCATTGTAGGTCGCATACCTCTTTGCGCTAGGAGCCACTCCTTATCGCTCCAACTCTTACTATCTTGAATTGTTTGCATCACATACCTTCGCTGGTTCGTTGACTTGTTCTGGCTCCGTAAGTATCGACTAATAACTAGAAGGCTTAATGCGAATTCAGTTGCCGTCTACTGTCTCTCTCAGCACCACCATCTTTCCTTCCTCTTATCTTCATCACGTCTGCTGCAGCGATTCGTTGTAGGCCCCATACTTCTTTACGCATATCAGGAGCTACCAGATGACACTACTTGCTTCTCCATCCGGTACAATTTTAAACTGCCTGTAGCACTCACCTGCATTGGATTGTTGATGTCTTCTGTGACACTGTAGACATCCACTAGTGGCCAAACTGCTTAATGGCCACCGAAAGTTTTCATAGCGACATTATGTAGATCGTCTTAACGTCAGCGCCTCTGTCTAGCAGCAACTAGTGGTAGCAGGCTCCATGCATCTCTGCACATATCCAGAGCTTGCTTAGAGCCACTCTTTTATCCCTCCAACCTTTACTCGCTCGGCCAGTCTGCGCAATCTACATTTGCTGTTTGCTGACTTATTCTGGGACACTGTAGGCATCCACTAGCTAATAGAAGACTTTATCCAAATGCCACTGCTAGCCGTCAATACTCTCTCCCTTATAAGCATTATCAGTTCTTCGTATTACCTATGTCACCACTTTTCAACTGCAGCGAGACATATTAGGTAGCATACCTGTTTGCGCTAAGAGCCACTCCTTATCTCTCCAACTCTTACTCCCTTGGATTATGTACATCAAGTACCATCGCTGGTTTGTTGACTTATTCTGGCATTGCAGGTATCCACTAATAATTAGAAGGCTTAATCCGGATGCCTTTACTGGTTACTGCTACGCTCTCTCCTAGCTCCACCATATGTCGCACTTCTTATCTTCCTCGCCTCTTGGCAGCGATTCGTCGTAGGCTCCATGCTCCTTCTACGCAGACCTTGAGATTGCTAGGATTCACTCCATTTCTCTCCAACATACATTCTCTTGGAAGGTCTGCAGCACTTACCTTCGCTGGCTTGTTGTTGCATTCTGTGACCTTGTAGACATACACTAGTGACCAAGGGTCTCATTGGTATGGCTACATCTGGCCATTGATACTATTTCCTAGCGCCACCATCTGTCGGTCGTCTTAAATTCGGCAGCTCTGTTTAGAAGCAGCTTATTGTCGTAGGCCCATGCATTTGCGATTATCTAGAGGTTAATACGAGCCACCCTTATCTCAATAACCTAAATTCTCTTGGAATGTCTGCATCCGATCTTTCCGATGCCTTACCACTAATTAACATTTAGCTCTCTCGCGGCAACCTATTTATGTTTAACTTAATCCTTCTGCTCTCCCCATCGTACTAGGCTGGTTACTCGCTGTTCATACGCCACGCAATCACCGCCACTCCCTGTCTTTCTTTCTTCGCTCCCCACGCAATTTTTGCCTCATACTAAACTGATGGTTCGTGGTTTACTTACCGGTACAGCGCTGTTGTCGCTGCGCAGACATTAGCAATCTACCCATAGAGCTATTGATTCTATAGGACATTCAAAAGGCAGTTTCAGCATAATCATTGTCACACAGTGTACATGATTTTGCCCCAACCAAATGTTGTAACATAAGACTTCAACAAGGTTTAACTCTACGCCTGTTCTTGAGGTCTTCTCTCGGTTGTCCCTCACTTGCCAATTTCTCCAAGGTCCGGAACTTCTTGGAGGTCTGGGAGTGGACTGAGGAACAGATATCGCCCGATGGACGCAATAACCGACAAGAACCTACATAGAGCATGGCTGTATGCCAAAGGGACTCCACAGCAATCATCACCACAATCGTTGTCCAGTAGGGAGAGCTGGACAAGTCCGCAATCCCGCAAATGGTACATCTGAAAATCCATACAGCAGAAAGTTTGAAACTGCTCACCTGGACACAATCAGACAACTATTCGCGATGTTCCCAGCCTCAACCGACCGCAACCATTATGGCGGCTCTGAGCAAACGCTGTTCAGCCAACAGAGGAAATTGGAAATTGGAAATTGAAAAATCGCAGTCATATGACTGCGAATAAGCAAATATGAAACCAGTCGTCAGGCGGCTCTGCCAGTTCTACATCATTGATCAAAATGCTTTACGGTAGTGCTGCAAGGCGTGGTGGGTTTTTGCCTGGCAAGCGTTTTCCCTATAAACAGCCACAAACGTCCGTTATCGACACTGCGGTGTGGCGGATGTGACTCGCCACTGAATAAAGTTACTGCCCACAACTACATACTGGCAAGTCGACTAGACTCCTAGTTCAACCTTTTCCCGACAAGTACAATAATATGATACTCTCCGTTAACATGTACCGTTTCACCGCACTTATGGTGCCTTGACCACTTACACTAGGCACGATTGAACCCAAAGTATCGTTGTGATACACAGCTGCCTATAAACGTTGCTCAAGCTTGGTTTAGTGTGTCTATACGTCTGAGAATAACCTGTTTATTTACTTATTTATTTATAACGGTTGAAGAGATAAAAAGTGTCTACTGGCAAGCTCCATGTATACACAGGGTCACATGCAGCCTACGACAACTAGTAGCTGCCAAAAAGTGGTGACGAAGGTAAGAGGAATGACAGCTAATAGCGCTGGGAAAGAGGGTATTAGTGGCCAGCAGCTGTATTTGGATTACGATTATTTGGTTAAGTTACATTTCTTGGCTTCTGAGTAAATTGATTTTGCTTATAAGTTCATATAACCGGTGCAGAATGGATTGCTAGTGCACGATGTTTAGGCAAAAAGAACGACGTATCTATTTGTTTTGGGCTACGCGAGGCAAGCATTTAAAAGCATGAAAATAGCAATAGTACAATAATTAATCAAGTACTTGGTACTAAGGAACTAGAAATTTTATATCTGTGGATCCATACATGTCTGTAGGTAGATTTGTAGGTTTTGTTGTTTGTGTTCTTAAATATTTGCTGTTATTTAGATCGCGTCTTATCGCGTAGCTAGTGTCTAAAGGAATGGTTGACGTCTATGAATTTGTTAAGCTTGTCACAGTAAGCTGTGGCAGTGACATTAGTTGGATGCATTACAAACGCTACATCGCAGTGCTGTGAAACTAACATTAGTTCATTGTTATAAAGAGCAAGCTGGCCAGGCACAACCCATCGCGTCCTGGAAAACTGACGCCGAAATATTTGCTGGCACGTGTCGAAACTGAACCACCGAGCTGGCGATACGGGGTGGTTGTTTGGCCAGCCTACCCAGGGGCAATGCATTTATTACATTGAATTGCAGAAAGCGGATGGTAGGACCCTTGTCAACTGTATAAAAAATAAATGTATTTGTCCGGGAGAAAGTAAGCACTGTCTAGGAAATCCCCTAGCGTAGAGAATAATCGCTTATTAACGATTAGCGCATAGATTTTGAACGTTCCGAAAGGTTCTAGTTATGTACGTGACTAAAAGCCACCTGACACCTAGGCAAATGCTATGGGGAACCACTAGCCTTGGTAGCCGACGTTTCCATTCTAGAAGTCGAAGCTCAGTAAGGGACCTATAAATTGAGCCAAGATCAGCGATAGTCGTACAGTGTTCGTTGACGGCGATTAATACGATATTTTTTCTAGGTTACTGGCGTTCTGATTTTGCTTTTGTTGGGCTAAACGTTTAGTGAAGTATTATGGTTTCAATTTCTGCATCGTGTCCAGTGAGAAGATTATAACAAATGGCGACGGACAAAATATGAAATGGGATGAATATTCCTGCTGAAAAATTACAGAAGCTGCCTTTCCAACAGACACCTCAAATGGGGGCATAAACAAAAATGATCTAAAAGCTGACCTTAATGCTTGAGTTTGTAGACAACAGGGGCAACGAAGAAGAAAGACAGGCGAGTTCGGTTGATCCTTTCACGAATGCAATCCCTGAATTCAATTATGACTCGGGTACTGGAAGCACATTCGAAGCGTCGTTCAATCGCTGGAAAGGTATATTCCGGACGGAGTGCATGCGTCAGGACGACTCCGAGAAGGTGCAATTGTTATTTCGCAAGCACGGAATAAATGAACCTGCAAGGTTAGTAGAACACTTTCTGCCTATAGAGCTGAAGGCCCTGACGTTTGAGGAAGTAGTAGCACAGCAGAAAGAAACTTTTAGTGAGTCGGTAACCTTGTTTAATATGTGCTATGAATACCTGAAAACTGTCAAACCGGAATCGGATAACTTTTAGGCCCTAGCCGACATGAGTAACCGCCTAAGTGAGCGTTTCCAACTAGGCGCTTTAACGGACGATCCTTTTACGGGTCTCTTGTCCGTCAGCGCCCTACAATCCCTCAGTGATGCTGAGATTCACAAGCCGGTTTTAGTAAAGCTGGATCGGTATCCTGGTCTGACAATGAAGGCCTGCGTAAGCTAATGCAAACGGCTGGTCACCCTAAAACAAGACACTGCCGAGGTCGAACGGAATGGTCACGCACCACCGCATACCGTGCAATTCATGTAAAGGACCAGGACGGTCAGCCGAAGCAAACTCATCAAGCTGTCTAACAACAAACCGCTCACAGCAAGCTGGTCATGCGGCGAAAGGCATTTCGTGCGATTGTCCGTTCTACCGTCATATATGGCAACCCTGCCATAAACGTGAGCATAAAGAGAAATTCTGTAGTCAGAACCACCAAAGAAAGTGAAGCCCCTTGAAAGCGGAAGTCTTGGAAGGATAGCACAGCGTCTCTGTCCATAGTTGCCGTATTGCAAAGTGAGTGTAAACCGAGAGGATGATATATCAGCGTGTTGCTCAACGGGATCCCAACGAAACTGCTAGCTGACACGGCCTCGGACATCACGATTAATTCCAGGAGCACTGGAATCACATAAGGAGGCCGAAGCTGCTCGAGTCTAAGGAAGCTGCACACAATTCATCCGACGGTTGCCAGAACGTGGGCGAGCTAAATAGCAAGGTTGCTTTCAAAGGTTTGGAAAAGTTGTGAACATGCTACATTTCAGACTGGCCGCATTTCAAGTTTCTTGGTCTCGACGGGATTGAAAAGTTGCAACTCTTCAATGGGCCCTTGAATCAGATTTGCAACTGAATTCGAGCAAGCCGAGACGCATCA
Source organism: Dicrocoelium dendriticum (assembly GCA_944474145.2). Lineage (NCBI taxonomy): Eukaryota > Metazoa > Platyhelminthes > Trematoda > Plagiorchiida > Dicrocoeliidae > Dicrocoelium > Dicrocoelium dendriticum. Next base: position 11,042,281 of record OX104062.1, read on the forward strand.
TCAAATTCCGTTGAAGACATGACACGTACCGTGGAACGAAACTTTGCCTGTCTTCCAGGATGGCTTAGTCTATTTTACGAAATTCAAGGCAAAGCTGTGCTTACTACAAATTCTTCAAAATTCTAAAAATTGCTTCCTACATAAGTTAATATACCAAGCGGTGCACAGTGATATCCCAGCCTGACGCTGAGAAGAGGATCAGAATTCAACCTCCAAAACAAGCACTGCACAGTTGCCCCGCTGCCAGCGAGGAAGAAGCTACGTTCACGTTTCTTCCTTGTCGCTTATGTAAATATCTAGAACAAATTACCTTCACAGCTGCGAGAGATTCACAATCCACAGGCTTTCAAGCAGGAGGTACGAAAGTTTATGTGCCTGGATAACATAAGACGCCTTTTCAACATCTGTGATTCTGATGACAACCTTTTTGAGACCAGCCTCGATGGGGCATAGATCACATTTTGGTCTGCTCTGGCGCAACTTTGTATTGCGCTCAACTAGGCTGCATGACAGGAGCATCTTAGGCGCACAGGTCCTCCCCATACGTTGCGGTCCCTGTCACACCACGTGAGAGATCTTGGCCCGATCAGTTGCACGCATCTTTCAGATGTTAGGACTGCTAATCCGACCACAAAAGGTATTCAGCCTACCCCAGTAGTAGCTGAGCGCTTTACTGGCTCCCACCGACACTTAGTTAAATGGGAAGTCTTGAAATAGTAGATGCTACCGCAAAGGCAACCTGGAAACACTAATCGGTAGCTCAAATATTTTGAAAGCTCCTTCTCGACGTCCAGTTTCTTACTGCTCAACAGATCAGCACGTAAAGCAGCCTAGTACTGTTGAATGGGAGCATCGTAAGCCTGTAGGCACTGACCAGGTAGGATATTGCATAGCAATGGGGAAGCAATCCGAACGGACAAACTTTACTTCACTTCTTCCTTCTCTTCTACACTTTTGTTCCTTCGTCTCCATCTTTACCCCTTAGTATTTTCCAAATACCTAGTCCACTTGGTCTCTTGCGAATACTTATACTTGTGACCCATGAGTCACGTCTACTAAAAACATTTTAACAACATTAAGCCTCATGTGAAATGCCAGGTTCTAGTGTTGTTGTCCACACATATGATGCACCCGTAAGTTACCATTTATCTGTCTAAAATAGCCATATAAATTGCCTGCTTTATAGGTATTTCTACTAGCCTACGTACTCGGCATCTACTAGTTGCCCATAACCGAGGTCCTCCTCTAGGTCTAAGTACTCACTACTTTATACCGCTGATTATATAACAGGGCCACCTACCCACCTAGAAGGCAATATCACCATAACCTATATTCAGGCATTTACTCTCCACTTAAGCTTTCTTGGCCCGTACATTTAGTTTTATCTGAGTTATACGTATGCCTATCACAATCGGAAACGCTAGTAGACAGGCATCATGAAAAACCAGATCCTTTTCTTCAATTCTTTATGCTTGCACAACAATTTTTCCGGATTCCCTTTCTCTGGCAAAAAGCTAACCATGCGGCAGTGAGGCCCCTGTCACCTGGATATCTAGACACCCATATATTTTGACCACCACTTCTTCTTTCTTTGGCCGTTCGTACGTAATTTTAACCTTTACCTGGCTCCAAAGCCTACCATAGGTAATGCGTAATGGTGGGTGAACAACTAGCTCCCACTTGTTTTCCGTTATCTTCTCTGCTTGCGTTATATTATTGTTCATTCACGTTGCCTGACAATGTGGAAGCTTCCCACCAGGAAACCAAGTTAATAGCTGTTGTGATCTCCCACTTTTCTATTACCTTACACTGGTGAATATCACTTGTACTTGCATCGGACTCCCAACCAAGAGATTTGGAGCTCATAATAGCAACGAGATGCAGAAATGGTGTGCTTTAACACACGAGGCCCAATAATCCGTTACAAATGAGAAAGTGCAACCTCTATACGATGAGGCGATCATGCCTAACTAAAGCGGCATGCGTGGAATTTCACACCTGAATGCATTTCGCTAATTTTTTGGACACCTATTTCTCTATTATCAATAGAAGACATCTCTAGCTCATTAGCATTGGTGGCACATCCATTAACATATATAACATAACCTCAAAGTGCTGAAACTGATGATGTTTCTCCAGGGAACGATTGCGTTATTCTGGTCCAACACCACAGGCACTTGCATCCGACTCTCAGCTAAGAGAAATAGAGCTCTAAACTAGCAACCTAATGCACAGTTGTGTGCTTTAGCACCTGTGGCCCACTAATCGGTCATGCTGGAGATGGCGCAACCCCCAAAAGAAGTGGTATTCGTGTCTAACCAAAGCGGAACCCAAGGTGTTTCTCACCTGGACACATTTTGTGAATTATCTCACATTAGTTTTTTTATTATCACTGGAAGACCACCCTGGCTCATTAGTGCCAGTGATACAACCATAATGACGTATAAAATAGCCTCAAAGAGTCGAAACCGGTAATATTTCTGTAGGAAATGCTTGCGTTATCCTAGTTCAGACGGGGCAAATGAGTTTTATGTTCCCTTGTCTTATCCATATGGACTTAGCTCATGCGGCTTTGGTATAATTTTCGCATCCACATCGGAGCATTAAAAACGTTGAATTCCACATTCATAGTGGATTCTGCGACCCAATATACTCTGAAAATCGCACCTGGTCGGATTCTGGCTGTGGGCTAGCTACACCATATCCTGTGCTGTTCTACCTATATAATAATTCTTACAGCCTACCTAGTATTTCCATAAAACCTTTCCGCCTGTTTTCCCAACTTTTACTAAGTTTACTGAGAAAGTATGTTTTTCGGCTCACTGCGTCATACTTCGCCACTGCAGCGAATTACACGTTATCTTAGGCATTCCCAGTTACTACTCCATATTCGGAACTTATTACGCCTAGCCGTTTTTTGTATTATTTCTTTTTTTTTCTGTATCTGCTTCCAACGCAGAACGTGAATTTAGCGGAGGCTAAAAATGGCGTTTTCCGCAGCCGACCGCTAAAAATGCACATATCTCCATAATCACTGCACCTAGCTTAATTATTTTACCTTTATCGTAACCAGCGCCTAGGGCTTGTCCCGTTTTAGTTAACATTTCGGATCCAAAACGGCGCTGATTCCGCTGTTTGGAGATTTACACTTTGAAATTCGCGCCAGGTTTGCGGTTCTGGTATGCTGTTTCTGGGTTATATTTTGGCTCCATTTTCCAATATTAGTGTATTTTCTAGTTAAGTGGGCCGGCCTTTCAGTCGCACTTTTCTATGAAAGGCTAAATTTTTAGCCACTACTGTTATTTCCCTTGTTTTCACCCTCCACTTTTACGATCTAATTTTGGCTTGCTTATTCTTTTCCATGAGCCCGCTACTAATGGATGCTCGAAATGCGGTGATGTGACCAAAGAAAATAGATCAAATTTCCTCTGGTGGTGCATTTTCCATCGAAAATAACACAATCCATTGCCATAATAGACCCTTTACTAATGGAATCAGGCACCTCAAGGTTTGGCAGCGGTAGCCGGTGAAAAGCGCAGAATTCGTACATAAGCTAAGGAAACCCAAACTGCTGCCTTCAAAAATGTCAAGGCCTTCGAAGCGTTTGTATTTATCCCTGCTTTACTGTTCGGAAAGATAAACACGATCAAAAGCAGTTGTTAACGATATTTCTTCTCCATGCATGAGCATGGATGTTATGTACAATTTGACCTGATCCCACGCAGAAACAGCATCTAGCGCTCGTCTAGAAATATACCTATATTTATTTATATAGTTAAATTGCTAAACCGGTGTTCAAGGCTAACCTACCGGTACCATATGCAACGACGTCAACCGTTGCTCAAGAGCTCGATCGACTGGAATGTTCCGGAGTCCATGCAGTCGTCAACTACTCATTTTGGGCAGCAACTATTGTCGTAGTGCAGAAGTCAAATGGCACGGTACGCGTCTGCGCTGACGTCTCAACTGGTCCCGACGCCGCGCTGGACGACCACCAGAAGTCCTTACCGGTACTGGAAGGTACCTGCAAAACTGAATAGTGGTAAGTACTTGCTAAGATTGCCCTATCCGATGCCTACCTTCAAGTGGAGGTTGACGAAGTCTCGAGGAAGTTGTTGAGAATGAACACACATCTTGGGCGGTTCCAATACAGCCGCTCGCCATTTGGTGTAGAAAGGGCGCCAGTCATTTGCCAAAGTTTAATGGGTGCCATGCTGGCTGGCGTTTAAGGAACCGCTGCATATCTGGATGATACCATGGTGATGGGTCGAACAGTGGAAGAACTGTTTAACCGCCTGGATGCGGTGCTTGGTTGTATACTTTCCTCGGTTTTCCGGATCCGTAAGGATGAATGTTCATTTTCCACGCCGAGCATCAAATCCTTCAGCTTTATCCTCAGAAAGAGTGGACATCGACCAGGTCCATTAAACGTAGAAGCCAAAAGAAACTTGTCTGCGCCAACAGACCTACAGTACTTACGTGCCTTTTTTAGGCTCTCCACTATAGCCCATTCTTGTCTGAGATGCATCGCCTGCGTGCCCCAATTAACAAGTTACTATCCGAAGGCCAAAGTTGGAATTTGGCGTCAGGATGTCAGCATGCCTTCGAAGGAGTAAAGACATTGCTGTCCTCAAACTTGCTTTTGCATCATTTTAATCCCTCCAAAGGGATTGTCCTTACCACAGATACATCAAGCCATCGGATTGGCGCAGTGCATTCACACACGTACACCGATGCATCTCAGAAAGTAGGCGCCCATACCGTCAAAACATTTAAGAAGTCCGCGGGGAGTTACAGCCAGGTTGAGAAAGAAGCATTGGTTATAGTGTAGGTAGTCAAGAAATTCCACAAAATGCTATAAGGCCGCCACTTCAAGCTTCTGGCAGATCCCGAGCGCTTGCTGGCTACCTTTGGTGCTAAGGAGGACAACCCGGCCTACACGGCCAACCGGCTCCAACGTTGGGCTCTTAGCTTAAGGTGGTTTTGCTCCGAGAGCCGCTAACAGTCGACAATTTTCATTGGCCAATCGAATGCACTGTCACACCTAATTGATGCCCATCAACAAGAACATGAGAACACAATCATTGTCTCGATCGAGATAAAACCTGACGTCAGCTTCCTGCCAACTGAAACGTTGCACAGTCTACCAGTTACTGCAGAAGCGCTACGAACAGAAGCGCTTCGAGTCCCAGTGCTAGCGAAGGTTTCACACTTCCACAAAACATGTCCAAGTTTAATACCATCTGCCGAGTTGCAACAGTACTTCCCGAGGGAACATTAGCTCACTGTTGTAAACTACTGCAGACTATTTTCGGAAAGCGTGCTCATCCCTAAGGCACTTCGTGAGCGCCTTATTCAGTAGTTCCACGCCGGGCATCCTATAATAAACCGGATGAAGGTGGTTACTCACTGTCTGGTCGAGCAGCTAGTAGAACTAGCTAAATGCTGCCAAAGTGCGCCAACGTCTTGAAAGCGCCACAGAAAGCCGAACTATATTCATGGTCAAACTCTACTAAGCCAAGGTGCTGCATCCATGTCGAATTTGAAAAAGCAATCAACGACAGAGGTTACCACATTATAGTCGAATCGTACAGCAAGTGGCCTGAAGTATTTCTCATGGATAGTACAATCACCAATGCCACTGTATTAATACTGCGCCAACACCTTAGCAGATTCCGCTGTGCTGAGACAATTTTAACTGACAATGGCACACATCAACTTTGGCTAACTTTACGTAGTTCTGCAAGCCATACGCTGTCCAGCACATGCACTCGCCACCGTTTCACCAACCGTCGAATGACCAGGCGGAAAGGTTTTTCGATACGTACAAACGAGCTCTACACAAATCAAATGAGGAGGGAGGTATAGAGAAAGTTGCTGACCGGTTCCTTTTTCTCTACAGATCAACACCGAAGTCACAAGCGCTAGGCCTGGTTGCAATAGCACAGTCTATGCTGAACCGGTAGCTCCGAACGCCGTTCGATGCCATCCCAGCGCGCTCGTTATCCTATGTTAGTGAAAGAAACGGCAGAATAAAACGGGATTTTACCTGGCAGCAGGGAGCAAATAAGCGGTCGTTCACGCTCGGACAGAAGGTGCTAGTACGTGGCCAGCGGGAAGTCCGTGCAGAATGAACTTCAGTGACGGTCAAAAGTAAGAGCAGAAACGTCATGTATGACCTGAGGATGGGGGCATGGATCTGGGCACGGCATGGAAACCGGTTACAGGCTACATTTTGCTAACCAGTACAAGCAAGACCAACCGACCTCCCCTTAGACTTACTGGTGGAAAGCTTCAACGTGCCGAAGGTCGCATATGACGACAGCACACAGTCGTGCAAAGTATGCAGAACACGGACACCGGAACCCAATTCCCGGGCACTTCTGCCAAGGGGATGGGCAGGCAGGCAGGGAACACCGTCCCGAAGACTGCAAGTTAATCCTAGGCTTACATCGTATACCTCGGACGATGGCTCAGGGTGGGAGGTGTCGGGAAGCAAGTAAGAATTGCCTGGGAAATCCACTAGTTTAACAAGTAATGCTTTATTAATGCTTAGCGCATCAATTTAAACCGTTCTGGAATGTTCTACTTTGCGAGCGAGTAACAACCATTTGAGACCCAGGCAAGGACTAGTGGGAACCACTAATCTTGGTAACTGCAGGTCAGTAAGAAACGTATAAATAGAGTCAAGCGTCACGGTAGTTGTACAGGATTTGTTGACGGCCATTAGCAAGATATTTTGTCATGATCATTAGCGTTTTGCACTTTCCTTTGATTGGGCTACAAGTTCCATGGAACAGTAAGATACCAAGTTTTGAACCGCGGCTGGTGAGAAGATTGTAACGGATTTATTCCCGACGAAGCGGGGCACCTTTGTGAAGGTGTGCTCAGCTTTGCACAAAAGTTATAAGCTTATGGGAATGGTCCCGGAGCGTTACAAACCCAAACTTAATAAATGCATAGTTTGTTATCGACGGGCGATGCAAGCCTGTAAAGGCATGATCATGAGATTACAAACGTGTAGGATCAGTAATTGCATAAAAGGATTACAGGTTAACCAGTAATATATGTGCATGTTTGCGTATAGTGCTTTGTGTGAATGTGCAAGAAGTCATGCTGAATGTTTTTAATGTGGCTGTATTTGTGGTTCTTCATCAAAGAAAAATCGAAGGAAGAGGTCGAATTAGCAGATTACATGATATATGCATGACTGTTCGAAAAGGCAGGTAGAAATGAGTTTATTTAGTGGCCAGGCGCGTCCGCCAAAAGAAAGAAGGACGATAAAATTTTGTCGTATAGTCATGGCGGAGAAGCTGGAGTTGGTGTTGGTGCGCGGAAGAAGCAGAGCAAACTACGCTGACGATGCCACTGTTTTGTAAGCTTTTGATGTACCGGCATACGTGCACATGTTGAGAGCACTAAGTTGGCATACTTGTTACTGGGTGCATAATCAGGCTGTGTTAATATATGTAAAGAAATTGAATCCTTTTAAGCATTGCGGCAAGGAAGCTAATTGGAAGTGAAGAGTAGTTAGGGTTAACGTTCTTAAGTTTCTGAGGTAGTCAAGCCTTTTTCAGAAAACCATTAAGCCACCCTTCTATCAAGGTATATAAGTAAACAAAGGAGTAGTCATTTAAACTGTATTTGTGGTTTTGGGGTCCCCGGGGAGCAGCAACTCTCCAGACTGGCGAACAGTCAGCCGAAAAGCAAGTTGTGCTAAACATATATTACACTTCAACCTAGTTCTACATAACGAATTGTGTGCCAATGTGTAAGGATCATGGTCGCTGGATACGGACTTGCCAGAGTTATTCCCCGGATCAGAAAGTGCCAACCGGTGTGACGGAAAAGCTCAAGAATACAGGCAACGGACCGACGGGGCCAAAGAAATGGCATGACTGTGAGCTATTGGAAATGTGAAAATATTTAGATTGTAACAGTGCAGAGGATGGGCTGAAGAAAACGCTAAAGCATATATAATCGTTGCCATAAAAACTGTGTACATGTGTTCTTACGGAACGCTTCAGTGCGGAATCATCTTGCTGACGCTGTTGCTATTAGAGGTAATGAGCACATGTGAATAAAGCGTGGTGGGTCTACACTTGAATGGGGGATAAAAAACAAGGAATGTAGGTGTTGTTGCGGAGATTGACGGACACGCTTGAGACTGGCCATTTGGCATCAAAAGGAACCTACGATTCCTTGGTACAAGCAGTCAGACAGAAGGAAACAAAGAAGGTGGCGCTTCGAAGCGTTCAGTAGTGCTGGTGTCAACGAGGGAGGAGAATAAGCACGTAGTCTGCTACCCTCAGCGTGGGATGTCTGTAAAAGGAAAATGGGAATAAGTCATAGGCCAGGGGCATGCATGTTGTTAAGAAACGGTTTCCCACAGTGAGCCGATCCATTTATGTGCGCAACAGCCCGACCTCGGCACGTTACGCAAGGGAAAGTTCAAAAGCTGCTCGAAACATTCCTCTGTAACAGCGCTGATCCAAGCCTTCGTCAAGTCGTTCCAATTGTACACTATTCAGGTGGATAAAGTGACTTCTGCAAGGACATAAATCCACCACTGTTTGAGATATTTCCACCTGTGTCCACGTATCGAATTGTATTGGTTGAGCTGGAAGAATTGCTGAAGCCCACTACCCGGCTTGCCTCAGAGAATGCATTTTCTACTGGGCAAATCACCGCAATGCCGGCGGTGCGCTGGAGAAAACAGGTGCATTTTCTGATAACGGCTGGTTTGCGGCAGTTTCCTAAACCATGAGACTAATTTGGGGCCCTGCATATGAATTGCTCAATCAGGCTGCACTCGAACGCTGTTTGTTAGCACAGCGCTGCTAAACCACACATATGAAATAAACAGGAGTCCAAACATTTCGGGGCCATCCGGGATCTGATCATTTAGTAGCTAAAACATCCTGTTAGCTGCTTTAATTTTGTTTAACGTATCTTGTATTGTCAGTAGATGGGAGGACACACCGCTGCAAATATCCTCTGTTCAAACGCCATTCCTGGAAAGAAAACCACCAGTGTTAGGTGTAGAGCGGTTCAGGAGCACTACGTGCGTTGACAGAGCACTTGTTTCGGTTATAAACCGGAACCCCTAGTCGACTAACTGGGCGTGTAGCAGGTTATGTGATGCCAAGAACCTCTCAGTGTCATTGAGTTTCTTGACAGGCAACCGCAGCTGCAGGTGGTCGGCGTATACTAAACAAGCCTCTGGAAGCGCAGTCGGAGTATCATTTCTGAATGCCTTGACTCCTCGTAAGCAAAAGACCAAAGCGTTGGGCAGCGCATTTATCATCGGAACAGGTAAGGGAAGAAAGTTGTTTACCTTAACTGAGTAGTATGTTAACTCAGGAAACATTGAATTCAAAAAGGAGCGTTTCGCAAGACCTCAGTTCCAGGGAGTATGGAGAAGAGCTGTTCGTGCGCTGCCTTGTCAAACGCCTTACATAAGACATCGCAGACAGCATCCAAATATTCTCTGGCATTTAGCGACTGCTAATTTCTCTATACCTATGATTTGGTTAGAGATACCCTACCATGCCCATTGAATTCATGCTAGCCGGGTGAGTTGAGGTACAGGCTTTCCATGTGGCGCTAATAGAAAGGTTTCCGGGTCCCCTCCAGTAACTTAAACCAGGCAGACATTAGGCAGGTAGGCTCTGGGTTAACAGGATCTTGTCGCCCACCCTTTTTATACGGGCGTTACGATGACCAATTTTCAAGCTGGCGGCAGGCGATCCGCTGCCCGAGAGTCAAACTTCCAGCAAAGGAAACGCACCGTTTTGGGGATAAGTGACTACATACCTTTGTGACCTGGTGAAGGATTAACATCCAATTCACGAAGGAACAGTAAAACCGCTGCTGTATTAGGTTTAATAGACCGAATGGAAGTGGAAGCGTGGGGTGCACACACAACCTTACAAGGGTTATATATCCAAGGAATAGACTGAGGAATATCCGGAAGCAATCATTCCTTCTTTAGCGTCCTTAAACTAGAGGCTTGTGCCATAGATGAAATGCTTTCTAGGAGGAAACTTTCACGTCCTGGAAAACCGCCGTCTATTCTTTTGCAGGAAAACGTGTGACCGGCAAAGATTCTTATTGCCCGATTTTTGCTAAGCTATTTGCGCTCTCCGTACGCCTAATTTATCGGTTGGCTGGCAAACCTTAGGCCAGAACCCATTTCGTTCCTGGATCCTGTTCTATTCTGAACACACGGCTAGGCCGTCTGGTGGCTAGGTCATGATTGTAAAGTTTTTGACATGTGTCGTTTTGGTAGTCCGTCGAGACTGTGAATACAAAAAAATTAGCTTGTTGAAATAGACTTGAGACAAGGGAAAGGGCCAAACAAAAATGTTCAGGATATAAAGTGCAGTAAAGCCTTCGGACCAGTGAACGGGGTGTCTACTAGTAGGAGGCTGTAAACTTGATTGGAATTACTGGCAGCTGCAAACAAAGGGACGGCTGCAGCAAAGAGTAAACGGCTGCAGATGGATGCTGAGGAAAAAGCGCTTATTCACCAGTAAAATATCCGAATACCATGCTTAAGCGAGTGTGGCAAGGTATTAGGGGTGTTTAGTTCAGAAACGTCTAGCATCAGCAGCAAAGTCTGCCTTCGGCATTCCATTGAAGGTATATGTAGGCGTCATCACCGAAACTTGCAGCCGGTAAGCTCCGGATGTGTGTGCGAGCTAACCTAATTATGCAGGCCGCCTAAAAATAGTGTCCCGCCAAGACCAGGAATAAGTAGTTTGTGCGTCTGTTAAGTAGTAATAACCGCAAAACAATCAGCTACCCAAATGCAGGTAAGGAATTCTTTTCTCGTTGGAAGGCGTTGAGGCCGGAGTACTGAAGAGTGCCTGTTGTGAGAGCCGTCGTATCCGTTAACAGCCTGGAGAATATGAAACAAACAAGAACAGCCACACCAAGGGCCACAAAATGCATCTAGAAGGCCGTCGAGAGCGGATTTTTATGCGCTAGTTATTAGCCACGCACGCTCACTGTTCAGTGTCTTTTGGTCTTACCTGTGACAGCGTAGCACCCCAAATTCAAGTGGTTCACTTAGCTGTTTCGGCACCGCTGTCTTATTTTATTCCACATCTGCAGGTTAGTAAAGTCACTAGCTCCCTACCTTATCCTCTATTAGGCTACAGCAATTGTTCCTGTAAAACACCTATTTAGTGCATGGCGGTGCACTGTAATAGTAGGTTCTCGTCCGCTCAAATATTTACTTTTACCAAACACTTGCATGCCTTCCGTTGGTTACTGACATTGCGGTTTGACGTTTAAGAACTTCTGTTGCCACTATGTTCCAATTCCGCCTTATTCCTGTTAGCGGCACCACCCATATTTGCACAGCCTTCCGCTCCGCCTGTCTTGCATCCGTCTCTCGGTGCACCCACCCCCATTCATTTTGGACAGTTGTCCAAGCCGTCTTCCAAAAGTCGTTTGTTCGCGTCTCGGTGTCACCGTTTTACTGTTTTACCCCACTTTTCTACTCGATGTTTGTACTGGTTATTCGTACCATATTGAACCAACGTATGTCCTTTCCATCTGCTAAAAAGAAAACACTGCAACAAGCCGCCCATGACGTCAGTGAGGCTGGCCAACCTCAAATACGAAATTGCAAAGTAGTGCTTGTAGATCCACTAGCAGAAACGCTGTTACAGATTTGTGTTCGCGAAAGCCAGGTGAGCTCGCTGAAAGAACAGTTTACATTTATTGCGAAGCTAAGAAACAAATTCATGCCTTTGATCAATCTGGACAACCGCCAGCCTTTGGCTAGCCAACCTGATATGCTAGCTGCAGGTGAAATATTAAGCAACATTACGCACCGGGTCAGCGAACGCATTCGTCGTGTCAATAACTCGGTCGCATTCAACGTACCTGACAAGGTACCGCTTGAAAAGGTGTTGCGTACCCTTCTCCGTGATTGTAGACTACCGCCTGACTGCTGTGCAGCCACTCGCCAAAGTAAGATCCCAGGACGAACTTGTCCAGTAGTCCTGAAATGTAGTAGCACCAAGCTGGCTAAACGATTCGTCTACATCTGATATGATCTGCGTCGCCACTCCAACCTCAGGCCAATTCTGATAAAACCGTACGGAACACCGCTGCAATATTAACTTTGTCTACTAATTCCATTGCTCGGAAGAATAAACTCTGCGTCATCATTCACAGAGTCTTAACTCACAAATGCGCAAGGAAACGCAAGCCACACCGCCTCTTCCTCGATGCTGCGCGACGTTGACTTGGATTCCTCATAGCGCCTAACAGACCGCGATGCAAAAAAGCCAGCAAAGGGCAAAGAGTAGCCAAAAATATCGTTGCCAAATCCGCATTATTAGCTGAAAGCGGATGTTGTCCTACACACGACTGAATACAATACACCGCCTGTTGCTATATCTGACTTGCGCGATATAGACTCTGAGCTTGAGAGTGTGGACTTTCTATTAGTTTATACTCCATTAGCTGGCGTTGTCATTGACCTCACGCAACAATTTAACGACACAACGCAAGAGACCAGCAACTCAAAGAAACGGTGTTTCACAACTCGCCCCCATCGGCTCCCATCCAATACATATCAGTACAGAAAAAGGACTACACCCAGACGTTCCGATTTGGATGGAGCATACTCATTGCCAGTAACAGAAATACCGCGCTGCCCGAGGGCTCCCCGCGAACAACAGGACATACACTTCCCCATCTTGGACCGAAATTCATTGCCGTCCAAGCTTAGTCTCACCATAGGAATAACCTACTGTCAGCCTACTAACAGCTGCTGCTGCTGTCAACTCGACATCCAGTACAAATACCACAGCTCCTTATAATTCAACTAATCGCTCTCACACATCAGGACTTCTGCAGCAGGTCAGGTCACCCAGAAGTTTCACACCTACTACAGCCCTTTTTTCTCGAATACAACAAGACATGGCTCCCCACACCCAGATCTCCAAGAGCTCGCACCTGCTTTATAGCCTCTACAGAGACCCCTTCAGTCACTGCAGCTAACCCAAAGCGGCTGGTTTCAGACCTAAGCTTAACCCCTTTGAACCTTAAACGCGCAACTGACTCGTCGGCGGCCGCCTGCTATCAATGGAACACTCCGCCGCCCTCGGAACACATTTCCGCGGCACTCAACTCATCCATTCAACATAACCCTACAAATACCTTAGGCATCACCCATGACCTTTCACCCAGTCACGAACCTGTCGCTTCGGCACTGTTTCAGCATGGTAACTAAACGAACTCACTTCTACAAACCGACCTGCTCCATAATAACACGAACACTAACACTGCTATCCCTGCAGCCGTGAATTACACAATGGCCGTAAACTCAGCTTGTTACTAACGACTCTTATAAAGTATTCCGCACCAACACGCGGTCAATCAAACGTAAAATGCATCCTCTATGACCTTTCATTCTGTTGTCCCGTCCGCTTGTAGTACCCGTAAAAGAAACGGCACCCACCTGACGCCCCTGATGCGCGGCTGCACATTCCAGGTTACTTATTTTCCGCAATGGACGTGCCAATCAACATGAAGGTGGCTCTATCATTTGCGTCCACAATGACTTCCATGCATCAACTTTCCGTGCTATTTCCATCGGCAGCCCAGAAGATTCCGTTTGGATTCAATCCATCGGAGGCCAGCTCGACCTTCTAATCGGGTGTGTGTATAACCCACCTGATTCCTCCTGTGCTATGAGCACGAATCTGCTAAAGCAATTTCATGAAGCATCATTCGTACCAGCACGCTATAAGATACTTGGAGGAGGTTTCAATATGAATAATATTTCATGGCTTGAACAATCCTCAACTTCCAGGTATAGGGCCATTTTTGACACTGGTATTACACCTGCTTGGACTCAAGTTGTGCAAGCTCCCACGAGGATAACAGGCACCCTGGACCTGCTATTCACGAAAGGCATACCGCACGCTGGGGTGAACGTGTTAAACAATCTACAGGGTCCTAAGCACAAGTTAGTGAGACTCATCCTTTTACTCCCTAAATTTCCTCCTCACCAAGATAGTATAAAAGCTTCACTAAGACACCTCCACCGCATCCGTTGGAAATCATTTTCCCTACTTCTGCGAGCGGCACCTTGGAATGGCTTCTTCTCGGCGACCCATATATAAATACATAAATAAATATTTTATTCTCGACTATGCAAGGCACGCCCATTGAGGCATGATCAGGTATGTGCAACCGTACAGACATTTTATGGTAACTGTAACAGTGACAGTAGCAAATTGTTCATATAAATAAATAAATGAATAGTTTATTCTCAAATTCATAGAGACACACCAATTCAGGTGTGATCAAGGTTTAAAAGCAGTCGTATCGCACGACAATACTTCGAGTTTAATCGTGTGTAGTTGAAACGGTCAAGGCACTATAAGTGCAATGAAACGGCGCATGTAGACGGAGAGTAACATATTCTTGCATGTGTCGAAGAGTTAAAATATGAGTCTAGCCGACTTGCCAGTAGGTAGTTGTGGGCAGTGACTTTATTCAGCGGCAAGTCCCATCCGCCACGTCGCAGTATTTTTAAGCAGACATTTGTGGCTTTTTATAGGGAGAAAGCTTGCCAGGCGAAAACCCACCACGTCCTGCAGCACTGCCGCAAAGCAGTTTGAACATTATTGTATGACTGGCAAAGCCGTTGGACGACTGGTTTCATATTCGGTTATTCGCAGACAAATGGCTCCTAATTTCCTCTGTTAGTTGGACAGGTAATTTGAGCGGGGCCGCCAGGATTGTTGAGGCCGGTTGAGGAGGGGACATCGCGAGTAGTCGTCTTGTTGTGTGTCCAGGTAAGCCAAAGTATGAATTTTTCAGATGTATAATGTATGGGAGTATAACGATGTGTCTAGTTCTCCCTACCGTACAAGGGCTGTGGTGATTGCAGTTGGGTCATTTTGGGGTTCAACCATGCACCATGTAAGTCCTTGTCGGTGGTTACCTCAGTCTTGGGCGAAACTTGTTCCTCAGTCCAACCTCAGATCTCCAAGAAGTTCCGGACCTTGGAGAAAAGGACAAGTGAGGGACAACGGAGAGAATACCGCAAGAACAGGCATGAAGTTAAACATTGTTATAGTCTTATGTTACAACAATTGGACTTGAGACAAAAGCATGTACACTGTGCAACAATAGTTATGCTGAAAGTGCCTTTTGAATATCCTACGGAAGCATTAGCCGTATGGGTGGTTTGCTAACGCCAGCGTAGAGACAAGGGCTTTGTACAAGTAAGTAATCTACAAAGTATCAGTTTAGTATGAGCCAAAAATTGCATGGGGAGAGAACAAAGAGCGTTGAATACTGGTGGTGATTGCAAGGTGCATGATCAGCAAATAGCTAACGTACTACGATGGGGAGCGCAGAATAAATGAAAATAAATGGGTTGCCGCGAGAGAGATCTAAAGGTTAATTGGCGATAGGGCAGCGGAAAGCTTGGATGCAAATATTCTAAAGGAATAAAGGCTATTGAGATGCGGAGTGGCTCCTAACAAGCACTGGATAATCGAATATGCGTGGAGCCTATGACCACTAGCTACTTCTAAACAGGGTTGCTGAATTTAAGACGACAGACAGATGGTGGCGCTAGGAAAGACTATCAGTGGCAGATGTGGCCATTCTAATCAGACGCTTGGTCACTTGTGAATGCCTATAGGGTCAATGCATGCATCAGCAAGCCATCAAAGGTAAGTGATATAAACACAGCAGGAAAATGTATGATGGAGAGACATGGAGTGTATCCTGGCAAGCTCAAAGTCTGCGCAGAGGGGACATGACGGATACGGCGAATTGCTGCAGTAGTGAGGAAGATAAGAAGAGCAACAGATAGTGGCGCTAGGATAGCAAGTATCAGTGGCCAGCAAAGATATTCGGATTAAGCCTACTAATATCCAGTGGATACCTACAGTGACAGAAGAAACCAACAAACCAACGGAGGTGTGATGCAAACAACTCAAGAGAGTAAATGTTGGAGAGTTAAGGAGTGACTCCTGGAGCAAAGAGCGATCCTACCTACAATGATTCATAGCAGCTGAAAAGTGATGACGAAGAATGGATAATGGTGCTAAGGGGGAGCGAGTATCGACGGCTGGCAATAGCATTGGGGTAAAATCTTCAACATGCTAGTGGATAACTAAAGTGTCCCAGAATAAGTCAAAAGACAGCAAATGTATGTGAAATACGCAGTCCCAGCGAGTGGCTCGTAGCAAGCTCCTCGTGGTGCCAGCTGGGTGGTTCGGGTTTAACCCGTTCCAGCAAATAGTTCGGCGGCAGTGTTCCAGGACGTGGGGGGTTTTCGTCTGGCAAGCGTTCTCCCTATAAAAAGCCACAAATGTCTGCTTTACAACACTGTGACGTGGCGGTCGTGATTCGCCACAAAATAAAGTCACTGCCCCGTGGGTATCCGAATAATCCTTTCCAACGCACGGACCTCCATCTTCTACTCCAGCATTGCCGACAATATGAGAGTGAAAATTAGAGCAGCACAGTTACAAACAGGAACCTCGCAGTTACACACCCACACACTCACAGTTACATAATTACCTACCCCTACATAAACATACACTGGTACGGCAAACATAACGGATACTTGCACATTCTTGACCATACATTGTTATGTCAAAATGATCATGCCTGTTAAGGCATGCCTCGCCTTGTCGAGAATAAAATCTTTATTTATTGATTTATTTAGTTAAGATGGTTGGAGCCTACGAAGAATGGCTCCTGCTAAACAGAGGTGCCAGAGGTAATGCGAATAACTGATAATGGTACTAAGGGAGAGGAAGTATCAACGCCTATCAATGGCATTGGGGAGAAGCATTCTAGTGGATGCCTAAAGTGTCCCAGGATAGGTCAACAGACAGCAACTGTATGTGACGCAGACAGTCCCAGAGCATGAAGGTTGGAGATAATAGAGAGTCGCTCTTAGCAAACTCTGGATATGCGCAGAAATGATTGAAACCTACGACCACTAGTTGCTACTAAATAGAGGTGCTGAGGTTAAGAGGATCGACAGATAATGGCGCTATGAAAAACTGTCGGTGGCAAGATGTAACCATTGCATTAAGCAGGTTGGTCATTAGTGGATTCCTAAAGTGTCACAGAATACATCAGCTTTACAACAACCTAACGCATTACTCAGACTCCCTTGCTGCAACATGCCCTAGATAAGAAAAATACAGTCACCCAATGACGCCATCACGTGCAGAGTCTCTGGCAAGCTCAAGCAAATGCGCTCCACTTACAACAAGCCCAAGGACCTTCATCTCATAAGCCGTGTCGGCGAAATCCTGGCCAATTGGAGAAACTCGCTAAATCTGGAACCTTTATCAGCTGTGCGCCGAGTACTTAGTACCCACAACGAAGGACAACCTCTTGTTAGGCTAATGAAAATTCGGAGTGACCGTACCGATATACCCAGTAACTCTTTTCTACTCCCTGATAAAAGGGCGCTTACGGATGCAGTCGATCTATGCGATTACGTTAACAATCAGTACTGTGACGCTTTCACCGCCACAGACCTGCTAGTTCCAGATAGCGTACCTAAGTTAACTGACCACCTGCTGCACACTAGCAAGTTTAGACTGAGCAAAAGCATGCGAGCACTTCGTTCCCTGAGGATGCCACGTTATCCTGGTCCAGACGGTTGCTCCTCCACACTGCTGAAACTTGGGGGTCCGGCCATCCTAGGCCTCCTTTTTAATATGTTCACCTTGTCTACGAGGAGCGGCTTTTACCCAAACCTTAAGAAGCACGCGACTGTTGAACCTCGATATAATCGAGGTAATCGTCAAACTGTAGACAACTACTGTCCTACTAGCCACACACCTATCGCCTTTAGGGTCATTGAGAGAATAATTAAGAAGGAATTGCTTGCATTCCTACTGCATCGTAACGTCATTAACAAATCACAGCACGGGTTTCTATCATCGTAGTCCTGCCAAACTCGCCAATTTGAATTTCTGAACAACCTAACGCACTTCATAGGTATGAGGCGGGCACTGATCATTGTCTACATTGACTTGAAATAGGCATTTGACCGAGTCTAACACAAGGGAGTAGTCACGAAGTTAGCCGCTTTTGGCACGTCAGGTAACCTTCAATCTTGGATTTCATCCTACCTTAGCCATCAAAGCCTCGAAGAGGTTTTCTGTAACCAGCGGTGTGTTACAGGGAAGCTTCCTTGGTCCTTTGCCGTTTCTACTCTGCATAAATGACATTATTCGCGTTTTCAGTCACCACACACCATATCTGTTTGCTGATGATGTAAAGGTGGTGCTTTTGTTTGATCCTACTGACAAGCAAAACAGCCTCTCCCTCATTCAAGGTAATCTAAATGCACTCAACACCTGCTGTGAGTTATAGAAATTTGAATTCTTCCCATCAAGGTGCAACGTTCTCTTACAGGTGTCCTGTACCAACGAACACGCTACTACTTCACGGTACTTCTCTAAAAATCTGCTCATCCGTTCGCGATCTTGGTGTGCACTACGCAAGCCTGAGAAAGTTTACTGAATAAGTGAGCTATAGTTCTGCAAAAGCAAGGGCACTTGTTGGATACATCTTCAAATCTATGCTCTTAAGAAAGCTCGACTGACTCTACAAAATATGTACCCGGCCAATTCTGGAATACTGCTCGTTAGTTATTGCTAACGCCAGCATATTCGATAGTTTAGTGCTCGAGAAAATACAGCGCTCGTTTACTAAGCGCCTACCAGGCCTTACTACGCTCAGTTATCAAGACCGGTGTAAGCAGCAAGCGCTAGAGCCACGTTGGCATCGCCGTCTTAAAGCCCACCTTATCTTCCTAAATAAACTCATCAAAGGCTGTAGCACAGGTATTAGCTGCTTGTTCCAACCGCTGGGCGATACTTGATACCCTTTACGTTAACAGCCGCACACATTCTCCCCACCCATAGCGCACTGTTCTATACCCTTTAACTTCATCCTCTACAGGTACGCCAGCGCATAGAATAGTTTGCCAGTATCCGTCAGGAAATTTGAACGTCATATCATTCTCTGCGTCGATAAATAGATTACTTACAGTTCCCCACGTAGCAGCAATATTGGGCACATGCGTACCTGCAGACGAGTTTTGGGAAAATGAACCTACCCATATATAGCTGCACAACAAAAGGAATTTGCGTCTACTTGTCACTAAAATCTACTTTTCACCCTCTAGTATTTTGCTTCCATAAATTCGTGAATACCATTCGACTACCTACCGCATCAGCTTCACGCAATTCGGATCAGTTTATCACCCCCGTTACCTAGGCCAGGCTGGCTTGAGCTGTCTCGCCGGCTCTTTGATTACAGCCAGCCGATTGAGGCAAAACGACACTTGTGTCGCATTTCCACCGATAATCATTCTTTCTCAACTAAGCTTGTTGATCTTCTGCACACTATTACTTAAAGCCATTTAACTTAATCATTTGCTTATCCGTCTGCGCCTGTCCTTTGGATCAATGCATGCCGCCTAAGATTAGCCCACTAACGGCTGATCCGCCACACTTTTCATCTCCCTGACATCGGTATGTGGCATTTACTAAACTGTTTCAGATTTTGCGTCCTGGATCTCTGCTTGCGTCCTCAAATGTTACCTCCACATTTGCTGGGCCGCATAGTCTCTCCTTTCTGCCTAATTCAGTCTCTTCTGAGCTCTCTCGCCTGTTTCCTGAAAGCTATTAAATAAATAAATAGTATATTCTCGTCATTGCGAGGCACACCATCAAGGGTGTGCTCAAGGTAATACCGATATGTATGACCGGCTTCCTCAAATTTTTTCGCTAAAGCCATTAAAAGCCGAGGATATGCTTATTTGTTTGATCTACATATCCAGCACTCGCTTCAGCCGGCTTTCTTGCTGTCAGCCAGATGGGTTCGTCACGCACTGCCACCACTGTCTTTGCTGTTTCCTTACGTCGCTTAGACCACTTAAGCTTAAAAGCCTGGTTTACAGCAGATTCACCCGTGGTATTTATTCTAACCTTAAGCAGACCACGGCTATTTCACACTACCCTTCCAAGCCCTATAATCCTGAGCCTATGTTAGCCTGCATGATTACGCTCTTTTTATCCCACCTCACCCTGACCTTATATATCTATACATGTCGCCTGGACTTATCTCCATAATGGCTGATTCATCACCTTTCCTCTCCTTAACCTAGTTAGGTAACGTTTCCTAAACTTTGTCTCAGGTGTCTTGACCTGTAACTATGCCTGCCTCTTTAATGGTCACCCCACACCTGTTGGGCCGAATGGTCTCTTCTTTCAGCCTAATCCATTCGCGTCGAAGCTGTCACGTCTGTCCTCTGACAGCTTCTAGATGACTGGGGTATAATGGCGCAGGTATGGCTCGTCCACGTGCTTCATATGTCACCGGACTCTGTGACTCTTGCATCATTGACCGCTTTCAACGACTACTGCCGGACCACTACCCAGCCAATCAGTCAACCAAGGAAGCAACTTGGTAGTCAACCGACTGCGAATAATAGAGTGCAAAATCGGTCTGTACGATGCATCGCCGGTTAGCAATACTGTGCAACGGAAGCTACGGCAGTGTTCCAGGACGTGTTGGGTTTCCGCCTGACAAGCGTCCTCCCCATAAAAGGCCACAGATATCCGCTTAACAACACTGCAAAGTGGCGGATGTGGTTCGCCAATGAATAAAGTTACCGTTGAAAACTTCACACTGAGGCATTCCTCAGACTTCCACATAAAACATGTGCAACCGATTTTACTATGAAGAATGTTTGCTGGAGCACAGAACCTTCCAATTTATTACTGGTATCTGCGTACCCCAAAATCTTTTTTGGGCTCCTGTGCTCATGGATTACTACATGGCGAAGTTACGCCTAACTTGTGTATCGACACAACAGTTGTGACTATTTTTTAGGCGCCCCAAAGCTATCATGTTCCTTGGTCCTCCTATTGCCTGACAAAATGCACACTCGTAAGAACTACCACCTTTGGGTTATCAGCTTCAGTAAAATGAAATGTTTTACTGTTCCTAAGAAGCTATGCTTGTATGCATGTTTGAGCGCGCTTTCACAGGTGTGTCGTTTTACCCATAATATACCATTTACTTCTTTATTTATTTATTTTATCTTCCGCTGCTTTGAGTGCTGTTCCTCCTTACATTTTACCCTAAAGCCCTTTCACAGCGACGATTCGCTTATTGGTTTGCGCCGCGTATCCAGCTCTCGCCTCTGCTGGCTTGCTTGTTGACAGCCAGCTGCGTTCGTCCCGCACCGCCTCAACTGTCTTTGCTGTTTCCTTACCTCGCTTATTACATTGAGGCGTACAAGCCTAGTCTACAACAGATTTTCTTGTCGAAATAGTTTACTGTTTCCAACCGTAACCAAGCCTTGGATTATCGAAGTATGACCGGTTTTTCGTACCTTGTTTTTGGTCTGAAACTATTAGGCTCTCTAAGTGCGGCTCTGTCTCTAGCTACATGACAACTTTATTTCCATTTCTACTGTCTGGTGCCCCTTCCTAGAATGCTGTTGCTGACGTTGAGTTTCAAAACCCTGTTTGCGTCTTTTTCACGCTTCTAGTTTGCTGTGGTAACTTGTCTGTCTTTCAAATCTTTTTGCTATAGACACCAGCCACCTTGAAACGTAAGCTCAGGGCAACCATAGCTAGATATTCATGCTATTTCCGGGCTTTCCTATTTAGTTTCTCTTTTTTCTTTCGCTTACCACCATCCTGTTTGCTCCCACTTGTCCTCCCATGCTTGCTTCTAATTTTTAAGCTACCTTCACCCGCATAGATATTTACATGGTAGCAGAACACAAAATACAAAATATTTGCTTTGCTCTTCATGCATTCTGTTTACCATGTTGTAACATATATGACTTTTGCATGCACATCACATGTTGTCACAGGTCTCCTTGATAATCTCTGCTGCTCTCCTTTTCTTTATTTTCTCTTCACCTCCCCGAGGTCTGAAGTTCTCAACAGTAACTTTTCAAGGATAACACCTGGCCCGTTTGTCTGCGACCGAATAAATCTACAAAGACAAAAGGGAAGCAAACCAGATCTCCAACGCACTCTCCCATGCTGGTCTAATATCACTGGCCGAATTGAGGTTGATGTCCTTATCCAGAGAATTGGCTCAGCCAAGGCATGTCTACAAAATCGCCTCCAAAACAAATGATTACTACAACCGACCTGAAGTACACCCTAACTATCTACCCCTTGGTATCGTCCGTCAAACGTCCAATCGCTTGCTTATGGTTTGTCAGCAATCGTAGGCTGCTAAATCGACAACGAAACCATGACTTCCTCGCGACACCAACAGAGTGGCTCGGGTCTATTCTGTTCCAGCAAACGTTCAGCGACAATGCTGCAGGACGTGGTGGGTTTTCGCCTAGCAATCGTTCTACCCATATAAAGCCACTGAGGTCTGTTCAACAGCACTGAGACGAGGCGGATGTGACTCGCCTCTAACTAAAGTTACTGCCCCAGGATTCCCCAACCAACCACACTCCCACCACGGACGTCCCTCAACCCTTCTCATACTATCCACGTGAGCCATCACGATTGTATCGGCACATATTCAAACTGGAATAACAGATATACCTCCAGCAACGACCAACTGTCTCCTGGAGCCAGTATGAACAATGTAGTGGGTAATAGACAGGTAGGCACCTTGTCAACATACACATCAAGCGAAACCATACCAGGGATATCAAACAACAGCCATTCAATTTAAAAGACAAGCTGAAATAAAATAAATCCAATAATGCATACAGATACGGTGGCATAACTCTTCGCTAAATTACCATATGAAGTAACTTGGTTAGCAATGAATCCGTGATAAGTAAGAAATGTCCACAAGTTACTTAAAATGCTACAAACGCAACAAAATTACCGAAGATAAGCGCAATTAGTGTAAGCAACGTGGCCAATTAATAGAACATTATTCAGGGAGGCAGAACAAACCATATAAAGCGGAATGCAATTTATCCAGCCTTAAAAGACCTAGTTTAAGTGTAAGTTGGTTTAGCCCAACTGCGGTGAAGAAGCGTCAAGAATGCAACATCAGCCTCAGCATGGGGAGCAACTGATATATACATGCACATCTACATACATGGTTGGACTTTCTGCTCCAATGTTCATGGTTAACGCACCATATTTTTAACATTCCCCGCCAGTTGGTTGCACCTTTAACTTGATCATGCCTACTTAGGCGTGCCTCGCATTGCACGAGCATAACGAATTTATTCATTTGTTTATTTATTTAGTTGTTTTAGCTCTATTGACCTAGACAGCACCCAATCACTGGTACTCCCATTCTTGTGTTGTTTCCTGGCACGAAGCATCTCGTACTGACCTGGTTAGTGCCGCATTGGTAATCGTCACTTTTCAGGTTTTACGAATTGTCTATATATCTTTACATGTATCCCTATGCCCTGTGCTAGATCATTTGCCCGTTCTTGGATCGACCTGGGTGAGTTGAATCAGGGCTTGCTTTTGCATTGAAGGACTTTTGAGTGCATTTAAGTTCAAATAATTAAATAAATACATAAATAGTTTATTTTCGTCGTTGCGATGCTCACCATCAAGCGCTTGATAATGGTACTACAGACACTTTTGATCGGCAGTTGCAAAATAAGTACATTGTGACAAATAGCGTAGGAATTTATGTGTGTGTTGACAGGTAAAGTTATGTTTACGTGTGTATTTAGAAGTAGCAGTGTTGTGTGAGTAGGTAAATGCGACTCTGTGTGTTTTTGTTCTTTGGGTTCGCCATCAAACGGAAGAATCAATGGAACGCTTCGAAGCGTGTGATGTCCGTAATGTGTGAACGATCCTCCGGGAAAGGAAGGAGGCAGTGCCTTCATTTAGTGGAAGGTCACTTCCGCCACATCACAGTTTGTTAACCAGA
Source organism: Dicrocoelium dendriticum (assembly GCA_944474145.2). Classification (NCBI taxonomy): domain Eukaryota; kingdom Metazoa; phylum Platyhelminthes; class Trematoda; order Plagiorchiida; family Dicrocoeliidae; genus Dicrocoelium; species Dicrocoelium dendriticum. The sequence goes on from OX104062.1 coordinate 11,066,203, forward strand.
TAGCCGTGGTTCGTTAGCGTCAAGATTTTGTCTGAAGTGCTATGCTTAATTTGTTTAATAGACCTGTTAGCTCGGTTCCGGATTTGGTGCTAGTTTATTTCCCGGCGGGACACGCGTTGCTTTACTTCCTAAGCGTTGTTGACACCTAATTGCACGCCTCCCAACCTTTCAACTAAAAGCGGATTCTTCTGCCTCTATACTCCTGCTGTTCCTCCGTCTGTTATCTAGGTCCATTTGACAAATCAGTGACACTGTAGAGCTCCACCTTCGAGAGGTTAACGTAAGCTTTGTGGAACCACTGCATTATGGTTCTACATTTGCAGGTTTTCATAGCATTTCTGACTCGCCTACCCAAACTTATCTCTAGTTACTGCATTTGTTCCTAGTAATAACCGCTCTTCTCTTAACTCATGGCTAAGCAGCCTATATCCCTTAACTTTGAACCAACAGCGGGCTTTGTTACGTCACTAATCCGGCACTTAACTCCGCTGTTCTGTGCGTCCATTTCACCTACCTGTGACATCCTAGAGCTCGGCCCTCGGGTTGTCCACTTTTGTCCCCGTCTAACTCCACATAGGTTGGCTCATACCACCGCTAATTTTAATACGCTAGCTTCTCTTCAGCTACGGTAACGGTTATAATAAATCACAGCTTCTTCACTTAACCATTTTCTCAACAGTTCATTTCCTTAAACCATCAAGCGCAGCAGGAACCCCTACCGCATTAATCCGGCGTTGCCACCTCACTTCTCCAAGTGCATTCAATGCACTTGTTTCACGAAACAGCACCACTCTCGAGTGGTACACTTAATCATCGGTGGAACGCTGCTCCACTTTCCAGCGCATGGCGGACTTCACTACCCCATCATTTATACAGTTTCAACAGTTATTCATATAAAGCGCCATCCTTCCGCTCAACCGACTACTTGGTGGTTCGTATCCCGCTAAGCTCACAATCGAGAGCGGATTCCGTTACGTTATCAATTCTTGTTTTAACCCTCACTTCACTGTATCAATTTGCCTTACTTGTACCATCGTACAGCTGCACCTATAAGAGGTTAGCAATCATATTTGGCTCCGCTGTCACGTTGTATTCCACATCCGCAGGTTTCTAGTATTGCTAGCACCCCTAACCAGCCTTTCCTTCAGCTACAGCAGTTGTTCACATAAACCACCGCTACTCCTCCTGGCCGAATCCATGGCGCTTCATGTATCTTAAGCTCCCAAACAAGAGCGAATTCTGCTAAGCTATTTATCGAGAGACTACCTCCTCTCTTGTGTCCTTTTGACTTGCCCGTGACACAATGGTGCTTCGCACTTGCTTTGTTCAATTGACGCTTTCGGCATCTCTTATCCATCTTACTCTATTTCTGCTGGTTTATAGCATCGCTGAATTTACTACGCTACCTTTCCTTCAGCTACGGCACTTGTTCCAATAAACCACAGCTCTTCCTCTTAACTGAATTCCCGGCAGTAACTTTCCGGTGATCTATTCATCAGCGCAGATTGTTCTACATCAGTACTCTGGTTCTTACCCTCCCTGTTATCTATGTGCATTTGAGTTACCTGTGATACCATAGAGCCCCACCCTTGAGTTTTTTGCTTTATCGTCTATGACACGCTGCTTCAATTTACACCACAACCGCAGGTTCATAGCACCGCTGGCTCCCCTACCATATCTTTCCTTTAGTTTTAACAGATGTTACTCTAAGCCAACTCTCCTCCGCTTAATCCACCGCTCAGCAGCTCATCTACTATAATTGCATAACCAAGAGCGGGTTCTGCTAAGTTATTAATCCGTCTCCTACACCCTCATTTTTGTCTATTTGACGTAGCTGTAACATTGTGGAGCTCCACATTCGGGTGGATCCTTTAATTCCTTGTTGCACCGCTGCCTCATTTTATTCCACGTCTGCAGGTTAATGGCATCACTACTTCCACTACACTAGCTTTCTTTAGCTACAGCAAACGCTCCTGTAAAATGTCGCTTCTCCTCTTAACCGACTGCAAGGCAGTGCACCTCCCTAAAGCTCCCAACTAAGAGCGGATTATTTTACATATCCAACCAGGCACGTTTACTATCTGTTTTCTGTTTCCACTTGACTTACGTGTGCCAAGGTAGAGTTCGGCCTTAGGGTCATACCTTTAGTCTAGTGTGGCGACGCAACCACATATTATTCCAAGATAGTAGAATAATAGCCTCGCTAGATGCACGACTTCTAGCTACCCTACAGCGATAATACTTTGTTCCAATAAAGCACAGCTCCTCCTCTTAACTACCTGCTCGGTGGTCCTTTTCCTTAATGTTGTAATT